>OY821518.1:30543506-31743506 GCA_963682025.1 Cordilura impudica | reverse complement strand
GTCCAAAAATGGACCGATCCTGATCATGTTTGGTAAAGTCTCTTGTATTTTGCAAAAATATGTAGAAACAAAATTTGAGAAGAATCAGTGCAATATTTTTGTTTTTAATAGATTTAAGTGAAGATCGGGAAGCAGCTCCATATGGGGTCAAAGGGATCATTTTTGGACTACTCATTAGTGGATGTAATGAACGCATACAAACCCAATTTGAGTAAGATCTATATGACAATTTGGATCTTATGGCAATTTATGTCGATTTCATATGGGTAATTTGTATGGGGGCTAGGTCTGAACATGGACCGATTCTCACCAATTTCAATAGCGTTCATCCCATGGCCGATAAAAGCTTATATGCCAAATTTCATCAAAATATATTCATGTTTGCGACCTGCAGTTTGATTACAAGCTTTACATGGACACACAGACGGACGGACGGACGGACGGACGGACATTGTTAAATCAACTCAGAAAGTGATTCTGATTCGATCGGTATAATTAAAGATGGGTCTAGGTCAAACATTTTTGGTTGTTACAAACAGCAACACAAAGTCATTATACCCAAACCACATAGTGGTACAGGGTATAAACATGTTAAAGTAGAGAAGAATATATGTATAGTTCTAACCTCTTTAAACAAATAAGTCAAATTGTAATATTAAAGAAATACAAATAAATAAATAAATATGTTTTCTTTCATATTAGAATTTTCTTTACTATCGTGATGACGATAAAAAATTCGTGGTAATACTACTAACATAGCCCATGGTAGTTGTGTTTGTTGGTGCGCTTAATATATTTGCATCGTTTTTTGTGGCTTTTTTTTTTGTAACCGTGAATGTTGTTGTACAATGTTCAATATAAGAAACACACTGGGTTTTTTGTTTTTTCTAGAGGTGCCTACAAATTATAAGTTATATCTCAGAACAATGACGCCCGATTTATCCCATACCTACCGGCTTCAAATAATGGCAAATAATTTTATCGCAACTTTACCCAGGTAAATGGTTTAATTTGTGAATGAGCGTGTTTTCAACAGACTGACAGGCAAACAGACGGACATCAGTAGATCGAATTCTCCTTTTATAAGGATCTGGAATTTATTTCGGAGAGGGGAGTGGAGTGGATTGACAAACTGATATATACCCTATTCACAGTGGTGTGAAGGGTATAAAAAATGAGAAAAATTCGTTTGCTTAAATATTTGTATCCCGAAATATGAATATTTTTTAAAAGTTTTTTCTTGGAAAAAAAACGTTAAAGGAAATTTTTTTTATTTTTTAAGAAATACTTTGGGAAAAATTGTTTCAACAAAAAATTTTTTTTCAAACAAAAATTTGTTTCTCGTAATTGAGGGACAAATTAAAAAATAGTAAAAATACAAGTAAGAATATTGTCAGTCTAGACCGACTATATGATACCTTCTATACCATGCGTTTCAAGATAGAATTTTAGGTCCAACTAATTGGATATAGAAAATAAGAATAAATCAAATTTGAGTGGCACCGATATTATTTTTTTTTTTTTTGCCTGCAGGTATGAAAACGTTCTTCGGATGCTATATTTATCAGAGTTCAGAAAAAAAAAACACACCGAATAAAAAAACTCGTACATACCAGTATATGTAAACAAACATAGCTCAGACCAACAAACACATATTTTTATTTTCATAGCAATTGTGTGTGTTTCTAAATTTTGTACGGTGCCGAACACATCATGACTGTGTTTCGTTTTAATATTTCGTTATCTACGCGAACATTTTTCTATCACGTATTTTTTGTTTCGAACACACATAAACCACACAGATTCGAGAGTAACTTTATTTTAAGTTCGTGTTCTGGTACGTGTACTGCGAAAAAACAGAACATGAACAAAAAACAGGTTCGAGTTCAGTTATATTTTAGGTTCGTGTTCTGGCTCGTGTACTGCGAAAAAACAGAACATGAACAATAAATAGGTTCGAGTTCAGTTATATCTTTAATTCTTGTTTGTGCATTGACACTAATTGGGTCGCAAATTAAGGGTGGGTGATTGTGTTAATAATTGATATGAAAATAAAAATATGTGTTGGCTGCTTTAGAACAGAATATTGTGTGTTTCATGTATTTATTTTCTGAACCTTGATATTTATATGGGGACTAAGTCGAAAAATGGATCGATCACTTATTTTTTGCAAATTCATATACAAAACAAATTTGAGAAAAATCTATCTTATATTTTCGTTTTTTGATAGATTTAAGTGAAGATCGGGAAGCAACTTTATATGGGGGCTATGACTAAAAATTGGCCTACAGGATTTATTTTTGGTCTACTGAATGGGTGTAATAAACACACCTGAGATCTATATAATTAGATAATTTATGTCGATATTTTAGGGATCATTTGTTGCGGGCTAGGTCTGAGTCCTATGGCCGACAGAAGCTTGTATACCAAATTTCATCAAATTATATTCATATTTTCGACCTAAAGTTTGATTACAAGGTTTACATAGACGGACAGGCAGACAGAAAAGGCGGACGGATATCACTAAACTGACTTAGAATATTTTTGATAGTTACTAACATCAGCACAAACTCATTATACCCTGATGAAAACATAGTTATACAGAGTGTAAAAACTATTTCATGCAATTTCGTAACAAACATATTAGGCCCTGTAAAAATTTCAATGGAATTTTCTGCCACTTGAATTGCGGATTTTCTCACATTCCAATAATGCCTTTCGGTTAGAAGTATTAGCTTATTTTAGAGACTTGCTGCCATAGTCTTTCATTTACTTAATTATCACTGGTTGGGCCAACATTTTGTTGTTACCACACTTATTGTTCTTTATATAACATTTGAGGCTAGGGATTTGATAGAATTACTTTATGTACTATTTACTATTTACGCTATGTATGTATAACCTTTTTTCATAAAACTATAATTATTTTTTTGAAGATTTTTATTCAGGAGTATTGCTATGTAACACCGTTTATTATAAATTAAATGCAAATCCTGTAAAGATATTTATCTGATATAGCAAATCTCACCTGTAATTCACTGTTGACATACACCAACATTTCGTAATCTTTGTAATTATGATAGGCCTGACGATTGCCAAACAATGTGGCCAAAACATATCTGCATTGTACTTGCACCTGATTGGCTGTGGGTAGTAAAAGCAATGATGTGGCTGTCTTAGTAGCTTGTTGTTTAATCGTAGGTGAAACAGAGCTGGATGTATTTATAGCATTCTGACCTAAAAGACTCAAGGAACAATCTAGAACTTCCAAAAGCATAGTAACCATTTTATCTAGCTGTGTAATGGAGTTATAAGAATCAAAGGGACTGGAAGTTGAACCCACTACACCAAATGTTGTTGCAGTAGTAGAGCCATTGGCTACAGTATTCGTAGTACCTGGAGCAGCTACCTCATCCGTATCATCCGGCCATCCCACTATATCTTTAGATTTACCATATACTTCTATCGAGTCAAGCATACTAACATTTTCGGGATCTCTTGACTTGCCGAAGACTACTTTCAAACATTTATCCGACTGTAGTATTTCCTCTCTAGTCAAGGGTAAATCAAACCATCTGGCTCTTCGTACTGGTGTGGGTACAGTTCTACCCAATATCGTAACATTTTGAGCAGTACGATGGGGATCTTGGGTACCGAGCATAACACGTATACCCACTATTACCATATTGGGATCATTATTATATATCTCCAACGTGAAACCAGTAGATTTTGTTGAAGCTACAAACATACCGGTGGAGAAAAGTCGAGTTTTTAACTTTTGCTTATTGTAGATTTGTAATAAATCATTGCCACCGAAGTCTACATCGGACAACATGGTACAATGTTCAAAGAAATCTATGGGGAATATAGGAGAGCCATTGGGTCCTACGGTTTTCTGCATATGTGATGATTTTCGTTTAGATTTCTTTGGATTAGACACAGCTGAGGAATACTTATTGTTGAGGCTGGAGGTATACAATTGATTGCCGAGCGGCTGCACTTGCGGGGACAACCAAAATGAGGTTGATTCTTGATGAGCTGTAAAAATTCTCAGACTACCATCTTCACATAGTAGAATTAAAGTGGTTTTTTCAACACCTGCTACTGTATGCCTTATGGCAACCATATCCATAATGCGTGATTTGGACGATTGTGCTTTTATCTCCTGCATTATTATGCGGTCGGGAGTAAACATGAATATAACGGGATTATTTGAAGTGTGCATCATTGCACATATCAAACCAGGATGACCAGCAATTTCAGTCCATTGGCATAAGGGTTGTGGAGGACTTTTCGAAGAATTCTTAGAAGATGGAGCAGTTTGTAGATGAGTTATACATTTTACTCCTTTATTGACATCTGTTAAGGGAGCCACAAAACTTCTGCCCACAGAATAACTGAAGAAGAGCAACTGTAAAGTATGGGAATAGTAGATTGATACGCCTCCACCTCCCACTTGACCATTGACATCTTTTATTTGGGTATGATTTAATTCCAAAGTATTAGTAACATAGAAATCACCATGTTTTGCCAGCGATTGATCATCCAATTTTTGATAGTATATATAACCGGATGAGGCAATAATTAACATGTAGTAGACACCATCTTGATAAACGAAACAACAATCTCTAATTTTGCCTACAGCCACCAAAAAGTAGTACTTGGGTGAATATGTATCCTCAGATAGTTCATAGATTTTAACATAGTCCGCAGTGACCAAGGCCAGCATAGTTTGAGAGCCTGGTAACCATAAAGCCTTCTTGATAAAATTACCATTTTCCAGTTGAGGTGTCAAAACAATATGATCACTTGTAGCAGCCGTGGTAGTAAAAGTTAAAATATGACATTCTTTGAGACCACAAACGGCTAAACAATCTTCGTTGGCTGGATTGGCTGTTAGGGATAATACTGTACAGGGTATAGGCGCTGACGATAGCTGAGTTAATGTCAATTTACGTTTAGCAGCATCGGCTTGCTTCAGCAATGCCGATAATTGGAGAATAGTAACTTTTCCTTTCTCATGAGAAACAGCTAAATGTTGTCGTTTACCATGAGGCGAGGAGAGACAACACAACGCTACTCGTCTGACTAGACCCGAGGACAGAAGCTGTTTTATAGTTTGTCCTTGATCTCCCGAATAGCTCATGCGCACATTTTCAAAGGCTCCCTCCTGGGAACCCAATGTAGGTTGCATCAGTTGATCAGTATGCTGAACTGACTGTTCACCCGTATGCAGTCTCTGCAAAGCAGCCTTGGCTCGCTTGTGACATCCGACTATGGAAAACAAATCACAATTTTCTTTAATGGCCGGCATAAGGACATCAAAGATATCCAATATGCAGCGCACGATAATAGTCCATTGTTCCGAGTTTTGTAAAGATTCCTTAGAAGATTCCAACAGTTTGGATAACATTGAAATACGTTCATTTGTTAGAGAGGATGAATTGATGAAATTTGTCGACTGTGTCGCCAATGCTGTTGCTCCCACATTATGCGATTGTTGTGTTAATGTGGATTGTGAAGGTGGTGTTTGAGCACGTTTTGCTTGATGACTAGCGACGCTGTAGTTGTTGCTGGACGAAGTAAACTCATTTTGTTGGGTACGATTTTCTAAGCCCGACAGTCCTGCTGTTAAACGTCTTCTTAGGGCCTGACATGAACCGTCTTCCTTAGCGCCACAATCACAAAAGAAATTACCAAATTTGGCATAGCTAACATCGTGACCCTTATGACATACCCGAGCACATACCGAACAAACACCTACGGTATTGACCATATTACAGGTATGACAATGATACCAGTGTTGATTCTTAAATTCTTTTTGTGTTAGCGAAAACGTGCATAGTTTATTATTCAAACTATCTTCATCTGAATCTTCAACAAAAGAATCTTCACCATCGCCGCACTGTTGTTCATTAGCCAAATCATCCATAAGATCTTCTAAATCAGTTTGTATATCATCATCCCAGGGCGGCTGTTGTTGATGTTTACTGCCGCGATAGCCCAAACTTTCTAATAGTTCATGAAGATATCTGAGTAGAGCATTTATGTTTTCCACTAAATTCGATGGCATTGTCAAGGAGGAAGTAAAGTTTTGAGCCGTTTCCGACACTAGGAATTCTGTGAGTTCCAACCACATTATGGTATTATTGAAAAGTGTGTTGTGGCCTTTGCCCTGGGCACAGTCTGCCAGACAAATCATAATTTGCAAAAAATCTGAAAATTCATTTGTTTCGAGGGGCGAGGAATTTCGTGGGGCAATTAATAATTGACCCAATTGCAATAGAGACTGGAATAGTAACATAGCTACTCCATTAGGGCCACCTTTGCCATCTTGCACTATATGCTTAATGACATTCAATAGTAATAAACCATTACGTTCTGTTTGTGCGGGTGCCACTAGTAGATCATCTTGTGTTGACATGGCTTCTGATTGATTTGTAGTCATAAAACTGTTGCCTCCTGTAGGTGGTTGAGGCCATAAACTTAACGATTGTCCTGTATGAAGACTGCTTTGTTGTCCGGTTGCCGTTTGTGTAGCATTTCCGGCAGCATTATCATCGTCAATATCCATAGCTTCAGCATTATCCAGGGCTGATGATTGATTACCCAATTGTTCTGATAGACTGGGTATAGCTGAATTTGTGGCCATATTTGTGGGAGTCTGAGCATTGCTAGAAGGTGTACTTGAAGCTGTGGTTCCTTGAGCACCTTGACCAGTATTTGAAGTAGGTAATTTCTCTATCTGAGTATCCAGTTGTTGCGAAGAATTCTGAGCCGTTTGTGGTCCATAGATTATGTGCGTAAGCCATGACTTTATTCTTTGTTGTTCTGCATTGGCTAATTCGGCAAAACATTGTATTAATTCTTCTAAGGGAAACAACGAATCTGGTTGTTGTGCTATCTGGAATAATTTCTCTATAAATTGCAAAAGTTTTCGAGCATACAACATCGATAGATTGGTACCAGCAAACGATAGCAGTAAGTCCACCAAATTAGGCGGCCGATTATTTTCCTCTGACGCTTTTTGCGTAAAGAATTGTTGAATCGCCTTTATACCCATGGGTTTTTCCAACATTTGAGACATTGACTTAATAACCGCAAATAACAAGGACTCATTAAAAATGACACTTTGATTTGTAGAGATCGAGGAGACATTTCTAGTTTCTTCGGCATATTCCATTAAAAACCGATAATGATATTTCAATATATATTTATAGGACATTAATTGTTGTTGTTCTTGGGCCTGATCCACACCTTTCATTAGAGTTTGTAGACAATTTTCACTCATATCATAAACAAATTCCATACGCGCATCCATTAAGGTCTCTATGATCATGGGTTTTAATTGATTTTCGACAAATAGTTTACAACCAGCATCTTGTTGCCATTGTTGTTGGCCGGTTGTCAATAGTAAATTCATTAATTGGAATAAACTCTTTAAAGAATGTTTAAAGGAATTCAACGTACAATAGTAGTTGTAATGAGTCAATTCAGTGAGATGTGCCTCAACAACTGTTAATGTATATTCTTCAACTGGATATTGTTGTTGGCTAGTTGAGGATGTATTCGAGAATATCGACTCTGATATTGGTAGACATTCTATCCATTCTCCTGTTATCACTTCCTTATTTTTGTTGTCTAACAATTTTAAAAACTGTTCAGTCAATTCCGTGCAATACGAATTATGGGAATTGACAACGCTCAGTATACATTCCAATATATTGACCGGAGTTACATTGGCCAAGGGTAAAATTTGTACCATTTTATGTCGTATGGTGTCACGTAATATTTGAAAAGTGTTAACCAACATTTGTAATAATTCTTTACTTAAATGTTGACGTTCCTGTAAAGCTGCAGAGTTGTTGGCATTATCAATTTGCTGGTCATTTTCATCGAATACGGCTGACGCATACGATGATTCATCAGTATTTGAACCCGCAGAAATGGGAGAATTTGCTGTAGTAGGCGAGGAAGTGACTGCAGCATTTGCTAAAGAAGTTCTTTGTGGTTTAATGCCTTCTTTTTCAGCCCATATTATAGCATACATGTGGGATAATAAAGCATCCAACAATATAATATATGACAAAGGAGGATTAGCTAGAAACCGGAATAAATGAAAACAATACAATATTAAGCTCTTAAGGTTTTAGGAATAAATAAATTATCTTACCTTTATTGATATTCTCATTACAGGCCTCTATTCCCATTAGCGTTTGCTTCAAACTAAAACGCACGTCACTAACACGATCGGAAACATTATTCCACAAGGTTTCAGCAAATTGCGTATACATGCCCTGTTTAATTAAGCTATTCACTATTAAATAGTGTGAAGTTGGACAACGTATAGACCATAGAAGCGAATGCAAGTTAGGTGTTCTATCCATTTGCAGCTGTTCGACATGTGTTGTTGAGGGTGGCAAACCCAGTAACAGTTTCCAACATATACCAAAACAATAACGTATGCCACTCAGAGTATGTGTGCTATCTCGAGAATGCCACGATAATGTCATATCAGTTATGCTTAATATATCTATGAGAGCATCCACTAATAAAGGATACTTCAATTTATCTGGTGTGCATAGAATGAAATTCCAAGCTAAACCATCTAATTTAAATTCCTGATGTAAAGCTGAAGACGACGAGGAATCATTTACGATAGTTAGAGAATAAAATGTAGGACGAATATCTGAAAAACATATTAAAACAAATTTAAATTTTTCACAACAGATGTCTTTAAAAGATTTTTTTTTAAATAATAATTAGTTATTTATAGTTCGGTTCGAGATCATGTATAATTTTCTAATACTAGAAAAGATAATACTTTATGCAATGAAAGAGAAATTTGGAAAAAATTGAAGACAGCGCTAGATGGAGTAGCTACTTTCGAACAAAGCGACTTGTTCATCTTCAGCATCCTTCTGCCTATTGCTTCAACTCATGCTTAATCAACTATTTAACTCAACATTAGAAAGAAAAGAACATGAGAAATGTTTTTTCTTTCTTTTCATACAAGAGTTAGAACGAACAAGCAGAGTTTTTTTTTCCAATTTATAGCTTTCTCTACATTAACATCGCTTTGATCAATTACAAATATTGTGAAAAAAGCTCTTTTTTTTAAATATACAAAACATTATAGGCAGAAAAATACAAACGGCAAAGTACGTTAGAGGGTGGTACATTAATCATCTTAGCGCAATTTTTTTTACATATGGATTAACTTTAATTATAAGTTAACAATAGCTTTAACTTGATATAATGTTTTTGAAATGTGGTTCATTTATTGTCAATATACAGTGCCGGTCAAAAAAAAAAAAAAAAAAAAAAATAGCACCAATGACCAAGTCTTTGTTCATGATAGTGAAAAAAAATATTTTGTGCGTATTATTTGAAAGTAAGTATGCAATACTGTTATATTATGTACAGTTTGGTGCAAAAGTGAGGCAATGTTTGAAATAAAAAGATCAACTATATTTTTTCATGGTATTTATTAAACAAATTAAAAACTATCTACATAAATAAAAATACCAATCCTTAGAAAATAAAATACAATAAAAAAAATTAATTCATAACTTAATTATCTAACTAATTAACAATTAAGTCGGGGCATTGCCTCACTTTTGCACCAAGGTTCTGTTGATCTAAATTTAATAGTTTATAAAATATATCTCTGCTTTTTTCAACTGAGCCATTCAATTTGGAATGGATTTGTACAGATTTGATACATTAACCACAGTAATTTGTTTCCATTCAGCCTGTACCGGCAGAGTACGAAGTGGCCCCGAAGAGCATTAATGAGCTGTGGGAGAGGGTACAGGCTGAATGGAAACAAATTACTGTGGTTTATGTATCAAAACTATACAAATCCATTCTAAATTGAATGGCTCAGTTGAAAAAGCAAAGAGATATTGGATAAACTATTAAATTTAGATCAACCGAACCTTGGTGCAAAAGTGAGGCAGCGCACCGAATTAGGCAATTGTTAATTTGTTAGAAAATTGAGTTATGAATTAATTTTTTTTTTATTGTATTTTATTTTTTAAGGATTGATATTTTTATTGAAAATTTTTAATAAAATTAAAAACCAAATCAATAGTTTGTTATTTAGTATTATTTCACAGTCTTGTAGTATCTTATGACAAGTATTCAATGAAATCAGTTTGACCTATTTACAAACATCTAACGAAAAACTTTTTTATCCTGGTCCTATTTTTTTTTGATCACAACTGTATAAACAGAAAAAAAAACAAGAATCTTTGATACCCTCCACCTGCATCTTATACTCAATATTACAACCAATATTGGGTACGGCTAGCACTTTAAAACTGTTGTCGGTACTAAAATTTTAATTTCGAATACAATTAAATTTAAAGTTAATTGCTTTTCTTGTTGGCCAGTTTTTATTATAATTTCTTGTTACAAAAAACAAGGGTCTTCTATAGAAAGAAGTAGTTGCTATTTGAAAACGGAATTATTTTTCTAGAGTAGAAAACCCATAAGTAGTTTATACAACACCAATGAAATTCTTTATCATAATAATACCCAAAGTTTGATCCTTATAAGAAAGTTTTGAGATAATTCATGACAATTTAAAAAAAAAAAAAACTGATTCTTGGCTAAAAAAAACCTCCAAATATTAATATTAAAAAAAAAGCAAATTTTAAAATTTTCAATTTTCATTTATCATTTTTTATTATTCATTTTTCAATTTTCATTTTTAAGTTTTAATTTTTCATTTTCCGTTTTTCCATTTTAAGTTTTTTATTTTTCGTTTTTCATTTTCCATTTTTTATTTTTAATTTTCATTTTAATTTCTAATTTTTAATTTTTAATTTTTAATTTTTAATTTTTAATTTTTAATTGTTAATTTTAATTTTTAATTTTTAATTTTCAATTTTCATTTTAATTTCTAATTTTTAATTTTTAATTTTTACTTTTTAATTTTTAATTTTTAATTTTTAATTTTTAATTTTTAATTTTTAATTTTTAATTTTCAATTCTCATTTTAATTTTTAATTTTTAGTTTTAGTTTTTAATTTTTAATTTTTAATTTTTAATTTTTAATTTTTAATTTATAATTTATAATTTATAATTTTTAAATTTTTAATTTTAAAATTTTATTTTTTAATTTCTAAATTTTAATTTTACATTTTAAATTTTTAATTTTTAATTTTAAAATTTAAATTTTAAATTTTTAATTTTTAATTTTTGATTTTTAATTTTTAATTTTTAATTTTTAATTTTTTATTTTTAATTTTTAATTTTTAATTTTCCATTTTCCTTTTTCCATTTTTCATTTTCCATTTCTCATTTTTCGTTTTTCATTTTTCGTTTTTCATTTTTAAATTTTAATTTTTAATATTTAACTTTTATTTTTACTTTTTATTTTTATTAATTTTCAATTTTAACGATAAAAAATATGTGGTAATACTTGGTTAGGCCAATGGACACGTGCAGTATTAATATACACACAACTACAATGACTTCAACAATAAGAAGAATGACAACATACAAAATATCTTAAGAAAAACAACAAACACACTGAAAAATTTTATTTTTTTAAGAGCTTTTTTCAAAGTTTAATTCATAACTCATGACCCCTCTGACCAATTTTGACGGTTTTAAATATCAACTCCTTTGGGATGTTAATAAACGATTTTATACAAAAACGAGCGGTCTAACTGCGATATTAACGGCGTGATCATGATTTCCACAGACAGACGGTCATCGCTAAATCAACTTCCCTTGTTATAATGATCAGGAAATTATTCGACACCAACTCGTATCTTAGATTAATGTATGTATGGCAATTCCATCAAATTGAAAATGTCACACAGTGTTAATTGGTGCTTAACTAACTTCCCAAAAACGCAATCTAATTCATGTACAATTAATTTATTTTAAATAATCACAACGAAGCACTGATTACTAGTGGTACACCATACTGATTTGATATGCCTTGATTACGGTCTGTGCCAGGCGACAAAAAAAAAATAAAATAAAAAAAAATATTGTACACTTTTGAAAACGAGCAGAGAGAAGCAATTGTAGTTAAAGTAATAATAGTTGGTTTGCTGTGTCAGGATTTTTTGATTTAAAAATTCTAAAAATTTTAAAAATCAGTTCATACATATATATTTATTATTTTTAAATTAGTTTAATTCAAGTAAGACTTTTATTATTTATTTATTAGTTTATTAATCATAAGAATAAATTCAGATTTTTTAAATTCTTAGTTTAGTTTCTTTATTAAAGTTATATATTTTGTTTGTTAGTGACGGATGGATCACGAAGGAGACTAAATGCTGGCTTGTTGTTGAGGTGCATTTTCCTTATATTGTATAAAGACGGACACTCATATAGAACGTGTTTGGTAGAGAGGGTGCTATTACATATATGGCAAATCGGGGTAGTTGTTTTCTTTATTAAGTGTTCGCGAAAAAACTATTTATTATTTTTTCGATTGATGTTGGGTATATGGGAATTGTGTGGTTTATATTAATGTTTGAGTAATGATGGTGATCGTTCGGGGTTTCTTCTTTAACTCTTTTTTTTTATATAATTGGCTATATGACGACGCATACAATTTTTTTCAATAATAGGGTCCAGGAGAACTGGTGCATGAGGCATATTTTGCTGCAATGTCAGCTGTTCCATTGCAATGTGCCAACGTGGCTTGGGATCTAATGTATTCGGAGCAACTTCTGTTGAAATGCTTAATTCTAATACAAACATATGGCTGAGTTTAATTTATAGCTTTGGATACATCCTATAATACAGTAACAGATTATTTTACTGTATATTTTGATAAAGCATGTATACGAATTTTTTTTCAAGTTTGAACGTCGTGAAAAATGTTGCCAGGAAAAATGTTAATAGACATATCAGATATGCTAAAACCGAATATTATTCCAAACGGTTTAGCACTGCGATCAGTTCTCGACAGACTTGGAATACTATTCGTGAAATAGGAATTGGCAATGCGAACAACAACATTGCTTGCCAAGTAGATGCAAATATGCTTAACAGAACGTATACCAACGCACCTGTACTTAAAGCAAATTCCACTTAAATACAGATAACGGGATAATCAGCGTAGCTCAAAATGACGTTATTTCAATGTGCTCTTTAATAAAATCAAATGCAATGGGCAGTGATAACTTACACCCAAAATTTATAAGATTACTTCTACCCCTGATTTTGTCGTATGTTACTCATCAGTTTAATACTATTATAATGCCTTGTATGTACCCGCTAAACTGGAAACATGCAAAAATTGTGCCATTACCTAAGTCAAATGGAGAATTCAGACCTGTAGCCATATTGTGTTTTCTATCGAAAGTCTTGGAAAAATTGTATAAACAAATGATTTCATATGTCAATACACATAATTTGCTTTGCAGTACGCAATCTGGTTTTCGTCAGAGCCATAGCTGCGTTACGGCTCTTGTGGAAGTTTGTGAGAACATACGGCAAGGATTGGAAAATGGAAATATAACCTTTTTAGTGCTTCTAGACCATTCTAAGGCCTTCGATACGGTAGACCATGATATACTCCTTGGAAAACTGAAACACTTTTTTAGATTTACGGATACATCAACCAAACTTATATCATCATATCTTTCGAACCGCACACAATCAGTATTTGTAAACGGTGTATGGTCAGATAGATTATCCCTTACTGCGGTTAAAAAAAATTTTTTCTCGATTTTTTTTTTCATAAATGTCTTCTGAAATCCTTCAAAAATAAAAGGATTTTTTTTAATTCGAATTATTTTTGGAGTTACAGAGCTATATACATATGTATATATATGGGGGATTTCATGTCAAGTGCACCAACTTTTGAAACCGATGTCTTCCGATCGGGATGAAATTTGCACCAAGGTTAGTCCTATTGGATAGTAGTTTAGACACTATTTTTCAACAAGATCGGTCAAGATCTCTCTGAGTTAGAGGTGTTGCATATGTGGCGTATTCACATACGTAAGCAGCACGAATAAAGTGCCAATAACAAAAGCATGTAAACAAACAGACCTACATATGCATACACGTATATCGACTAGCGACTGAATTGGGTAAAGTAAAACATATCCAATTGGTATTTGGGATAGGTCAAGCGCGTATAGCAAATGACTCAGTTTGTTCGTTTGTTTGTTTGACTGAGCGGGTTAATTTACAGAGCGTTGAAATCGAATAGAGTTGGTTGACATGTAGAGCAATTAGATTTGATTTCATATGCAAACCGAATACAATACACTTGTTGGTGTACCGTATTGGTCTGCACTTTAACCAAGTACAAATTCCACTCGTTGTTTGGAGTTGTACTTTATGTATGAGTAATGACTAATTATAGAGCTAGGAACCACACCCAAATATCCATGATCGCCTGGTACAATAATATATATTAGTAGTAAGCAAAACTAATTTAAGAGAGAGAATATGAAATATAAACATGTAAAATACTTATGGAGTGACTTTCAGAAAGTCACTCACTTACACAATACAATTTCATACCCATTTGTAAATATATAAGCAGATTAAAATTGAAAATAAAATTAAGTTCTAACTTCGCTCTTGGAGCGTCAACACCAAAACTGATGTTTCTTTTATTTTATCCTGCGGTAACAACATCATAATAAGACTATCATTATATGTCGAATCTTGTAAATCATTATAGAGGGGATCAAAATTTGACATTTTGGCCAAACAGGTGTTTTTCTCATCCATGTAACTTATTACCTATTGTTCTTAGAAAATGTTCTCCCAAATAGTTTAGATAGCTATTTCTTCAATATTTCAATTCTTTGACTTTTTTTGCTAAATTAAAGCATTTTTTGCCTTTTTTTTTCAAAAAGGGCATTTTTTTTCATAAGAAAGCTTAGGATTTTTCATTTAAGAGCTTTTTGGTCGCTTAGTGGGATGGGATGGATGGGATGTTTTGTAACTCAAGACAACGGTTTTTCAATTTTTCACAAATGCACTATTTTGAATTTTTTCCTATTTGTGTGAAAAACCTTACAAATAAAACTTATACTGAGAAACTAGACAAATTAACCTTTCCGAAGGTATGTAACATACCTTCATAACATAACAGAAGAGAATGGTTCTCTGTAACCTGAAAGAGTTATTTGTAACATTTCAATCTGAACACGAGGATGTTAAAATTGGCTTCACGAAATTTACCCAAATGAGGCCAAAATATTGCGTTTTGGCAGGAAGCAGCGGAACTCACACAGTATGCGTTTGCATTTACCATGAAAATGTTAAACTGATGTTGAAGGAAACTTAAAGTATTTAACAGATGATTCGGCAGAAGATTTACACGATTACCGCGATTGCCTTAAATTGACTATGTGTCCTAATGCAACAACTTCTTGCCACTTAGGTGAATTACCCGAAAACCACATTCATCAAAGAAAATTTAATCAACTCTTTAGATCGAGAATATATAGAGGTCAAATTTGATTCTTGGATTCAGACTGACAGATGCACATTGAGAACAATCATTTTAAATGTGGATGATTTTCTGGAAGAAATGTGTACAGGATTGCTAAACTTTAGAACCCATGACTTTTTAGTCAAAGAGCAATGGTCATTCTTCAAGGATTTGAAGATACATTTGAAGTCTGGTGAATTCGTTATTTCATATGATTTCGCAGAAAAATAAATATGTTCTTCAGGATGCCATACAAGCATTCCAATTCAATAACGACCAAGCAACTATATTCACAGTAGTTATTTATGGATGGCAATCATATCCGACGATTTAAAACATGATACCGTTGCAGTTTATGAGTACCAGAAGATAATACTAAAATATATAAAATCTAAATTTACAGCGAAGAAGGTATCCTACTGCTCATGGTAAAAGAGCATGTGATGGTATTGGGGCAAACCTTAAAAGAAATGCAGCGAAGTATAGCCTCCAGTGCTGTCATCAAGGCAGCGAAGTATAGCCTCCAGTGCTCTCATCAAGATCGCATCTTAGATGCGACTGCTTTATTCCATTGGACAAAGAAATATTGTAAAGAAATTAAAATAGTTTTTAGTAGCAAAGAGGATTATGAGAAAACATTGAAAACACTAAAGAGCAGATTCGATGTTGCGATAATAATCGATAGCACCGCTCAATACCATGCTTTTATACCGCTTGTCGATGGAAGACTCGAGATGAAAAAGTTTTCTGCCTCTACTCAATGCGATTTCTTTCAAAAGTAAAAAAAAAACACCAGCAAAATTAACAGCTGAACCTAGTAACGCCAAGAAAGGATTGGCTAAAAAAGCAGCAAATAAATTCGACAAATAAGCTGGATGAAAGATTGGATTTTTAAAAAGTGACAAAACTTAAATACTTCATCAGCTACAATAAATTAACTATAAAATAGTTATGATATGAATGGATCTAATGTTTTAAGATTAAATTTTATTAAATAATTTATCTATTTATTTTTATTATAATTATTATATATTAATTTAATTATTATTACAAATAAATAAAAAAAAAAAATAATTGTTCAACATTTCTATAGAAAAAAAGTGATTTTTTTTTCCTGAGGTTAACATATTGTGGGTATTACAGTATTGAGGGTATGAAATTTTAGTTAGGCATGTTACAAACCTTCGGAAAGGTTAATTTGCTTTAATTTAGTCTAAAAAAAATTTTTTTTAAAGTATTTTTTTCCGAAATATTGAAGAAATAGCTATCTAAACTATTTGGGAGAAAATTTTCCAAGAACAATTGGTAATAAGTTACATGGATGAGAAAAAACACCTGTTTGGCCAAAATGTCAAATTTTGATCCACTCTAACTCAGAGAGATCTTGACCGAACTTGTTGAAACGTTTTTCTCGAAATCTCTTTTTTCAAACTGGGGTGTCGTTTTTCTCGAGAACCAGAAGTCGGATCAAGATTCGGCGGGCGACGTTTTGTAGGTTTTGTAGGGGGAGGGGTGGGACAAAAACGCCCCAAAAAAAGTTCATTTTTGAACTTCATTTTGAACATCATTTTTGAACTTTTTTTTTAAAAAATCGCGCCATTTTGTCAATTTTTAATAATTTGAAAATATCCTAGTTCAGGACCTGCCTGACGTGATTACCAACAAAATGCCGCTCGCCGAATTTCGATATGACATCAGGTTCTCAAAAAACCGACACCCCGTTTGCCTTCTCATTTTTACGTACATACCCATTTCCATCGCTCTGGGAGGGGGAATAAAAAACATAGAAATATAAAAAGCCCAAAGTTGATAATTTGAGAAACGACTGAGCTACAGCACCATCAAAAACAGTTCTTTTTGTGAGTTTGAAACTCAGGTCATACCTTAAGAACGATTTATCTAACAGTTTATTTTTAAATGATATTAAGAAATACATACTGACCTAAGTCTCAATGAAGCCCCATTAAATTTATATAAAAAGTTATTTAAGTTTATTTTTGCGACTTAGACGGTTAATGCTTGTGACCGAATAATTTATTTAATCTTTCATTTCTATTTCAGATATCCCGTAAAGTTAGATATGTATTTTTTTGAACTTCAGTGTGTTTAACATGCGAGATATACATAGTATGATGTGAAATAGGTTTGATTTATAATAAATTCCTTCTTTTAAAAATGTGAAGTTGACACCTTCCCCCAAATTTATATCACATTGGAGATATTTGCTATCAAGAACTTCTTTTTGCCAAAATCCCAAATAGGGTATTTTGAAAATAGGCACTCGATATCATAATGATACAATACAATACAGTCTCGGGTTTTTGTTGTGGCAAGTCATAAATAAATGTTTTTTTTAAATGTTTTTAATAAATATAAGTATAACTTACTTGACATACAATCCGCCGCTCTTTTGCGGAATTCATCTTCAATATCCTTAAGGCAAAACGACGTCAGCTTCGTTTTATTGTTAAGTAAGTCGGAAATCTTTTGATTTTCATGCATTGTACTTATACTAAATAGATTCCAGCGTACTTGATCCAATAATTCTGGAGGAGCATTATATAAATGTTTCATTAAATATTCCAAGAATAGGAGAATACGTGATAACAACATCATTTGACTATTGCGTATGGGTTTCTCAGCCGATATATCACGACAAACTTCGGCACAGCGTATAACACCACCAGCTGTTAGCAGGAGTATAGATTTCTTTTGCATGAGATTTAAAGAATGAAACAGGAACAATAACAGTTGGGCATGTTCCATATTTAAATCTTCATAATCAACATTTGTGGGTGGATTCGTAGACGAGGTGCCACATACACCTTCGACAAGCGTATTAATCAAGCGATGCCATACAGATAGACAAGCCGCTTCCTTTTCCTGGGTAGGTTTAAGCAATAAAATTTGTACCAATACTGAGAGGGTGCTGGGATATACTTGTAGTGGCCATGTAGTCGTGTCAGAGGACCAAGGCGAAACACCAAGATGTTGCAGCAGATTCGATTGCAAGGATTCACTCAGTAAAGAGGCAGATATCAAATTATGTAAATATCTTCCGACCGCACCAGAAAATTGTATCATGGCCGATTGCCATTTATTACAAGAGGACGAATCCGTTTCACCCCTTGCCGAATCACGATCTAAATCCTTCAAGATATTAGCCATTAACAGCATTTGCTGATCAGATAGACCCGCTTTAACATAACGTTGTAAATAAGCATGTTTTTGTGAGAAAAATTGGTCCATAAAACAAAAGATTTGTGCAGCCAAGTCTAAATATTCATGAGGTTCATCTAGAGCTGGTACTAAGTTTGACTTTTGTGCCTCATTATTACGTTCCAGCGCTTCAGCCACATTGTTCTCATCATTCGATTCAGGCTGCAAAGTTTCTTTAAACCAATTACCTAAATAACTTTCACTATCATCTTCTTCGGAATTATCCGAGCAAGAGAGTGTATCATTGAAGTATGTAGTTGAGTCCGAATAGCTTATAGGTTCACATTCTGTGCGATCTTTAGCATTGGATCGTTTTAAATTACAGGCTTTGCGGTAGGTGACAGTAGCCAAGAACGTAAATAGCTGATGTAAGGTTGCTGTATTCAATACACGCATTACTCTTTGCAATGTCGAATAATTCTCTAGAATATCAAAATTAGCTGGTTCTGGTAAAGGTGCTGGTGTAACTGATGATTTTTGTCCTGTTGTTGTTGTGGAAAGGGGAACATCCGAGGATGATGTTGTTTCAATTTTTAAATCTTCTATTAATTCTGTTAGCAACTTAATACAATGATTTGCTATGGCTGCATTTAATACGCCAAAACCCTGTTGGACCTTAAAGAGGTTAACCCTAGCCGATGGAGTAGGTGTTGTAGCTTGCATTGTATCCGATAGTTTTGTTTTAGGTTGTTTTATTTCTTCTTTATTCATACCGGCATTAGAACTGCCCGATGCTCCCAAAGCGCCTTGTATACCACTTACCAGTAGCCACGCACCAAAGCATAAATGATTTTGATAAATATGAGAACGAGCGTAATATTTAAACATTAATCCGATCGAAGTATAAATTTCCAATGCTTTGTCGACTATAAAACGAGCATTTTCCTCATTATCATCTATATCTTTTGTGGATGATTGTGTAGAAGCTGATGCTGTGGAACCAGCTGCTGTCGACGACGTTTGTGTTTTGGTACTTCCCGTCGACGATGACATATTCAAAACACTGCTGGCTATAGAGGTTAGGACAGCACAATATAATGCCGATATAGCACATTTTGATAACTTGGCTATACGGCTTGGAGATAAAGGTTGCAGTATGGGTAAAGTTAAGGCTTGTGAAAGAATCGATATATCAGTGACCATGTGTGTTAAAGTATTTTTAATTTGTGTTGCTTCCACTTGCGTCAACGGTAAATACAGGGGTTTTCCAGCTAAATTAGCAATGGTTTCTTGATATTTAAGACGATAACGTGTCAGTATTGGTAAAGATGAACAAACATCCAAGATTAAATCTGCGCCATTAAGGGATTGTAAATATGATATATTAGAAGCTGAGAAAACTTCCTGAAATATACAAAAATAAAAAAAGGCTGTTACTTTAAAAGAATTTATTATATATTTTTTTTTGCCAGGACTAACATGGTTTAGAGCAAATTTTTGATTTAACAAAATTTTTAACTATTTAGTCACATCATTTAAAGTTATAACGGTACAAAATGTAATCTCTTCCTAATACTTACGTCGCAAAAAATCCAAGCGACATTTTAGGAAAAAATATTTCGTAACCAATTCTTTCGTAAAATATACGAAAGTTTGCCTTATTTTACGAAAATATTTCTAAATCTAATTTAAGGCGATGGCTTTTGATTTTTAATCGGTCTTAAAATTTCTGATCCGGTATCTAATTACTCCCAGAATTTTATACATTGCTCTTTTCAAATCTTTATAAAAAATAGAACTCTGCTAACTTTTCAAGTAACCCTGAAGTAGTTCTTCCAAGATATTATAACTATGTTTTTGAAAAATCATTCCACATAAGAACGTCCAGACTTTGGAATAGGATGCCCGTTAATCTGAAAATTTGAAGTTACCCGATATCTGTTGCTAAATACAATTATTTTGAGTACTACGCTATCAATCATTAAGGGGGGTAAGGTTTATTTTTAATTTTTCATTTTTTAATTTTAATTTATCAATTTTTATTTTTCATTTTTTTTCTTCATTTTTCATTTTCCAATTTTTACTTTTCTTTTTTCATTTTTCATTTTCCAATTTTTACTTTTCTTTTTTCATTTTTTATTTTTCAATTTTCATTTTTTATTTTTCAATTTTCATTTTTTATTTTTCATTTTTTATTTTTAATTTTTTATATTTAATTTTTTATTTTTGATTTTCTATTTTTCATTTTTTATTTTTCATTATTCATTTTTAATTTTTCATTTCTATTTTTAATGTTTCAATTTTTATTTTTTATTTTTAATTTTTTACTTTTAATTTTTTAGTTTTAATTTTTTATTATTCATTTTTTATTTTTAATTTTTTATTTTCCTTTTTTCCTTATTTTTTTTTTTAATTTTTTATTTTTCATTTTTTATTTTTTATTTTTCATTTTTTTATTTTTAATTTTTATTCCAAATTTTTTATTTTTAATTTTGTTTTTTATTTTTCGTTTTTCATTTTTTATTTTTCATTTTTCGCTTTTCATTTTTTATTTTTCATTTTTCGTTTTTCATTTTTCATTTATTTTTCATTTTTTATTTTTCATTTTTCATTTTTTATTTTTCATTTTGCATTTTTCATTTTTTATTTTTAATTTTTTTATTTTTAATTTTTTATTTTTCATTTTTCATTATTCATTTTTATACCCTATACCACTATGTGGTTTGGGTATAATGACTTTGTGCTGCTGTTTGTAACAACCAAAAATATTTGACCTAGACCCATCTTTAATTATACCGATCGAATCAGAATCACTTTCTGAGTTGATTTAACAATGTCCGTCCGTCCGTCCGTCCGTCTGTGTGTCCATGTAAAGCTTGCAATCAAACTGCAGGTCGCAAATATGAATATATTTTGACGAAATTTGGTATATAAGCTTTTATCGGCCATGGGATGAACGCTATTGAAATTGGTGAGAATCGGTCCATGTTCAGACCTAGCCCCCATACAAATTACCCATATGAAATCGACATAAATTGCCATAAGATCCAAATTGTCATATAGATCTTACTCAAATTGGGTTTGTATGCGTTCATTACATCCACTAATGAGTAGTCCAAAAATGATCCCTTTGACCCCATATAGAGCTGCTTCCCGATCTTCACTTAAATCTATTAAAAAACAAAAATATTGCACTGATTCTTCTCAAATTTTGTTTGTACATATTTTTGCAAAATACATGAGACTTTACCAAACATGATCAGGATCGGTCCATTTTTGGACCTAGTCCCTTTATAGATATAGCATCCGATATGAACTTTTTCATATCTGCAGCCAAAAAAATTAATAAAAATCCCACTCAAATTTGGTTTTTGCTTATTTTCAATGTCCAGTTAGTTGGGCCTAAGAGATAGGGTTTCTAAACGCATGGTATAGGGTATCGTATAGTCGGTCTAGACCGACTATAATTTTCTTACTTGTTAATTTTTAATTTTTCGTTTTTCATTTTTTATTTTTTATTTTTCATGTTTCATTTTTTTTTTAATTTTAATTTTTTATTTTTCATTTTTAATTTTTCATTTTTTATTTTTCATTTTTAATTTTTCTTTTTTCATTTTTAATTTTTCGTTTTTCATTTTTAATTTTTCATTTTTTTTTTTCATTTTTCATCTTTAATTTTTTTTTTATTTTTTATTTTTCATTTTTAATTTTCAAACAGGTTATCATAATATCATAATTTTTTCACCAATACAATCACATTTTGTCTTACGACTTACATGTTACGTTCACATGTTACGCTTACATGTTATGCTGTTTTTCAAATTTACCCCCTGCGCGTATAGATGTTTACACATAAAAAAAAAGATATGCCTTTAAAACCTTACCACTTACTTTTTATTTTAAAAAGTCACGGAAGATTTTTTTTTTTTAATCCAGCAAAAATCATAATTATTCAGGATTTTGTAAGTTATCTAGATTTTTACGTATTTCTATTTCAAATTCTATTATTGGTTTCATGATTCAATATAAAAAAATCATGTGAGTCCGATCACAGAGGAGATGTGTAAAAATCTAGTAATTAAAGATTTTTTATGGCACTTTTTTAAAATCAAACAGAAAGCGTCATCTATGTATCACTTACAGCAAACAACTGCAGGTGCTCTGCTAATATAAAAATATTTATTATTATTTATTATTTCAACTAGTTAATTTTTAATTTTTCGTTTTTTATTTTTCATTTTATATTTTTAATTTTCCATTATTCATTTTAATTTTTTACTTTCGTTTTTCATTTTTCATTTTTCGTTTTTCATTTTTAATTTTTAATTTTTTATTTTTTATTTTTCATTTTTTATTTTAATTTTTCATTTTTTATTTATTTTTCATTATTCATTTTTCATTTTTATTTTTCATTTCCATTTTTCAATTTTTAATTTATTTCGTTATTTATTTTTATCATAATTTTTTCACCAATACAATCATAAGTCACACCGATTTTGTCTTACGTCTTACATCTAACGCTGTTTTTGTGATTGTATTGTGAAGTCGATTTTTACCCCCCGCCGCGTATAGATGTTTACACATCAAAAATATTTTGTAGCATATACAACGTACTTTCTAAAAATAAATAAAACTTTCGTATATCGTAACACAGACTTTCGCACATATTCGTTTAATTTACAACGTCCTTTCGCAGTGCAAAATAATGAAGTTATTCGTACAATGTACGTCTATTTTCGTGTATATTGGGCATGCATTTTTTTTATGGTGAACTTACCGAACAATCCGTTAGTTCCTCACTAAGAGGAGCCCATGTGATTTTTCCCGCCTCCAGTGGAGCTGTCAATTGTTGAATTATTATCGAAGACAAGTCCGATCGAGATCTTTTTATTTCGAATTTTGGTGAGTCTTTATCACCGGCATTGTTGCCCGTACCAGCAGAGCTACTTGTTGATACAATGCTTTTTGTATTTTCTGGATATTTACTGGACTTTAAGACAGCCGCTACTATAGTATAATCAAATTGTAAAACATTTCCACCGCCACCACTTGTACTGGATAAAGATGCATTTGTACTGTCTGCATTTGATCCGGCATTACTATTAGGTTTTCCAGTTGGTGTGTTTGTTTTACTTTCACAGAGAGACTTAAGAGCCGGTAATAACCATTTGATTTCATAAACACTGACCTTACCCAAACGTAATAATATGAAACGTATGAGAATGGCGCATGCTTCATGAATGTGTGGTACTTGTGTTTGAGAAACTATTAAGTGGAAAGAGAAATAAAAAATATTTTTAAGTACATATAACATTTATTTGTATTTACAGTTGATTATATATTTTAAGAGTTTAGGGACTATGTTCCTTTTCTACTTAGTAATTAAATTTTAGTTTTAATATTTACATTTCAAATTATTAATTGTGGAGGAAAAATTTAAAAAAAAACCTTTTTGAAGGAGGGGTATAAGATAAAATTTAGGATTGGATAAGGGGGTAAAATTACGATGAAAGTATTTCATTAATATGGGAATGTTGAGACAGTTCGCATCTTCTTATGAAATTTTCAGTCAATCTGCTTATTTTTTCATTGATTTGTTCGATGTTAGCAATTATATGCAAACGTCTGGTGGAGTAATGCCAGGGAAGTCGAAATATCATTTTTAACAGTTTGTTCTGAGCTATTTGTAGCTTACTGATATGACATTTTGCAGCAGTGGACCAAACTGGACAACAGTAGAACATGATGGGATGGAAGATAGCTTTTATTATTTGCTTTTTGTTATCAGTATTTAGATCAGAATTCCGGTTTATCAGTGGGTACATAAGCCGTGTAGTTTTGTTTATTTTGTCGAGCAGATAGTGTATATGTTCATTGAAGTTTAATTTGGTATCTAGAATAACTCCAAGATATTTAACTTTACTTTCCCAAGAAATATCATGGCTCATAAACCTGAGCGGTGACTGTGGAATAAAACATGCTTTCCTTTTCCTCGTAAAATATATGGCTTGCGTTTTTTCGGGGTTTACTAGGATGTTCCATTTGTTAAAGTACTTGTTTAACTCAACTAATGCACTTTGTAGATTTGAAACGATGCTAGTTGCGTGAAGATCGGAGCTTAATATTGAAGTATCATCTGCAAAGATTGAAGTGGTACAATTTGGGAAGGTTGGAATGTCTGATGTAAAAATATTATATAATATTGGTGACAGACATGAGCCTTGCGGACAACCTGCTGATATGTAGGTTTGTTGAGAACAAGTTTTACCCAAATATACCTGAAACGACCTGCCATGCAAAAAACTTTGTATAATTTTTATTATTTCCAAAGGAAAGTTACTTCCTTTTAATTTGAAAATGAGGCCATCGTGCCAGACTGAGTCAAAAGCAGCTTTTATGTCTAGCAGGACCATACCGGATGATTTTCCATTTCTAAAATTATTTTTGACCAAATTCCTGATTTTTTTCAAAGGTTGGCATGTATTGTGTTCACTTCTAAATCCAAATTGTTGTCTTGGAAGTATATTATTTGAATCAATAAATATAGATAATTTTTCTTTTATAATTTTTTCCAATATTTTGCTCACAGCAGAAAGCAGACTTATTGGTCTGTATGAAAGAGGTGAGTTAGATGGTTTATTTGGTTTTGGTATTGCTATTGTTTTGGATATTTTCCAGGAATTTGGGAAGTAACATTGTTTTAAACATCCATTAAAGATAGTGGTAAGATATGTTATAGCTTTTTTTGGTAGCTTTTTTAAGCATTTATTATTAATTTGATCCAGTCCTGGTGACTTTTTCGTCTTTAAATTTTTAATAATTTGCGCTATTTTCTCTTGCGTTACGAAGTAACAATTTTGAGGACTTGTTTCCGCTGATCGCACGAAGTCTGCTGTATTGTTCACTTCTAAAACAGTTTCTGTATCGCTAAGATGAGATGAAAGACAATGGTTCATTTTAAAATTGTGAGCTAAGATTTCACACTTATCTTGCTGGGTGTAATACGTTTCATTATTTTGTTTAAGTATCGGCATATTTTTAGATTTCTTTCTTAACATTTTAGAAATTTTCCAAAACGAAGAAGAAAATTTATCCAATGTTGACAGCATACTATTCCAGGACTTATTTTTAAAGTCATTTATTTCTTTTGTGATCTGGTTGTTCAGTCTCGCCATTTGTTGGTGGTCATAACTATCCCTATAACGTTTCCAATTCCGCCTGAATCTGTTCCTAATTTGTATCATCAATTTGATGTTATGAGGTAATGGTTTTGACGATGGTGTAATTCTGCGTTTAGGCACACTGTTTTCTATTGCTATTTTAATGTATCCATTGAAAATATTTATCATGCTATCGATCTGAGTGCAATCATTTATTTCACTTACTTCACGTCCTCTTGGCAGATTTCTTTTAATGAACCTAGAAAATCGGGTCCAGTTAGCTTTATTAAAATCGTAGTATAGATCATCCAAAAAAACACAGCTTAAATCAATCTCACTACTAATAGGTAGGTGATCAGAGCTTAGATCATTTATCACTATAACTGCAGACATGTTAATCGCTACATTTGTTAGAAAAAAGTCTAGAGTAGACCCTTGTTTATTTGGATCTGATGGTATGTACGTGTGTTCATGGGGAAAATTTATTTGGGTTTGATTTAATTGCAGTTTTCCATACAATATATTTCCCCAACAATTGTTTCTTATACAGCCCCAGTAGCTGTGCCTGCAGTTGAAATCGCCCCCTATAATATATTTATGATTTGATGCTGTTAATTTTCGAAGATCATTAGTAAAGGCTTGTGTTTTAGATTGGTCGTGTCCCGATGAACCCCCTGGAAAGTAACAGGAGTAGATGTGTACAAAATCATTAACATTTTGGATTATAACACCTACATTTTCAATTAATGATGTATTTATTACAGGTAATAGTTGATGTTTAATATTTTTTTTAACAAGAATTGCTACTCCCCCACCTCTGCCTTCTTGACGGTCATTTCTATAGCAATAGTAATTTTGGTTTCTTATTGAAATATTTTCATTAAGCCATGTTTCGCATAACATACAGACATCAACATTGTTTTCTTCCAAAAACTGAAACAATTCTAATTTTTTGTTGCGTACTCCTCGTGCGTTCCATGATACTATTTTGGTTTTCGCATTCATTGAAAAAGAAATTTACAAGCTAGGTCGGTTACAACCTTAAATTGATCTTCCCTAGATTTGCAATTTCCTAGTCTAGAAATCAGTTCAAACGTAAGATCTTTTATTTCTTCAATAGAAAACATGTTGTTTGTGTTATTATTTCCATTAGTACCATTTGTTGTAGTACTGAATAGTAGATTATGATTTAAATTTGGAGCGTTTGCCCTAACATTTTGGTTTAACGTGTTGGGGAAGTTACCATTGTAATTTGCAGTGGTATTATATGTTCGACTGGCTACCCTGCGCGTTTTCGGTTGTGTGCGCTGTCGTATCTGCATGTAGGTACCTCTACTTGGGCATTCGAGAGACATGGCTTTATGAGGACCATTGCAATTTGCACATTTTTCGAAAGATGCGTTACATTCTACAGTTTTGTGTTCCCCTGCACAGTGGGCACAGAATGATTTTACCTTACATTTACTTGAACCGTGTCCATACATTTGACAGTTATAACATTGTGTCACCCTCGACTTGTTGGGCTTTTGGTACTCCCACCTGACTTTAATATAATTTATGACCGAGTAATTTTCCCGCAATTCCTTTAACGTAATAGTTTTATGTTCGAAATACACAATATATATAACTATTTCATTACGATTTTCTCTCGTTTTTGTAACGATTTTAACATCAGAACATTTCAAACCTAATGATGTAAGTTCATGTTTTATTACTTTTGGGTCTGTTTTATCCAAACCTAAAAGGACAGCTTTATAGGGTTTTTCACTTTTAGTGGCATATGTGAAATATTCCAATTGAAATGTTTTTGTTAATGACTCACAAATGTCGTCAAAGTCTTTTTTATTGGTACAGAAAAGTTTTAGACCAATAGATATTTTTCGTATTGAATATTCTTTTATATTTAATATTCTGCATACTTCATGGACTTGCTCTGTTTTGCATTTAAGTATAGTTATTGGTGGTATTTTAACTTTTACGGTGGTATCGATAACAACTTCGTCATCTTGATCGTCGATTGTTTGTAGAGGTGCATAATAATTTTGATTTGCAGTTCTCTGAGAACTGTTTGGTTTTGTTTTTTTAGTCATGCTCTGACTAGCAGAGGCATCGACATCACTCGCTCGCACGCGTTTAATTTTGTTGTTTTTTTATAGTTGTTTGTTTTTATTAAAAATGTTTTACAAAAGTAAGGAAAAAAGAAAAAGTAGCTGTAAACTGAGTTTTACAAGAAGACAATAAATCACGACCATACGCATTAAATGCTAGTACGAGACTGATATTTTTAAGTAAATTTATTAATAATTAAAAAATTTAATAGACAGCAAAAACATTTTTACATAAATTATTACATATACATATTAGTACATTTAATATTATGATAGATTTAATATTTTTGTTCTTTAATCAGTGTTGAATTTCCAGTACATTTCAAGTATTGAAATTAAAATTTTTAGTTATATTTTAAAACTATAATAGGGAAGTTCAATTTATGTTGACCACCTCGAACGTGTATATCAATACATATATGTTTTTTTTTAAATAATAAATGAACTGTCTTATTCATAACTATTGACGCATCACAATAAATGAAAATTTGCTTTAAAAAAAAGATATATTGACATGAATAAATAATGCCAGCAATAATTTTCTGATAATAGTCACACAGAGGTCAA
Source organism: Cordilura impudica (assembly GCA_963682025.1). Lineage (NCBI taxonomy): Eukaryota > Metazoa > Arthropoda > Insecta > Diptera > Scathophagidae > Cordilura > Cordilura impudica. The sequence continues at coordinate 31,715,076 of OY821518.1, read as the reverse complement.
TTTCAAGCAAGGATGACCTATAATAATAATGACAATATAAATAAATCCACCCTGCATAGGTCCGCATATGCTAGAGGTTACTCATCCCTGGTACGAACCACGGGATAAGCTCTGTTGCAGCATAAGCTGTATGAACTATGTTTTTGGAATTATTTATTAATTTTATTTATCAGTATTTTTAATACTTTTAATGTTCACAATGTTTACATATTTAATAAATAGTTTAATTTTCAATTTTAGCTCTATAAAAAACATTATTTCTTATAAATTTTACACATTCTCTTCTAAAGACACATTCACTTCTCTCATTTTTTATATTATTTGGAATTAAGTTATATAATTTAAGTCCTTTGTAGAAAAGTGATCGCTGCATTGCCGTTGTGGCGACTCGTTGTATTCTAAAATTTTCGGCATTTCTTAGTCTATACGGCTGTACATCTACATAATTTAGTTGCTCGCTTAAATATTCTGGCGCATTACAATTTCTTATTTTTTGTATAAACATTAAAGTATTTAATTCCAATCTTTGCTTTATACTCATCCACTTGAGTGCATCTAACATTATTGCTATTTTGCAATTTTTGTAGACTGTCCAGTTGTGCTGCTCTACAACATGTATATATAATTGTCGAACTATATTCCAAGTGTGGTTTTATCATGGTATTATATATATTTATTGCTGTCATTGTTGATATTGAAGTCCAAAGGCAAAAATAGATCAATATCGCATTTGATATTACGAAAAAATCTTTGGACTTGATTACCTTCAATATTAAGCATATAATTGTTAGTTTCTATATAATTATTCATGAAATTTTTAATTACATCAAAATTAGTATGAGAGTCCTTGAAATTAACATTCTATTACCGAATGGGTCATTAAAATTGATCTAACGCTGAATTCCCAATTTAACTTACTCTCGGTTTAATGAATTCGCGATTTAACAAACAGGCGCATAATAATTTAAACCCAATTTAACCTCGATTTAACGAACAAATATATATACATGTATATGGGGGTTTCATGTCAAGTGCACAAACTTTTGAAACCGATGTCTTCCGATCAGGATGAAATTTGCACCAAGGTTAGTCCTATTGGATAGTAGTTTAAACACAATTTTTCAACAAGATCGGTCCAGATCTCTCTGAGTTAGAGGGGATCAAAATTTGACATTTTGGCCAAACAGGTGTTTTTTCTCATCCATGTAACTTATTACCTATTGTTCTTAGAAAATTTTCTCCCAAATAGTTTAGATAGCTATTTCTTCAATATTTCGGAAAAAAATTCTTTAAAAAAAAAATTTTTTGTACTTTTTTTTTTGCTAAATCAAAGCATTTTTTGCCTTTTTTTTCAAAAAGGGCATTTTTTTTTCATAAGCTTAGGATTTTTCCTTTAAGAGCTTTTTGGTCGCTTAGTGGGATATCTATCAAAATAAATGTTTTGTAACTCAAGACAACGGTTTTTCAATTTTTCACAAATGCACTATTTTGAATTTTTTCCTATTTGTGTGTAAAACCCTACAAATAAAACTTATACTGAGAAACTAGACAAATTAACCTTTCCGAAGGTATGTAACATACCTTTATAACATAACAGAAGAGAATGGTTCTCTGTAACCTGAAAGAGTTATTTGCAACATTTCAATCTGAACACGAGGATGTTAAAATTGGCTTCACGAAATTTACCCAAATGAGGCCAAAACATTGCGTTTTGGCAGGAAGTAGCGGAACTCACACAGTATGCGTTTGCATTTACCATGAAAATGTTAAACTGATGTTGAAGGAAATCAACTTAAAGTATTTAACAGATGCTTCGGCAGAAGATTTACACGATTACTGCGATTGCCTTAAATTGACTATGTGTCCTAATGCAACAACTTCTTGCCGAAAACCACATTCATCAAAGAAAATTTAATCAACTCTTTAGATCGAGAATATATAGAGGAGGTCAAATTTGATTCTTGGATTCAGACTGACAGATGCACATTGAAAACAATCATTTTAAATGTGGATGATTTTGTGGAAGAAATGTGTACAGGATTGCTAAACTTGAGAACCCATGACTTTTTAGTCAGAGAGCAATGGTCATTCTTCAAGGATTTGAAGATACATTTGAAGTCTGGTGAATTCGTTATTTCATATGATTTCGCAGAAAACTATAAATATGTTCTTCAGGATGCCATACAAGAATTCCACTTCACTAACGACCAAGCAACTATATTCACAGTAGTTATTTACTACATGAAAGATGAAAAACTGGAACACAAAAGTATGGCAATCATATCCGACGATTTAAAACATGATACCGTTGCAGTTTATGAGTACCAGAAGATAATACTAAAATATCTAAAATCTAAATTTACAGTAAAGAAGGTATACTACGTTTCGGACGGAGCTCGTCAACATTTTAAAAACAAAAGTAGCTTCGCAAATTTTATGGCTCATGAAAAAGATTGGAATGCCAGCTGAGTGGCATTTTCATCCTACTGCTCCTGGTAAAGGAGCATGTGATAGTATTGGAGCAAACCTTAAAAGAAATGCAGCGAAGTATAGCCTCCAGTGCTCTCATCAAGATCGCATCTTAGATGCGACTGCTTTATTCCATTGGGCAAAGAATTATTGTAAAGAAACTAAAATAGTTTTTAGTAGCAAACATTGAAAACACTGAAGAGCAGATTCGATGCTGCGATAACAATCGATGGCACCGCTCAATACCATGCTTTTATACCGCTTGTCGATGGAAGACTCAAGTTGACAAAGTTTTCTGCCTCTATTCAATGCGATTTCTTTGCAAAGACAACAAATAAACCAGCAGCGAAATCAACAGCTGAAAGTAGTAACGCCAAGAAAGGGTTGACAAAAAAACGCAGTAAATAAAGGCGACAAAAAAGCTGGATGAAAGACTGGGTATTTAAAAATTTACAAGACTTAAATACTTCATCAGCTACAATAAATTAAGTATAAAAATAGTTATGATATAAATGGATCTAATGTAATTAAGATTAAATTTTATTAAATTATTTATCTTTTTATTTTTAATATTATTATTATTATATATTAATTTAATTATTATTACAAATAAATAAATAAATAAAGTGTTTTTTTCCTGAGGTTAACATATTCTGGGTATTACAGTATCGAGGGTATGAAATTTTAGTTAGGTATGTTACGTACCTTCGGAAAGGTTAATTTGTCTAGTTTCTCAGTATAAGTTTTATTTGTAAGGTTTTAGACACAAATAGGAAAAAATTCAAAATAGTGCATTTGTGAAAAATTGAAAAACCGTTGTCTTGAGTTACAAAACATTTATTTTGATAGATATCCCACTCCCATCCCACTAAGCGACCAAAAAGCTCTTAAAAAATGCCCTTTTTGAAAAAAAAGGCAAAAATGCTTTGATTTAGCAAAAAAAAAAGTCTAAAAAAAAATTTTTTTTTAAAGTATTTTTTTCCGAAATATTGAAGAAATAGCTATCTAAACTATTTGGGAGAAAATTTTCTAAGAACAATAGGTAATAAGTTACATGGATGAGAAAAACACCTGATTGGCCAAAATGACAAATTTTGATCCCCTCTAACTCAGAGAGATCTGGACCGATCTTGTTGAAAAATTGTGTTTAAACTACTATCCAATAGGACTAACCTTGGTGCATCCCGATCGGAAGACATCGGTTTCAAAAGTTGGTGCACTTGACATGAAACCCCCATATATATGTATATATAACAAAATACATTTGACGACTTGAAAGGTCAAATTACAAAAAACTCTTATTAATTTAAAAATTTGTTTTATTTAAAAAATTAAAAAATAGGAACATAAAATTGCTTAACTTCAGACAAAAATAACAAAACATAAAAGTAATAATTTTTGTGCTGTTAACAAAACATTAGAAACTTTTACTATGACATAAATGAAAACTTTCCCTCTATTATTGATCTCAATATTTTGTTGGGTTTCCACTATTTTTTTGTACCTATATTACTTCACAACGCCGAGATATAAAGCCAATTAAATTGATGGTATTCGTTGAAATTGTTTGGCACTCTGAATTAACTGCCTTTATGACCCCCTGTCTTGTTTGTGAAATTTCATGTCTGTATTTTTCGATCTACAATTTCCCAAATATTTTCTATGGGATTGAGATCTTATGATTGGGCTGGCCATTCCAAGGCACTAACTGTATGAGACTGTAGCCATTCGGTTACAACTTGTTTTGGGTCATTGTAATGTTGGAACTTAAAGACCAGAGGCAAATTTTCCTCAGAATATTTACTACATGATTTGGGCCCATTCATTGGCCCGAAAAGCACCCCGTACCATATCTCCAACGTCAACCTAAAAAGTTTTCTTTGAATATATTGGGTCTACTTTTTTCCCTTTGTTCGCGAACAAACGTTTTTTCAATCATGGCCTCCTCTTAAATTAAACTTGGACTCATCTGAAAAGTTTCCGTCTTGACCAGTTCATGTGTTCTTAAACAAAATGTATGCGAGTCAGACGATTTTCTTGATAACAGTGGGTTCTTCATAGGACGATAACAACCAAGATCAACATCAATTCCTCGTCGGGAAACAGTTCGAGCACATATTTTAAGTTTTAGATTCTTAACGATCTCTTTGACTCTTTTTACGGGGCCTACCGCCTAAATGTTCAGTCGTCACCGCACCTCTTTCACGATATTTCTTGAAATTACGGATTTATTCATTCATATTTCTCACAAATTTTCTTTTGCTCAACCCTTTCAGACCTGAATAATAAAACGATTAGTCATTGTTAAACCATCAATATAATTTTTTTTTTTTGTGTAAAGAGCACTCAAGAGAACTCACAATTACTGAATACCGGTAAAAAAAAAAGTCAGAAAAAATGTATTTATACTTGAAGCACCTTAAACCAGATGTTATCAGTAAAACTTTATTCTTGCCATTATTTTATAAGATTAAAACATTGAAAAATACAATTGTATTTAAAAAACGATTTTTTTATTTTAATCAACTCTGGTACAGAAGTTTCCATTGTTTTGGCATCACTGAAAGATGATTATGATAATTGTATACTTCGTAACAAATTTGTTATCCTTCGATAGAGAAGTGATTTCGCAAAAACAAATCCTAATTTTTGGACTTAACGTGAAATTATTTTAAAAAAAATAGGCAAATTCAAAATTTTGTAAAAGTCTCCAATGTATTGTCACCCATTGTATATAAAAAAATAACGTAAAACTTATATAAATAAAATAAAATTAAAAACTGGGATCTGAATTTCTAGAAATACCGTGGTCATAATCATTGCACAGATGCAATGTTAAAGCAATGTTGTATTGATTTTATTTTTTAAATTTATGATTTATTAAATAAAAGTTTTTATTTTTTAAAGCATTCTAAGAAATTCTATTGCATTTTGTTAATTTTTTTTTTTTTACTAATTTGGTCATAACCCTTTTTGGATAAAAATAGATAAAAGAAAATGATTACCACTGAACGAAGTTAAGATGAATATATACGTTAATGGATTAGCAATTAAATATGGATTGAGCATCCTCTGCGAAGTTTTTTTTTTTGAATGAGGACGAAGACGAAGAAATTAAACAGCAATGTAATAAAAAGTTTTGATGTATGTATTCAATGGTGACAAGTAAATAAATTCGATATCGCCAGGAGATTAATTTTACGACAGCTTCAGGGAAACAATATAAATAACATCTCAAAGACGAGCATTTAAATAATTACATTTTATAACGTGTACACCATTGTGCAGGTATAAGATATTATAAGATATTATTGCATATATATATATATATAAGATATGATCGTACTTTTAATTGTTACTTGCATTAAAAGAATTTTTTCCTAGTTTTGTACTGACAATCAATTTATCATTAAATCGGGAACCTACCGTATAACATTAAGCGAATAAAATTCGTGTAGAACGAAACACCCTGTTTATATAAGAAAATAAAAAAAGCACTCACCATACTTGCATTGACTTAATTTTTCGGCAGCTAAAGCTGCAAAAGCAGTATAAAATTGTAAATAATTATTCTCCTCATCAAAAAGTTCATTTTCACTGCAAGAAAACAATTAAATTCAAACATTAACAATCGATTTTCACCAGATGAAAAGCCCATGAACATTTTTCTTCTTTGTTCGGTCGCCATCTTTGTTTTTTGCGTGACTTCGAGAAATGCAAAATTTTTAACTGCAATTTTCTGCACGAAAAATAAAGATTTTTTGAAAAATGTGTTTGTTCTTACCACCGGGTGATAGCCTTAATGATATTGAGAATTTCATTTTTGTTTAAAACTCCACAACGATTGCTTAAAAGTGGTTTAACCACAGAACTCCAGTCCGTTGCACCACCACTATGAGCCGACATTTTTTCACTTATGACAAAATTGATGAATCACAGTTGTGAAATTCCGTAGTAAGCGTTGATTTTCTAAGGGTTTTAGGTGAACAAAATAATTTATTTTAGAAAAGCTTTATAATTGATAATATGAAAAAATAGTAAAAGAAAATAATGTAAAACTGATAGAAACTATTAATATATTCTAAAAACAAGACATGTGTCTAACAAGTGCTGTATTTCTCTTTAAAACATCGTAGGTTAGGTTAGCTATTATTTCACAATATACATATTAAGTATATGGATAGGAATTCGTTTATTTTGTCATTAATTAACATTTTTAATTAAAGGCCTATTTTGCCCCACCTTGTTAAAATTTAACCGTACCGTAAATGTAATGTTGGCATTTAGTGCAGTTATATATAGAACGTAATAAACGAACCAGCATGTTGCTGTGTAAAATTAACCAAACTATAAGCTGTTCACAAATGTCACGTACAAATGTAGCAAAAATCAATTTTCAAAAGATTGGGACGTTACGGTTACGTGAAAGTTGAGTTCGGTAACTGCTCTAAATGCTTTTCATGTAACAGAAAAAACAGCTGACACTTTTGGTTACGGTTACGTGTGGCTAACTAGGCCTCAACACTTTTACTAAAAAACACTTTAATACTTTTGATGTACTGCTCTGTAGTTTTCAGTACATTTATCTATCAACTAAGTGCTGCCAGTTTTTTGCATCAGATGTTTTTTGTTTTGCTATATTCTACCGGTTTATTTGCTGTTTTGTTTTGCTATACTCATTTATTGTGTTTAGATTGTTTTGCTATTAAAGTTGCTCAATTCGCATTCGAGTTTGTGCTGTGTTGCATATTTAGTGGATTTGCTAAAAAACGCTGTGTCGGGAGAAATTGTTTTTTGTTTTGCTACATTCTACCGGTTTATTTGCTGTTTTGTTTTGCTATACTCATTTATTGTGTTTATAGTGTTTTGCTATTAAAGTTGCTCAATTCGCATTCGAGTTTGTTGTGTGTTGCATATTTGGTGCCTTTGCTGGAAATCGCTAATGTGTCGGGAGAAATTGTTTTAGCCACAATTTATCTCTAGTGCGAATTTAGAGAAAGCTTTGGTATAAATCGCCATAACGGTAGTTGCTTTAATAATTAGAGTTGAAAAAACAAAAATATTTTATTAGCCTTAAAAATATATTTACAAGTTACTGTACAATGGTGGAAATTAATCTTTAATATTCACCTTAAGAATCGCAGCCTAGTTCTAAGGTAAACATAATAATTTATTAGAAAATTTTTAATTAAATTGTTTCTATGACTTTTTCACATTTTTTAAAGTCTATTAAATTACCATTTGATATATAATGGATGCTTAAGCATCTAAATAGATGTGTGATTAATTCAAGTTTTATGGTTTTAACATTTTAGCCTAATAAATATATATAATATTTATTTGATATGCCTCAGGATATGTTACATTTTTTAAGTAATTACATTTTATCTTATATATATTAAGTATTTTGATTCTTATTCACGATTCTTATTTTTATATAATACGTTTTTGACCTGGATGGCATTGTGTTACAATATGGAGTTCTGACATTTCATGTCCCTACAAATTTCACGTCTCCAAGATAAAAATGACAAAAATAAATAAACCAAAAGTGGATCATTAAACTAATATGTCTGGAATTAGTAGGGTTTGTGGACTTAATTAATTTTAGAATAAGCGTGTGTAGTATAGTAAAAACTAATCACTGTTGATTTACGTATGGAATCAGCAACCTTTAGAATTTAGAAATTTATAAGAAAAAACTTTAGATATAAATTTACCTCAAGTTGGGAATATTTTGTTCTAATAGTTTCATATATATTTTTTTCTATTTTTAAAAGGATAGTGTTCTTTTACTGGAAGCCATATATTTAGAAACGTTTATATTGCAAATATAACTAAAATAGATTTAAGACATAGTTATCAGCTAATATTTAGTAATTACTTTGTAATGCATTTTTTTGTGGCCATAAAGCGTTATTGTATTAACAGTTTAAATAAAATAAAAATCGCTAAATTGATAACAAAAATTCACCACTCACATGTATTCATTTCCAACACTTAACAGCTGATTGTAAATAAAATTTAGAAAGCAAACACAGTTATTTTCACATTATCGAATTTAATAAATTTAAAGTATGAGATAAACTTCAATGAAAATTGAATGGATATTAAATTATTTTAAAATAAAACCTTTATGCAATGGAAACAACAGCAGATTTGAATAAACAATTGCAACAGAATCAAAATCTTACAAAAAATCCAACAACAGGTGGTGGCCAACAAAATACACCAGTGAAGGTAAAATTGCTTATTTTTATAAATTTTACCAAAATTAAAAAAATATGTATGAATTAGAATAATCCACATGCTAGTTTAGTACCACAACAACCAGTTGTCCCAACAGTTGAAACAAATGAACCACAACACGACGTTAAATTACAGTAAGTCTCTATGAAATAAGGCAAACGGAAAGAAAGTAATTTATTATACATTTTTTATTCTAGAAATGTAGTGGCTACGGTGTCCTTAGCCTGTGAGTTAAATTTACAAGATATTAATAATCGTACCCGTAATTCTGAATATACCCCATCACGTTTTCATGGTGTGGTAATGCGAATGCGTGATCCACGATGTACAGCATTAATATTTCGTACTGGTAAAATTATTTGCACTGGAGCTCGCAACGAGGCCCAAGCTTCGTTGGGTACAAGAAAGTTTGCTCGTATTTTGCAAAAACTGGGTTATCCTGTTAAATTTACTGAATATCGTTTACAAAACATTGTTGCCACTGTGGATTTACGTTTTCCGATACGTTTGGAAAACCTCAATCAAGTACATGGTCAATTTAGTTCATATGAACCGGAATTATTTCCAGGCCTCATATATCGTATGGTAAAGCCACGTATGGTTTTACTTATTTTTGTTAATGGAAAAATTGTATTTACTGGCGCAAAAGCACGAAAGGATATTTTAGAATGTTTAGATTTAATTTATCCCATTTTACTTAGTTTTCGTAAGAACTAATTTATTATCTGATTTAATTATTAAGGAATAAGGAATAATGCACTTTATTTGAAATTAGTTAATTCATATTATAGAAAATTAAAAGCTAAATATTAAAAATTACTGACAACTTAGTTCTTTTTTCTATGAATAAACCAAAAGGTCGGAGTATATTCGGCTGTAGGATTTATAGAATGTTTGATACAAATGCTTAAAAATAACTATGTCCAACTTGCGGCAGCACTACACAAGTAAACTGCAATTCTACATTTTTAATTTAAAAGCGAAGATGACAATATGTGAAAATTCTGGGCTATATTATTGCTTACTATATCAATAATAAAAAGAAAGAAAATAATACAAGGAAAAAATAGTTAATTATTCATATGCTTCGTCTTTCTTGAAGCTATTCCTGTAGTCATTGCTTTTTATGCGCCATAATGCAGGTGAATTCTCCCCAAAATATTTTTCTCTGCGACACAACTGAGCATTGTCAGCATACACTGCACAAATATATACTTCTGCAAATATCAAAATCGTTTTGATATTTGCTCAGTTCACTGCACAAACGCACTGTACTTGTGATGTGTAACTTTTGTACTTGTTTACATTTACCTTGTGTGAATATATTAAAATTTAAAATTTTCATAAATCAAGTAACTTTGAGAAAACAAATCAAATTTCTTTGGAGTAAATATTTTATTTGAGAAAATAAATTGCCGGTATTCGAAGTACTTTTTTTTTTATATAAATTTTTGGAATTTCTTTATTTTTTAATCAAAAAATTATAATGGCCAATCAAAACGGACAATTAATATTAAAAGCCCTGCAAGATCTTGATAAACCGGTAACAGTTACAAAAATTGTTACGCATATAGCGGAAACGGCTGGGGTAAGATAAATTTTTTAAATTTCTTTTCGACGAAAAAAAAAATTCTGTTTTATATATTTAAAGGTACATCCAAACGATGTTAAAGATTCTGTAAAGGAAACATTACAAGGAGGTCTACGCTATGGCTACGTACAAAAAAACAATCGCAAATATTTTGCTGCTTCCCTAGATGTAGATTCCCTTAGTGATGCTGACGCGGAAAGTGGTAGAATGTCTGATAGCAACGAAGGAGAAATGGAAGACAGAGGACGTAGACGTAGACGTCGACGTGGTGGTCGACGACGTCGTGGCGGTAGACGTAGCCGAAGTCGTCGCAGTCGTTAACGCATCTTTTTTAATTCTAGTTTGCAAAAATTATTAGTGCTTTGTCAATGGTTTTGTATTGTTTTTTTTTTTATGTTAAATAAAAGCTTTTTATTATAAATTTTTAAATTGTTTTTTTTTTTCTTAGCTAAATTTATTTATACATATTTGTTCTTTTCTCGATTTGAAGTATTTCATTTTAAATGAATTATCAAATAGACAAGCAGAAGTTAAATCGGAAGTTTCAATCACCCCTATTATGTAAGTCGTCGTTGTCGACACTGAAGTCATCACACTGAGTTGACATCACCGACTTTAAATTATATTTTCTAAAAGTATCAACAAAACACTTCTAGATAATGTCAATTTAGGAGGTGAATAGTCTTTTCATACAAAAAGAAATTTGGATACAATTTTATTCAATGTTCAAAAACAAAATCAGTTTTCCAATTTTAAGAAATATGGATATAATTTTCTTCAATGTTCAAAAACAAAATCAGTTTTTCTAAGTTATTCTAATTTCAACAAATAAAATAGTTTCCCACTTAAGCAACAGGTGGCGCTGAAAAAAAACTATTAATAAGACACAAACCGGAAGCGAAGCACACAGGGGTACATCTAGTTCTTTTTCTGATTCATGCAAAATTGGATTTTTTAAAATTTGCATATAAAATTTTTGTTGTTTGTTGAAAAATAGTTTCCTTTTTACTCCCTTTATATAAGCTCGTATTGTCTGCTTGTCGACAAAACTTTGGATCTATTTTTAACCCTTTTTCCCGCAATCCAATCGAGCTGAAACTTTCCAGGCAGACTCGTGGCCACGACAACAATTTCGATTTATAAATTAATTTAGTTTGGTTTTTATTACTCCCTTTATTTTTACTTGTAGTGTCTGTTTGTCTGCCGACAAAACTTTGGATCGATTTTTAATCCTCTTCCCGTGATCCAATCGAGATGAAACTTTGCATGGCAGGGAGAGTTTTGAAAATTGGTGTGAGGGCATATATTGTTAATGTGAGTAGTCGTACCGAAAATGGGCGGGAACGGATCAGGGTTGGACCCTCACATACATATAATTATTCAATATCAAATATCTCGAGTTCGACAACAGGGAGAGCTTTGAGCTAATATTAATGTGAGTAGTCAGTCAGAGAGAAGGGGAGTAAAATAAAAACGTGGTTTTTATGGGTTAGTTTTTTTAAATATTATTACACCCTTTATTATAACTCGTAGTGTCTGCTGGTCTGCCGAAAAAACTTTGAATCGATTTCTACAAAATTCAGACGAGCAACACGCATTTTTGTGTTTAAAATTTTTTTCCTTGGCTTCCTTGCTCATAATCCCGAATTTCCCAATCTTCTGCGTACTGTACAAGCACTAATATTTACTTCAAATTGTCCATTCTTCTCAGAGCTCAACTTTATTGAAGATGCATCAAATTTTTTGTACAACTTAAGGATAGTTACATTACTGCATCATATCCGTCAGGCACCTCCCTCGTCGAATAGTTCTCCTTCCTTAACGTCATAATCGAAATTTTTTCTTCCCAATTGAATTGTTTCATATTTAGTTGAATATCATTGGATCGGACTTAAAAAGGTTTCCTAACAAACAAAAAAATAAGTACAAGTGCTTAAACATTTGAACTTAACATAATAGAAATTATAATTTTGCATGGTGGTAACTTTCATCTGAGCAGTACTGTATACATTATTTATTTAAAAGATACATTTAATTCTATTAAAAAATAACGGATATAGGCGTTACTCTCTTTTGAAACTATTCTCATTTTTTAATTTTTAAAAATACGAAGCACTCTGTTACGTTGACTTATCATTGTTTACAAAACTGCAACTTTGTTACTGAATGCATATTTTTATTGGAAGAGAAAAAATTGCTTTTTGTTTTTGTGTGATTTAATATAGTAAATTATTGTGTTAATATTAAAATTAAATAAAATGATACCAAAAAAGATGCCCGTGAAGGATGCTCATATAGTGAAAATCGCTGTGGAATATGAAAATCACATAGCACAATTGATTAATTTGGATCAGCGTCAACCGCTTACAGGTACAACTTATTTTAATATTTACTTTTTTTTATCATAATTATAATTGTCTATAAGGGTATTTATTATTAATTTAATCTTATTTTATGATAAGAGTTTATAAAGTTTTCGTAGAATGTATGGTTTTGGACGGTTCATCATTTGAGTATCAGTGAAACCAACGCCCTTTTGATGTGTTGTTCATCAATCAGTCATACACACGTACTTGCATTACAGCAACAACAAAAACAGTACAAACAATCGCTATAGCGGTGCTTCCGATCATTATTCAACGCGCGATTACAAAAGAAAGTTAGAAATCAATTCTGTTAATTTCTCAGGTTTTTTTTAAATAAAAATTAAATGATTTTATATTTATTATAGTGAGTGTTTTATAAGGGAGTGTCCCTGTATCGGACAAAAACTCTAGTTCCACATATATTATTTTTTTCTATGTACCCAATATTGACGATCAATTAATTAGCAATTATAAACTTGCGTATGTTGTACAGCGACTCCTTAGTTTTGCCCCAATATGCAAATTTGTGTGATAAGAAAGTGTGTTCAATTCAAATGTAACGAATATTTGATACCCTCCATCTGCATCTTAAACTCATTGTTACCACCAATATTGGGTACGCCTACCACTTTAAAATTGTTGCCAATACTGAAACTTTAAATTCGAATATTAATTAAATCTTAAGTTAATTGCTTTTCTTGTTGGCCAGTTTCCATAATAATTTCTTGTTATTAAAAACAATGATCATGTCTTCCATAGAAAAAATTAATTACTATTTGAAAAAGCCTATTATTTTTCTTTTACTAGAGTAGAAAACCTATAAGTTCCATAAGTACTTCATACGATACCAATGAAGTTCGTTGTTTAGCGCAGCCGGCGTTATAATACCCAAATTTAGATCCCTATAAGAATGTTTTGAGACCTTAGAAGTCATACGATGATTAAAAAAAAATTAAAATGATTCTTGGCTGAAAATTTCCAGATATTAATATTAAAAAAAGCAAATTTTAAAATATTTTTATCTGAATTAAATTAAATTTTAAATTTTTTTCTTTTAATTTTTAAGTTTTAATTTTTAAATAAGCATAATTTTTTAAGAAAAAGGATACTTTTTATTAAAAAAAGTAGTATTTTTTTCAAAAGAGGGTATTTTTTTAAAAAGGGTATTTTTTGGCGACTTTTTATACCCTCCACACCTCAGTGACAGAGGGTACATTAGGGTGGCCCTTCGTTATATGGAGGGAAAAAAAAAAGTGTTCAAACTGTCGGTCTCACCCCCTAGAAATAGGCGAATAGCAAAAAAACTGAGAAATACAAAGTTTTGGGCCAATCAAAAAACGTTTAGTCGTGGCGCAAAACGATTGAAAATTTCAAGTGTGTTTATATGGGGAAAATATGACTTTTTTTCAGATTTTAGGAAAATTTCGTTCTATAATTTAATTTTTCCGACAAGCCGTTACATAATTCGGGATCAGTATTAAATTGTCCTTTCAAAAGGCTATATAACTTCAAAATCTTATGAAACCTCGCCAAGAAATAGCGAATGCCCCAGACCACTTTTGTGCCAAAAAAAACTAGGTCATGAAATTTGATGGCATTTTTTTCAGCTTTGAGAAATTGATTAAAGCCATCATTCTTTTTTGGTCTCTATACTTATAAGTACTCAGATATGAAGTATTGTTTTATTACCACATTGTTAACCTATTGCGCATTGACACCAAAAATTGGAAAATTTTGATAAAATTTTTAAAACTCCTTTTTCAAGTTTGAAAAAATTTTCTAAAACAAAATTTAAAAAAATTAATATATTACTTTAAGGTTTCATTAAATACATGCAAGATATTCAACTATTACTTTATTATATAAAGTAAATTTATAACAAAATTGGTTAATAGTTGTTATACCCTATACCACTATGTGGTTTGGGTATAATGACTTTGTGCTGCTGTTTGTAACAACCAAAAATATTTGACCTAGACCCATCTTTAATTATACCGATCGAATCAGAATCACTTTCTGAATTGATTTAACAATGTTGGGATAAATCCGAGAACGTTAACCCATTTGGATTTTAAAAATGCCATCAAATTTCATGACCTAGTTTTTTTTGGCACAAAAGTGGTCTGGGGCATTTGCTATTTCTTGGCGAGGTTTCATACGACTTTTGAAGTTATATAGCCTTTTGAAAGGACAATTTAATACTGATCCCGAATTATGTAACGGCTTGTCGGAAATTTTCAATCGTTTTGCGCCACGACTAAACGTTTTTTGATTGGCCCAAAACTTTGTATTTCTCAGTTTTTTTGCTATTCGCATATTTCTAGGGGGTGAGACCGACAGTTTGAACACTTTTTTTATTAAGGGGCACCCTAGGGTACATACAGGTTTGTCATTCCGTTTGTAACGCATCGAAAAACTAATCTCCGACCCCATAAAGTATATATATTCTTGATCCCTATCACAGCTCGAGTCGATATAGCGATGTCCGTTGTCTGTTGAAATCACGCTCATTCACAAAAAAAAATTTTAACTGGATACAGTTACGATAATACTATTTGCCATTATTCACACCAGGTTCGTATTTTAAATGGGGTAAATCGGACCTCATTGTGCTTAGATACGAGCAAAAATATGTAGATACCTTTATAAAAACGTATAACCCAGTATGTTTGTTGTAATATTTTAGTGGTTGAACATAATAGTTGTACATCAACATTCACAGTTCAAAAAAAGCCACAAAAAATGATGCCATCATACAAACAAACACAACTACCATGAGCTATATTAGTAGGATTGCCACATCTTTTTTTTTATCGTTATCACGATAAATTCCTAATGAAAAACGAAAAAGGAAAAATGAAAAATAAAAATTGAAAATCGAAAAATGGAAAATGAAAAATTGAAAAATGAAAACTGAAAAATGAAAAATTAAAATTGAAAAATGGAAAATGAAAAATAAAAATTTAAAAATGGAAAATGAAAACTGAAAAATTTAAAGCGAAACATGAAAAATTAAAAGTGAAAAGTTAAAAATGAAAATTGAAAAGTTAAAATATGAAAAATGAAAATTGAAAAATGGAAAATGAAAACTGAAAAGGGAAATATGAAAAATGGAAAATGAAAAATTAAAAATGGAAAAAAATGCAAAATGAAAACTGAAAAATGGAAAATGAAAATTGAAAAATGAAAAATTAAAACTGAAAAATGAAAATTGAAAAATGAAAACTGGAAAATGAAAAATTAAAAACGAAACATGAAAAATGAAAAGTGAAAAATGAAAAAGTAAAAATGAAAAATGAAATATGAAAAATAGAAAATAAAAACTGAAAAATGAAAAATGGGAAATGAAAAATGAATAATGAAAAATAAAACAAGTAAGAAAATTATAGTCGGTCTAGACCGACTATACGATACCCTATACCATGCGTTTAGAAACCCTCTCTTAGGCCCAACTAACTGGACATTGAAAATAAGCAAAAACCAAATTTGAGTGGGATTTTTATTAATTTTTTTGGCTGCAGATATGAAAAAGTTCATATCGGGTGCTATATCTACAAAGGGATTAGGTCCAAAAATGGACCGATCCTGATCATGTTTGGTAAAGTCTCTTGTATTTTGCAAAAATATGTACAAACAAAATTTGAGAAGAATCAGTGCAATATTTTTGTTTTTTAATAGATTTAAGGGAAGCAGCTCTATATGGGGTCAAAGGGATCATTTTTGGACTACTCATTAGTGGATGTAATGAACGCATACAAACCCAATTTGAGCAAGATCTATATGAAAATTTGGATCTTATGGCAATTTATGTCGATTTCATATGGGTAATTTGTATGGGGGCTAGGTCTGAACATGGACCGATTCTCACCAATTTCAATAGCGTTCATCCCATGGCCGACAGAAGCTTATATACCAAATTTCATCAAAACATATTCATATTTGCGACCTGCAGTTTGATTACAAGCTTTACATGGACACACAGACGGACGGACGGACATTGTTAAATCAACTCAGAAAGTGATTCTGATTCGATCGGTATAATTAAAGATGGGTCTAGGTCAAATATTTTTGGTTGTTACAAACAGCAGCACAAAGTCATTATACCCAAACCACATAGTGGTATAGGGTATAAAAAGGAAAATTCAAAGTGAAAAGTGAAAAATTAAAAATGGAATATGAAAACTGAAAAAATAAAAATGAAAAATAAAAAATGGAAAATGAAAATTGAAAAATGAAAAATGAAAATTACAAAAATTAAAGATTAAAAACTAAAAATAAAAATTAAAATTTAAAAATAAGAAATTAGAATTTAGAAATTCAAAATTAAAAACAAGTAAGAAAATTATAGTCGGTCTAGACCGACTATACGAGACCCTATACCATCCGTTTAGAGACCCTATCTCTCAGGCCCAACTAACTGGATATAGAAAATAAGCATAAACCAAATTTGAGTGGGATTTTTATTAATTTTTTTGGCTGCAGATATGAAAAAGTTCATATCGGATGCTATATCTATATGGGGACTAGGCCCAAAAATAGACCAATCATGACCATGTTTGGTAAAGTCTCTTGTATTTGTAAAAATATATACAAACAAAATTTGAGAAGAATCAGTGCAATATTTTTGTTTTTTGATAGATTTAAGTGAAGATCGGGATGCAGCTCTATATGGGGCCTATGACTAAGAGTTGTCCCATAGGAATCATCTTTAGACTACTCATTAATGGATGTAATAAGCGCATACAAACCCAATTTGAGTAAGATTTGTATGATAATTTGGATCTTATGGCAATATATGTTGATTTCATAGGGGTCATTTGTATGGGGGCTAGGTCTGAACATGGACCGATTCTCACCAATTTCAATAGCGTTCATCCCATGGCCGATAAAAGATCAAATACCAAATTTCGTCAAAATATATTCATATTTGCGACCTGCAGTTTGATTACAAGCTTTACATGGACACACAGACGGACGGACGGACGGACATTGTTAAATCAACTCAGAAATTGATTCTGATTCGATCGGTATAATTAAAGATGGGTCTAGGTCAAATATTTTTGGTTGTTACAAACAGCAGCACAAAGTCATTATACCCAAACCACATAGTGGTATATACCCAAACCACATAGTGGTATAGGGTATAAATAATGTAATTTTTCAAATAGTAACTAATTCTTTCTATAGAGGAAAAATTAAAATTTCAAAATTAAATATTAAATATTCAAAATTAAAAATTCAAAATTACTAGCAAATTCAGATAAAAATATTTTAAAATTTGCTCTTTTTAATATTAATCTCTGGAAATTTTTAGCCAAGAATCAGCTGATTTTTTTATTTTTGAATTATGATTTATCTCAAAACTTTCTTTGGGTGTTATGACGCTGGCTGCGTTATATGATGAATTTCATTAGGGATTTTCTAGTCTAGTAAAAGAAAAATAATGCTTTTTTTTCAAATAGTAACTAATTATTTCTATAGAAGACACGATCATTGTTTTTTATAACAAGAAATTATAAATAAAACAGGCCAACAAGAAAAGCAAATAACTTTAAATTTAATTGTATTCGAAATTAAAACTTCAGTATCGACAACAGTTTTAAAGTGGTAGCCGTACCCAATATTGGTTGTAATATTGAGTTTAAGATAAAGTTGGAGGGTACCAAAGATTCGGCCCAGCCGAATTTAACACTTGTTTTAATTATATCGTGATAATGATAAAAAAAAAATATGTGGCAATACAACTAACATAGCTCATGGTTGTTGTGTTTGTTTGTAATGGTTAATATATTTGCATCATATTTTTGTGGCTTTTTTGTAACTGTGGATGATGTTCAACAATTGTGTGCAACCATTAGTCCGAGTTCACACAAGGCAATTTTTGTTGCGCAATTCTTGAGTTTGTAGGAGAGAGGGGAAAGAAGAGCGGTATTTGGTACGGAGTTGCTTGCACTCGGCAACTCGTTTTGTTGTGCAATTCGTAATTATAAACACGAAGTTAGCTGCAGCTTATTATTTGACATTTCTTTTTATTTGCTTCGCTGTGAAAAATTATTATTTCATTTATTTTATTTTTTTTATTATTTCATTTTTTCTTTGAGTTCCATTTTTTCACACAAATAGATGTTTCACTTTGGACCAATAATAGATTCTTTTTACACAAGCTAATAAAGTGAACAGTCAAAAATTTAAGAATTTGAAAGCAGAAGAAAACGAAAAGTTGCGACAACAAATTTCTCTGTGTGAACATTAAGGCAACTTTAAAAGAGAATTGAAAAAAAGTTGCGCAACAAAAATTGCCTTGTGTGAACCCAGACTTAAAAAATTACAAGAAACACAGTGGGTTTTTTGCTTTTTTTATTTTTGAGGTGTCTACAAACTTTAGGCCAATCTCAACACAATGATGCCCGTTTTACCCAATTTTAAATACCAACATGCTCGAAATAATGGCAAACAATATTATAGTAACTTTACCCAAGTGAATGGTTTATTTTGTGAATGAGCGTGATTTCAATAGACCAGGCGGACATGCGGACATCGCTATATCGACTAGAGTTGTTATAAGGATCAATATTCTTTATTGGAACGGAAATCAATATTTCGATGCGTTACAAACGGAATGACAAACCTATATATACCCTCTGTATAGTGGTGTGGAGGTTATAAAAATTTGCTGTAAACTCGAAAATAAAAACTGTTAAACAGTGTAATTAATCTTTAAATTCTAATAACATTTAAATTTTAATCGTTTTTCTTTTTTGAGCAGTATTTATTATAATTTCTTATTTATTGTGTTTTTGTAAAACCATAATGGTTTTTTTAGAGAACAAATTAATTTCTATCTGAACAATGCATTTTACTGTACAACAATTTCGAATTGTTCTACAGTGTTATCTGCCAGTGGCTTCCGCTTTCATCTCAACTTAAGTTTCCATTAAACTTGCAAAAATAAGAAAAATGGTGATATTAATAGTAAAAATGTATTTACATGTGATTGAAGAATTTCGTTTAGCTGAAATGCAAAAGTTTAACTAATAACAAAAATTCAAATTCATATTTTTACTAATACGAAATAAAAAAAAATAGGGATTTTGTCTAAGAATATCTACAAACATCAGCACAAAATCATTATACCCTTACCCCATAGTCGTATAGGGTAAAAAAGTAAAATTTCTTCAAAAGGTACCCTCTCTTAAAAAATTACCTTCTATCAAAAGGGCATTATTAAAAAAAATTAATTTTCTTAAAAAAGAACCCTTATCTTAAAAAATAGCTTTCCTTAAAAAAAATACCTTTTCTTAAAAAAATTACCTTTTCAAAAAAGTACCTTTTCTACAAAAGCACCTTTTTAAAAAGTCTTTTCTTAAAAAGTTAATTTTCTTAAAAAAGAAACCATTTCTTAAAAAGTACCTTTTAAAAAAAACCCGTTTCCTTCAAAAGTATTTTTTTTTAAAGTTACTTTTCTTAAGAATAAATTTTCTTAAAAAGTGAATTTTCTTTAAAAATATACTTTTTCTTAAAAATTGCCTTTTAAAACAGGAACCTTTCCTTCAAAAGAGCCTTTAAAAAAATCATCTTTAAAAGTTACTCATTTGGACTGTCGTCAATTTGCATAGTTTTTCCCATAAACAGAATCTGATAAAATTCTTGGTTTTTGAATTTGTAAATAAATAAAAAAATGTAATTATTTTATCTTCGTAGTGAACATTAAAAATTTTTTTTATTGTTTTCTTCAGGTAAAATCCAGGAAATTTGCAGTTGCTGGGGTATTGTTGATCCCGAAAATTATGCTTTACAATTTTGCGAAGCCAACTACTTGAAATATGTGACAGAAAAAAATCGCAATGAAATAAAAAATGGTTCTGTACTTCGTTTACAATATTCACCGTCAAAAACAGCCAATGATACACTGGAAACATTACGGGCCGGTTCACCGTGTGTGAAAGGTGAATGTTTGGAAAAACTATCATCACTTTCGGTCGATATAACATTTGCATTGGAATTTATAAAAGAACAAGGTCTAGGAATAATCATTAATATGATTGAAGAACCATCGGATAAAGAAGATAAAATACTCATACACAGTTTAAAAAGTTTTGTTGAACTTATGGAACATGGTACGGTTTCGTGGGAGATATTACAAAGTAGTTTTGTACAGCGCAATATCAATATTGTTAGGAATTTTCAAAATTTCCCTAAATGCACCGAAAGTGCTCTATCGAATTTAGAAAATATTGTGCACAATAGTTCCAAATACACTTTGGTGGAACAAGAAGTAACATTACAAGATCTTTTGAGGTTGCTGCAGGACGCCAGCTCATCGGTGATAATGCAAAATTCAATTGCTCTAATCAATGCTCTATTTATGAAAGCAGACGAGGGAAGGAAACGTCAAATAGCCCACACAATAAGTGCCAAACAATATCGTTTGTCTTTGATTGGCAATGTTACCAGTACGGAGATGACCCATCAATTGTATGTGCTGCAAACATTGACATTAGGTTTGCTCGAGCAACGTATGCGTATGAAAATCAATGCACAAGACCAAGATGCCCATGAAAAAATTAAGGAGTTGCGGAAACTGGCCTTTGATGATTACTCGGGCATAATGGCCGGTATGGGTAGCGGTTCTGGTACCGGCAACGTAAACTTTGCTCAATATTATAAAAAACTCGGTTTCAAATGTGACATGAATCCAGCACAAGATTTTATGGAAACACCGCCAGGTATTTTAGCACTAGATTGTATGATCTACTTTGCTCGCAACTATACACAACATTATACAAAGATTGTTCATGAAAATTCATGTCGTGGCGATGAACATGAATGTCCCTTCGGCAGAACTTCAATTGAATTAGTAAAACTTCTTTGCGAGATACTTCGCATTGGCGAACCACCCTCTGACCAGTCTGTTGACTTTCAGCCGATGTTCTTTACACACGATCATCCATTTGAGGAATTCTTTTGTATTTGTATTATGACTCTAAATCGTACATGGAAAGATATGCGTGCAACAGGCGAGGATTTCCTTAAAGTGTTGAGTGTTGTGAGTGAACAAATAACACGTACTCTACAGAAACGACCTGACAACTTGGAAGACTTTCGTGGCAAGATTGCACAGTTCACCTATCAGACTATAACAAATCTACGACATCATGAAAGATCTTCAAAGGCGGACTGTGATTCGACGGCATCGTCCATAGTAAAGCTGAAGGAGAAAATATCACCACACATTTTGGATTTAATAAAACAGCAAAGACTGTCATTTTTAGTAGAAGGTGAGTAAGAATTTTTCTATAGAAAACTTCAAATAATTTTTCTATAGAAAACATCTAACATTTTATGTTTCTCCTGAATTAAAAAGTAATTGTGTCACATGTTTGCAACTTACACCTTTTTCCTTTTTTGAGATATGAAAAGAAATTATTAACGTTGTCTTCTTATTTTTGTATCTTTAAAACAGGCACAAGGTTCTCGAAATATTCTCGTGGTGCAAGATCTAAAGATAAATTTTGGTATGCACGTCTCTCACCAAATCATAAAGTAATACATCATGGTGATTGTGATGAAAAAACTATACCCACTCTAGAAGAGTTGTCGAATAAAGTGAATGTGGTCGATATAAAACAGCTTTTGGAGGGTAAAGAATGTCCACACATGAAAGAAATGCGCACCCGAAAATCAGCAGTAAATCTAGCATTTTCTATAACTTTCGATAGTATGGATCATTCGACTTTAGATTTTGTAGCACCCGATGAAACGGTATTCTATTATTGGACTGATGGCATTAATGCCCTATTGGGTCAAGCCATGATAAGTAAACAGAAAGTGGAAGATTTTGAAACATTACTCTCGATGGAAATAAAATTAAGATTATTAGATACTGAGGGCGTCGATATTAGTAAAGATCCCCCACCAGTGCCAGAGGATCCAGAGAATTATGATTTTTGTTTTGAAAACTAAGTGTTACTTATAATTCGTTTTAGGAAGACTTTCATATATGCACCTTTCTTCGTTTTCCAATTTTTAATTAAGTTAAAAGCCAAAGTTAATATAAAAGTATTTCAAAAAATCGCACATTTAATCGTAACAATTATTTAATGATGATGATGATGATCTTTTTCTATTATTATAATACGCACATACATTATATGTTTATTTTATATCATATATAAAATATTCCTTTATTTAAATAAACTATAACAATTTTTATGTGTACAATTTTATTTCCAACGAATTAATTTTAAAAAATTTTCATTTTACTACATATATTGATCATGATATATTGAAGCTTTTGTAATAAAACAATTAAATCAACATAAAATTGTAGTTTGATATCATAGAATAAATAGTGAACAGTAGAGTGGTTCTACGTTATATGGGGACATTTTTCAAATTGCGATTTTGGGGATAGGTCACAAGAAATCGCCTAGCCTATTAATATAATAATAGAATTCTTTAAAAAAAATCGCGCTCTTTTGAAAAAAAAATAAAATATATATATATAAGAAAAATATAATTAGTAATGGGTTAATATCCCTTAAAAATAAGATACTTGATTTTCTATTGAAATTATTTCGTAAAAAGGCATATATCACGTGTGGTTTTACTTAAACTGAATAAAAGCTGGGTCCACTAGCTTTATTTCGATGTATATATTGATCTCTTAACCCTTTCAGGACCGGATATATTAGGGAGTTTACCTGCACTTTTTAATTTTTTTCGCAAAAAATAAAAAGAAAAATTAACCGAATTATGTTTTTTACATTCCAAAAAGTGGTTTCATCGAGTTAAATAGAAAAACTCGTTTTCGGTAATCTTTATTTAGAAATATCTTAAAAACAAAAGCTGGCCTTGGCAAATAATGGGTTAACGTTCACGGATTTATCCCAAAATTTAGGAACGGATGATATACACATTTGGCTATAATATTTTATGTAACGCTTTTAAAAAATCAACAGTATTTGTCATATGTGACCCCAATTCCGAAAGGGTTAATGGGGCCATATTTAAAAAAAAAACTTTGTTTTTATTGGTTAGATTATTTTAAATAAAAAAAATTTTTCATTTTCTGTAGAGAATTTTTACATATACCATTTTAAATGTCCGCTTTATTAGTACAATTGATCCATTTTTTTAAATATAACCTCTCTTTTTCTATTTAAAACTATATAAAAATAACAACACTTAAAAGAAAAAATAACTGTAGTAAGAATTATATGATACAAACAAATTAAAATTTTTTTGCATAATTTAATGTTCGTTGGTAAACGAGCTATTTAAAAAAAACGGAATATGGATTCTTATGTCCCAATAGATTTTTGAAATTTTTTTAGTTTTCAAAAATTTTACAGATCAATATATATTTTTTTATTTTTTTCTCGTGCTTTATTTTCACAAAACCACTTCTGAAGAGTACTACTAAAGAAAATTACCAGCGGTAAAAATTATATTAGTTTAAGGGGAACTTTGATGATATTAATATTAAAAATTCAGTATTTAGAAAGAAGCACGAGGGTACATTCGTGGAAACATGGGCATGTTTCACTTAATGTTTCTCCGTGTGTATCAATGTTTCATGTCAAAATTCATGTTTCAATTTTGGTTCCTCAAATATCAAATTATTTCGATATTTTATGTTTCCGAACTCAATGTTCCATCGTCTGTATCGATGTTTATTTATTTTGCTTACTTATTTCATTGAGAGCAGTCGTTTGCAATTGTTTTCTATTTCGGAGTAAAGAAAGTAGAAGAGAGGCGTAATGAAAATTTCAGGAATTTTATAAATAATGATAATGAAAATTTGAGGAATTTTATAAATAAAATGATATCAATTTTTTAAAATTTTATAGAAGAATATATAATTTATTTTTTTTCCGCGTATATTTGTTCAGGACTAATATATTCCACCGCACTCGTTATCGAAATTTTGCGATCGAAATAATATTTTTATTTCCCAAAATAAAATGTTAACAATAATTTTTCTTTCTCACAGTTGAAGAATTATGGCCTTTGGTTAAGAAGAAAAGCGAATCGTGGTCGGGCGTTTGTCCGTCTCCTTCAAATAATAAACCAAAATGTGGAATTTCGATTGATTTTACTCGATATCGAATGCGGTGATTTGGCCCCTGATGTTTCGATTTTAGTTGTATTAAAAAATCGTCTGTATTAAAAAATGGAAACATGTTTTTTACACATGTTTCTGCTAATGTTCCCTCGCGTGTACTCAGCATAACGGTGAAAAGATTTATTTTAAATTCTGTAAAAATAATTACATATTTAAAATCAAAAATTTTTACATATTATTAGTTTTAAAATATTTTGAATTTAAATTTCAGCCTCTTTTTAAATTTCAAAAATTAATTGTACCTGTGGTATGACTTCAAACTTTGGTAACCCTATGTCAGATAACATATCTGTCATAACAGACCATTGTGATTTTTTTTCGCAATTCTCTTTATTCACTCTTTCTCTCCAGTATTGTTACGAAAAAATGACTGACAACGTGGTGTCCGAGTTACGAAGTTTGGATTTAAATAAGGAAAAGGCATGTTAAATTTTTCAATTTATCTATAAAACTGTAATTAAAACTATAAACTGTTATAAAGTTATGAATAAATTTGTGCAAGTGTTGAAATTAAAACAAAAAGACACACTTCATATACGATCGCTAACTAATTGTCAAAAAATACGTGCAAACGAATACGGTGTCTCACCGAAAGAGGCCAACAATAGCAACAGTAAAACCATCACAGATTTTATCGTACTAAAATCATCGCAACAACAAATCCTAAGTAGCCGGAAATTTTTACCCAGTTTTAATAAGAACTCTAGTATTAAACAAGGGATACCTAACAGGCTTTACGCTACTTTGGTTGGTGTTAAAAAAAAATATATAGTTTGTTATTTATAGTGAATTTATTCTCTTTAATGTATGTTTGTTTCATGATTCATGTTAAAAGAAGTGCACGTGAATTGCAATTTTTTACTTGTTTTTGCTGAAATTTACTAACATTTACTAAATTTGAGTAGTACACTGGCAAGTGTAATAAGCAGTTACCCACCCTTGCCGACCGAGAGGCACTTCCCTTAACGTGATTGTAATTCAGCTACATGACTATCTATGTCATCAGTAAAAAGACAAATTTAAATATAAGCAACAAAAAAAAATTAAATCAATGAAATCGTGTAACAAATAATCATGACAATTTCTGTGGAAAGATAAGAATTAGCATAATTAATCTAAAAATTAAAAATTATATGTCTACCCTCTACACCACTGCAGAGAGTTTATATCAGTTTATCATTCCGTTCGTAACGCATCGAAAAATGCATTTGCGGCCCCATAAAGTATTCTTGATCCTTATAAGAAGTCGAGTCGATATAGCGATGTCCGTCTGTCTGTTGAAAACACGTTCATTCACAAAATAGATCATTTACCTGGGTAAAGTTATGATAAAACCGTTTGTCATTATTTCGAGCAGGTTACTATTGAAAAATATGAAGACGCCTCTAAAAATGTTAAAATTTCATTGTATAGTACAAAGTTTATAAAATTGATTATTTTTTAAATATTTTGTTTACATTTGTTATAAATAGTGCAATAAGTCTTGATATTAATGTAAACGTAAAATCCATGTTTAGGGTATCAAAGATTTTGCTCAGCCGAATTTAATAATCTTACTTGTTTTTTAATTAAATAAAATTGAAATTTGATATTTGAGTCATTTAACCATTTCTATATTTTTTTCAAGGAACAAGTCATAAATATCTGACAATATGTTAATAGTGTGTTTACCTAAGGAAAATCTAGTAGATTTTAGTTGAAATCTATTTCAAAATCTATAACGTTTACATCTAACTTTTCTGACATTTGTGAGATTTTGTTTCCACAACAATAAACAGCTGATTAAAATAAAACATATGAACTAGAAATATCAAAAATAAACAAAACTATATGAAAATGGAAATATGGAAAATTCAAAAAGGAACAGGATTTATTATATTGTTCAAGAATGAAAAAAGTACAAGCTGAAATAGAAATATTGCGAAAAAAAAAAACATTAGGAATTGTTAAATGTATTGTTTGAACAACAGAAAGAAAAAAAAGTATTTTCCACAATTATTAAAAAGCAGATTGGAATGGGCGCATATAAGTATAGAAAATTATAACTTTTCAATCACTAAATATTTTTTTTATTATAGATTCGTCATTTTTATTAATAATTAATATTTTATTTCCTTTTTTTAAACTTTTTTGCTTTTGTTTTTGTTTTTAAATGTTAATTTTTCAGTCACTGCGTTGTAATTTTCTACTACAATATTAAAAAACACAGTAGTATCATTTGGTAGTGCCCAAATTTGACAAGATTTTGTGAGAATTTGCTAAAATCTAGTAACGAGCTAGATTTTGCTAAAATCTAGTAACGAGCTAGATTTTGTATTGTATGGGAAATCTTGTAAAAATGAGCTAGATTGTGTTCGAAATCTCGTATATACCAGATTAGATGTAAACGCACTATAAAGAAGTGTTGACTAAATATTTTTTCATAAAAAACAAATTTTTCAGAATCTGAGGTTTTACATAGGAAAAAATATTCAGGACCAATTCATTTTTTTCACAGAACTGTTCAGAATCTAATGATTTCTTCATACGAAAATGATTGTGATAAATTTTTTGAATGAAAATTAAGTGCTTTCCTTTTTTTTTATAGAAAGTGAGATCCAAATCTAGGAATTGTATCGTAGAAAAGAGTTAAGTCAAAAATGGCTTCCATTGGAGTTGAAATTCACACTTAGTTGACCCTAACATAATTTTCTTAATAAAAGGGTTTAAGGAGCATAATTTTTCAATTTAACTCTGTTATAAGAAACCCGGAAACCCGTTACATTTGATCGTTATTTTTGAGCGCGGTTAAGGTGTGTTTACACTACGTGTATTTTCCATATGTAAATTCAGTTTTACGATCCATACGTAATTCCGTGTGTGTATCAAAATTGGCGTTTTACATACGACTCATAATTTTTGCGTTCAAACGTACATATGTATTTCCGTATGACATAACCTCTAAATGTAAACAACAGCTGATTTAATATGTGAATTTACAAAAATTTATTGTTAAAAATAAAGTTATATATTTTTTAATTGTTAATTAATATTAAACAATTTATTTTTCTTTCAATATTAATCTTTATAATTTACTTTGTTTTTCTTTTGCCACAAGCAGTGTTGTATTTTCATATGTTTGTCTTGCCAAAATAGAACCTGCTCTAATTGAAAAATTTACATATGTATATCTTGCAAAATGTGTTGTACATAAACAATGTTTGAAAGGGTTCACACTATGTGTACAAATTAGACGTGCTAAAAAAATAAGAAAAACACGAGCAAAACACGTAGTGTGAACCCAGCTTTAGTGACTCATACACCGTTTTGAGAAGTCTTAATTCAAATAATAGAAAAAATTTGTTTTCAAATTTTAATGTTAAAAAAAATTCTTAACTTTCAGTTAGGTATAGAGAAAAATCAATAAACTACAAAATTTACAACTTCTTCATATCATAACATACATACATATACATACCTACATATATCAAATATATCAATTTAACTATGTTATTGCATCAGTCTTTCTGTGTTCTGCCACATTGTTTATAAAACACAACATTTATGCCGAAAAAGAAACACCAAACCTATATATCATACTAAATAAAAAAACGTGTCACATTTATCTCGTTACAAATTGTGTAGTCATATTTTATCTAAAAAAAATAACTAAATTAAAGTTCGTTTTACATTTTTTAACAGAAAAAAAAAACCTTTCAAAATTTAAGGAAAAGAAATCATTCAACATAGGTAGAATTCAGTTCCACACAAATAAAAAGCCACGTTAATAACATTTGGATTTGTATTGCTTTGTTTTTGTTTTTTTTTTGTTTGTTTGTGCACAAAATTTTAAATAGTTTAAGTTTTTTTACATTAATGTGTTTAATAAAATATTAGTTAAAATTTGTTTAATTTAAATATATGACATGTTGTTTCGGGTTTTTATACTAAAAAATTGATTTTTCTCATATTTTATGTCGGTCCCAATTTTAAAGATTGAAATAACCAATAGACAATCAATAGCTTTTGTGAAAAATATCTGCTTAACTTTTTGGCCTATATGTGGATTATTATTAACATAAAATCACACTTTTTTAAATTTTCTCTATTCAAAAATAGTTTTGTAAATTCAATGGAACAACATCAATGAAGTTGAGCCAAAAATGTGAAATTGCCTTTTTCAATGGTCAGTGATGTGATAAAAAATTTCAATAACTGAACGAATGTTCAGAAGTTATGTTGAACAAGACCAAAGTTTTGTTTTACAACTGCTACCATAATGTTGAGATTTAGTTAAAAAAATGTTTTTTTAACAATTGAAATATTTGCTGCCCATAAATATATAATTTTGGTTATTTCAGTCTTTAAGTATTAACAATATATTTAGAGGAAAGTAAAAAATAAAAAACAATACACTTCAATCAGCTTTCAAGGAATGTTTTGTTATTTATTGAATTAATGTCTATTTTTATTATAATGATTTGTGTTTTAGGCCACAAAAATGAAGAAGGAAAAGCAAAAGAACACTCCTGCTGCTGAGAGTGGTAAAAAAGGTAAGTCTGTTTAACGTATAGTTACATATCATTAAAAGAAATGTGACTTAAATATACTAAGATATACGAAATTACACTTTTAGTGCGATAATTTTTATGTATTGTGGTCTTCTAAATAAAAAATTGTATAGTTTTTTTTTGTTTGCTTTTTTTCTTTTTTCGGAAGTAGTTTCATTATTTAGACTTAATCTCGAGTTCGAAACAACCAATCGGGTTACAAAGATATCGATATATATATATATCTAATAAATTAACTGATATATGAAATAATAAACTAACCCATAAAAACAAAGTATTTATTAAACTCTTTCTTTCCTTATGCATATGAGTTTTGAATCTCTCCGTGACTGTGTGTAACTTTGCGTAACTATCTTAAAATTAATCTTTGGCCACAACAAGTCTATGGACAAAGTTTAAAATCGATCGGATGAGGGGAAGTGTCAAAGTTAATCTTTTTTCACAGCAAGTCTATCGACCAATAACTTTTTAACTTTTTTTGAAACAAAATTAAATTTTGAAAAATGAGAAAAAAAAAATTGGGAAAATTATAAATCGAGTATATTTGTTTTCTCATACAAAAACTGCATAATCTGCAAAGAAAACAAGATATTATAGAATAAAATAGATTCAAAATTTATTAGCAATTATAAGTATAAAAGTACCGAAATGTGGCAAATATATGTAAAGATATATTTTGATAAAATTTTTTATTAGCCATATGATGGTAGTTGCTGAAATTGTTGAAAAGCGACGCATGTCCTAGTTCCCATACGAGAGTCCTATATTGAATTGGCCTTTATTTCCTTAAGATCCAGATTATTATATTTAGAGGGTGACAATACATTGAAAACTTTTACAAAATTATGAATTTGCCAATTTTGTTTTTTAAAAATTTCGCGTTAAGTCCTAACATTTTGTTTATTATACCTCACCTCCTCAGTAGCAGAGGGTATATATAGGTTTGTCATTCCATTTGTAACGCATCGAAATAAATTCCGGAGACTCCAAAACCATATATTCTCTTGATCATTATAACAAGGGAAGTTGATTTAGCGATGACCGTCTGTCTGTGGAAATCACGATCACGCCGTCAATATCTAATCTAAACCGTTCGTTTTTGTATAAAATCGTTTAATAACATCCCAAAGAAGTTGCTATTTCAAATCGTCAAAATCGGTCAAAGGGATCACAAGTTATGAATGAAACTTTGAAAAAACTCTTGAAAAAATAAAATTTTTTAGTGTGTTTGTTGTTTTTCTTAAGATATGTTCTAT
This sequence comes from Cordilura impudica, assembly GCA_963682025.1. NCBI lineage: Eukaryota > Metazoa > Arthropoda > Insecta > Diptera > Scathophagidae > Cordilura > Cordilura impudica. Next base: position 31,684,468 of record OY821518.1, on the reverse strand, counting down.
ATGTTGTAATTCTTCTTCTTGTTGAAGTCATTGCAGTTGTGTGTATATTAATACTGCACGTGTCCATTGGCCTAAGCAAGTATTACCACATATTTTTTATCGTTAAAATTAATAAAAGTAAAAAATAAAAAAGTAAAAATAAAAGTTAAATATTAAAAATTATAAACGAAAAATGGAAAATGAAATATTAAAAATGGAAAACGGAAAATTGAAAATGGAAAATGAAAAACTAAAAACTAAAAAAAAAAAATGAAAAATGATAATTGAAAATTGAAAAATGGAAAATGAAAAATTGAAAAATGAAAAATGAACTTTGGAAAATGAAAAATTGAAAAATAAAAATTAAAAATGAAAAATGGAATTTGGAAAACGAAAAATGGAAAATGAAGAATTAAAAATGAAAATGAAAAATGGAAACTGGAAATTGAAAAATGGAAAAAGGAAATTGAAAAATGGAAAATGAAGATTGAAAAATGAAAGATGGAAAATGAAAAAATGAAAAATGAAAATTGAAAATGAACAAGTAAGAAAATTATAGTCGGTCTAGACCGACTATACGATACCCTATACCATGCGTTCAGACCCCCTATCTCTTAGGCCCAACTAACTGGACTTAGAAAATAGGCAAAAACCAAATTTGAGTGGGATTTTTAATAATTTTTTTGGCTGCAGATATGAAAAACTTCATATCGGATGCTATATATATATGGGGACTAGGTCCAAAAATGGACCGATCCTCATCATGTTTGGTAAAGTCTCTTGTATTATGCGAAAATATGTATATACAAACAAAATCTGAGAAGAATCAGTGCAATATTTTTGTTTTTTAATAGATTTAAGTGAAGATCGGGAAGCAGCTCTATATGGGGCCAAAGGGATCATTTTTGGACTACTCATTAATGGACGTAATGAACGCATACAAAACCCAATTTGAGTAAGATCTATATGACAATTTGGATCTTATGGCAATTTATGTCGATTTCATAGGGGTAATTTGTATGGGGGCTAGGTCTGAACATGGACCGATTCTCACCAATTTCAATAGCGTTCATCCCATGGCCGATAGAAGCTTATATACCAAATTTCGTCAAAATATATTCATATTTCCGACCTGCAGTTTGATTACAAGGTTTACATGGACACACAGACGGACGGACGGACGGACGGACATTGTTAAATCAACTCAGAAAGTGATTCTGATTCGATCGGTATAATTAAAGATGGGTCTAGGTCAAATATTTTTGGTTGTTACAAACAGCAGCACAAAGCCATTATACCCAAACCACATAGTGGTATAGGGTATAAAAATGGAAAAAATGAAAAATTTAAAATGAAAATTGAAAATGAAAAATGGAAAATGAAAATTGAAAAATGGAAAATAAAAACTGAAAATTGAAAAATTAAAAACTAAAAATGAAAATGGAAAATGGAAATTGAAAAATGGAAAATGAAAACTGAAAATTGAAAAATTAAAAATAGAAAATGAAAAATGTCAAATGAAAAATGAAAATTGAAAAATGAAAAATGAAAGATGGAAAATGAAGAATTAAAAATGAAAATGAAAAATGCAAACTGAAAAATGGAAAATGAAAAATTAAAAATCAAAAATGAAAATTGAAAGATGGAAAATGAAGAATTAAAAATGAAAATGAAAAATGGAAACTGGAAATTGAAAAATGGAAAATGGAAATTGAAAAATGGAAAATGAAAAATGAAAGATGGAAAATGAAAAAATTAAAAATGGAAATTGAAAATGAAAAATGGAAAATGAAAAATTAAAAATGAAAATTGAAAATGAAAAATGGAAAATGGAAGTTGAAAAATGGAAAATAAAAACTGAAAATTGAAAAATGAAAAATGAAAAATTAAACATGAAAATTGAAAATGAAAAATGGAAAATGGAAATTGAAAAATGGAAAATGAAAACTGAAAATTGAAAAATGAAAAATGGAAAATGAAAATTGAAAGATGGAAAATGAAGAATTAAAAATGAAAATGAAAAATGGAAACTGAAAAATGGAAATTGAAAAATGAAAGATGGAAAATGAAAAATTAAAATTGAAAATGAAAAATGGAAAATAAAAACTGAAAATTGAAAAATTAAAAATGGAAAATTAAAAAATGAAAAATTAAAAATGGAAAATTAAAAATGAAAAATGAAAATTTAAAATTAAAAACTAGAAATTAAAAATTTTAAATTACTAGCTAATTCAGATAAAAATACATATATTAAAATTTGCTTTTTTTAATATTAATATCTGGAAATTTTTAGCCAAGAATCAGTTGATTTTTTTTTTTTTTTTTTGAATTATCATGAATTATCTCAAAACTTTCTTATGGGGATCAAACTTTGGGTGTTATAATGCTGGCTGCGTTGTATAATGAATTTCATAAGGTGTTTTCTACTCTAGTAAAAGAAAAATAATGCAATTTTTCAAATAGAAACGAATTCTTTCTATAGAAGAATTATAACAAGGAATTATAATAGAAACTGGCCAACAAGACAAGCAATTAATTTTAAATTTAATTGGTATTCGAAATTTAAATTTCAGTACCGACAACAGTTTTAAAGTGGTAGCCGTACCCAATATTGGTTGTAATATTGAGTTTAAGATGTAGGTGGAGGGTATCAAAGATTCGGCCCAGCCGAATTTAACACTTTTTCTTGTTTTTTGCTAAATCACTCTTTGGTTGTATCTATCGAAAGATAACAAATTTGTTACAGAAAATACAATAAAATAAGTATTTTTTAGTGATGACAAAACAAGGGAAACTTCTAAAATTCTGTACCAGAGCTGATTAAAACAAAAAAAAAAAAAAAAAAAAAATTTAGATGATGGTAAGAAAGAAAATGTATAACATCGTAACCGTTATTTAAAAATTTATAGTTTTGACGTTTTCTTTCAACTGTTTCTTAAACACAATTGTATTTTTTGCCCATTTTGTTTACTTTGCCAAAGATATTTAAGTTCCTTACCATACAAACCCCTTAGAAATGCATGCATTACATCAAATATACGATATGTATCCGGGAAGCGATAACCAAAAAATAAAATTACTTAACATAATGGTTATTGGTAACAAAAAAATTTTTTGGTTGCTATAATTATTATTCATAACCAAAAAAATATTTTTCATTTATATTGGTTACGGTAACCAAAATACTCTATATCTTACGATGATTAAAAATTCCCCAAAACAGATAAAGCGAATTTTACCGTAACCTTTTCTTCCGAAAGAAAAAAAAATAACAATATTTTCCCTTCCTGATATTTTCAGATAGTATTTGAGTATATCAAATACTTTAAAAATCACAAAAAAAAAGAATAAGAGTTAAATTCGGCAGTGCCGAATTTTTTGATACCCACCACCCGCGTCTTAAACTCAATATTACACCCAATGTTGAGTACGGCTACCACTTTAAAACTATTGCCGATACTGAAACATTAATTCCGAATACCAATTAGATTTAAAGTTGTTTTTTCTTTTTGGTCAGTTTCTATTATAATTTCTTTTTATAAATAATAATGATCACGACAAACCTATATTTACCCTCTGCCACTGAGGTGTGGAGGGTATAAAAAAAGCAAATTTTAAAGTGAATTAGCTAGCAATATTTAATTTTTATTTTTTAACTTTTAATTTTTGATTTTTATTTTTAACATATAATTTTTAATTTTTAATTTCTAATTTTTCAATTTTCATTTTAAATTTTTCATTTTTAATTTTCATTTTTAATTTTAAATTTTTCATTTTCCATTTTCTATTTTTCGTTTTTCATTTTCCATTTTTAATTTTCCATTTATATTTTTTAATTTTCCATTTTTAATTTTCCATTCTCCATTTTTCATTTTCTATTTTCCATTTTTAATTTTTCTTTTTAATTTTCCATTTTCCATTTTTTATTTTCCATTTTTAATTTTCCATTTTCCAATTTCCATTTTTCATTTTTAGTGTTTCATTTTTAATTTTCCATTTTTCATTTTCCATCTTTCATTTTCCATTTTTCAATTTCCCGTTTTAATTTTTTATTTTCCATTTTTCATTTTCCATTCTCCATTTTTCATTTTTTCTATTTCTCCTTTTTCATTTTTCGTTTTCCATTTTCTGTTTTTCATTTCCATTTTCCATTCTCCATTTTTCATTTTCTATTTTCCATTTTTCATGATTCTTTTTTCATTTTTCATTCTCCATTTTTCATTTTCCATTTTTCATCTTTCATTTTCCATTTTCTATTTTCTATTTTCTGTTTTCCATTTTTCATTTTCCATTCTCCATATTTAATTTTCCATTTTCCGTTTTACATTTTCCATTTTCCATTCTCCATTTTTCATTTTCCGTTTTTCATTTTCCATTCTCCATTTTTCATTTTGTATTTTTCATTTTGTATTTTCCATTTTTCATTGTCCATTTTTCATTGTCCATTTTTCATTTTCCCTTTTTCTTTTTTCCATTTTCCATTTTTCGTTTTCATTTTTTCTTTCATATTGGCGATTTTTTTATTATAACGTGATAACGATATAATAGTTGTTGGTATGATTGCATCATTTTTTTGTGGCTTTTTTGAACCGTGCATGTTGTTGTACAACTATTATGTTCAACCACTAAAATATCACTGTGGAACAAATTCAGGTTAGCAAAAGTTAGGTCGATTCTGAGAGTGAGGGGTGAAAATAGAGGCTAAATTAGAAAACCCGTATCGCGGCGTTTGTTTATGTTAGTTCGATTTTTTTAAATCGACCTTCGAACTTTGCAGTCAAATGCCGATTTTCAGCATATTGTCTATATGGTTTTTTGGCTATAACTCGTCGACTAATTGATATTTTTTCAATCTGTAAAAGCCAAATTATTGCTAGAGACCTGTGCAACAATTAAAATTTTTCAAAAAATTGATTTAGAAAATTTTTGTGGTGCTTATGAAGCAAAATGTTGGAAAAAAATTTTTTTTTTCATGCTTTTTGAAAATATTTTCTGAGTCAAACACAAATTTGCAACAATTCCATCCAATTGGTTTTGTGTGACTAGGATTGGGTCCTTTCATAGGATGTACCTTCACCAGGGTCGTATTCTGAGAAGAAATCCATTGATGTAGCAGCGGCGGTTGTAGTACTGATATCTGTTTGAAGATCAATACTTCGGTATGTTGGCACTGGAACGAATTCTGAGTGCGGTAATGGTAATTGGACACTTGGCACTGCTACATAAGTTTTATTCTTTGCTTTCCTTCTATTCAAAGTTTTATGGTAGTTGATACATCCATAGCAATTTTCTTCTTGATGCGGGCTGTTGTCTAACCACATCATTGGTATACCAAAAGGCATAGCCTTCTTCTTTTCACTTTTCCATTGCATAAGAGTTGAATAGCAATTAAAGCAAACTTTTTTAGGGGCATAGTTTACGTCAGTGATAAACTCTTGCGAGAAATATTGTTGATAGGCTTCCAAAAAAAATCACTCGCATTGCCACATTTTTCATCGCTTGCTATGAAACGGCCACAAACATTACAAAAATGGTCCATTTTACATTTTGGTTCCGACATTTTTAATACAATATATATTATACAATGTTTTTTTTTTTGTTATTTTTATGAAACCGATGCACTTAACTTAAATCACTCACAAAATTAAATAAGTTCCAAAAAAACTAATAGCGAATTTTATCACGACCGAGCGAAAATTAAAAGACATCAGCTTCGGCTGAGTTTCGAGTCTTAACTGAATCTTCATTTTTGAAATTAGTTCGCTTGTACGAAAACAAAAAAGTTGTTTTACTAATTCCTAATTCTTGGAACTTCCCTTTTAATTACTTGTACCTAAATCGCTATTTATTTAATGGTTTTGGGATTTTTAACGCAAATTATCGACTAAGACCATTTTCTTTTCAAATGAAATTTATTGAAGAAACTGAGAAACATATTATAGATCAAACAGAAAGCAAAAAAGACTTAGTTTTGTGGAAAATATTTTCAAAAAGCATGAAAAAAAAAATAATTTTTCCAACATTTTGCTTCATAAGCACCACACAAATTTTCTAAATCAATTTTTTAAAAAATTTTAATTGTTGCACAGGTCTCTAGCAATTATTTGGCTTTTACAGATTGAAAAAATATCAATTAGTCGACGAGTTATAGCCAAAAAACCATATAAACAATATGCTGAAAATCGGCGTTTGACTGCAAAGTTCGAAGGTCGATTAAAAAAAATTCGAACTAACATAAACAAACGCCGCGATACGGGTCTTCTAATATAGCCTCTATATTCACCCCTCACTCTCAGAATCGACCTAACTTTTGCTAACCTGAATTTGTTCCACAGTGTATTACAACAAACACAATGGGTTTAACGTTTTTTTAGAGGTATCTACATATTTTTGCTCGTATCTAAGCACAATGAGGCCCGATTTACCCCATTTTAAATACGAACCTGGTGGGAATAATGGCAAATGATATTATTATAACCTTATCCAGTTAAATGATTTTTTTTTGTGAATGAGCATGATTTCAACAGACAGACGGACGGACGGACATCGCTATATCGACTCCAGCTGTGATAAGGATCAAGAATATATATACTTTATGGGGTCGGAAATTAGTTTTTCGATGCGTTACAAACGGAATGACAAACCTTTATATACCCTGTGCCACTGAGGTGTGGAGGGTATAATAAAAACTATTTAATATCTTTAGATCCTATATATTAATTGTTGCAATATCTATATGTAAAGATAAGATCTCATATATAAATAAAATTTGTTAAAATATGTAAATAAAGGAAGAATATTTAATTGAAAAAATTGAATTAAATGGCGAAAAACTTTTGCTTACAAGCTCATATTTGCAAAAACATTTGTGAGAAGCAAAGAACATTGAAAGAGTGAAAAAGCATTTTTTTTTACTAAGTGTACCATTAACATGACCAAACAGATTTATTTTCGATTCGTCGGACCATGTTACTAGGTTCCACTGCTCAACCGTCCAATCCACATGTTCTTTTGCGAATTTAAGACGTGTGGCCCGGTGCTTGGTTGATAAAAGCAGCTTCTTTATTTTTGTTTTTGCTCTCATTCCTCACTCTTTAAGGCATCTATGACTTGTCTAATTGGACACATCAATTTGTAGAGTTTCGCTTAGTTCTTTATTGGCATCTAACCATTCTGTTTGTATGTGGATTGAGTTTGGGTTGCCGTCCACTTTTATTCTTTTTAACGACTTCACCTATATTTTCCGGAAACAAACTCAATAGACACACCATATCTTCTTCCAATTTCACGCACAGACTTGCCGCATAAAATATCGTTTTCTATGTCCTTTTCAATTTGAGTTGGGATGACTTTAAGATTTGATTTGAAAACAATGTTCCCATTATTTCTATTATTTATATAGTGGTATTTATAATCTGATTGGTTGTTTCTAACTCGAAATATAGTCTAATTAGTGAAACTACTTCCGAATAAAAAATATAAACAACTTGGTCATAAAAATTTTTTATTGTGATTTTCGTATTTAGAAGGCAATAGTCGCACTTAAAGTGCATACATTTTCATATATTGTGTTATCAATCGAATAAATAAAATTGATCAAAATTTAGTTTGGTTCAGAATAAATACATACATTTTTTATTAAAACATCACTTTAATTTAATCACAGTCAAAGAACTCAATCCTTGGCCAGCCTACATCGAAGAACGGAATGCTTTGTGGGAAAAATGCAAAGCTGAATACGAAGCTGAGATCGCAGCTAAGCCTCGTCAGCCCATTAAAGTAACTTTACCAGATGGCAAGGTAGTTGAAGGGACTTCTTGGGAAACCACACCATATGAGGTGGCTAAAGGTATTAGTCAAGGTTTGGCCGATAATACTGTCATCTCCAAAGTTAATGGTGAAGTATGGGATTTAGATCGTGTATTGGAGGGTGATTGCACCCTACATTTACTTAAGTTCGATGATCCCGATGCCCAGGCAGTATTCTGGCACAGCTCAGCTCACATTATGGGTGAGGCTATGGAACGTATTTATGGTGGTCATTTATGTTATGGTCCACCAATTGCGGATGGTTTTTACTACGATATGCATTTGGATGGAGATGGTGTAAGTGGAAGAAGCTATGGATACTTAAAGATAGAATATTTACGTTTAATTATCTTTTTTAGGTTTCTACTAATGATTACCCGGTGATGGAGGGTTTGATTAAACAAATTGTTAAGGAGAAACAACCCTTTGAACGTTTGGTAATGAAAAAGTCAGATTTATTGGAAATGTTTAAGTATAACGAATTCAAACGTAGAATTCTAAATGAGAAAGTCACCACTGATACTACCACTGTTTATAAATGTGGTCCTTTAATCGATTTGTGTCGTGGACCCCATGTCCGCCATACTGGCAAGATAAAGGCCTTGAAAGTTACTAAGAACTCTTCAACATATTGGGAGGGTAAAGCTGATGCTGAAACCTTACAGAGAGTTTACGGTATTTCCTTTCCTGATCCGAAACAATTGAAAGAATGGGAGAAAATGCAAGAGGAGGCGGCTAAACGCGATCATCGTAAAATTGGTAAAGAGCAGGAGTTGTTCTTTTTCCATGAATTGTCGCCTGGCTCTTGCTTTTTCCAGCCTAAAGGTGCATACATCTATAATACTCTAATGAATTTCATTAAGTCGGAATACAGAAAACGTGGTTTCCAAGAAGTTATTACACCCAACGTTTATAACTCGAAACTTTGGATGACTTCGGGACATTGGCAACATTATTCGGAAAATATGTTTTCATTTGAGGTAGAAAAGGAAACCTTCGCTTTAAAGCCCATGAATTGTCCTGGTCATTGGTAAGTAAAATTAAGTTTTTGTAAAAATTTTAAATTAAAGAATCGAAAGCAAAATACATTTTTCTAAAAATCTAAAATGTACTCTGCTGATTTTCTACAGGAAATTTTTTGAAAAAATTTTAAGGAATAGAGAAAACTATTATTTTATATAATTTTTGAGCAATAGTTAATAGAATTTGTTTAAGGAAATAGGAGGAGGAACTGAAATTGGTTTTTTTCTGTTTGAAAAATTCTCATTATTTTAGTTGGAATTACGGTATTTATTTTTTAAAATAAAATTCAATAAATTTTAAAGGTGCTATTACACGTAGTGTTTTTTACATATGTACTGTCACTTTTTTTATCCATATGAAATTCCTCATGTCTGTCAAAATTGTCTTTTACATACGATTCATAATTTTTGCTATCACACGTGCATATGTATTTCCGTATGACATAACCTCTAAATATAACCAACAGCTGATTTAATTTGTGAATTTAAAAAATTTATTGTTAAAAAAAAAGTTATATATTTTTTAATTGTTAATTAATACTACACAATTTATTTTTCTTTCAATATTAATCTTTAAAATTTACTCTGTTTTTCTTTCGCCACAAGCAGTGTTGTATTTTCATATGTTTGTCATGCATAAACAATGTTTCATATGTATCACACGATGTGTACAACTTTTGTTGTGGGAAAATTTGACAGTACATATGTAAAAAACACATCATCTAATAGCACCTTAAGGAAATATTGTCAGAGTCTTAACGTTTATCTGTGGTATAAAGTTTTTCAAATTAAAGAGTTACTTCTGGATGTTTTTTTTAGAATTAGAAATTACCACTATTTGTTTTTAAATTATTCTTTTCTGTTCTTTTTCTTTCAATTAGTCTTATGTTTGACGTTCGCAATCGTTCTTGGCGTGAGTTGCCTTTGCGTATGGCCGATTTTGGTGTTTTACATCGTAATGAATTGTCGGGAGCTTTAACTGGCCTCACTCGCGTTCGCCGTTTCCAACAAGATGATGCTCATATATTCTGTGCTCCTGAACAAATAAAAAGCGAAATTAAAGGTTGTTTAGATTTCTTGCGTCATGTTTATACCATCTTTGGATTCTCCTTCAATTTGGTACTGTCTACACGTCCTGAAAAATATTTGGGTGAATTGGATCAGTGGAATGCTGCTGAAAAGGCTTTAGCTGAGTCGCTTGATGAATTCGGTTTGCCATGGAAAGAAAATCCCGGTGATGGTGCTTTTTATGGTCCCAAAATTGATATTACTATACTCGATGCTCTGAAGCGGGCTCATCAATGTGCCACCATTCAATTGGACTTCCAATTGCCCATACGTTTCAATCTCAACTATATAGCCGATGATGGCGAAAAGAAACGTCCTGTTATCGTACACCGTGCTATTCTCGGTTCGGTTGAACGTATGATTGCTATTCTTACAGAAAATTATGCTGGTAAATGGCCTTTCTGGATATCACCGCGTCAGGTAATGGTTGTGCCCGTGGGACCTCAATTCGATGAATATGCTCGCACTGTAAGTAACCAATTGCATGCAGCTGGATTTATGGCTGAGGCTGATACTGATGATGGTGATACTATGAACAAAAAGATTCGCAATGCTCAATTGGCTCAATTTAACTTTATTCTTGTGGTCGGTGAAAAGGAACGTTCTTCAAATACAGTCAATGTACGTACTCGTGATAACAAAGTACATGGTGAGGTATCTGTTGTAGAATTAATTGCTAAATTACAAAAAATACGCGATGAATACATTACCAATGAAGATAATTTCTAAAGACAAGACACGAACTTAATATGCAAATTTAATTTATTGCTTTTACATACGTACTGGAAAAACTTAATATTGAAGTACATTTTTTGCATTTCCTCCAGTTTTCGCTATTTAATGGATCACAAATTAATTTAACAATTAATTGGTATGTATATGATTAAGATATTTATTTCAAATAAATGAAAAAAAATTAAAAGAAATAAACATAATTAAATAAACGTTCAGACTAATTTGACTGGAAGTAGTAGTAATCAGTAGTTGTGCTCAATAAATTATCAAACGTCAACGAAAACTATACAACATATCAAAATAACCTTTACCTTATTTATTTATTTTAATCCATATAGTAATACAAAGCCATCCAGGCCAAAAAATACGTATTACAAGGCAATAATAATCCTGAATAAGACTTAAACCAGACTTAAAATTGTAAAGGGTCCGCCAAATAACTTTATTTTTTTTTTGAAAATGTTATAAAAAAAAAACTACTGAATATTATCTCAAATTTCTTTTTTTATTTGAAAGTACAATCTTTCCGGTTAATAATGGAAAATAATTTCATTCAAATGGCTGCCTCGGCTGGCCATGCAGTAGCCAACACGATCGGTCCAATTTTTAAGCACATTATCGATTGTGTGCAGCTGTATTTCACCAATGGCTTCATGAATATTGTCCTTTAAAGCGTCAATTGTCTCTGGCTTGTTGGCGAAACACTTATCTTTGAGGGCACCCCACAAATAATAGTACAACGGTGTCAAATCGCAGCTCCGAGGTGGCCAAACGACATCAGCTCTGCGGCTGATAATGCGACCTTCAAAAACAGGGCGCAAAACATCGAGTGTAGCTTCGGCTGTGTGGCACGTAGCGTCGTCCTGTTGAAACCAAATGTTGCCAATATCCTCCTCTTCAATTTTTGTGAACAAAAATACGTTCAACATCGCCCGATAACGATCGCCATTGACTGTAACGGCCACTCCTTGCTCATTTTCGAAGAAAATGGCCCAATTATGCCTCTGGACCAAAATCCGCACCAAACAGTGACTCGTTTTGGGTGTATCGGCTTTTTAATGTATGCGTGCGGGTTTTCTGTGCCCCAAATGCGACAATTTTGCTTGTTTACATACCCGCCAAGATCAAAATGAGCTTCATCTAAAAAAATGATTTTTTTTTGGCAAAATCGGCATCTTTTTTAAGTCGATCGCAGGCCCACTTAGCGAAGCGAAAACGCATTGGATGGTCAGTTGGCTTCAACTCCTGAACCAATTGGACTTTGTGTGGCGTCATACCAAGGTCTTTATGCAAAATTCGTCTCAATGATGCCTCCGAAATGTTCAATTCTTGAGAACGACGGTAAATTGATGTTGATGGCGCTTCACGCACACTTTCTGCCACAGCAGCAATATTCTCGGGTGTACGCACTGTTTTTGGCTTTTCACGCTTTGGTTTATCGATGAGGATGCCAGTTTCTTTCACTTTTTTCACAAGATAACGAACATACGGGGCTGACGGTGCTTCTCTTCTTCCAAAATCCGTACGCAATTTTCGCACACATTCTGTAACATTACCATGATTTTCAAAGTAATGTCGCAATATTTCCCAGCGTTGTTCAAGCGTATACACAACCATATTCGTTCAGCGGAAGGATAAAACTAATTATCTGTCAAATCAGACATGAGCTAAGTGTTACCATTCACGAAATAAGCACTAGTTGAAAAAAAAAACGTTAGATGGCGGACCCTTTACTTATACAAATTTTAAAGATATAATTATATATAATATAAAATTCATTGATAATTTCACTTATCTACAAACCCTAACAAATGGCTCCCCAGCCGAAAAATAAAAAAGACTATACAAATGATATATAAATTTAATTGTCATCACCCAGTAATTAGCTGAAGCAACAAGTAAATATGCAAGAAGCATCCAACTAATAAAATTATAAAATTTAAAAAAACATTAAAAAAAATAGGGGAAAAAGAAGCAATATTTTGTAAAAAGGCTAATCAATACTCAATTCTTCATACATCGACCAGCATAAAAACATTGGGACTCATGCTCTTGAACTGCGTAAATTCAAACTTTGCAATAGTTCAAGTCGAAAAACGTTATTAGACTGAAAGATTTGCTTACTCCTATTCGATTGAGAAAATTTAAACTCACTAGGCCACTTTTAATTGTTCTATAAAAAATAGCATGTTGCGGTATTTAACAAATTCACGAAAGAAGCAACCTAAAAATTTCCTAACATATTCAGAAATATGTTCACGTCTACGAATGTTATATAGATATTGGATCACCTATACCGAAAATATACCGAAAAATCGACAGACATTGCATCAAAAAGTTAGCATTCAACAGAATGGTGCAAAATTAACGATACAATCTACGAATTTTATTTATTTATGCGAAAGATCTTTGTATATGCTACAAAATAAATGTTTAAGTTGTTGGAAAATTGTTTGTATATTACATAAAAGTTGAAAATTTGAAAAATTCGTCTTAAGATTAAAAACAGGGACGATGAGAATTACACCTTTTATCATAAAAGTAAAAAAATATAGTCAATTTTTGATCGAAAGTGGAAAAATAACTTATTTTTCGATTCGTTATCAAAATTTTTCGATCGCATTTATTTTTTTATTTTCCAAAATAAAATCTTAAGAATAATTTTACTTTGTCACAGTTAACGAATTATGGCGTCCGGTTAAGAGAAAAAGTGAAACGAGGTCTGACGTTTGGCCATCTTCTTTAAATAAACCAAAATATGGAATTTCGATTGATCTTACTCGATATCTAATGCGGCGATTAGCCCCCAGATTTCCTTTTTGTTCTGAAAAACTAGTAAGAATTATTAAAACAAATGATAAATAAATTTCAATATGATTTTTTTCATATTTGTCGCCGACACAAAATTTATTGCGTTAGATCATAAAAATGATTTAAGATGAAAAAAATAAATAAATAACCGTTTGAATTATTAATTGTGGATCATGAAAGTAAACCAACTTTAGTAAGAGGGTTTCATAGAGAATCATCTCCTTAAAATTTTAACCAAGGTGCCTATTATGAGCAACTTTCGATTGTAGTCGAATTAACTGATCGAACGAATTTTCATTTGGTATTATGGCGCACATTCGATAAAATAGCACTATTGTGAATTTCACTCAATTGGATTATTCACAATAGTACATATTTATCAGCTGGCACTATAAATAAACATTGTTTGTTTACAAATTTATCAAAGACAAAAATAACTAATTATTTATTAACATGGAATTTATGGTTCTATGATGGTCTGATGAAGATAAATGCTTCGTCATGAGAGATGCTTCCAACATTTTGGAAATGGATTCCACTACGTAAGTATGCGAGGTTTTAACAAGGGTACCATTTGTTTACAGATTTATATGAAATTTTCGACTGCAAGGAGGCGTTTATGGAATGCGATAATGCAGACAAGGCAGATCAATCTCATGAAATTAAAATAATTTACAACTTATATTTTTAATAAGTTTTACAAACTGCCATCCAGTATCGAAAGCAAAATTGTGTTCGATTTAAAATTCGTTGTACAACCAAATTTTCGACCGTGCTGCCAGCTCATAATACGAATTTGACATTCGATAGTCGATGTTCGAAAGCCAACGAAGATCGAATGCAACTCATAGTAAGGGCTTTATTTACAATTTGAAAGGTCGAATAAAAACATCAATAAATGTTGCATGTATTTTATATTTTTCCTATTTAATTTCATATAATTACGTTTTTTTTTAATAACGAAAAAATAAAATAAAATAAGCATTCGTATATGCTACCGCTCCATTTGTACAATTCACTATCACATAATAATCATATAAATTAAGATTTGATAATTTTTTCCTTATTTTAATACACATAGAAAAGGCTTTATGAAATAAAAACCGGTCTAATCGTCGGATTCGTTATCGAAATTTTTCGATCGAAATTATTTTTTATTTTCCTTAGTTAAGAACAAAGTGAAACGAGGTCTGGCGTTTGGCCATCTTCTTTAAATAAACCATAATATGGAATTTCGATTGATCTAACTCGATATCTAATGCGGCGATTAGCCCCCAGATTTCCTTTTTGTTCTGAAAAACTAGTAAGAATTATTAAAACAAATGATAAACAAATTTCAACACGATTTTTTTCATATTTGTCGTTATTTAAAAAAAAAATTTATAAAACATCAACAAATTCTGTTTTTTTTTTAAATATATTTCACTCAAATATCGATTTTTTGTGATGCCTAACTTGAAATTGAAAACGAAAACAATCAAATAAGCATTAAATATTTTATTTCAATCAATAAAAAAACTTAAAAATTTTGGCGGTATTTAAGTCTATTCAGAGGAACTTGTTCTATAATCGATAATCCACGATGGACCTTACTTAAATTTGTTATTAGTTTATTTATATACCGTTGTTATTAGAGTATTTTATTGCATTTTATATTTCTAATGTGTAATATGTCAGTTTACACGAAAAAAAATAAAGACATGGATTCAAAGCAAACTTCATTAGAAATGTAAAAATTTATTATAAATCTTTGAGAAGAGACAAAGATTTTGAGGAAAATTTATGAAATTGTAAAAAAAGCACTCTACCGTCAAATGCATTATTGATATGTACCAGAAAAATGAGTTTTAATTAGACCAAGTGGAATAGGAAAGCCAAAAAAATTTCATCTTTACAAACGCAAACAGTTCGAAACATTAGTGAAAATTCCAAAATATCGGCGGTCGAAAAAAGCGCAAAACTTGCTTGAACATTGAATTATTAAGGTACACCCACAAACTGTAAGAAATTTTTTACTTTCGGAAGGCATAAGAGGGTATAAACCCCGAAACAAGCCTCTGTTGTAAGCAAAAAATATAAAGAAGCAGAGTATTTTTGTATTTTTATAGTTCGATTTGAAACAGAAAAACCGCACAAGTAACAAAACTAATTATTGGATGTTTATTATTTGAATAAAATTTTTAGAGTGTCAAAATAATTTTCTTTTTGAAAACTTAAAAACAATTTTGACAAAGAATAATCCCGGCCAACCAGAAAATGTGATGACAGCTTTTTGTGAAAATATTGTCATCAAAAAGGTGTGTACATTTTGTCAATGAAATTTTACTAGCAAATTGTCACAATAATTCGTTGAAAAATTGTGATTGCTGTCCTAAACGACATATCACAAAGTGGGGGGTTCACAATATTTTGACAAAAGTATGTAATTCATTTTGCTGACAATTTTGGTTGACAATTTGTTGACAATTTGTGGACATACATAAATTTGTTGATGGTAACTTCGTGTTGTGAAGTTTCATTGTTTATACATATTTTACAGTTAATTCTCGAGAATCTATTACTGTTTTTATTACTGTGTGCACAATACGATGCGTAATATTATTTGATAGAAAAGGTATAATTTAAATAATTTTATTTAAAATATATAAATTAATAATATATAATTAATAATCAGTGACTATAAATTCAAATAAAGAAAAAGAATACACTGAGGTTGATGAAATGCTGCCAATCAAAAATGTTGACGAATATAATGCCCTAATTTCAAGGTGTGAAATAAATTTAGAATTTAAGAAATCCTTGACGTGTATAAAATTTTTTTAAAGATATATATTTAATAAAATTATTTAATCTTGACATTTATCATTTAAAATACAACATATCAGTACCGTTGGTGGATCCAGTATTGGGCATAATGTACGAAAAATTATAAATAAACTTTTCACGGAAGATTTTCAAACCAAAATCAATTTTTCTGGTAAGAACAATAAAACTAAGCTGGATGGATCAGTTGTGCTTGCATTTATATTGGGTAATATTTTGGTGTATAATATCCTGTTATGTTTTCCAACCTCTTTTTCTATAATTTTTAGATGCCACGAAAAGCAATAGGTTTAAGAACTTCGACGAGGAGGTGGCACTGAATGCAGTCAAATTTTATTTCCAAAGAGCAGGGGAAAGGTTCTCTAAATTAAAGAGCAAAAAATCTTTTAGTGCAGAATTAAAATAAGATTTTTATTTTTTTTAATATATAATAATTTATAATTTACTGAAAAATTTGTTACAAAACGTTGACAAATTTGTTGGCAAAATGTTGACAAATTTGTTGACAAAATCGTCGACAAAATGTGTATAAAAATGTAGACAAAACGTGTCAACCCTGCCGACCTTTTTATACCCTCCACTCCAGTGTGCAGAGGGTATATATAAGTTTGTCATTCCGTTTGTAATAATTAGAAAAAAAATTCTGGACCCCATAAAATATATATATTTGTGATCCTTATAACAAGCGAAGTTGATATAGCGATGTCCGTCTGTCCGTCTGTCCGGCTGTCCGTCTGTCCGTCTGTCCGTCTGTGGAAATCACGATGACGGCTTCAATCGGATAGCTAGGGTGCTCCTTGGTATAAAAAA
The DNA here is from genome assembly GCA_963682025.1 of Cordilura impudica. NCBI lineage: Eukaryota > Metazoa > Arthropoda > Insecta > Diptera > Scathophagidae > Cordilura > Cordilura impudica. The sequence goes on along the minus strand of OY821518.1, from coordinate 31,667,411 downwards.
TGATTCACTAACATCCTGAGAAGTTTGCTATTTAAAATCGTCCAAATCGGTTAATCTGGTCCCGAGAATTGAGCGAAGAATTAAAAAGTCATGAGAAAATATGATTTGAATATATGTTCTTGTGATAACGCCCTCAATAGGGCAGATAGGACGCTTGTTTTTAGTGATAATGATTCACTAACATCTTGAGAAGGTTCCTGTTTTTAAATCATGACAATAGGTTTCATAGGTTCCGAGAAATCACTGAAAAGGTAAAAAAAAATATGACGTTTTCCTATATTGTTTTCCTAAATTTTGCATTTTGTCATAGCTGTGCATGTTGTTTTTGTGGTCGTTGTGTTAATAATATAAAAATTCATCAATATCAATATTTTTTGGTGTAATATTTAAGTTAATTAATTAATAAAAGAAACTATATAAAATCAATATCAATATTCTGCGATTTTTATAACATCACAAAATGTTACAAATTGATACATACTACTGTTGCCAATATCAAAATACTATAAATAATATTCATATATTCTGTAAATGTATATCCATAATAAGCGCATATTAAAATAAATCGGTATTTTATTTTATTTTTACAAAATTCTGAAATTTTTAGAGTTGAAAAAATAGTATGGTTTTAAGAGTTGTATTTTTAGTACATGTATAAACCCTGCATACTTGCTTTCAAAAGTAGTAGATAGGTAAGCCATAAAATATTTATTTACCCTGTAAAAAAAATTGTTTAGAAAAATACTATTTTTTGTCAGATGTTAATTACAATAAATTTTTAAACTTTGTTATTTAATGTCGGGACGGAGGCAAACGCCATTCCCAAAATTTTGTTTCAACAGTTATCCACATTAAGAACAACCGCGGAGCTCAGCTCAATCAATGTGCAATGATCGAGCCTTGCCCTGGGAAACATGCGTTTATGCTTCTCTTAACACAAACACCATTCCCAACTACCAAAAATTTTTGACACGAGCTATTCACATTATGAATAGTCGCGGAGCTCAACTCAATCATAGTGCAATGATGAAGCTTCGCCCTGGGAAACATATATTCATGCTTTTCTTAGCACAAACCGAACTTCTTATGGCACATTAAAAATAAACTAATTGAGAAGTGCAATTCATCAGTACGCTGTATTATAATACTATTTTCTTATTTTACTAGTAGCTAGTAAACAAAGTGATCGTATCATTGTGAACGAAATAGAATTGAAATTGTATGCAGATTTGTTTTACTTAAAAAACCTGTTTCTACAGATAGTGAATAAAATCCCAGTAAACATTTTATGCAATAAATGATCATGTAGAGTCTTTTTGACTCATATGTGCTATTAAAACAGTTATAAATGCGCCCTTTTGCTGATCACAAAATATTCTTTTGTTGGGATTAAATATTACCTTACCCGCGAATCTTCTTGAGAGTGCTTTTTATCCGCTTTTCTAATCAGTTTCGACTCATTTTTGAGTCTTATTTAATGTAATTTTTCTATAAATCACTTTCTAAGAGAAAGCAAAAATCATTATCTAGTCTTTTTCTAATAGCGCATGTGATTAAGCAGTTTTTAATCATCAAAAGTGCTCGAAGAAGACACAGTAAGGTAATTTTTGTTAAAACAATCTTCGAAATGATGACTGGGATATCGTATATTTTTGTTAACACACAAACATATGCATAGCAGCACGAGTAAACCGAACTCAAATTGGCTTCTTATATGTATACAGCCGAACAAAAATGAAAATACTCACCAAAGAGTAAAGTAAGCAACAATTTCATTCAGTCTTATGGAAGCTTTTGAACAAAGCAAGTCTATGTCGCGTTGTCTTGTGAATTTTTACATTTTTTTTTAACAGGTACTAGTGATGCCAGGAGATTTTTTCAGAAATCTCTACGCTTATGAAAAAAATTCCCTTTTTTCCCTACACTACTTTTTTTTAAATTTATTTTTAATTTGTACATTTTCAATTTCAATTATGTAAATATAAAAAATAAGATAAAAATATCATGAGAATTACATAAGAATAATATAAAAAACATACAGATATTATAAAAAAAATATTTTTGCAATTCTGTTTAATTCATCTTTTTGATATGGTTAGATGTGCATTTAAAATTTACACAATTAAAGGTGTGTTTACACTATGTGTATTTTCCATATGTAAATTCAGTTTTACGATCCATACGTAATTCGGCGTATGTGTCAAAATTGGCGTTTTATATACAATTCATCATTTTGCGATCAAACGTACATATGTATTTCCGTATGACATAACCTCTAAATGTAAACAACAGCTGATTTAATTTGTGAATTTACAAAAAGTTATTGTTAAAAATAAAGTAATATATTTTTTATATTTTTTAATTGTTAATTAATATTAAACAATTTATTTTTCTTTCAATATTTATCTTTATAATTTACTCTGTTTTTCTTTCGCCACAAGCAGTATTGTATTTTAATATGGTTGTCATGCCAAAATAGAACCTGCTCTAATTGAAAAATTTACATATGTTTTGCCATATGTGTTGTACATAAACAGTTTTTGAAAGGGTTCACACTATGTGTACAAATTGCACGTGCTAAAACAATAAGAAAAACACAAGCAAAACACATAGTGTGAACGCAGCTTAATTAAAATGGCTTGCAAATGAGATGTTACAACTCAAACAGAATATTTGTTCTTGGTTTTCAGTGTTGCCGTTTTAGCTTTTTAGTTGTTAGATTTAGCAACTTTTTTTTGGCGTTTAGCATCCAAAATTTCTCAAAAGATGCTAGATGCTAACTTAGAATCTTTTATTAATAAAAAGTTGCTTTTAACATCTTTTTTTTTTATATTTTTTTTTCATAATTTTTGAATATATAATTTTAATGGTATTGATATGTTTTTATTTCTCAAAGTGTAGTACAGTAATTTTGTGTACTACTCCTTTTACCACTCTGCTCGTTTCTTTCAACAAATATAACAAAACATTTTGAAATAGAAGAATGTAAACACCAACAACAGTTTTTAATGAATTTGAAAGTCGATTGCCAAAAAATATTATTGTATTAAAAAAATGCCAAAATTTTCAATACAAAACACATTAAAACGGGTAAAAGAACAGATAACCAATATATTAGAAGAGTTTAAATTTATATCATCTGAAACAGAAAAAATTCAAATCCAATGGAGTTATATCACAGAACAAAACTGGGATACAACACTGAATACAACCTCTTTATGGATTGAAAAATTCTATTGGCGAAAATCCATTTTAGGAGTTATCAATATTTGTATTGTCTATATTAGTTTTGTCTTTCTCAAAAGCCGAAGTTGAACGTTTGTTTAGTTTAATAGCTTTAGTTAAAAGCAAATTTCGAACAGAATAAAATCCGAGTTGTTATGTTCTGTAATACGTATAAAAGAAGGATTGAAATTGAACAATCGGTGCTGTCACACTTACAATATACCGAGCGATGTCGTTGATAAGAGTCGATCGTCAGAAATATATCAGAGCCAAGAAGAACTTGAACATGAAGACATCACAGAAATGTTAGATTCCATAAACCAATTATTCTAATATAATCGTATCTTTTGATAATGTAATTTCTGTTATATTTTAAATAAAAAAAAAATCCCTCTAAAATTAAAATTATTTAATTTAAGTTTAAAATAAACTCAATTTGATGTTAATAAAAATTTCAGATGAAATTCAAAATAATTTTAATTAAAATTTAAAAAATATAAATCGAAACATATGTTTTATATTAATTTTTCGATTTAAAAACCAAAGAATTTATTAATAAGTATATAATTTTTCAGTATAAAGGTAATGAAATTTGAAAAAAAAAAAATTTAGCATCCAGTACGTTTAAGCATCTTTTTTTGCAATTTAGCATCTTTACAATTTCAAATTATGGCAATACTGTTGGTTTTAAAAGATTTTTTATAACAGTGGTTATAAGCATGACATGTACATATACTTTGATCTGATTTATCGCATTTTAATATATTTTCAAAAGCCTTGCATTTGCATTTATAGTCGTCACCTTTGACCTGCTCCAGCCATCCAACTAACTGAAGCAAAATCTTTATGTTCTGTATTTCTTTAATGTGTTTTCAGCATCATCGAAAAACGAATCGAACATTTTTCTAAAATTAATTATGTTTCTAAAATTAATTATGTTCAAATTTATAATATTTTAATGTTATGCACAAAACAGTGTTTTATACTTGTCATTGTTATTAAAGAATCCACATATTTACTTCCTTCATATTATAGAATTATTACCAGACTTAAAAAGACTTTAAAGTTTAAAATTGATAAAAATTATGCGATATTTAACAAATACATTCAAAATAGTTTTGACTGAATTTTTTGGCAGTTTTAGTTTTGCCTTGTATCAGTAAAATGTTCAGATATTAACTAAAAAAACAGTTTGTTAAATATTTTCATCTTAATTATCTTAATTAATTTAAAGACACAAAGATAGATTTAATACAATAAAAAGAAGTAAGAGTTGAAAGTTGATCTATGCGGACTCACAAATGTGCCCTATACTAATAGGTTTGGAAAATTGAAAAGGATTGTAAAAAATAAAATGCACCTTTATATTAAAAAATTTAAATTAAAAAGAAAATTACAAAATAAACCATTTACCTGGTTAAACTTAATATTGTTTGTAATTATCTGGATCAGGTTAGTATTTAAAATGGGATAAATATAAAATGCTGAAAATTCAGAGCATTTGTTGTAATAATTCAGTAATAGGTTTATCAAAGTGTTTACATATTCAAATATTTCCAGATATTAATGTAAACGTAAAACCCAGGTGGAGGGTATCAAAGATTCGGCATAGCCGAATTTAACACTCTTACTTGTTTCAACAAAAATTGTCACAAATAAATGTCGACCATCCACATCTTTTTGTCAACATTTTGCCAACCTTTAGCGATAGTTTGGCTGGCCGGGATATAAAAAAATAAATTTCAACAAAGTACATGAAAGAAACAAGTAACCCAACACCCCCTCTCAATTTGACAATTGTAACATATTTCTAATTGCTATAAAATTTCTATTATCCTGGGATTTGGTAAAGATGTCAGCTATCTGCTTCTTTGTTGAAATCGGCTTAATAACTACTTTTCCACTGTTAATATGATCACGATAAAAATGGTGCTTTATGTCGATATGTTTTGCGCGCTTACACACAGAGTTTTTTGCCAGAGCTATACAACTAGCATTATCTTCATAAATTGTAAAATTGTGTTCTTTTCTTAAAACAGTCATATTTTCAAGCAATCCATATATCCACAAGCCTTTAGATACAGCTACATATTCAGCTTTGCTTGATGATAAAGCAACAGTAGTTTGTTTTTTAGTGCACCATGATACTGGACAATCAAAAACATAAAATATATAGTCGCTCGTAGATTTTCTGTCAATTGTATTCGATGCCCAGTCTGCATCTGCATATCCTACCACAACTTCAGCACTAATACCCTTTTTATAATTAAGATTTGGCTCCCTGTAGATATCTTAAAATTCTTTTAAGAGCAGTCCAATGTTCTTCATTTGGATTTTGTTGATAACGACCAATATATCCAACAGCAAAAGCTAAGTCAGGACGAACACAAACCATAAGGTACATTAGGCTTCCAAGTAGTTCTTTGTATGGATTTTTGGACATGTTTTCTGGATTCGATACTACAAGCTGAATACCTTTCTCCATAGGTGTAGCACAAGTATTACAATTCTGCATTCCAAATTTTATTAATATTTTATAAATACTGGTTTCTTGATCCAATGTAACACCATTTGGACCATGACTTTTTTGAACTCTAATCCCAAGAAAATGTTTTAATTCACCACAATCAGACATTTCAAATTTTAATTCCAATTCCTTTTTTATTTTATCAATTTCAGATTTTTTACTGGCTGCAATTAGAACATCATCCACATACAATATTAGTAAAATTATTATTTGTGTACCAGAGTCCATGATATATAAACAATAATCATCACCATTTTTAATAAATGTTCATTAAGTTTCTCGTTCCAACAACGAGGGCTTTGTTTGAGACCATATAAGCTCTTTTTTAATTTCAAAATTTGTCCTTTATATTTCATGCCATCAGGAATTTCAAGATATATGTTTTCTTTAAGATCACCGTAAAGATATGCGGTTTTAATATCTATTTGATGAATAAAGTAGTTCTTATTAACTGCAAAAGATATAACAGTTCGTATTGTTGTCATTTTTGCTACAGGTGAATAAGTGTCTTCGTAATCTGCTCCATATTTCTGCATGAAACCTTTTGCAACTAACCTAGCCTTGAAACGTACTGGATTTCCATCAGCATCTTCTTTGACTCTGAAAACCCATTTTGTTTTTAATAGTTTTACACCATTTGGTTTTGTTACTAAATTCCATACATTGTTCTTTTGCATTGAATCTAATTCATCGTTAACAGCAGACATCCATTGATCCCTTTCATCAGACTTCTCAAGATCAGAAAACAAATTTGGCGTATGATGAACATTGAAAAGTTGATAAATAATAATCAGCTAATCTTGTTGGTGCTTTACGCTGTCGTTCACTTCTTCTTGGAGGTGGTGGTGATAAAATATATATTTCTGTTGCACATGCATTCACTTCTGGAAGCTCGCTATCATCGAAAATAATGGAAGTAATAGAATCAGTCCGTTCTTCTGGTACTTCTTCTTGAAGTTGATTTTCAACGATCTCACGCACAGTTTCTTGATTTTTATCGATCTCACACACAGGGGTCGAATCGTCGCATTCGTTATCGAAATTTTTCGATCGAAATTATTTTTTTATTTTCCAAAATAAAATAGTAAGAGTACTTTTACTATGTTACAGCTAACGAGTTATGGTCCATAGTTAATATTAAAAGAGAAAGTAGGTCAGACGATTGTGCGCCTTCTTTAAATAATAAACCAAAATATGGAATTTCGATTGATTTTACTCGATATCGAATGCGACGATTTGCCCCCAGCTTCTTCCCCGATATACTACATTAATATTTGATTTTATCTTAGTATTTTTAAATGGATAACATGTTTAATCAATTTTACATCTCGTGCAAAAATAATCTTCCGATGCTCTTTATCCCAAAGTCTGTATCCATTTGGGCAGTAGCCCATCATAACCATTTCCTTACTTTTATCATCGAGTTTAGATCTCTTTTGGTTCGGTACCAATGCATAAGCTTCACAACCAAAGACTTTAAGTTTCGTGATATCTGGTTTTATATTGTACCATAACTCAGCAGGAGTTTTATGGACGGGAACAGCTTTAGAAGAACTGCGATTTATTATATATACAGCAGTATAAACTGCTTCAGACCACAAGTATTTAGGAAGATTTGCTTCTATTATCATCGCTCGAATCTTCTCCACTAAAGTTCTATTAAATCTCTCCGAAACACCATTTTGTTGAGGAGTGTACGCCATAGTTTCCATAATTTGTATACCTTTTTCTTTACAAAACGTTATCATATCTTTAGATTTATATTCAGAACCTTGATCTATAGTTAACTTTGAAATTTTATTACCAATTTCTGCATTCGCAAGTGCTTCAAATTTTTTGAATTTCTGGACAACAAAAGATTTCTTCTTGAATCATCTATAAAAATACAAAATATAAAAATAAATTTCAACAAAGTACATGAAAGAAACAAGTTGTGGTACTTCGTGATGTTTACAGATGAGTCACAATTCAATATATTTGGATACGATGGACGACGCACAGTGGCTGAAAATCATTTTTCATTGGCCAAAATTCTGTAACTTTTGAACCGATCAAAATATTTTAGTACTGTTTTTTTTAATAGATAGATAGATAGTTGATCTTGACTCAGTGTGAATTTCATTTAAATTGATTGAGTACTTTTTAAGGAATTCTAGGTCAAAGTTTAACTTTTGATTTTTTTTAACTTTTAGCGTGATATATGTTTTTTTTTATTTATTTTTATTTATTAGAAAGTGTCATATTTGGAGTTAAATAATTATTATAAACATTTTTTGTAATAATGAAATTTTTTTAATGCTTACACTCAAAAAAATTTTTACACTCAAAAAAATTTTTACACGCAACAAAATAGTAAAATTCACTAGAAATTTAACTAGTATTACTAAAAAATTAAAAATGTTTGCTATCAAATTTGCAATTTGCTTACACTCAAGGAATATTATTATTACTACAGAAAAATTTATTAGTGTTTGCTGCCTAATTTGTTACACTAGCTAAATAAATCTGCTAAACATTAGCGCAATGATTCTAATTTTTTTTTTAATTTTGATATGAAAATATGGGTTCTTATTTTTTGAATCTTTCTTATCTATTAAAACATTGCATTCATATGTGGGAAACCTTTTAAGAATAAAAACTGCAATAGATTTAAATAGCATTTGTAACAATGGTAGGTTCTGTTTATTATTATTTTTTACTAATACTATGTTTTTCGTACTTAAATAACAATGAAAGGCAATTATAATTATTATTCATTAGACTCAAATATTGATTGCAAATATTCCATATTTTGTTCTGTGCTATTTCTGTTCTTTAGTAGTTTTTTGGCTTCTTCATCTAAATCCCGATGTTCCACTTTCCATTGATTTCGAATACTGGAGATGAACGGATCTGACGTTGCCAATAATATATTAAATAGATCTTCATTTGTGGAATTTCGTGACATTTTTCTAGTATTGTGCTGTCTATAAAATCTGTAATCCTTGTTCCTTTTTTCCTGAGCCTCCTCTGATAGATCTCCAAGTGGCACCAAATGATATTTAATGACATCTTCTCCATGATAAAGGATTTTGTGGACTGTTGCAGACATATTTCTCCATGGGTAGTTGGTTGTATATATTTTTGCAGTTTCCTTAGCATAATCTCCAAATTTTCTAGAGTCAATTTCTTCATTGCACGCAAGTACTTCTAGGATTATTTTAAATCTGAAAATAAGGTTTAAATCCACTCCTGTTATTTCAGATGCTGTTTCTGGATCTGAAAAGAATCTTCTTGCGGTATTGCCATCATTTGTATTGCCTGACCCTTGTTTTGGCTGATCTATAATCAATCCAAATTTGCGATATTCATCTTGAACATGTTTCTTTTTTGAACTTCTTAACTCTTTGTTGGTTTCGTTGTTTCTTATTGATCCTGAAGGCCCGAAATCCAAATCATAACTGATTTTTAGTATGTGTTCCATAAGTCGTATTCTTGCATGTAGTGGTGATAATCCAAATTCGAAGGCATCGGTATTATCGAATGATTTTGTCGGGACTTGGTTTAATTGGCTTGATGTTGCTTGGCATATAATGCAGCTGGATGCAGCCTTCGTGTTAGTCAAAGCCTGACCTACTTTTCCATCTATCATTGTCAGCACTAATTGGTAGCTTACTTCAATTTGCTGCCCATCTAACTGTAATTGTAATGGCTGTAGTGTTGCTATTTGGGCCTTGATATCACTAACTTCTTTGTTAATGGCATCATGACTTTCTTTTTTGAATTCAAATTTGATTGGCCTGCAGTATTTCGTAGAAGATGGTGTCTCATTTTTCCAAATATCCATTGTTTGCGTTGTACTACTCGAAGGCTCCGAATCTTCCAAAATCTTTTTCAATCGCAATGGTACAAATGATACCATGAACATATCTGAGTCCGAAATATTTTCACATACAACTTGTTTGTATTGTTTTTGTCCCGAAGAACCATCACATCCCCATTTACAAAATAGAATTAACTTTGTGTTTCCATATTTCTTTAACTCAGTTCCTGTTATTGATTGTAGCAAGCGTTTGGCTGTGTGATCAAGTAAAGATTGTAGTTGTACTTCTGCCGAAATTGGTGTGATTGTAATAGTGTCCTTTGATGGCAAACAGTCTATTTTAGCAGCTGTTATGTGATGATATGCTGGATACATATTTGAGCCTTTTTCAATCGCACGCAATCTGAGCTGAATATATTGGTGTTTTGTTAATTTCAAATCCAGAAATAATGCTAATGCCTCCTCATTTGTGAACTGTTTTGCATCGCTCGGAGTTGGTATACTTTTAAGAATTCGCTTTGTTCTCACTGGACTAGCATTACAAGTTTTTTCAATGATATCCACTTTTGTTAATTGGTTTTGTGCTCGTAATTGATGTAGAAAAGATTCTTTTATATTTGTAGAACCAATTTCCTCGTTAAAATTTTTAAGTTTCCGCCTCTTAGATCTATCGCTGCAGTTGTCCAATGATTTGCGTGGTCTTCCAGCCTTATCTAGCTTTGCTGTTTCTCCACCAACATTAAGTTGGCCTTCTAACCAGTTTGCACTTTTATTATAAAACTTTTGTTTACAGTAGTTAACTTCTTTCAATCGTTTTTTTAGTACTTTGACGAAATTAGATAATTGCTCTTGTATTTCGGTACTAGACGAATTTAAGTTTAATTTTATTTTAACGTAACTAAGAACATCTTCCTGGTTTTTGTTTCGAAAATACTCTTCGGCCAGTTCTTTATAACTAAAGTTCTCCATATTTTTCTCAATATTTTTATTTGCATCTGTTATCACTTTTTTATCACTTTTTATCACTTGCGAATATACGTCCGTACACTTGAAGTATTAACTTATTATTGAGTAATCCCTTATAGAATCCGTCATTTTATACATTTTTAGGTACATGTTATTCACACATTGATCTTTAATTTCATAGCAGGTAGTACTTAAATTGAACAAAACTGCACTTGTTATCCAGACTTCAATATCAGGTAAAACTAATTAGTTTCTCGCCAATATGGGGTGGTTTTTTATCTTTAGTGGTTTAGTGCCGCGATTATTGACAAACTTATAAAATTGTTTATGACTTTGGTTGACCCTTAAATTTGACAACAGGTAAATTAAGAAAGAGATCATTTGTTTACTGTAGAACCTATTGTGATCATTTTATGACTTATTTTTTTGCTGATCAAAACAAAGCCAATAAACCCTTTCGCAGGTATTTTATTTAATTATTTTACTTTTACGTAGTCTAAAGTAAAAAAACAAAATTTTTTTTAGAGTAATTTTTTTAGAGTAATTTCATTAAAATGAAAAAAGTGTTCTACCGGGGGCTCGTGGGGGGTGCAAAAGTATATATAGGGTTAAACAGGATACATTCGCCTTTCTCCGGGTGGTATACGTTTCTTGTTCCCTTACTTCCTTTAGAAGTTCTATTCCACTAAAGTTTAAATTTGAGAAAAATATAGTGGTTTCATAAATATTTCATAACGCCCCTAATATCAAACGTTAGAACTGTGACTACTTACAAAAACTAAAGACTATAATCCTACTAACATTATAAAAAAGACCGCAGGCCAATATCGATGATAGCTTGCGAGTAGTAACCATTTATTTTTGATAAAAAACAAAAAAAAAACACCTTTTGCTGAATTAAAAAAAACAGTTGAGTTTGACAGCATGCCACGCCCACAATTATCAATAGTTTAACCTAATTTTTTGGCTACCTTAATCTGGATATATAAGCTACAAAAAGGAGTAAAAATTTTAAAAATCGATGACAAAAAAAAATTTTACTTTTGGCCAATGAAATCAAAATTTGAGCCACAGTGCGACGTTTTGAGCGAAAAGTGAAGGCTACATTATTGTACCCAAAAAATGTTTATAAAACGTTCAAACATAGCAGCGGCAGTGTGGGGGGTGCAATAAGAGCTAATAGTGCTAGAAATTTTCAGTTTGTTGAGGGCACGATGAATAAATTTGATTATTTAAACATTTTAAAGAAAAATTTGCGACAAATAAAGATATTTCGATTTATATATTGACCTCTTAACTTTTTCAGGACCGGATATATTAGGGATTTTACCTACACTTTTAAGTTTTTTCGGAAAAAATATATCGTTATTTGTAAGGTAGTTCAATAGAAAATCCCATTAATAATTATATTTTAATAATATAACTTTTTCTTTTACTAGCGCGATTTTTTTTAAGAATTCTATTATTCTATTCTATTATTAAAAGAATTCTATTTATATAAAAAATTTATTTTTTGTAATTTTTTATTTTTTTGCAATAATATAATAAATGTTATAATTTAGTAGTTATAATTTTATAAAAATTAATTAAATGGGAGAAAAAAGATTTCCGTGGGATTTGAAACAAGTGCGACTTGCGTGTGTCATTGACTACAAATGAAGAGATTTGTATTAAATACTTTGGTTTGTTATAAGAATAAAAAGAAGCGTTTGCATAGTGCACAACCATACATATGAAATTTCATGGTTTTCATTCTCGAAAAATATTACTCCAGATAATAGAATCATACAAAAAACAACATCCTTCCTGTACAAAGTCAATTTAATTTAACAATGTTGAGTTATAGCACAAAAATGTGCTATATATAGATAGTTTTTAAAAATAATATAATTTTATAATAAAATTGGTTAAAAGTTGTTTAAATTTATATTCGCGAGCAATAAGCAAACAATTGCACCAGAGATATATTACAATGGATAATTATGATTCCAGGAGCACTGACGGGTTAAATAAAAAGAAAAATTAACCGAATTATATTTCTTACATTCTTAAAAGTGGTTTCATGGAGTTTAAGAGAAAAACTCGTTTTCGGTAATCTTTACTTAGAAATATCTTAAAAACAAAAGCTGATCTTGGCAAATAATGGGTTAAAGTTCTCGGATTTATTCCAAATTTTAGGCACGGAAGACATACATATTTGGTTATAATATTTTAAGTAACGCTTCTAAAAATTCAACAGTATTTGCAAAATATTTGAATTTTTTAATAAATTGTCTTTTATTAGCTTGGGGTCATATATGACCCCAATTCCAAAAGGGTTAATGGGGTCATATTATTTTTTTCCGAAACCTTAGGCTATTAAGATAAAATATAGCATTTAAAAGAATTTAGAAAGATTACATATACAGAATATTTCACAAAAATCCCATTTCTCTCGAAATCCGCAGAAATAAAATCCTTGTCAAAAAATTCTGGCATAGCCGATTTACCTAAAAATTCACACAGTTAATCTCTGACATGTATTTAATAAAGCCTTAAAGTGCCAGATCCATTTTTTTAAATTCTTTTTAAGAAAATTTTTTTAAACTTGAAAAGGGAGTTGTCAAAATTTTATCAAAAAAATTTTCCATTTTCAGTCTCAATGCGCAATAGGTTAACAACGCGGTAATAAAATACTTCATACTTGTAAGTATAGACAAAAAAAAATATGGCTTTAATCAATTTCTCAAAGTTGAAAAAAATGCTATCAAATTTCATGACCTAGTTTTTTTGGTCTGGGGCATTTGCTATTTCTTGGCGAATTTTTATTTGATTCTGAATTTGTACAGCTTTTTGAAAAGATAATTTAATGCTGCTCCCAATTCTTACAACAACTTGTTGGAAAAATTAAACTATCCCTGGAAAAATTTCATAATAGCAGCTCATTGATTTTTGCATTACCAATAATGACCTTCCCCTGCCCACTGCATTACTTCTAAAATGAAAATAAGGCGTTACTAATAATGTGTTATACAGCTACTTATATTTCATGCCAGCAGTATGTAAGGAACTGCATTACCTTCAAAGTGAAAATAATGAGTTCCTAGGCAACTAGCTACCTCCAATGACATCCCCGTGTTAAAATAAAACCCATTATTTGGTAATGTTATTTTTTCCTGGGATAGAACGAAATTGTCGTAAAATCTCAAAAAAAAAGTCATATACATATTTCCCATATAAACACACTTGAAATTTTCAATCGATTTCCGGCGCGACTTTTCTTTATCCGATTGTCTACAAACATCACATTTATTAGTTTTATATTGAAAGGTAACAAACTGGACCCCGCCTATCCCCAAAATCGCAATTTAAAAATGTCCATATAACATAGGACCACTCCAGTGTCCATATGAAAAAAAAAACAAGATAAAATACCGTTAAAAATACAAAAATACAATTACACCTGACATCACACAAAATTTGTCTTTATCAATGCCAAAAAGGTTTTTAAAAATAATGACGAAAATTTTTTTTTTAAGAATTTGCTTTCATGAAATGTACTTTTTTGGTTCTTGTTAATTTTTGTTAAGAACATGATATTTTCACAAATTTTCTTCAACCTATTTGAAAATTGAATAAAATACGGAATATTTTAACATTTTATTTTATATGTGTAGTGTACATAGTTCCAAAGATAATGGCACATAAACATAAGTAAGTATACTATACAACTTTTTTATTTTTTCACTGTATTAGTTTTACTTGATATGGAACAAGTTTCTTGGAATATGTCATTTTCGAAAAAAAAAATAACATTTGAGAACTTAATTTCCACCAACCGTTCTGAATCGCGGCAGTACGCATTTGTTTTCGTAATTACCGATATTACGTATTGCGTTCCATGTGGCATCACTTACAGAGTCGATTTAATGATGTCCGTCCATCTTTCTGTGTAGTACATTCTAAATTACCGATTTTATTTGTAAGTCGTAGGCAATTTACGAATCAACAATTCAGTACTCTTTTGATAACGGCGAATTTCACGCAATGTAACTATACCAGGACGATAACGATGAGGTTTCTGTACACCACCGGTAGCTGATGCGCTTTTACGAACATCTTTGGTTGCCAATTGTTTACATGGTGCTTAACCACCTGTCGATTTACGGGCAGTTTGCATAGTACGAGCCATTTTTCACTTTTTAGATCACTTCTTTTCACTGAACACAAACACTGTTAACACGAGAATAATTTCACAATCACATGGAATAAAGCGATTCAGCACATTTTCATGATATAGCTTTCATTTCTGCATCTTTTTTACTTGTTGTTATCGATCAGAAGAACCTAAGTGAAAGTAATTAGAGCGGATGGAAAACGATTCGAAAGTTAGAACAAACACCAAAATGTAATGAATTTTATTTGTTTATTTTTCAATAAAAAAAAAAAAAACTTATTTCGGTTCCTTCTTCCGATTAAACTGCATTATTTTAAACGTCATTATCTTATTAAAATACAGATTAAAATGATACATTAAAAAAAAAAAAAAAATTAACCAAACTTACCACAAAAACTCAAACGCCTAATTCAATATTTTCAAATTATTGAGTTGTTACAAATAAAAAGTTATAAAAAAATCCTAAATATTAGTTGTAAATAAAAAAAAAATATATATATTTTTATTTACTCTTCCAACTGTTCATTTAATTGTGCTAATAAAGCAGCTCGTTTAGATTCTAGTTCGGATTCACTTAAAGCTTGCTCATCAGCCCCATTACGTGTACTTGAGGGAGAATGAGCTTCATCTGAATGATTACTGGATATCGGACTTAATGGTGTTGTTGAACGTTGCATATCATAATTATGTTTACGCTCCTTGTCCTTTTTATTCCTTTTCTCTTTCTTTTTCTTTTTTAAAGGTGCTGTGCAAATATCGTCGATTGGCGCAATAGTAGGGGACCCACTGACAGAGTGAGGAAGATCTGATTCGCAGGATGGCTACAAAAGGAAATAGTTAAACAATAAGAAGTTTTTTTTTTTATTTTCTGTCGTTTAAACTTACTTCTCTTGATGATTTTTTATTCTTCTTCTTCTTTTTCTTCTTTGAAATACGATCAATAGTATCGTTGCTTATACTTGAACAAACGGAGGGCTATGAAGTAAATATAAATATATAGTTTAGGAGCCTATTTATACTATCTGCTGGGGCAAAATTATTCAGATTTGAATTTAGCTTGCCTGATATTAATTTTAAATAATTTCTTAAATTTTTAATGTTTTGCAAGCGTGGTGTTGTTCCTCAATATGATTTAAGTTTTATTAAATCAAAAATTTTTTAATTATATATATATATATATAAAAAAATGTATTTAATAGTGTTCAAAATCAATATTTTCTGATCCGTCGAATAAACATCTAATTCCTTATTTCTTTTAGAAAAAACTTACATTTCTTTTATTTGTTTTGCGGTCCTTGTATGTGAACTTTTGTTAATTTCATTACGTTTCGGCTTATGTCGTTTTAATTATTTAAACTAAGAAGTGTTTCGTTACAAATTCGCAAATTTAAAGTTGGAAATTATGGGCCAAACTGCTAAAAATGTACTAAAATTGTGTGTTTAATTAATATTTGAACTGTTTTTAGTGATTGTTTTTAAGCAAAGATGAATGAGTTCCCACGAGGAAAATTAATTGATGACAAATGGAAGAAAAATCCCAATCGACCAGTTCAATGCCAGACTTAAAAATGGAATGCTATTTTGAAACCTAAACTATATCGAGCAGCATCAAAAAAATATCCCTAATTAAGAATTTAGAAAATAAAATTTTACAACGTCATACAATAAACAGGAGTATATCCACCAGATATTTGCAAAAAAAAAAAATCAGAATGAACGTCATTATGGTTAAAAGATTCAAGAGATGAAATGGCTTAAAACTCGGAAACAAAGAGTAAATGACCTAAACGAACATAATAATACTGTCAAAAGCTTGATAAATCTGGGAACGGAGGGGACACGAAAAAATAATTGACTTTAATTTTGTTTAAATATAATTTTATGACTTTATTTTATAAAATAAAATTAACATAAATAAAATATAATTTAAATAAAATAAAATTAAATTTAAATAAAAAAAATTTCAAATAAAATAAATGAAATAAAATAAAATTAATAAAATAAAATAAATAATATATAACATACATAAATAAATAAAATAAAATTAAAATTAAATAAAAACAGGTAAGACAATTATAGGCCCAGCTAATTGAATATAAAAAATAAGCATAAACCAAATTTAAGTGGTTATCGTTATTTTTTTTTGCCTTTGAATATGAAAAAGTTCATATGGGATGCTATATTTATATTGGGGGACTAGGTCGAAAAATGGACCGATCCTGACCATATTTGCTAGGTCACTGATTTTTTGCAAAAATATATAAATACCAAATTTGAGAAAAATCTGTGCAATATTTTTGTTTTTTAAAGCGAAGATCGAGAAGCTGCTTTATATGGGGGCTATGACTAAGAATTTTCCTAGAGGGTTTATTTTTGGACTACTGATTAATGGATGTAATAAACCCAATTTGACTGAGATCTAAATGATAATTTGGATCTTTTGGCAATTTAAGTCGTTTTCATAGGGTCGTTTGTATGGAGACTACGTCTCAACATGCACCGATTTTCACCAATTTCAATAGCGTTCAGGCTATGGCCGATAGCAGCTTATATACCAAATGTCATCAAAATATATAGTATATAGTTTGATTACAAGGTTTACATGGACACACAGACGGATCTCTAATAATAATAAGAGATAGGTCTAGGTCAAATATTTTAGGTAGTTACAAACATCAGCACAAAGTCATTGTACCCTGACCACATTGTGGTATAGGATACAATTATATAACGTCATAAGATGCGTATCAAAACTATACGACACTAAACAAGTAAGAGTGTTAAATTTTTTGATACCCTCCACCTGAGTCTTAAATTTTTAATTTTTGATTTTTAATTTTTAATATTTAATTTTTAATTTTCAATTTTTAATTCTTAATTTTTAATTTTTAACGTTTAATTTTTAATTTTTAGTTTTTAATTTTTAATTTTTAATTATTAATTTTTAATATTTAATTTTTGTGTTTTCCAGTTTCCATTTTTCATTATTCATTTTTCAATTTTCATTTTCCAATTTCCATTTTTAATTTTTCATTTATCCATTTTCAATTTTTCAATTTTCAATATTCAATTTTCATTTTCCATTTTTCAATTTTCATTTTCAATTTAGCATTTTCCATTTTTCATTTTTCATTTTCAATTTTTCATTTTCAATTTTTAATTTTTCAATTTTCATTTTCCATTTTTCAATTTTCATTTTCCATTTTGCGTTTTCCATCTTCCATTTTTAATTTTTCATTTTTCAATTTTCATGTTCCATTTTTCATTTTCCAATTTCCATTTTTAATTTTTCAATTTTCAATTTTCATTTTTCATTTTCCATTTTTCAATTTTCATTTTTCAGTTTTCATTTTTAATTTTTTATTTTTCCTTTTCCATTTTTCATATTCCATTTTCCGTTTTTCATTTTTCAATTTTCATTTTCCATTTTTCGTTTTTCATTTTTCATTTTCCATTTTTCAATTTTCATTTTCCATTCTTCATTTTTCTATTTTCCATTTTTCAATTCTCATATTCCATTTTCCATGTTTTAATTTTCACTTTCCATTTTTCATTTTCCATTCTCCATTTTTCATTTTCCATTTTCCGTTTTTCATTTTCCATTATTCATTTTCCATTCTCCATTTTTCATTTTCTATTTTCCATTTTTCATTTTTAATTTTTTATTTTTTTTTTCATTTTCCATTTTTCATTTTACATTTTCATTTTACATTTTACATATTACATTTTACATTCTACATTTTACATTTTAACTTTTACATTTAACATTTTACATTCTACATTTTACATTTTACATTTTACACTTTACATTTTACATTTACATTTTACATTTTACATTGTACATTGTAAATTTTACATTTTCCATTTTCTGTTTTTCATTTTCCATTTTCCATTTTCATTTTCCATTTTTCATTTTCCATTTTTAATTTTTAATTTTTCGTTTTCATTTTTCGTTTTAATTTTTTCTTTCATATTGGCGATTTTTTTTTATTATAACGTGATAACGATAAAAAAATATGTGGCAATACTACTAACATGAGCTATGTTATTGTGTTCTTGGTATTGTTAATATATGTATATGCATACTTTTTTTGTGGCATTTTTTTATGTTGTTGTACAATTATAATGTTCAACCACTAAACTGTTACAACAAACACACTGGGTTTTATGTTTTTTTTTAAAGGTATCTACATATTTTTGCTCGTATCTAATCACGATGATGCCCGATTTAGCCAATTTTCAATACCAACCTGCTGGGAATTATGGCAAATGATATTATTGTAGCCTTATCCAGTAAGATTGCTTTTTTGTGAATGAGCGTGATTTCAACAGACAGACGGACAGACGGACATCGCTATATCGACTCGAGCTGTGATAAGGATCAAGAATATATATACTTTATGGGGTCGGAAATTAGTTTTTCGATGCGTTACAAACGGAATGACAAACCTATATATACCCTCTGCCACTGACGTGTGGAGGGTATAAAAAAGAGATTGTTATGCTACTCCTCTAAGCCGTGGTTTTTCTGTAATTGGAATAAAATAAAAGAAAAATTGTTGGATATGTTAGTTGCAATTGTAACAACACTATACGACAGTATATTATAATGGTTGTTTGTTTCCAAAAGTTTAATTCCAATTTTATTAATTTGTTGTTAAAATTCCTCGTGTGAGATGTGTTGTTTAATGTAGAAAAGGGCAAAACTGGACCATATAAATATCAAGGTATAAATTATGCACACATTTCTCGAAACAAAATGTTAAACTTATTTTATAGTCTCTCATATGACATCTAACTGTACAATATAACCACTACAGAAGATTCTTGATAGCACCAGCTGATGATAATCTTCACAAAATCCAGCATGTCTACAAAAGCATGCTTAATGGCAACTTTATTATACCCTATACCACTATGTGGTTTGGGTATAATGACTTTGTGCTGCTGTTTGTAACAACCAAAAATATTTGACCTAGACCCATCTTTAATTATACCGATCGAATCAGAATCACTTTCTGAGTTGATTTAACAATGTCCGTCCGTCCGTCCGTCCGTCTGTGTGTCCATGTAAAGCTTGTAATCAAACTGCAGGTCGCAAATATGAATATATTTTGACGAAATTTGGTATATAAGCTTTTATCGGCCATGGGATGAACGCTATTGAAATTGGTGAGAATCGGTCCATGTTCAGACCTAGCCCCCATACAAATTACCCATATGAAATCGACATAAATTGCCATAAGATCCAAATTGTCATATAGATCTTACTCAAATTGGGTTTGTATGCGTTCATTACATCCACTAATGAGTAGTCCAAAAATGATCCCTTTGACCCCATATAGAGCTGCTTCCCGATCTTCACTTAAATCTATTAAAAAACAAAAATATTGCACTGATTCTTCTCAAATTTTGTTTGTACATATTTTTGCAAAATACAAGAGACTTTACCAAACATGATCAGGATCGGTCCATTTTTGGACCTAGTCCCTTTATAGATATAGCATCCGATATGAACTTTTTCATATCTGCAGCCAAAAAAATTAATAAAAATCCCACTCAAATTTGGTTTTTGCTTATTTTCAATGTCCAGTTAGTTGGGCCTAAGAGATAGGGTTTCTAAACGCATGGTATAGGGTATCGTATAGTCGGTCTAGACCGACTATAATTTTTTTACTTGTTTTTCTTTTATATATTTTTTCCCTTCTATATATTGAAATTAATTTTCTTTAAATTTTTCTTTTTGTATACACTAATGTAAATTTTTTATTTAACCCAATGTATATATGTATATGTTCTTAACTCTTGATTATCAGTTATATATGAGCCCACATGGTCTAGTTGCCCGGTGCATTTCTTTTATATTTAAAAAATTTACTTTGTAAAACAGGGACCGTAACAGTTATTCCTTTTTTTCATAAAAGTCAGATGATAACAGTTATTTTTTGATTTTTATTTTTTTCGAGCAAAAATAACAGTTATTGTTTGTTTTTTTATTTTTTGAGAAAAAATTAAAATTAATATTGTTTTGGAGTTAAAGGAGTTTTGCATAAGAATTTTACCATCATCTGCTCAACTCAAGGTTCATGAATGGGTATCAATCGAAAACTTTGTCTCAGTTCTAGCACCTGTACATGTATTAACGTTAAAACTGCAAAAGACACAGTTGCTGTTAGGTGACTTCTATGTTTTGGCTGGAACTGTCTTTTCAGTTGAAAAATATAAACACTGAAAAAAGTAAAAAGATTTTGACCAACATAGAATCAAGACATATTATGTTACTGGAAAATGACACAATATATGCTGGATAATTCTTGGACCCTAGATTAAGATGTTTGCTAACACGTCAGAAAAAAGAAGCAGCAAAACGGCAACTAAAAAAATTTGTTCAGCAAATTCAAAATTTGAAACTGGTAAGTTATCTTTAGAGTGTCCGTCAGACACTGCTTGTGTTATTAAACATTAATAAATGTTTTTATTATTTCAAGCACAACGATCAGTCTACCGTACCAACACATGGTGAACATGAACTATTTTTAGTAGATGAATGGAGTGTTCAAAATTATGTTATTTCTAAAAAGAGTTGATTGCGGGAAATGGAAATTTTAAACTTTTCCTCTGATGATGACGATGACGGCACAATAATTAATGGCAATGTTCGCAAAGCTTTTTATGAAAATGATAACTACATATATAGAAAAACAGAGATCCTTTTCAGCCGCCAAATTGCTTCTAGAAGAGTTGCGGTAGAATTTGTCAGTGAAAAATTTGGAAGCACTAATGTTAGTAAAACTAAATTCTGATGTTTAAAATATACTTGATATTAGCATTGATATTGGCTTGAGAAAATTCAAATAAAAAATAACTTTTTATTTTTGCTCGTAAAAATAACAATAAAAAAATAACTGGTTTTTTTGCTCGAAAAAATAAAAATCCGAAAAAATAAAAATCAAAATATAACTGTTATTTTTGCTCGAAAAAATAAAAATCCGAAAATAACTGTTATTTTTGCTCGAAAAAATAAAAATCAAAAAATTACTGTTATTTTTGCCGAAAAAAAAAATAAAAATTTTAAAAATCAATATATTTCATCATAGACTAGTTCGTAAGGATGAATATGGTATACTTCCGACATTTGCTTCTATATAGTTTTTTGTTTTAAAATTTCAAAATACCTGTTATTTTCGGTCCTTGTAAAATATAATGTATGTTTATAAAATAAATATTCTCTTATCCACATGAACTTCTCTTTGATTGTAAACTCTTATCTAATTTTAGAAGCCAAAATTTTTTAAGTGTCTAATAGTTTTGATACGCACCTTATTTTGTCATTAGCCTACTCTGAACTTTACGAATTTGAAAGAAAACATTCCTTAAACTAATTATTGTTTTTTTAAACTCTTTCAACTCAATCTGTCTGTCGTGGGGCAACCCCATTCCCCCTTATCCAATTGATCTGAAACTTGGCCCATAGTCTTGTTGTGACTACAGCTTAATTTTGGGGTAATCACGCACAGTCACACGTGGTCACGTACAGTCACGGAGTGATCTAAATGTCATTTCCCCTCATCCGATCGATCTGAAACATGGTACATACACTTGCTGCGAAAAAAGATTAACTTTAATTTAGTCACGCACAGTCACGCATGGTCACGCACAGTCACGGAGTGATCTAAATGTCATTTCCCCTCCTCCGATCGATCTGAAACTTGGTACATACACTTGCTGCGAAAAAAAGATTAACTTTAACTTAGTCACGCACAGTCACGCTTGGTCACGCACAGTCACGGAGTGATCTAAATGTCATTTCCCCTCATCCGATCGATCTGAAACTTGGTCGACATACTTGCTGTAAAGAAAGAGCAACTTCGACATAGTCACGCACAGTCACAGAGTGATTTAAAACCCATTTCCCCTTATCCGATGGATCTGAAACTTTGTCCATAGACTTGTTGTGGCCAAAGATTAATTTTAAGATAGTCACACACAGTCACGCATAGTCACGGAGATATTCAAAACTCATATGCATAAGGAAAGAAAGAGTTTTAATAAAAACTTTGTTTTTATGGGTTAGATTATTTAAGAGTTAATTTTCGTATTGTATTTTCGAAGGACGTACCGATAAATCAAAAATTGTGTTGTATGGTGGAAAAGAGTCTCGCCAATATGTCAGACGATAACCAAACACCGAATACATGTTACAATCTACGACCAAAACAAGGACGATTCAGTGCTATGATTTTGGGATCAGATCAAAGATATTATAGAAGGACACGCATATGATAAAATCTTTCAGGAACTCGTACTTCCCTAAGCTAGCGAAGAAATGCCATTATCACGGATCTTCCAGTAGGACAATGACCACAAGCATACGAGAAAGGTTGCAAAGCAATGGTTTCAGGGCAACAAGGTTAATGTCCCGGAATGGCCAGCGTAATCACCAGACCTCAATCCGATTGAGAATTTGTGGTGCGATGTGAAGAAGACAGTTGCTAGTTGTAAACCCACTAATAACCCATAACTTTTTGAAACAGTGCTTGGTACTCAATTCCGTTGGAAAGATGTGAAAATCTTTCAAACTCCATGCAGCGACTTTGTGCTACAGTTATGAACCATGTTCATGCAACTAAATACTAGTTTGATTTTTGCATAAACGATAAAAGTTTAATTATATATTTGTGATTGGTTTATAATGTACTACTAATTTTTTAACCGTCCAAATTAACCTCATTTTTTCATGTTTGAATTAATTATCTTAGTTTGAATTGCTAGGTTTTTTTTTATAAATCTTTTGTATCGATAATTACCTTATTTCACAAAATGAAAACAAAAACCTAAAAAGAAATAAAGTTTTATGTTACTTTTAAAATACTCAATATATAAACTACTCTTAACTCTTTATTACCAGTTATATACGCGTGCGCATGGTCTAGTTGGCCGGTGCCTTTCTTCTATATTTGATAAATTTACTTTTTACAATATAATGTATATATATAAATATTCTCTCATTATCCATAAACTTCTCTTTGATTGTGAACTCTTATTTTAAGCGGCTAAATTTTTGTAATGTCTTAATAGTTTTGATACGCACCTTGTTTGGTTCATAGCCTAATTCGAACTTTACGAATTTGAAACGAAACATTCCCTAAACAATTTTTTTTTGCGAGTAAATTTTCGTATTGTTTTTATTTATTTAATTAAATTTTTTTCTTGCTCTCTACTTCATATCCGATAAAAATGTCCATAGATTCATGATTCCCTATTTTTTTTATTTAAATTTTTTTACAAAATAATTTTCCGCATATTCAATGCTTACCCGATTTTCAATATTTTATGAAGTTAATATATTAACAATTGTTCATTAGAGTTGTAGTTAATTTCTAAGTTTTTTTTGCACTTTAAATACATTTTTCGGGCACTACAGAACATAAAAATTGAATTTTAATGCTTTAAAGAAAAATCAATGATTTTAAAAGTACCACGGATAAGTTCTTAGCTTACCGATCTTGTTTTCGATTTCCTTTTACGAATTCGTTCAATTTCCATTGGATCGTTTTCAACATCCTGAAATAATAATCGTTAAAATAGTTCTAAGATTTTATATAGAAATTTCAAAAATTTACCGATTTTGAACTGGAACGTAATCGTTTTTTATGTTTTTTATTCTTTTTAGATTTTTTTGATCTAGAATGATGATGTGTACATGCATCTTCACTTTCACGTATAAATTCTTCCCAAATTTTGCGCACACCCAATTCCTTTTCATAGATCGCATATGTCTCCAAATGTTCCACCAACTTTTGAGCAGATTCATACGGATCATGCGGTGAAACATTGGCCTCCAACCAGATGGCCTTTATTTCATTTTCTAGTTTACGCAAGCGTTTGGATTCTTCTTTCAATCGTTCCTTTTCTGTAGCTTCAGCTTTTTCTAACAGAGCATTGTATGTCAGTTTTACATTACCAGCATCTAAAGTTGCTGAACGTTTATCTTCACATACGACAGTGGCGAAATCCTCGAACGTAGTAATTGCTTTTACAATAAATTGTTTTTCTTTAAGGATTTCTCTTATAATTTTCTTTTCATCGTGATAGCGGGCTTTAAGATCCTCGACATAAAACTTAAAAAGATCTAGGGGTGTAGAACCGTTTTGACCCAACATTGCCGAGAACCGGATGTCGGCTGAGATTATGGGATATAATTCTACCCATAACGACATGGAAGTCAATTTACCTTCTTCATGCAATGAATCTAATAGTGTTAAGCAATTGTCTCGGTTCTTACGTTGCTGTCTTTTCAAACGTTTCTTATCTCGTTCTTTATCCTCTTCCTCCTCTCTTTCCAATGTACGAATATGTTCTTCAAACACTATCAAAGCATCTTCTTTATCCATTCCCAGAAGATTGACGTCATTTTTGAAAGCTGAATTTTCCAATAACATTACTTGAGCCTCAGCCCAGGTCGTGGAATACGTAATTGATGTCATTGATTCTAGAAGTTCTCCTAAAACTTTCATATTCCTTTTTTTCATTAATCGTGCTTCTTCTTTTTCACGTTTGGACAAATTGAAAACGCAGTCTTCATAAATGTCTCTTCGATCTTGTTCGGGCACTGAAGTCCAAATTTTGTTATTGGCAAAGATTTCCTCACACTTGTAGTATTTTAAACCAGAATTCATTTTCTCCGAAGTCATTAGGAATTTTTCTAAATCTTCCTTGGCTTTTTTGGCTTTCAGTCGAGCCTCCTCCTTTTCGTCTTTTAGTTTTTGGGTTTTGTATGCATTGAATGTTTGTTTCTTTTCGTTCAGACTTCTGAATGAACTATAACGAGGATCTTTGGATATAATTTTTACACATTGGTCCCAATTAGCACTGGAGGGTACGTTCTTGTCACGAAGCAAATCTTTAAAAGCATCTATAGCTTCCTTCTTATCTTTGAAAATCAATTTGGGTTCATCGGCAACTTCTTTTTTGCCTGAAATATTAGATAAAGACAATACGTGAGTTTTAATGACGAATGTGTTAATTGATAACTCACTCTCTTTTTCTACTTTATTGGTAGATGGTATTTCTATAGAAGCTAAGGTGGCTGCCATGGCATGGTCTAAGGCTGATGAAGAGTTTTCATTGCTTCCTGGCGTCAGAGGAGAATGTATGTCGGGCGTCTGGATTTTAGAAACAGTCGGCAAAGTAGCTGGTAATATACTAGCCAATGCCGCCGGTTGTACTATACCTGCCAAACTAGATGAGGTCATAGCTGCAACTGCTTTCGCAGCCGCAGCGGCTCTGAAAGATGAACCACACATATTAAACTTATTTACGTAAACATTAATTTTTTTCACACAAACTTACTCTTCTGCCTTAACTTTTGTTTGCATTTCCAAAAATTCAGGTGGTGGTTCCCACCTGGACTCCTTTGTCGAAACATTATGATAATAAACCTTCCCAGCATCCGATCGATATTCTTTCCAAGGACATTGATGTTTTAAACGTTCTATAGGAGACATTAGAGCTTCCGGTTTTTCCCAGGAACTTTGCTTAGTAATGTTATTATAAAAATATGGTCTCCCATCGGGAGCTTTATGCTCAGTCCATTCTGAACTGGGTGCTGCACCAAATGCAGCCGCCAATTCAGGAGGTGGTGGTGCGCCAAAACCTGGTGGTGGTATACTAAACTGTGGCACTATGGCCGGTGGAAATCCTAAGCTTCCAATTGCGGGTGGCACTGCTGGACCTCCAGCAGTTGGCGGTGCATTCATGTTTTATCGATACTTAAATGCTTTTCTTTTAGATTATTTAGGTTTTCTCAGACTGCGTTGCTTAAAATAAACCATAACCTCAATATCGAAAAAACAGAACACTATTTTCTTAATGTTTCAACGATAAGCTTTCATTAAATATTTAAAAAAAGTTGTCGCTTTATAATTGATAATACAATTTATTATTTTTTTAACATTATATATAATATGAACTGAGTTTCTGGAAAATAATACAGCACTAAGTTTTGATGCGGCACTCTTTTTAACTCTCTGGTATAAAACTTACAAGAGAATAAATGCCAAACAGAACAGAGTTGTTCAAAGTTAAAATGACAGCAGGATAATATTTACTTTCTTAAGAGTGCTGCCAACTTAATGTATTGAAAAAATCAGAAAAGCTGGCTGAAAAATATCACTTGAAAAATTCACTATGTTGACAATGCAATTTCTGAAAATCAATTGATAATTGAAATTGATGTAGTATTAATATTAAAACCTACAATCTAGCAGTTTCTCGGTTATAGATAGAGAGTGAAAGCTATGGATAATGGAGATGGATATCCGCAGACAGGTGGTAAATTCTATTCGTAGTGGTAGACGGAAAATGGCACAGAAAATAGAAACGTACATCGTATATATCTATATAACCTTTATTTTTATGGTAGTAATTCGATAAAATGAAAAATAATATAAAAATTAAGATGGCATTTCGAAGACATATGTATATGAAGATGAAGGTACATATAAAAAAGTAGCTAATTTTATATTTGTTAAATAAAATTTGGTTTTATTTGGTTTTATTTATCAATTTATAAAAAAAATCATGTGAGTCCGATCACAGGGAAGATGTGTAAACATCTAGTAATTAAAGATTTTTTATGTCATTTTTTAAAATCAAACAGAAAGCGTCAACTATGTATCACTTATAGCAAAAACTGTTTCAGCTAATTCAACAACCCTTTGCTGTAAAACGTTAAAAATATTCCAATATAAACGTATATAAGTGATACATAGATAACGCTTTTAAAAAAGTGGCATAAAAAAACAATGTTATATCTAAATTTTTCACCAATACAATCATAAGTCACACAGCGTTATGTGTCAGCTATCACCTATTACGTTTACACTGTTTTTGTGATTGTATTGTGAAATATAAATTTACCCCCTGCGCGTATAGATGTCTACACATCAAAAAAAATTCTTAAAAAATGCGGTCTTTATAGGATTAAGTGAATTTGAAGGAGTGAGGGAAACCAGTTTGTTGCGTATAAATAGAAAATCCCTATATGCATATTTTTTTCTTGAAATTACCTTATGCTGGCTACACACCAGGCAACGGTTGCTTCAATGTGTTGTAGCAACAATGATACACACGTATCAACGGTTGCCTCAACCAACCAGAAAAATCAAAAAGTTAATATTTGTGGTTGGTTGAAGCAACTGTACCACAGCTACACACAGTAATGCGGCACTCGTTGCCACGTGTGTAGTCAACAAACAAAACACGTAGGCAGCATAATGCTGCCTACACACCAGGCAACGGTTGCTTCAATGTGTTGTAGCAACGTGTTTTGTTTGTTGGCTACACACGTGGCAACGAGTGCCGCAACCTCATTACTGTGTGTAGCTGTGGTACAGAAAAGACACTAGCGGAAGAAAAATATGATTTAATTTTTTATTATATTCTATTTCTAATTGTTCGTATGTTTTTTTTTAGATTTTTGTTTTTATATTTTGCACAAGTTACGTCCCACAGCTCTCTCAAATTTTTATATTCGTTAATAAAGTTAACATAATATTCATTATTCTCAATAGCCATTTTCTTGTTTTCCTGCTTTCCGCTTAAAGCGGGTTATACACGGTCAAAATGATTGAACTGCATTTTGGTGGTATTAGTGAAAATGTGTTTGTATGTGTCACACCGACGATGATTGAAGCAAAATAAAAAATTTTAGATTTTCTGCTTGCATGACGTACGAATTTGATGTGTGTATATCGTTGATTGATCAAGCATGTTCTCATTTTTAATGTGACTTTGAAGCGAATGGATGTAAAAATGTCGGAAGAAAAGAAAAACGTTTTAGAATTGATAGAAGTTTACCGGAAATGTGTAGAATAAATTAATTCCTTTTTTTAAGCCATTCTTTCATCCAGATACGTTTCTTTTTCTTTTTTTGATTTTCTTTTTCTTTTAATCACACTGTCAAAACTGCCACAAGTGTATCGTCCGCTACCGACGTGATGTTTACAGCACAAAATCAAAAACCAAATGAATGATTGAAGTGCTATGCAGTACCGTGTATGTTCAAAGCTTCATGCACACATACATGAATTTGACGTCAAGCATTTTGACCGTGTATATCCCGCTTAACATTACTTCGCACGAACCTTCCTATTCGCTTGTTTTCGACGAACTGAAGAAGTAAATGCAGTAAACAATGATACACACGTAGCAACGGTTGCCTCAACCAACCCAAAATATCAAAACTTTTTGATATTTCTGGCAACGGTTGATACAACACGAAAATCAATGGGCAACAGAGCTACACACCAGGCAACGGTTGATTCAACATGGCTGTGTTGAAGCAACCGTTGCCTAGTGTGTAGGCAGCATTACACTGTTTTTAATTTTGGTGAATACACTGTGACCTCGCTTAACGCAACTAATAGAAATCCAGTCAGTGGTAGAAATAGCGGCAGGTGCAGAAACCGAGTGATAATTTTATCATGCCGACATCTACAATTTATTGTAAATCAATGGTTGTTGATTCAAAAAGTTCAGTATTCGAGTTGAATTTTTTAATTACACTGTTCAACAATCCGAATTTTGTAATGCATTTTCCAGATAGAAGTTAATTGTTACATAAAAAAACCAACATACAAAAATTTAATAAATACTGGTTAAAAAAGAAAAACAATTAACTTTAAATTTAAATGGTGTTAGAATTTAGTGGTTAATTACATTGTGTAACAGTCCAAAAATAATTTCAGGGTTATTTAATTTCATAAAAAGTAAACATAAAATTAAAATCCCAAAACGGACGTGTAACGCAAAAAATTAAAAACAATGAAAACATCAAAAAAATTACTGTACTAAAATTTCAAAGTTTAAGCAATACAATTTTAAGACCAATTAATAAGAAAAGTATTAACACCAGAATTAAACAAGTAAGAAATTATAGTCGGTCTAGACCATCATTATTATTAATCTTTTTGGCTGCAGATACAAAAAAGTTCATAGCGGATGCTATATTGATATGGGGACTAGATCGAAACATGGACCGATCCTGACCATATTTGGTAAAGTCACTTTGAAAAAATATATAAAATCCAAATTTGAGAAAAATCTGTGCAATATTTTTGTTTTTTGATAGATTTAAGTGAAGATCGGGAAGCAGCTCTATATGGGGTCTATGACTAAGAATTGTCCTATTGGGATTATTTTTGGTCTACTGATAAATGGATATAGTAAACACATACAAACCCAATTTGACTGTAATCTATATGATAATTTGGATCTTGTGGCAATTCATGTCGATTTCATAGAGGTCATTTGTGTGGGGACTAGGTCTGAACATGGACCGAATTTCACCAATTTCAATAGCATTCATTCTATGCCCGATAAAAGCTTATATACCAAACTCATCAAAATATATTCATATTTGCGACCTGTAGTTTGATTACATCGCTAAATCGACTCAGAAAGTAATTCTGAGTCGATCGGTATAATAAAAAATGGGTCTAGGTCAAATATTTTTGGTTGTTACAAACAGCAGCACAAAGTCATTATACCCAAACCACATAGTGGTATAGGGTATAAAAAACTGAGTCAACAATATAAATAATTGAGGTATTCGAGGAGTTGCTTTTCGAACACCATCATCGATCGAGATAACAAATCTTTCGTTTTTCCTATTATATTTTATAAGAAAAACTAATGTTTTTCTTCTTTGCTTTGCGTCGTAGTTGCTGCTCAGCATACAATTATGCTGCATAACCGTTCGTTTTAATTGTTTAAATATCAAATATCTCCCTAACCTCCATGGCAGAGGTAATGGTTGACTATACGTCGAAATATCTTTGCAATACTTAACTTTTCCTTTTTAACAATGTTAGCTGGCTTACTTCTCCTGATAAAATACTATCTCAAAAAGTAACATAAACTGATTTGTCTATGGCTATAGGTTAGTAGAGCAAATATTGCTCAAAAGTGAAAATTAATCGATAAGATTACATGAACAATAATACATTAACAATAATATTCGAAAAATATACCCTTTATCATAAAAAATAGGTTACTTTTGATACTCTTTGAAAAAAATAATTGAAACCCACTTTTATATACTCTGGGTCTTAATACAAAAGTATAAGACTATTAAAAGCTCAAAGCGAAAATAGCTTGATGATTTAAATTTGAAAAAAATATGTGTTATTGCCCGAAAGATGTTCAGAGGCAAACATTAATTTTATACATTTATAGCGAAGAAGCAATTTCTCCGGCTCCAAGGCATTTGCATATACACTTATTTCAAAAAATTATTCGAATTTACTTTATTTAAGCTATAAAACGTTTGGAAAACTTAAATCTCTATTACGAAAATTATCAGAGTAAAACAAAATTTCTAAATGAATTTGGGCTTTAGTTTTACAAAAAATTAGTTTTCTTACACAATTTTTAGAAAAAATATTCGTACACTTGAATACGAAAATGTTAAATATTGATTATATACTAGCAGAGCCCAGCCCTTGAAATTCGAGTACAAATTATAGAAAAATTAATTTTTTCATTTAATTATAAACATTTGATGAACACACAGAAGAAATATAACTGGGTTTGTTAATAAATAATTTTATAAGAGCCTAAAGGTATGCCAATCAATTTCAGCCAATTCACAATTCAACCCAAATTTAATAAATAGTTTTTTAAATGCATTTTATATATGGTGGATAGTTGAAAAGAAATACCTTTCAAATGGAGGATTGCCATGTTTCACAGTTTTAAAAAAAGAATATCATCTGCCTATATTGACCAAAATCGCATCCATTATTTATTTATTTAATTTTAATTTTAAGGTTAAAAAAGAGGATGCAGTATCTCAAATTTAATGGAAGCATTTATGCAATCATCTATAAATATCGAAAACAAAAATCGGTCCAATAACATTTTCCTGTGAAAAACCAGAAGATAGGAAAACTATATTTGAACTAAGTCCATTAAGTCTTACAAATTTCGGTCTTCCTTCCAAATACAAAAATATTAACTCGACCGATAGACAAATATATGTTTTAATTATACTCTATATAACTATGTGGTCAGGGTATAATGACTTTGTGCTGATGTTTGTAACTACCAAAAATATTTTACATAGAACAATCTTTTATTATACTGATCTACTTAGAATCATTTTCTGCGTCGATTTATTGAGGTCCGTCCGTCCGTCTGTGTGTCCATGTAAACCTTGTAATCAAACTACAAGTCGCAAATATGAATATATTTTGATGAAATTTAGTATATAAGCTTCTATCGGCCATAGATCTAGTCCCCAAACAAATGACTCCTATGAGATCGACTTTAATTGCCATAATATCCCAATTACCTTACAGATCTCGGTCAAATTGGGTTTGCGTACGTTTATTGCACCCATATATCAGTAGTCCAAAAATAAACCCAATCGGACAGTTTTTAGTCATAGCCGCCATATCAATCTGATTCCCAATCTTCACTTAAATCTATCAAAAAAACAAAAATATTTCAAAAAATTTACTAAATTTGGTTTGTATATGGTTTTGCAAAAAATAAGTGACTTTACCAAATATGATCAGGATCGGTCCATATTTCGACCTATTCCCCATATAAATATAGCATCCGATATGCACTTTTCCTTATCCGTTGGCAAAAAATTAATAACAATGCCACTCTAATTTGGTTTATGTTTATTTTCTATATCTAATTAGTTGGATTTAAGAGATAAGGTCTCGCATGATATAGGGTATCATATAATCGGTCTGGACCAACTTGTTTTCTAATAAGAATATCATAGCCAGTGAAGAATTATTAGAATTTATTAGGCCCCATAGAACTGTATTTTTTTAAATAGCAATTTTTTAAATAGCAATTTTTATCAACCATATGGCTGTCCCTATGAGCATGGTTAAGACGACAATTTTTATAGCCTCATTCTATAAACAAAGCGTTAAAAATTTATATGGGAAAAAGGGTAATAAATTCGAAAAATCAAACAATACCTAATGTAGTCCCAAATTGGAATTTAAAAGTAGGTGGAACAAGAGTTTGCCTAAATTAACTTCGATTTATATTTTATTTCATATGTAGGATACCTAAATTAAAAAAATAAAAAAAAATTTTTTTTTCAATTTCAAGTCGAATAATGTGCTTTCCCGCGAAAACTGTTTTAAAAAATGTTTTATAGTTATTCCGTTATACAAATTCAAAGTTACTGTTCGAAAAATCAAATAGTGGAAGGTTAAATATTTTCTTACTGTAAGTAATGCCTAAAATCATAACTAAAGATCTATGTCTGTGAGGGCGGCAGTAGTTTGAAAAAAAAAAATACTTTGGTGAAAAGTAGGAACCTTATAAAGCATATAAGCAAGTTTTAAGTTTAAAGGCACCACGTTAGATTCTACTCTGGTGGATTCTGCTCCTTCGTTTACGACTTTAAAATATTGGGTGGCAGAGTTTTAACGAGGTCGTACAAGCTGCCAAGGCGAACATCGTAGTGGTCGATCTATTTAGGGGGCCATGCCAGAAATGTTATTGGTGTGTAAGCTAGCTGCAGTGAAAGGCATATCAAAAAGTGCTATACATTGCATATTGACCGAAAATTTGGAAATGAGAAAGCTGTTCGCAACATGGGTATGAACAGTCAAAGCCAAAAATCGCCCAAAAACTAAAAGCACGAATAACAAAATCGCCAAAAACAAAGCAGGCCTAAATCAAAAATCTCCATAACCGAAAATAGCAAATAACAAAAATCGGCAAAATCAAAAACGTCAAAATCAAAAATCGCCAAACGCAATAATCGCCAAAATCAAAAATCGCGAATAACAAAAATCGTGTATATCAAAAAACGCCAAAAATTAAAAAACGAAAAATCAAAAAACGCCAAAATCGCAAAAACCAAAATCGCCAAAAATCGCCGAAAACTGAGAATAGTGAAAATTAGAAGTGTAAATGCAAAAAATAACGATTGTTTATTTGGACAGAGTTGTATCTTCTGAAATTAGTACAAAGTAAAGCTGTATGGTAGAAAACTGAATCTAACCACCTGACTTTAGTGTGTTAAAGCGCTGACCAAAAAGTGCAAGTACGAGTATATGTGAAGGTTCATGGTTCAAACCTCACGGCCGCCCTAAGTAGAAAAATTTTCATATAGAAACAATCTATTCAATTAAAACATAACAATTATCACAATGTTCAATAAATCGCTGATGAAGGCTGAAATGCCAGAAACCGGTCCGATTAAGAATACAGTGCAGTTATGAATTTTTGAAATATATGCTTTCTTCTTCTTTACCACGCACCATTTAAATAAATAAAATAGTTTTCTACAAAATATATTCCCAGTTATTTATTTCGTTACGATGTGTGTAGCGAAGCATATCGGGTTACAGCTAGTATTAAATAAAATAACATTTGTGCCCTGTTACACTTTCACTATATATTGTGATATTTGGATCGCGATCCATCAATACATGCTACACGTTCAATAATATTGAACGTGTAACAGGGCCCTTTCACCTCAAACAACCACTTTATGAAACATGTGTTTAATCAAGAATTTTTGAGCTACATGGCGTGTCTTTTTGTATGCGTTCGTTTTAATTAAACGCTACGAAATCATTATATGCCTAAGAAAGTCTTTCTAAAGATATATAAAATCCAAAGTAAAATTTTTAAGAATGTTATTTACGCTAAGAAGTATATCTTATTTGCAGTATTTTTATATTCTCCACACCACTGTGCAGAGGGAATATATCATACATACATATATTCTTGATCCTTATAATAACTCAAGTCGATACAGCGATATCCGTCCATCCGTCTGTCTGTTGAAATCACACTCATTCACAAAAAAAAAAACATTTACCTGGGTAAACTTAGCATAATATTGTTTGTCATTATTTCGAGCAGGTTGTCATTTAAAATGGGGTAAATCGGGCTTAATTGTGCCAATATATGATTTTAAATATGGAGACACCTCTAATATATATGTATCACAGATTCGGCATAGACGAATTCAACACTCTTACTTGTTATAACTATATAAATTGAAGAATAAACTAAATACAAAAATAAATAATAAGTAAGAGTGTTAAATTCGGCTGTGCCGAATTTTTGATAGCCTCCACCCAATATTGGGTACGGCTACCACTTTGAAACTATTACCGATACTGAAACATTAAAAACCAATTAAATTTAAAGTTAATTGGCTTTCTTGTTGACCCATTTCTATTATAACAAACAACGATCCTTAAAAAGAATTAATTACTATTTTAAAAATTTCATTATTTTTTTACTAGAGAGAAAACCCCTAAGTACTTCATAGAACACCAATGAAATTCATTATCTAACGCAGCTGACATCATAATAATACCCAAAGTTTGATCCCTATAAGCCTGTTTTGAGACCTAAGAAGTCATACGACAATTTAAAAAAATCGAATGATTCTTGGCTACAAATTATTAATATTAAAAAAGGAAATTTTAAAATAGTTTTATTTAATAAAAAAAAAAAATAATAAAAACAGGTAAGAAACTAAAGAATGAAACTCAATTTTTTTATTTTTAATTTTAATTTTTAATGGCTAATATTTTGTATTTTTTCGACCTTTCTAAATTACCATTTAATGAATAAATAGTCGAGCTCGAGGTCTTGGTCTTGGTAAATAAATTCAACAAAGACCTCGACCTCGACTATTTACTCATTAAATTAAATATTTAATTTTTTAGTTTTTAATTTTTATTTTTTAGTTTTCATTAGTTGTCATTTTACAACATATACAACATATCTTAAGAAAAACAACAAACACACTGAAAAATTTTATTTTTTCAAGAGTTTTTTCAAAGTTTCATTCATATCTCGTGAGCCCTTTAACCGATTTTAAATAGCAACTCATCTGTGTTGTTAATGAACGATTTTATAATAAAACCAACGGTTTAGCTCATCGCTAAATCAACTTCCCTTGTTATAATGATCAAGAAAATATATGGTTTTGGGGTATCCGAAATTTATTTCGATGCGTTACAAACGGAATGACAAACCTATATACCCACTGCCACTGAGGTTTGGAGGGTATAAATAATGTTTTACAACATATGTTTATATACATATGTAATGCATAAATATGGATCATGTGATAGGTTTATTAATCATGTAATTATTTTTATTTAAATTTAGATACTGTTTTTTTAATTTTTTTATTGCTTTGTTTGTATAAAACGACCTTGATAATATATTAAAAAAAAAACGTTGCAAATACAAACAAACAGTAAGATATGAATAATAATGCATAATAGCGTCAACTGTAAATTACAATGATCCTAAAAAGGGCTTTCCCAATGTCATTTTATATATGAGCATACTAGAACTTTATCGAGTAGTCACATCTAGTAATTGTGAGTGTCGAATTTTTTATACTCGCCATTTAATGCAAAACCGTTAGGCCAAAGTTTTGGGATGTCTTAATTTAGTAAAATTCAAATTTTTTGTGCACACAAAAAACTATAGCGATATTTTAACTTGTAAAAGTTATTCTATTAAAATTATTATTTTTTTATAATATTATCCATACTCCATCAACATTTAATTAATATTTTTAATAAAAATTATGACGAACGTTTTACTTTTAAGAAAATCCCGGGAAGTGGCTGAAAAGGGCTATACTGAACCTAACAGGGTTAAAAATATTGTAACTTTTTAAGAAACATCAGAATATTTTATCTCAAAAGCAGTGGGGAAAGAGGCAGTTCGTATGAGACAACGGTTATGATTAATACCGATTTGTAAACTTAAGAATGCTTGCAAAACAGGGGCAAATCGTCGCAATCGATACCGAGTAAAATCAATCGAAATACCATATTTTGCTTTATAATTTAAAGAAGACGGACAATCGTCAGACCTCATTTCACTTTTACTATTAACTATGGACCATAACTCGTTAGCTGTGATAGAGTAAAATTACTCTTAGTATTTTATTTTGGAAAATAAAAAAATAATTTCGATCGAAAAATTTCGATAACGAATGCGACGATTCGACCCCCGACTAGTTCCATTCCTAAAGTAACATGAGTAGCAAAGTATTTTTTTAATGTTTGATACGCACCTTATATACAGTGCCCCACTGGGTGACAACATATTGAAACTTTTAAAAAATTTTAAATTTGCCAATTTGTTCTTTTTTTTTGGCGAAATCACTCTTCGGTTTTTTCTTTATAGAAAAACAACAAATTTGTTAAAAAAAAATACATAAAAACTATTAGGTAAATGAAAAAAGCTTTTTTTAGTAGTGACAAAACAATGGAAACTTTAAAACTTCTGTACCATGGTTGATTAAAACAATAAAAATAGAAGATGGTATGAAAGAAAATGTATAAAACCGTTATTAAAATATTTATATATGTATTAAAATGTTTTTATCTTAAAATTAATTATAAAATAATGGCAAGAATAAAGTTTTGTAATGAGTTAAAACCAGAATAATAGATGATTTTACTGCTGGTCATCAGCAAAAGAAAATTTGTGAGAAATATTCTATGAATAAATTCATAATTTAAAAAATTATCAAGAGATATCGGTGACGACTCAACATTTAGGCGGCAGTCCCCATAAACTGTTATACTATGGGATTGCTTTTCGGGGCAAGGAAAGGATCCAATTCATGTAGTAAAATATATTTAACTGGAATTGGATGCAGTCAAATTCTAAATGACGTAATCACGGAGGAAAATATGCCTCTAGTCTAGTCTGGTTTCAACATGATAAAGACACAAAACATACCACCAAAGTTGTAACCCAATGGCTACAATCTAATGCAGTCTGTGACAGATCTCATAAAGGCAGTAAATTTAGTGGCGAAACATTTCAATGAACTACATACCTCGGCGTTGTGAAGCAGTACTAAAAAATAATGGATACCCAACAAAACTTTAAAAACAAAAATAGAGGGAAAGTTTACAATTATTGTATAGTAAAGATTTCCATTGTTTTGTCAACAGCATAAAAATTAATACTTTTAAATCTTGTTAAATTTTTTTTTTGTTTGAAGTTAAACAATTTTATGTTAATATCTTTTCTTTTTTAAATAAACAAAAAACATAAAAATTTCTAAATTAATAAAAGTTTTTAATTTTATGATCCAATTTTTTTTGTATTGACCGTTCAAGTCAGCAAAAATATATTTTTTTAAAAGTTTCCATTGTATTGTTACTCACTGTATGTCTCTGAAGAATGTGGCCGTATAGTAAAAAAAGTAAGAAGAATCTGAGTTTTTGCCAGCTGAATTTTACGAGGACTTTACTAAAGAATGTGGCTACACCATTTCCAAAGTAAATAAACAAAAGATTTAATATTTTTTTAGAATGTTGTTTTAATGTTTTATTTAAAATTTTTTTTCTCATAATTATTAATTACGTTATAAATAAACTTAAACATTAATAAAAAAAAAATGTTTGTTGTAGTGTTTAAAGATGAACGTTAAGAATCTGCATTGCTCGGAGTGTGTGAGAGAGATGGAGTGTATGGAATTAATAGAAATAAAAAAAAAATTTAGATAATTAAATTTGAAACAAAATATGAAATCACACATAAATATAATTAATGAAAAGTGGGCTTAAGAATTATTTTACAAATTCATTTTATTTTATTTTTTTCAGCATAAATTTTACACTTCATTAGGCCAATTTTAACTACAAAATTTGGTCGTAACTCGAAAGAGTTAACGACATACTGGTAGTTGGTAGTTTTGTACCAACCAATTTTGTATAAGATAATTTTAAGAATCGATCTGTTTGTTTAAAAGTTAGTGTAATTTTTTTTTATATTAAAATATTAATAATTTGCTTTCAATTAAATTATAACTGACATGATGGAAATTGGGCATTAGCTAAATTTTATTATTAAAAAAAAATTAACTTATCAAGGATCCATTTCTCAATCTTCTGTAAAACTATAAATTATCAAATATTCATAATCGAAAATATTTGCATATAAAGCTCTCTAGTGGAAAATTACTTTATCTCAAATACGACTTAACTTGGGAAATAAAAATCGAAAATTAATTGTATATTTATATTTTCTTATTTGGAATTATTTTTTTTTTTACTAGTTAGAATTCAATTTTAATTTTATCATTGAGAATCCGAATTAATTTATTTTAGTATGACGAATTAAGAAATTTGTTTAAAAATTTACGAAGAAAATTTTTAAATTCAAATTTATCTAACAAACGTTTATGAATACCCGATGAATCCGGTTTGCTTATTTTTCTTTGACCCTGCCTGGAGATAAATAATAAATTTTGCCAATTATGTATGCGAAATGGATCTTGAAAATATGTGTAATTTTTGTGAGACTGAATTTTAAAAATTTTATTTTATCTGTTCTTTAGCTACTTTACTAATAAAATTAAGCATATTTTGTATAAAAAGAAACAAAGTTTGTCTAAAAAAAGGAAACTTTGTCCAGACAGTGGTTTTTGCTGTTGGTTGATTGACGCAAACTGTCCTCTTGTGGATTTATTTGGAGAACATTGTATGTTTGTATAAATTTTCTCAGATTTTTATTTTTTTTATATTATATTAAACGTAGTAGAATGTGTCGTTGATTGCTGGTTCGAAAGGAAAAAAGAAACTTTAAAGGTTTTTGTTGCTTTATTTTGGAGAAAATTAAATTCAGCAGGCACAGCCTCCTTCAGGATCTTTTGTTTCTTTTTGTGTATCTAGCGTAATTTCTTGCATATCTTCGGAGGGTTTATTCTCTGTCGTTGAATCCATGCCAGGCAGCGCAGCAGCAACACGTCTAAACAATTGCTTTACATTATAGCCAGCCTTGGCACTTGTTTCTATAAACATAACATTCAATTCTTTAGCTTTACGCTCGCCCTCTTCCGTAGACACTTGTCGTTTGTCGGATAGATCAGTTTTGTTGCCCACCAACATGATGATGACATCACTACCTCGTTCAGTACGTACGTCATCGATCCACTTTGAGGTTTGATGGAATGAATTTGTATTGGTGATATCATAGACAACTACAGCGACTGTTGAATCTCTGATGTATGAGGGTATCAACGAGCGAAAACGTTCCTGACCCGCTGTGTCCCACAGTTGGAGACGTACCGTACGATCTTCTAAGTACATGGTCTTTGATAGGAAATCAATGCCTATGGTGGCCTGATACGTATTATCAAAACTGTCATACATGAATCGTGTAATCAAGGAAGTTTTGCCAACGCTTTGTTCCCCCAGGAATACCAATTTAAATTTACGCAGGGGATTACCAAAATCACCGGATGACATGTTTGCTTATTTGTAATATAATTACGTTTGCACTTAATGTAAAAAATTAATAATTGCCTTTTTCTTTCTTCAGTTACTTTTTCTGTCTTCGTTTTCGTATTTATTAAAATTTTAATTCGAAATTTCCTTTGTAATTACATAGAAAAGTTTGCTGACCTTTTCTTTGGATTTTTTATTTTCTTTTAAAGTTCTTCTTGTCTAATGGATTGATACAATAACAAGAAGAAAATAAGTATTTCACTTTGCTTCTTTAAAACTTCTTTAGCTGGGCTGGGCAATTACAGTTCGTTCAATTTTTTTTCGCCTGCGTATGCTTTTTTTTTTGATGTCGTCTCACTGTGTTATAAAAATGATTTCGTTTTAGTTAATCCTTTACGTAGTTACTTAATTCCTTATATTTATGTTAAATAAATTGCACTTTTTATTTATATAAATTCTTCTTTGTTTTTATTAAAATTGCTAATTATTTCGTGTCAAACTTTTTTAACATTAAAATTGACAGAGAAATTACACTCACAATTCTTTTTTCAGTTTTCTTTTGCTAGGCTTTCTAACTGAGTCACCACTGTGAAGTTTTGCAACTGTTTTTCGTCAGTGGTTTACATCGTCATCTGCTACGTGGGAGGTTGCCATTTAAGTAAACATTTACACGTTGACTTTTTTTCGCTCGATTTGAAAGTTCAAGAGTTTCGCATATCTTGGAGTATTTCAGCTGGTCCGAATATAAATGCTCGTTTTCCGATTGATTGATTGAGTCGGATATTTATGGCATTATATTTTTAGAAATTGGTTGGTAATATAATTTTAACATATACTTTTTTCAATAACAATTTGTATCTTTTCATCATTAATTTTCACTTTAGCTCGCATTCTCTCTACAATGTTGCCATATATTTGCAATATTGCTATGGGGAGTACGAATTTTATAAACAGAAATAAAATTATTTCAAAAATAAAAAGTAGAAACAAATTCAATATTATTCATAAAAATTCACTAACACAAAGGAGATATTACAAAAATAAAGGATTATACTTTTAAAACAATTAAAAAGCGAAATATACATAAAATGTAAACAATAAAACTTCCAATTTTCCGTCATTTGTTGAAATTTTTGGTATTTTATTTTTTTTTTTGTTAAACCATCAGTTATATTGTTTCTTATAATTTATACCGTTTTTTAAATTATATATTCTCCCTTTATTTACATATTTTAACAAATTTTATATTAACATATGAGCCCAATTACGAATATTCTCAAGGAATTTCATTCTCACGGAAAATACTTTTCTCGAGAAAAAAAATTCTCCAATTTTAAGTTCCGCGTGAACGAAAAATGAATAAGTGGCATCATCGAATTTCGAAGCCAGTTGTTTTGCTTATTGACAAAAAATTTTCTATTTTTTTTTTGTGTGTGCAAACGAAAATAAATTTATGTTAAAGAAAAATTAAATAAAAAATTAATAGCATAGCTATGTTGCGAGCACTCGTGGAGGAAATTGGTGTTGTAGAACAACAACAACGAAATGGCTAAAGGATTGCTAGAAGTCAATTGCGGGCTGAATCTATGGAAAACACAATCAATGCCTGAATTGGCTCTCATTAAAGTTAACAAAAGTAGAAGTTTGGCTTTATTTGTGGTCTTCAGCCTACAAGATTAATAAAATATTAATTTTTTTTATTTAAATTTTGTTTTGCAAGGGAAATTTTTTGAGGGAAAAAACCAAATTCAAGTGCATTGAGAATAACTACTTTTTTCCGATCGAATTTTTTTTCCGAAGGAATTTTTATTCATAATAAGGGAAAAGTGAGAAATTTCATGCGGAATTTTTGTCTAGAATTGGGCTGATTAAATAGTTTTTATTTTATTTTTTAATGATTTTAAAGGAAAATTTTTAATATATTCAAATACTACCTGAAAATATATATGTATGTGCTTATAGAAGGTTTATTAGAAATAATAGACCTCTATAACCATATAATTTTCAATTTGGTGATTTATTTTTAATTTTACATCATTTCTCTACATTCTCTTATCAGTGGGTAAGAGGAATTTTCATAACCTGTTCCTTCATGAAGAAGATTTGTAGGATACCTCCAGGGCATTTTATGTATCATTTTAAGACATTTGTAAGCGTTTAAGGTGACAGTTGGCAGCGTCACTCCAAATAGAACACGCGTATGTTTATATTGAACTTATAACACTTTTGAAGAGCAGATTTTTGTTTTTGGGGTTTAGAAATGACCTTCTATTTAGTAGTGGCCATAATGCTTTAAATGATTTTATATGTTTTTGGCACGTAGCCATAATATGTTGTTTAAATGTAGCTTTTATAGCTTTTTGTCCAAGACAACTCCGAGATATTTGACATCGTTCAGTACACTTATGGTATTATTTCCAATAAGAAGTTGACATCTTGGCAGTCTTTTGGGAGATTTGTTGAATTGAAAAATTATTGCTTGGGTCTTGTTGGGATTAATTTTGATTTTCCATTTGTGAATTTGACTTTGAAATGCAATTTTCATATTCCTTAGTTCCTGTTTAGTTTTTGGTAATATTTTTCAAAATAGTCCAAAAAGGAATTTTGTTTAATGCACACGTAATAACAATTCGATGATACCTAAATTACAAAAAATACTAAACTTTTTTAGATTGCTAGCTGAATGAAACGCTTTTCAGTGAAAACTGATTTAAAGAGATAGTAATAGTTGTACTTTTTTCAAAAACGATTTGTATTTTATCATCACTAATTAATTTCAATTTGAAATTTCTAAATTTGTTTCGTAAGTTAGCAAGATGAATGCAGCTATAAAATTGTTTTTTTTTTAAGTTTTAATTTTAATTTTATTTTTCGTAATTTTATAAAAATGGACCAGAAAGAGTTTTTTAATGCATAAGTGGACATGAAGGATACCTGAATTGAAAAATAAACTTTTTTGCCAGATAAATAAAATGCCATCCAGTAGTGTAAACTTATTTAAAAAATTTAATATTAGTTTTATTTATCTTTAAAAAATTTGTTAGCAATAATTTTCATTTCTCAATTTCAATTTGAAATTAATCAATTTGTTGGAATTGGCCAGATGAATGCAGCTAAAAAATATATATTTTTTTAATTTAAATAATTATTCAAGATTTTTTTACAAAAATTCTAGGCCAAGTTATAAATACGGCATCTCACTTTTTTGAAATCTCTGATCTGGCAAGTTTGTCTGAACATGTGTTGTAACTACAAAACATTTATTTTGTTTTTGCTAGTTTAAACGTCGCTTAACTTTAGTATCTACAATTTATTTCGAAATAATAAACTAAGTTTATTTTAAAACTACAGTTAATTAATTTGAATTGGATATTAGATTTGTGCAACATGTCGCAC
This sequence comes from Cordilura impudica, assembly GCA_963682025.1. Lineage (NCBI taxonomy): Eukaryota > Metazoa > Arthropoda > Insecta > Diptera > Scathophagidae > Cordilura > Cordilura impudica. The sequence goes on along the minus strand of OY821518.1, from coordinate 31,624,062 downwards.
AATGTTAACATATTCTCCAACATTAGTACGGATAGAACTAAACGCAGCAGCAATTTTTCCACCAAAGAAGTCAAATTTTTATTAACATTGGTAGAAAAGAATAAAGAAATTATCGAATCGAAGAAAACGGATCGCATAACATCAGAGGAAAAAGTTAAAGCATGGATGGCAATTGAAGAGGAGTTTAATGAAATTTTCGATGATTTTCGATCATTGAAGGTGTTGAAAACTAAATATGATAATTTAAAGAAAAACGTTAAGAGAAAACTGCCAACGAATATCACCAATTTAAGTCTTTTGAAAATATTGCAAAGTAACGAGCAAATGGTAGGAAATGAACCCGTTTCCGATTATGAATATACAGGTTAATAACAGTTAACAGTTGTTTATAAGTAAATGTATTAAATTGTTATATGTTTGCTGTTACAGATGAAGATGAAGCAGCTCCAAGTAGTGTTTCTAATGTCGATACAAAACCCCAGACAGTGCACACAAAGGAAGACTATTTTAACACTGATGGTAATTTTAATTTTATATACATACATATTTCATTTGTTATTGTCCAACAAAAACTTTGTTTTCTTGTTAGTATCAGTTAGAGAGTTAGTGACGTTATCTTTCTCTGGACTAATGAAATAATACTCGTACCTCTTAAGTCATGTTGTAATGTGACGTGCAGATTTTATTGAATTTGTATTTTGTTTTTATTTTTAGCCGAACAATTCGCATTTGAAACTATGTTAATTGAAGAAACACAACCTTCGCCAAAACTGAAAAAAATGTCCAACCAAGAAACATCATCGCTTCAAACGACAGAAAAAAGTAAACAAACCATAGATATTTGGGATGAAGTAGCGCACAAAAAGATAAAGAAGCTTAATTTAGAGATGAGTATATTGGAGGAAGATTGGAAGTTAAGAAAAACAAAATTAGAATTAGAAATTGACAATGTAAGAGCAGAAAGTAAAATGAAGGAGGATAAACTTAAGTTAGAGATACAGTTGTTGAAAGAGAAATTAGAGAATAAGACCAGCAATTAAAAATAGTTATGTAAAAGTTGATATTAAATTAAAAAAAGTAAGTGTTAAATTCCCTACTTTCCCTACACCTGCGCCATAAACTCAATATTAAAAACATTGTTGGATACGGCTACCACTTTAAAAACGTTGCCGATACTGAAAATTTAAATTCGAATACCAATTAAATTTAAAGTTAATTGCTTTTCTTGTTAGCCAGTTTCTATTATAATTTCTTGTTATAAAAAACAATGATCGTGTCTTCTATAGAAAGAAATAATTACTAATTGATAAATTGCATTATTTTTCTTTTACTAGAGTAGAAAACCTATAAGTTCCCTAAGTACTTCATAGATCACCAATGAAATTCATTATTTAACGCAGCCTATAAGATTGTTTTGAGACCATAGAAGTCATACGATAATTAAAAAAAAAAAATTAGCTAGTAATATCTATAATATTAATAGGCTAGGCGATATCTTGTTACCTATGTTTTGTTCTACCGTTTTATCCCGATTTTGACCAAACGTATATTATTTGAAAATTATTTCTTTTTAGCTGTTCATTAGATTTACAGATTTAACATTTTTTTTTCTTTATTTTGAGTAAATAGCATTTAAAGTTGCTACTAAAACATACTTAAAATTATACATATGATATGTGTGTGTTTATTAAATTTGTTAGTGTCTGTTAATGAGTTTGTTTTCTTCATACACAATAATAATAAACCAAAAGTGTTGGTTTGTGAATTGGCTAAGTTAAAAAATAAAGTTGCCAGAAATTGCACTCGAATTTCGAGCGCTGGAATGTGCTACTGTTAATTAAGGGACATATATAACACAATAAAACAAAAGTTATATGTATACAAAATTTCATCTCAATATTTATTTGTATAATGGCGATTTAGTATGAGAGGTGTGCCTGTGTAAAGTATTATTGATAGTTAAAAACATTATCAAAAATGTTCTTATAAACATGCTAAGATGTTTTTAAAAAAAAAACATAAATTTGTAACAGAAATAAATTTAAAAACAATTGAAGGCAAACACTAATGGATATATAATTGAAACAAAACGTGTGTTTGGTTATTTTCGAAATCAAAAATTACAAAAGCTATCCAAAATATTTGTATTTCCATTTTATTTCTGGAAGGCTATATAAGGTTTAATAAAAATTTTATGAAATAAAAATCAATTGTAATTTTTAAGATTCACAAATTGTTTGTAAAATAATTGAATATATCATTAAAATAGTGTTGCCAATTTGAAAACGCAAAATAAGTATAAACGTTTTTATTTAGTTCCTCAAGTGTAACTATTGCATGAAATACATAGACGACTGCGGCTACACGAACACACGACTACAAATACTGGTGGCTGCAATTGTAGTACTTATTTTTTTTTGAAAACGGCAGCAACATATAACAACAATAAAAACAGCTGTTGTTATACAAATGCATTTTTATTTCATAAGTCACATTTTATTTTTTACTTTATTAAAATAGAACAACATGCATGATTGTATATAATCTTGAATTAAATATACAATTATTTATAATGCATAATTATAACGTAAAAATAAATAAAGTAATTTATTTAACCCCTTTTGATTATTAATCGAATTATAGCATATAAACATCGCCAAATGGTTTTTTTTTTATAACAAAATAAAATATTTCATAGCACTAATTTCTTTTACATATTTTGTTATATTGTCAACACTATTTTTGTTTTGCAGCCAACAAAAATAGAAACTATCCAAAGTTGAGTACAGCGACAAAAGTAGTCATGTAGCTGTGTTGGTGTCAAAATAATCGTTTTCATATAAACGTGTGGATTTTATTTTTGACAGGCTGTAGTCGTGTAGCCGCTGTCGTCTATGTGTTTCATGGATATGTTGGATATGTTTTCACATAATGCATAAAACACATAGACGACAGCGGCTACACGACTACAGCCTGTCAAAAATAAAATACACACGTTTATATGAAAACGATTATTTTGACACCAACACAGCTGCACGGCTACACGACTACTTATGTCGCTGCAGTCAACTTAGGATACTTTCTATTTTTGTTGGCTACAAAACAAAAATAGTGTTGACAATATAAAAAAATATGTAAAAGAAATTAGTGCTATGAAATGTTTTATTTTGTTAAAAAAAAAATCGCAAAATGAAATGCTATAATTCTATTAATAATCAAAAGGGGTCAAATAAATTTATTTATTTATTTTTACGTTATAATAATGCATTATAAATTAGTAGTTGTATATTTAAGTCAAGTTTATATAGAATCATGCATGTTCTTCTATTTTAAAAAAGTAAAAAAAATATAATTGACACTACTGAAATAAAAATGCATTTGTATAAAAACATCTGTTTATATTATTGTTATATGTTGCTGTCGTTTTCAAAAAAATAAGTAGCTGACTACACGACTACAATTGCCGCCAGCAGCATTTGTAGTCGTGTGTTCGTGTAGCCGCTGTCGTCCATGTGTTTCATACATTAGGCTAATTTCTATTTTTGTTGGCTACAAAACAAAAAGAGTGTTGACAATATAAAAAAATATGAAAAAGAAATTAGTGCTATGAAATATTTTATTTTGTTAAAAAAAAAATCGCAAAATGAAATGCTATAATTCTATTAATAATCAAAAGGGGTCAAATAAATTTATTTATTTATTTTTACGTTATAATAATGCATTATAAATTAGTAGTTGTATATTTAAGTCAAGTTTATATAGAATCATGCATGTTCTTCTATTTTAATAAAGTAAAAAAAAAAATATAATTGGCACTACTGAAATAAAAATGCATTTGTATAAAAACAGCTGTTTATATTATTGTTATATGTTACTGTCGTTTTCAAAAAAATTAAGTAGCTGACTACACGACTACAACTGCAACCAGCAGCATTTGTAGTCGTGTGTTCGTGTAGCCGCTGTCGTCTATGTGTTTCATGCATAACAGTTATGTTATGTGTTCGTTTACATGGTGGGTTATTTTTTTACAATAATCCTCGGTTATTACATCGTCAAAATTTATAAGATTTTTGGGGAAAGCATTTAAACGAACTCGTTTAATTACCTCATAAAAGGCAATTAGGCAAATACTTTTAAATACATTAAAAAACAATTATCCGAACATATGCAAAACAGGGTTATTAAAACAACTTAAATATTTTATTAAATAAAAATAATTCATACGAATCACATAAAGAAGAAAATTGCATACACTTTTTGGTATGTTCCCACAGAGTTACACAAAAATAATAATGTTAGACGTTGTTTTTGAGATTTATTGCCCTTTTCGAGCTAATGTTCCACTTGTCACAACATCAAATATATTTTCGGGAGTATAATTTTGAAGAATTGAGGAGAAATTGATACTTTCCAGAAAATTTCGGTCACATTTACGATCATTTTCATTACTTTCTCCATGTAACTTTGTGAATTTTATGTTTTCTCTCCTCTGCCACCTCCACAACCAACCAACCACTGTTCGGTTCAAAATCTGAATTAATTTTTATAGCAAATTCCTTTGCCTTATTCATTACCAATTTTGTAGAAATGACAGCAGTATTTAGGGGCATCTGGTTAAACCATATCGTGAGCCAATATTTTAGGCACTTAAGCCAAGGAAATTTAATGGAAATTTTAGTTTCTGGATAAAATATTTAAGGTAATTACCCGAATTGAGTAATTAAGCGAAAGTTAATTAATAGTGGGGTTTTGTTAGGAAAAGTGAGCAAAAAACGGGGACTTAGAATTTGAGGTAAATAAGCGTTAAAGGTAATTAAGCGTGGGGAAATTAAACGGGTTATACTGTATTGCTCTCAAAGACATCATTGTTGTCAAAGGCATCACGCAAACCCTGTTCCTATTGGCTAATAAATTCCAGCTATCAAACTGTTATGTTTATTTATATGTTTTCACATAAAGGCCTAGTTAGCCACCCGTAACCGTAACCAACCGTGTCAGCTGTTTTTTCTGTCTCATGAAAAGCATTTAGAGCAGTTACCGAACTCAACTGTCACGTAACCGGAACGTCCCAATCTGTTGAAAACAGATTTTTGTTACGTTTGTACGTGACATTTGTGAACAGCTGATAAAGTTTGGTTCGTTTTTAACGTTCTATATTTGCACTAAATGCCAACGTTACATTTACGGTACAGATACATTTTAACCACGTGTGGCTAACTAGGACTTAACAGTTATGTTATGTGTACGTTTACACAGTGGGTTTTCTTATTATTGTTGTCCTCAAATTATTTGTTAGCAAAAAAATTTAATTTTTATAAATCTGTTAATTTATTTTATATTCACCAAATAAAAATGGTCTAACAATATTTGAAATTTAGAATAAGGTTACTAAATGTTTTATTATTATTATTATTCTAAAGTATGGTCTACATCTAAAAAAGTTTTTTTTAATTCCTTCAATGTCTTTTGCATCTAACAAATGTTTTTGCAAATATCCGCTTGTAAGCAACAATTTTTGGGAATTAAATTTAAAAACTATTGCATCACACGATTTCAGCGTTAATGAATTTGATGGCTTACTTAGCCCATCTTCATTTAGGTGGTTAACCAATGAGTAGGTCGAGTTCTCCAGACTTGTTGATGTGTAAACATCTATGCGCTCAGGGGGGGTAAAAATCTATTCACACTACAATCACAAAAACATTGTAAGGGAAAATCAGTGTGAGGTATATGTAAGTGTATTGGTGCAAAGATTATGATTTAAATTTATTTAGCTGATTCAACAACCAACAGAAAGTGCCATGAATGTATATCAAACAATTGCAACCATCAAGTATAACAACCATAGCTGTTGCTTGCTATACATAGATGGCGCTTACTATTTGATTTTAATTGATTTGTAAATAGATGTTTACACATCTGCGCTGTGATCGGACTCACATAGTTTTTTTTACTGTTGCTTTGCTTCGATTTGCCCACTGTGCACTTCATATTTACGTTTTTATATGGTTGCCAACTATCCCATAAAACATAAATTTTTCGCAAGAAATTATAATTTTCATACATGAACAGACTTCGTAACTCTCGCGAGTGCGCTACTACGTCAAATAACGGGAAAACATGCGCATGGCGAAATCTTTAGGTTTATCATCTTGGTGAATTGTCGGATACATTAAAAATTTAAAAAGTTAAAAATAAAAAAAAAAAAATTAATAAGAAAATGGTAAAATGTATAAAAAACTGTGAATATAACAAAATAAATATTTTATTTAGATTTCCACAAAATAATAATGAAATCTATACAATTTGGAAAAAAAAATTAAAATTGGGAGATGATTTTATTCCGAAAACGACGGATAGAGTGTGCAGTAATCATTTTGCTGCAGATTTCATTGGAAAAGCGCGATTGAAGAAGGGAGCGGTGCCAATGGAATATGGTGGTAAGTATATTCAAATCATTAAATAAAAGTGGTTCTTACAATTAAAAAATTTAAAAACAATAGCTTCCTATTATCTATTTTTTATACGAAAATTATATTTTCAATTTAAACAAGCTATAATTTAATTTAAATACGAATTTTATTCAAATATAATTTTTCTTAAGCCTAATCCCGCGAAGCCAAGTGGCTTGTCTGCAGAAATATTGGCACAAGCCTAGTTTAAGGTGAAAAAAAATTGGACCAAGTCTAGTTTAGTGACTGCACCCCAATTTTAAAAATTTTTTTTTTTGAGGGGTTAGGGGCTTTTGGGGTGATTTAGGAGAAAATTTTTGATGTGTAAACATCTATACGCGCAGGGGGGTAAATTTCTATTTCACAATACAATCGCCAAAAAAAGTGTAACACATCGATATGAGCTGAAGTGTAAATCGGTGTGACTTTACCTGATTGTATTTGTGAAAAAATTATGATATGTTCTTTTCTAAACATTTTCCAATTGTCTTTCAAAAAACATCAATTGTATTTCAGAAAACATCAATTGTATTTCATAAACCATCAATATAATTTCAGAAAACATCATTTGAATTTCAGAAAACATAAATAGAATTTCAGAAAACATCAATATAACTTCAGAAAACATCATTCGAGTTTCAGAAAACATCAATTGAATTTCAGAAAACATTAATAGGATTTCAGAAAACATCAATATAATTCCAGAAAACATCATTCGAGTTTCAGAAAACATCAACTGAATTTCAGAAAGCATCAATAGAATTTCAGAAAACATCAATTGTATTTCAGAAACCATCAATATCATTTCAGAAAACATCATTTGAATTTCAGAAAACATAAATAGAATTTCAGAAAACATCAATAAAATTTCAGAAAACATCAATTGTATTTCAGAAACCATCATAACAATTTCAGAAAATATCATTTGAATTTCAGAAAACATAAATAGAATTTCAGAAAACATCAATATAATATCAGAAAACATCAATTGTATATCAGAAACCATCAATATAATTTCAGAAAACATCAATTGTATTTCAGAAAACATAAATAGAATTTCAGAAAACATAAACTGTATTTCAGAAAACACCAATAAAATTTCAGAAAACATCAATTGAATTTCAGAAAACATCAATATAATTTCAGAAAACATCAATTGTATTTCAGAAAACATAAATAGAATTTCAGAAAACATAAATAGAATTTCAGAAAACATCAATTATATTTCAGAAACCATCAATATAATTTCAGAAAACATCAATTGTATTTCAGAAAACATAAATAGAATTTCAGAAAACATCAATTGTATATCAGAAACCATCAATATAATTTCAGAAAACATCAATTGTATTTCAGAAAACATAAATAGAATTTCAGAAAACATAAACTGTATTTCAGAAAACACCAATAAAATTTCAGAAAACATCAATTGAATTTCAGAAAACATCAATATAATTTCAGAAAACATCAATTGTATTTCAGAAAACATCATTTGAATTTCAGAAAACATAAATAGAATTTCAGAAAACATCAATTATATTTCAGAAACCATCAATATAATTTCAGAAAACATCATTTAAATTTCAGAAAACATAAATAGAATTTCAGAAAACATCAATTGCATTTCAGAAACCATCAATATAATTTCAGAAAACATAATTTGAATTTCAGAAAACATAAATAGAATTTCAGAAAACATCAATATAATTTCCGAAAACATCATTTGAATTTCAGAAAACATAAATAGAATTTCAGAAAACATCAATATAATTTCAGAAAACATCACTCGAGTTTCAGAAAACATCAATTGAATTTCAGAAAGCATCAATAGAATTTCAGAAAACATCAACTGTATTTCAGAAACCAGCAATATAATTTCAGAAAACATCATTTGAATTTCAGAAAACATAAATAGAATTTCAGAAAACATCAATAAAATTTCAGAAAACATCAATTGTATTTCAGAAACCATCAATACAATTTCAGAAAACATCATTTGAATTTCAGAAAACATAAATAGAATTTCAGAAAACATCAATATAATATTAGAAAACATCATTTGAGTTTCAGAAAACATCAATTGAATTTCAGAAAGCATCAATAGAATTTTAGAAAACATCAATTGTATTTCAGAAACCATCAATATAATTTCAGAAAACATCATTTGAATTTCAGAAAACATATATAGAATTTCAGAAAACATCAATTGCATTTCAGAAACCATCAATATAATTTCAGAAAACATCATTTGAATTTCAGAAAACATAAATAGAATTTCAGAAAACATCAATATAATATCAGAAAACATCAATTGTATTTCAGAAACCATCAATATAATTTCAGAAAACATCAATTGTATTTCAGAAAACATCAACTGTATTTCAGAAAACATCAATTGTATTTCAGAAACCATCAATATAATTTCAGAAAACATCATTTGAATTTCAGAAAACATAAATAGAATTTCAGAAAACATCAATTGCATTTCAGAAACCATCAATATAATTTCAGAAAACATAATTTGAATTTCAGAAAACATAAATAGAATTTCAGAAAACATCAATATAATTTCAGAAAACATCATTTGAATTTCAGAAAACATAAATAGAATTTCAGAAAACATCAATATAATTTCAGAAAACATCACTCGAGTTTCAGAAAACATCAATTGAATTTCAGAAAGCATCAATATAATTTCAGAAAACATCAACTGTATTTCAGAAACCATCAATATAATTTCAGAAAACATCATTTGAATTTCAGAAAACATAAATAGAATTTCAAAAAACATCAATAAAATTTCAGAAAACATCAATTGTATTTCAGAAACCATCAATATAATTTCAGAAAACATCAATTGTATTTCAGAAAACATAAATAGAATTTCAGAAAACATAAACTCTATTTCAGAAAACACCAATAAAATTTCAGAAAACATCAATTGAATTTCAGAAAACATCAATATAATTTCAGAAAACATCAATTGTATTTCAGAAAACATCAATTGTATTTCAGAAAACATCATTTGAATTTCAGAAAACATAAATAGAATTTCAGAAAACATCAATTATATTTCAGAAACCATCAATATAATTTCAGAAAACATCATTTGAATTTCAGAAAACATAAATAGAATTTCAGAAAACATCAATATAATATCAGAAAACATCAATTGTATTTCAGAAAACATCAATAAAATTTCAGAAAACATCAATTGAATTTCAGAAAACATCAATATAATTTCAGAAAACATCAATTGTATTTCAGAAAACATCAACTGTATTTCAGAAAACATCAATTGTATTTCAGAAACCATCAATATAATTTCAGAAAACATCAATTGTATTTCAGAAACCATCAATATAATTTCAGAAAACATCATTTGAATTTCAGAAAACATAAATAGAATTTCAGAAAACATCAATTGCATTTCAGAAACCATCAATATAATTTCAGAAAACATAATTTGAATTTCAGAAAACATAAATAGAATTTCAGAAAACATCAATATAATTTCAGAAAACATCATTTGAATTTCAGAAAACATAAATAGAATTTCAGAAAACATCAATATAATTTCAGAAAACATCACTCGAGTTTCAGAAAACATCAATTGAATTTCAGAAAGCATCAATATAATTTCAGAAAACATCAACTGTATTTCAGAAACCATCAATACAATTTCAGAAAACATCATTTGAATTTCAGAAAACATAAATAGAATTTCAGAAAACATCAATATAATATCAGAAAACATCAATTGTATTTCAGAAACCATCAATATAATTTCAGAAAACATCAATTGTATTTCAGAAAACATAAATAGAATTTCAGAAAACATAAACTCTATTTCAGAAAACACCAATAAAATTTCAGAAAACATCAATTGAATTTCAGAAAACATCAATATAATTTCAGAAAACATCAATTGTATTTCAGAAAACATCAATTGTATTTCAGAAAACATCATTTGAATTTCAGAAAACATAAATAGAATTTCAGAAAACATCAATTATATTTCAGAAACCATCAATATAATTTCAGAAAACATCATTTGAATTTCAGAAAACATAAATAGAATTTCAGAAAACATCAATATAATATCAGAAAACATCAATTGTATTTCAGAAAACATCAATAAAATTTCAGAAAACATCAATTGAATTTCAGAAAACATCAATATAATTTCAGAAAACATCAATTGTATTTCAGAAAACATCAATTGTATTTCAGAAAACATCATTTGAATTTCAGAAAACATAAATAGAATTTCAGAAAACATCAATTGTATTTCAGAAACCATCAATATAATTTCAGAAAACATCATTTGAATTTCAGAAAACATAAATAGAATTTCAGAAAACATCAATATAATTTCAGAAAACATCATTCGAGTTTCAGAAAACATCATTTGAATTTCAGAAAACATAAATATAATTTCAGAAAACATCAATATAATTTCAGAAAACATCATTCGAGTTTCAGAAAACATCAATTGAATTTCAGAAAGCATCAATAGAATTTCAGAAAACATCAATTGTATTTCAGAAACCATCAATATAATTTCAGAAAACATCATTTGAATTTCAGAAAACATAAATAGAATTTCAGAAAACATCAATATAATATCAGAAAACATCAATTGTATTTCAGAAACCATCAATATAATTTCAGAAAACATCAATTGTATTTCAGAAAACATCAATTGTATTTCAGAAAACATCAATTGTATTTCAGAAACCATCAATATAATTTCAGAAAACATCATTTGAATTTCAGAAAACATAAATATAATTTCAGAAAACATCAATTGCATTTCAGAAACCATCAATATAATTTCAGAAAACATCATTTGAATTTCAGAAAACATAAATAGAATTTCAGAAAACATCAATTGAATTTCAGAAAACATCAATTGTATTTCAGAAACCATCAATGTTATTTCAGAAAACATCATTTGAATTTCAGAAAACATAAATAGAATTTCAGAAAACATCAATATAATTTCAGAAAACATCATTTGAATTTCAGAAAACATAAATAGAATTTCAGAAAACATCAATATAATTTCAGAAAACATCATTCGAGTTTCAGAAAACATCATTTGAATTTCAGAAAACATCAATATAATTTCAGAAAACATCATTCGAGTTTCAGAAAACATCAATTGAATTTCAGAAAGCATCAATATAATTTCAGAAAACATCATTCGAGTTTCAGAAAACATCAATTGAATTTCAGAAAGCATCAATAGAATTTCAGAAAACATCAATTGTATTTCAGAAACCATCAATATAATTTCAGAAAACATCATTTGAATTTCAGAAAACATAAATAGAATTTCAGAAAACATCAATATAATATCAGAAAACATCAATTGTATTTCAGAAACCATCAATATAATTTCAGAAAACATCAATTGTATTTCAGAAAACATCAATTGTATTTCAGAAAACATCAATTGTATTTCAGAAACCATCAATATAATTTCAGAAAACATCATTTGAATTTCAGAAAACATAAATATAATTTCAGAAAACATCAATTGCATTTCAGAAACCATCAATATAATTTCAGAAAACATCATTTGAATTTCAGAAAACATAAATAGAATTTCAGAAAACATCAATTGAATTTCAGAAAACATCAATTGTATTTCAGAAACCATCAATGTTATTTCAGAAAACATCATTTGAATTTCAGAAAACATAAATAGAATTTCAGAAAACATCAATATAATTTCAGAAAACATCATTTGAATTTCAGAAAACATAAATAGAATTTCAGAAAACATCAATATAATTTCAGAAAACATCATTCGAGTTTCAGAAAACATCAATTGAATTTCAGAAAGCATCAATAGAATTTCAGAAAACATCAACTGTATTTCAGAAACCATCAATATAATTTCAGAAAACATCATTTGAATTTCAGAAAACATAAATAGAATTTCAGAAAACATCAATAAAATTTCAGAAAACATCAATTGTATTTCAGAAACCATCAATACAATTTCAGAAAACATCATTTGAATTTCAGAAAACATAAATAGAATTTCAGAAAACATCAATATAATTTCAGAAAACATCATTCGAGTTTCAGAAAACATCAATTGAATTTCAGAAACCATCAATATAATTTCAGAAAACATCATTTGAGTTTCAGAAAACATAAATAGAATTTCAGAAAACATCAATATAATTTCAGAAAACATCATTCGAGTTTCAGAAAACATCAATTGAATTTCAGAAAGCATCAATAGAATTTCAGAAAACATCAACTGTATTTCAGAAACCATCAATATAATTTCAGAAAAGATCAATTGTATTTCAGAAAACATCAATAGAATTTCAGAAAACATAAACTGTATTTCAGAAAACATCAATAAAATTTCAGAAAACATCAATTGAATTTCAGAAAACATCAATATAATTTCAGAAAACATCAATTGTATTTCAGAAAACATCAATTGTATTTCAGAAAACATCATTTGAATTTCAGAAAACATCAATTGTATTTCAGAAACCATCAATATAATTTCAGAAAACATCATTTGAATTTCAGAAAACAAATAGAATTTCAGAAAACATCAATATAATTTCAGAAAACATCATTCGAGTTTCAGAAAACATCATTTGAATTTCAGAAAACATAAATAGAATTTCAGAAAACATCAATATAATATCAGAAAACATCATTCGAGTTTCAGAAAACATCAATTGAATTTCAGAAAACATCAATAGAATTTCAGAAAACATCATTTGAATTTCAGAAAACATAAATAGAATTTCAGAAAACATCAATTGAATTTCAAAAAGCATCATTTGAATTGCTGAAAACATTAATTGTATTTCAGAAAACATCAATTGAATTTCAGAAAACAGCATAATCGACTTATTTTTTATGCACTGGAAAATATGATGTTGATGTTTTCTTTAATTATTAGATGTTTACACATCTCCCTTGTGATCGGACTCACATGATTTTTTTTTAGCGGTCGAGCCTATTTTCGGAGTTATGGACCGACAAAGCTTTGACTTTGATTTGTACATAACTTTGTTACTTATGTATATCAGCTGTATATCAGCCTTTTATCTGATATTTAAAAAAAAACGAAATCCATTGACCCGTTATGAACCTATTGATTTTTTAGTATTTTTTTAATTATTTTTTTTTTTTGAATTAATCACATCTTTATAGCATTAAAAGGACCTTTGCCGACCGGATGTCATTAAATAAGTTATGTTCAAAAGTTCAGATGGTTTTTGTGAACAAGGCTAGTTTAGTGGCTATACCCCGATTTTTAAAATTTTTTTTGGAGGGGATAGGGGCTTTTGGTGTGATTTAGGAGAAATAGTTTTTTTCGGGCGGACCTATTTTCGGAGTTATGGACCGACAAACTTTGATTTGTACATAACTTTGTTAATTCTTATCGAATTTCAGAAATATATATATCATTGGAAAGCTTACTTGAGCGCCTCTCATTTGGCATTTCAAAATTTTAAATATATTAACCCATTATGATTTTTTTGTATTTTTTTTTTAATTTTTTTTCGGAAACGTCCCATTATATCATAAAATGATCTATATAATGTTGGTATTTACACCAAGTGTGTGACAGGTGGGTCCACTAGCTTCATTTCGATGTATGTATGTATGTTTTTACCTACACTTTTTAATTTTTTTTTAAAAATCGCGCGATTTTTTCAAAAAATTTTCCATAATAGGACGGATAAATAATAGTAGAATAATAGTAGATACTAGAACGAATAAATAAGAGAAGAATAATAGTATAATATATTAAGGTTAATTTCGCGAAATAAAATTTAAAAAAAATAGGTAAAATCCCTAATATCTCCGGTCCTAAGAGGGCTGAGGTACATTGACTTTGTGCTGATGTTTGTAGCTACCAAAAATATTTGAACTAGACCCATATTTTATTATACCGATCGACTCAGAATCACTTTCTGTAGTCCAAAAATAAACCTTATAGGATAAAAACAAAAATATTTCAAAATTTTTTCTCAAATATGGTCAGGATCGGTCTCCATATAAATATAGCATCCGATATGAACTTCTTCAGATCTGCCTATCCGGAAGGAAAAATAGGCTATATATTTTTTTGATTTTTCAAGTGGGCGTGACACCTCCCATATAAAGTGAATTTTTAGCATCTAATTGTAACATCTCATATCTGTAGTATTTCTTCAGCAAGAGTTCTGAAACTATATACATGTACATATTAAACTAATTTGAAGAGTTTCGGACCAATGGGCGTGGCATCCACCATACAAAGTAAATATTTAATGTAATATATCTAGAGTATTAGGACTTAGTAGTTCATAGGTTATCAACTTTAGTACTCGGGGAAAAATGGGCGGGATCAGATCAGTGGGCGTGGTACCCCTATACAAAGTAAAAATATAGTGACATATATCTAAGGTAATGTAACAGTGAAAGCCTTGGAACGTTGTCTGAGTTCATGAGTTATTAATGTGAGTAGTGTGATTTAAAATGGGCGGGATCAGACCAGTGGGTGTGACAGCCACCATACAAAGTAAGTATTCAATATCATATAACTAAAGTACTATAATAGTGAAAGCCTCGGACTTTGTGTGAGTTTATAAGTTATCAACATTAGTTCTCGGCAAAAAAATGGGCAGGATCAGATCAGTAGGCGTGGTACCCCCATGCAAAGTGAATATTAAATGTCATATCTAGAGTATTGTAACTTTGTCTTGGGACTTTGTTTGAGTTTGAGTTACTAATGTGAGCAGTAGTCCAAAAAATGGGTGGGATCGGATTAATGGACATGGCACCTCCTATACCAAAAAATATGAAGTACTATGAAAATGACAGTCTTGAAACTTTTGATATGTACATTACTTACCACTGTGAGTAGTCGTGGAAAATGCAGGCGGGGTCGCCAAAAATCAGAAATCGCTAAAATCGAAAATCGCGAATATTACAAAAACGCCAAAATCAGAAATCTCGAATAATAAAAATCGCCAAGTACAGAAATTGCCTGAACCCAAAATCGCGAATAACAAAAATCGCCATAACCGAAAATCGCGAAAAACAAAAATTTCCAAAATCAAAAATCGCAAAAAACAAAAATCGCTAAAGGCAAAAATTGGCAAAATCAAAAATTAAAAAAAAAAAAACAAAAACCGCCAAGTCAAAAATCGCAAAAAACAAAAATCGCTAAAACTAAAACTCACCAAAATAAAAACTCGCCAAAATCAAAAATCGCAATAAACAGAAATCGTCAAAATTAAAAATTCGCTAAAAACAAAAATTTCCAAAACCGAAAATAATGAATAATAAAAATCGCCAAAATCAAAAATCCCCGAAACGAAAATCGCCAAATCAAAAATAGCAAAACACAAAAATTACCAAAAATCGCGAATAATAAAAATCTCCAAAAACCGAAAATCGCGAAAAATAAAAAAACGCAACAAACAAAAACCCCAAAATCAAAAATCGACAAAACCGAAAATCGCGAATACCAAAAATCACCAAAATAAAAAAACGCCAAAATCAAAAATCCCAAAAAACAAAATTCGCCAAAATCAAAAATCGCATACACAAAAATCGTCAAAAATCAAAATTCGCCAAAAACCAAAAATGGCGAATAATAAAAATCTCCAAAAACCGAAAATCGCGAATAACAAAAATCACAAAAGTAATAATCGCTAAGGTCAAAAACGGCCAAAATAAAAAATCGCCAACATCTAAAATCGCAAAAACGAAAATCACCAAATTTAAATAAATAAGTTTTCTACAAAATATATTCCCAGTGTTTGATTATTTATTTATTTATTAAAAATAATGTACAATAAATGTACAGACATTATAATATAAGGCCTGGATGGCTTTTATATTACAATACTTGAATAAATAAATAAATAAATAAATAAAAAGTACGAGCAACTTAGGCCTTCGACTCTGGTATTAAATAAATTGATTTTTAATCACTTACGATGGGTGTAGCGAAGCGCATCGGGTTACAGCTAGTATTACATATATACAAATTAAAATCAAAGCTTTGGCGGTCCATATCTAGGAAAATGTCTTCCGCCGCGAAGTATCGCACCTAAAATAGACTTAAGCGCCAAAGTAAAAGCATAATTTAAAGAAAGCGTTAAGAGAAAACTGCCAACGATTATTCCAATATAAGACTATTGAAAAGCAAATGTTAGAAAATTATCCCTTTTCCGATTATGAATATATAGGTTAAAATTAACTGTAATTTTACAGTTAATAGTTGTATTGAATTATTAATAACATCATATGTTTGCTGTTACAGATGAAGATGCAGCAGCTCCAAGTACTGTTTCTAAAGCCAACACAAACCCCCAGACAGTGCACACAAAGGAAGGCTATTTTAACACTTATGGTAATTTTAATTTTTTTTATATATTTCATTAGTTATTGAACTAATCAAATAAAACTCGTACCTTTAAATCATGAAATAATTTGATTTCTAGATTTTGTTTTTAATTTTTATTTTTTGTTCTTATTTTTAGCCGAACAATTCGCATATAAAACTATGTTAATTGAAGAAACACAACCTTCGCCAAAACTGCAAAAAATGTCCAACCAAGCAACATCATCGCTTCAAATGACAGAAAAAAGAATACAAACCATAGATATTTGGGATGAAGTAGCGCGCAAAAAGATAAAGAAGCTTAATTTAGAGATGAATATATTGGAGGAAGATTGGAAGTTACGAAAAACAAAATTAGAATTGTGTATGTAAGAGCAGAAAGTAAATTGAAGAAAGATAGACTTAAGTTAGAGATAGAACTGTTGAAAGGAAATCTGGAGAATAAGACGAGTACTTCAAAATAGTTATGCTACAAGAAATGAAACCGAAAAGTTGATATTAAATAAAAAAAAATTGGAACATTATTTTATTATAAAATTTCTTTAGTTCATAACTAATAGAATTAATAGATAAATATAAATACATGCATATGTATGTATATATATAAATATTTAACTGATCAATATTTATACCCTATACCACTATGTGGTTTGGGTATAATGACTTTGTGCTGCTGTTTGTAACAACCAAAAATATTTGACCTAGACCCATCTTTAATTATACCGATCGAATCAGAATCACTTTCTGAGTTGATTTAACAATGTCCGTCCGTCAGTCCGTCCGTCCGTCCGTCCGTCCGTCCGTCCGTCCGTCCGTCTGTGTGTCTATGTAAAGCTTGTAATCAAACTGCAGGTCGAAAATATGAATATATTTTGATGAAATTTGGTATATAAGCTTTTATCGGCCATGGGATGAACGCTATTGAAATTGGTGAGAATCCAATACATAGTAGTATTTATAGATTTTCTTATATTTTTAGATATTATTTTTTTTAAATATTTGGTAGATATTATTTCTTCTATTTTGAGACTAGATTAAGAGAAAACAAGTAAGAAAATTATAGTCGGTCTAGGTCTGAACATGGACCGATTCTCACCAATTTCAATAGCGTTCATCCCATGGCCGATAAAAGCTTACCACCAAATTTCATCAAAATATATTCATATTTGCGACCTGTAGTTTGATTACAAGCTTTACATGGACACACAGACGGACGGACGGACGGACGGACGGACGGACATCGCTAAAACGACTCAGTAAGTGATTCTGAGTCGATCGGTATAATAAAAGATGGGTCAAGGTCAAATATTTTTGGTAGTTGCAAACAGCAGCACAAAGTCATTATACCCAAACCACATAGTGGTATAGGGTATAAACAGCGTAATATGTGAGCGTAACATCTTACGCATAACATGTTACGCTGTGAGCATTAAGACAAATCGTATGTACAATATTGAAAGTTTGATTACTTTTAATAGAATAATTGAAAATAATATATTGAAAGTATAAGTACTTCCAACTTAAAAAATGCTTTAATTTTTAGATGTTTACACATCTCCCTTGTGATCGGACTCACATGAATTTTTTTTTGTATTAAATTAACATATTAAACTAACATATTACTAGCTAATTCAGATTCAAATATTTTACAATTAGCTTTTTGATGTGTAAACATATATACGCGCAGGGGGTAAAAATCTATATCACAATACAATCACAAAAACAGCGTAAGATGTAAGACGTAAGACTATATCGGTGTGACTTAAGATTGCATTGGTAAAAATATTATGACATGTAATAACTTTTTGTCTCCATTTTCTGTAGTATATTTGTTCACTTTTTATAAACATTTATAATTAATTTCCTCAATCATTTAGAAGTATTCTTAACGTTTTAATTTATTCGACATAAATAACACAATTATCACTGCATTTAATATTAATGCTAATCAAACATAAATAAAAAAGAAATAAAAATAAAAAATAAACGAATTCCAGTAAAAAGGAAGTGTTTGGAGATAAAATGGAGGGACAATTCATTGGAAAGTGTTTGGAGAAAAAAATGAAGGCACGATTTCATTAGGAAGTGTTTGGAGATAAAATGAGGGAGCGAATAGCGTTATAAAAACGTTTTTAAATATGAAAAATTAAAAATTAAAAATAAAAAATGGAAAATGAGAAATAAAAAATTAAAAATGAAAATGAAAAATAATAAATCAAAAATGAAAAATGGAAAATGAAAAATAAAAAATGAAAATGAAAATGAGAAATGAAAATAAAAAATGAAAAATAAAAAATTAAAAATTAAAAATTTTAAATGAAAAACAAAAAATTAAAAATGAAAAATAAAAAATGGAAAATGAAAAATAAAAAATGAAAAATTAAAAATGAAAAATGAAAATTAAAATTGAAAAATAAAAAAATGAAAAATAAAAAATTAAAAATAAAAATCGGAAAATAAAAAATGAAAAATGAAAAACGAAAAATAAAAAGTTAAAAATTAACCAGCAGCTGATACATAGATGACGCTTTCTGTTTGATTTTAAAAAAGTGCCACAAAACCATCTTTAATTACTAGGTGTTTACACATCTACCCTGTGATCGGACTCACATGATTTTTTTTATATTTATATCTGGAAACTTTAAGCCCAGAATCATTTGAATTTTTTTTTAATTATTATGGTCTCAAAACATTCATATAGGGATCAAACTTTGGGTATTGTAATGCCGGCTGCATTAAATAATGAATTTCATTGGTGTTCTATGAAGTTCTTGGGGAACTTATAAGTTGTCTACTCTGAAATTTTTCAATTAGTAATGAATTATTTCTATAGAAGACACTATCATTGTGTTTATAACAAGAAATTATAATAGAAACTGGCCAACAAGAAAAGCAAGTAACTTTAAATTTAATTCGTATTCGCCTTTAAGGTTTCAGTATTGGCAACAGCTTTAAAGTGGTAGCCGTACCCAACATTGGTTGTAATATTGAGTTTAAGACCCAGTGGAGGGTATCAAAGATTCGGCACAGCCGAATTTAATACTCTTACTTGTTTTTGTTTAAATCTGCCAATAAAGTTGTGTGTACTTTGCCACCTCATTGTTTACTGTTGGGCACAAGGGCTTGGTATTTCACATTTTAATAATACATTCAGCCAGCCACCAAGCCTAAATTGCTAAATTTAGACTAATCAGTATACAGTGGGTGACAATTCAATGGAAACTTTTAACAATATACTAGCAAATTCCAGCGCTCGAAATTCGAGTGCAATTTCTAGGAAGCTTTTTTATTAACTTAGCCTATTCACAAACCAACACTATTATGGTTTATTATTATTGTGAATGAAGATAACAAACTCATTGACAAACACATTAACAAATTTTATAAAACACATATAGCATATGTATAATTTTATGTATGTGTTAGTAGTAACTTTAAATGCAATTACTCAAAATAAAGGAAAAAATTTAAAAATTTGTAAATCTGTAAAACGGCTAAAAAGAAATACCTTTCAAATAATATACGTTTGGTCAAAATCGGGATAAAACGGTAGAACAAAACATCGGTCACAAGAAATCGCCTAGCCTATTAATATAATAGATATTTTTGGCGACTTGAATGGTCAGTACCAAAAAATTGAATCTTAAAATTAAAAACACTGTTATTAATTTTTAAATTTGTATGTTTTATTTATTAAAAAAATATATTAACATAAAATAGCTTATATTTAGAAAAAAAAAAAAATCATGTGAGTCCGATCACAGGGGAGATGTGTAAGCATCTGGTAATAAATAAAATGCAGAAAACAGCGTTACTACATATCATAATTTTTTCACCAAACAATCGTGTCACACCGATTTGTCTTAATGCATGTAAGTATCACATATTACGCTGTTTTTGTGATTGTATTGTGAATTAGAAATTTACTCCCCTGCGCGTATAGATGTTTACACATCAAAAATAACAAAACTTAAAATTTATTTTTATGCTGTTGACAAAACATTTGAAACCTTTACTATACAATTACCTTTACCTTTACCTTTTTTTTGGTTCCAATATTTTGTTGGGTAACCATTATTCCTTTGAACTGCTTCACAACGCTGAGGCCTAGAGTTTATTAAATTCTTGATGATATCCATTGAAATTTTTTGCAACTCTGAATTCACTGTCTCTATGAGATCTGTCTTGTTCGTGTAATTTCGTGTCCGTATTTTTCGATATAAAATTTTCCATAGATTTTCTTTGGCTTTGAGAACTTGTGATTGGGCTGGCCATTCCAAACCAGTGACTGCATTAGAATGCAGCCATTTGGAATTTGCCTGTATCCAATTCCAGTGAGAGTATATTTTACTACATGAATTGGACCCATTCCTTGGTCCGAAAAGCAACCTCATACCATAATATTGAAACGACCAAAGTTAACAGTTTTATTTGTATATTTTGGGTCTAGTCTATTTCCCATTGGTCATCGTACAAACGTCATCATCATGGCCTCTTAAATTAAACTTGGACTCATCTGAAAAGAGAACAGTATTCCAATTCCAGAATAAAGAACACATGACCAGTTCATGTGTAAAATGTAAATGTAAAAATTTAAAAGTAAAGAAAATTTTCTTGTTTTAAAAAGGTACTTTTTTTAAAATGGGTACTTGTTGGAAAAAAGGTACTTTTAAGAAAAGACACTTTATTAAAAAAGTTACTTTTTTTAAAAAAGGGGTATTTTTGTTTAAAACGGATAATATTTAAATAATTAATAATTTTAATACTTTTTTAAAATGGGTACTTTTTTTGAAAAAAGGTTACTTTTTTAAAAAAGGCAGTTTTTTTAAATAGGTCCTTTTTACAAAAAGGCACTGCTTTAAGAAAAGTACTTTTTCAGGAAAAGTACTTTTTTAAAAAAAATTACTTTCTTGAGGTAAATGCTTATTAAGAAAAAGTGTTTTTTTTAAATAACGATAAAAATAATCTAACCCATAAAAACAGTTTTTATTAAAAGTCTTTCTTTCCTTATGCATATGAGTTTTGAATCACTCCGTGACTGTGAGTGACTTTGCGTGACTATTTTAAAATTAATCCTTGGTCATAACAAGTCTATGGATCAAGTTTCAGCTCGATCGGATGAGGGGAAGTGAGGTTTTAATCTCTCCGTGACTGTGTGTGACTATGTCGATTGGATAAGGGGAAATTGAATTTAAATCACTCTGTGACTGTGCGTGACTATGTTAATCTTTCTATGAAGTTAATCTTTCTTTACAGCAAATATATCGACCAAGTTTCAGATTGATTAGATGAGGCAAAATCCATTTTAAATCTCTCCGTGACTGTGCGTGACTATTTCAAAGTTAATCTTTTTTCACAGAAAGTGTATGGACCAAGTTTCAGATCGATCGGATGAGGTGAAATTACATTTAGATCTCTCCGTGACTGTGCGTGATTATGCGTGACTGTGCGTGAATACCCCAAAATTAATCTGTAGTCACAACAAGTTTATTGGCCAAGTTTCAGATCAATTGGATAAGGGAAATGGGTTGACCCACGACAGACAGACAGAGAGTATGAGTTAAAAATATGTAGCAATACTTGCTTGAGCTAATGTAACACCTGCATTATAACCATACACACACCATCACGAAGCAAATGCCACAACTACAACGCCTACAACAATAAGAAGAATTACAACATATATTTATATTAAGAAAAACAACAAACACATTGATCGATTTTATATTTTGAAGAGTTTTTTTTTCACAATTTCATTCATATCGAACCATTAGACTGATTTTGATGATTTTAAACAGCGAAAGCAAAGATTTTATTGAAACAATTACAATATCGTTGGTTAACCACAAAATTAATGGAAAAAGCTTTAAAATTTACTTCGTTTTATAGATCACAAAAATGTTGTTTTAATAATTTTTCACGCTTTATAAAAAACTTATTAAATTTTTGTGGTCGGCATCTCAGCATAGTTGTTTGTGATTCTAAAATCGATTTTTTGCAAAACCCGTTATCATTAGAATTAATAAATATATTATCAACATTTAACTACAAAAATTGCTATAACTTAGTAATGCGTCCTGAATCTGGAACTTGCATCGATAATGTTTATAGTAACATTAATGAAGATTTTTTTTATAGATACAATAGAGAGTTGTTTGACTGATCACAACATAATATCATGTAAATATAAATTCTTGTTAATAGTTCTGAACATATTGAATCAATACGTCGTGTTTGTGATTGCGATAAGGCGAGGCATCATTATACCCTATACCACTATGTGGTTTGGGTATAATGACTTTGTGCTGCTGTTTGTAACTACCAAAAATATTTGACCTAGACCCATCTTTTATTATACCGATCGAATCAGAATCACTATCTGATTCTTTTTAACGATGTCCGTCCGTCCGTCCGTCTGTGTGTCCATGTAAAGCTTGTAATCAAACTGCAGGTCGCAAATATGAATATATTTGGACGAAATTTGGTATATAAGCTTTTATTGGCCATGAGATGAACGCTATTGAATTGGGAATCGGTCCATGTTCAGACCTAGCCCCCATACAAATGGCCCATATGAAATCGACTTAAATTGCCATAAGATACAAATCTATATATATAAAATTCATTTTCTGTTTCTTTGTTTGTTTGTTTGACCGCTATACAAATTTTAATTTTTCAACGGATTTTCCTGAAATTTTGTACACACGATCTCTATACCCCAGGAAAGGTCGCCATATCCTTTTACCGGCCACGCCTACTTTTACGCCCACTTTTTATGTAAAATCTATTTTCTGTTTTATTCATATTTGTTCACTATACAAATTTTTATTTGTCAACAGATTTCTCTGAAATTCGGTACACACGATCCCTGTACTCCAGCTAAGGTCACCATGTACTTTTCATCGACCACGCCTACTTTTACGCCCACTTTTTATATACAATTCCTTTTCTGTTTTTTGGTATATTTGTTCGCTATACAAATTTTTATTTTTCAATGCATTTCTCTGAAATTTTGTACACACGATCTCTATACCCCAGGAAAGGTCGCCATATACTTTTTACCGGCCACACCTACTTTTACGCCCACTTTTTGTATACAATTCGTTTTCTGTTTTTTGGTATATTTGTTTGCTATACAAATTTTTATTTTTCAACGGAATTCTGTGAAATTTGGTACACACGATCTATGTACTCCAGTAAAGGTCGCCATATGCTTCGTACCGGCCACGCCTACTTTAACGCCCACTTTTTGTATACAATTCATTTTGTTTTTGGTATATTTGTTCGCTATACAAATTTTTATTTTTCAACCGATTTCTCTGAAATTCGGTACACACGATCTCTCTGCTCCAGGAAAGTCGACATATTCTTCGTAACGGTCACGCCTACTGTTACGCCCACTTTTTGTATACAATTCATATTCTGTTTTTGGTATATTTGTTCGCTACACAATTTTTTCAACGGATTTATCTGAAATTTTGCTACACACGATTTCTGTACTCCAGAGAGGTCGCCATGATTCTTGACGGGCACGCCTAATTTTACGCCCACTTTTTATACAAAATTAATTTTCTGTTTTTTGGTATATTTGTTCACTACAGAAATTTTTATTTTTCAAGGGATGTCTAAAATTTGGTCACACGATCTCTATACTACAGGGAAGGTCACCATATGCTTCTTAGTGGCCACGGCTTTTTTGCGCCAACTTCTTTGTAAATAAAACTTATTTTTTTCCTTTTATTTGTTTCTTTATTTGATTGCTATACAAACTTTTATTTTTCAATGGCTTTCTCCGAAATTTAGTACATATTCCAGGGAAGGTCGCCATATGATTTTTATCGACCACGCCTACTTTTACGCCCAATTTTCATATTAAATTCACATTTTGTTGTGTGGTATATTTCTTCCCTATACAAATTTGTACTTTTCAACGGATTTCTCTGAAATTTGGCTTACACGGAAATAACTACACGGTGGACAAATTCCCCAAACTTAAAAAAAAGGTACCCAAAAGAAATGAACAAATTCCCCACTTTTTTTTAATCGAAATAAAAAATGAACTTACTCCCCAAATTCATTCTTAAATTTTTACATATTTTTATTTAATGAATTTTGTTAAATATTTATTTTAGTAAACACTTGCATACTGCTCTCAATATATGTATGTATGTCCTACAATAAATGCATTTAAAATGAGTATTCTTTTCAATAGCATCATTTCGTTGCGCGGAAGCTACGCACACGGGGAATACAGCTTAGCTAGAATATCGGAATGATCTGAAAAATATATTTTGACAATTAAAATAAGTTGGCAACAGCTGCGCGGCAGCACAGGTGTGGCTGCCAAACGCGCGGAAGCGGCGCGCGGCGCGCGAACGTGGACGCGGACGCGACGCGCTCTCGGAACACAGCTCAGCTAAAATATCGCAATGCTCTAAAAAATATGTTTTAGGAATTAAAATAAGTTAACGAGAACTAAGCGGCAGCACGGGTAGTAGCTGCGAGGAAGCGGCGCGAGGCGCGCGGACACGGACGCGACGCGCTCGCGGAACACAACTCAGCTAAAATATCGCAATGATCTGAAAAATACATTTTGGCGATTAAAATAAGTTGCCAAACGCGCGGAAGCGGACGCGACTCGCTCGCGGAACACAGCTTAGTGAAATGTCGTATGATAAATTTTATCTACGTATGTGAAACAATTACCTATTGATCAAAATAGGCCACACATATACTATAAGCAGGTGCTTAAAGAAACCTTGCGAGACAATATTAAACGTCGCATTAGTCTTTCATTTCTGAAACTTGAATTTGACGTCTCTGCTCAATGATGATCACTTATTGAATGAAGTAATTCAATTTTTAAAAATTCTGATTCCTTTAATTTGCGAACCATTCCGTTATATTTGATGTTTATAAATAAACTAGAAAAAAAAAACTTTAAGCGCTTTCGCAGCTTATTTTTGAAGCATTTTTGCTTATAAAAATCTTCTAAATTAAAAAATCAAAAAATTTTTAATTGAAATAAAAAATCAATTTACTGCCCATAAAAATTTTTGGGGAGAAAGTTAATTTTATTGGGGAATTTGTTAATTGGGAAGTAAGTACTCAGCGCCTGGTAAGCATAGTGAACCATTTTTCAAGTCAAAGGCCTTTTTATTCCGGGCAAGACCGGGTAAAAACAGCTAGTTATTAATATTATAGATTTGGTATTATCTTCTTTTTTTTAACATGTTTGTTTTATACAGACAGATGGTCAGACGGTCATCGGAAAATCAACTTCTCTTGTTATAAAGATCAAGAAAATTAGCACATTAAATTTAGAAAATTCAGAAATTTCTATTTGTAATTTAGAACATTCCTTTTGTTATTCAGAAAATTCAATTTAAAATTCAGAAAAGTAAGAAATTTATAGTCGGTCTCGACTATGCGATACCCTATACCATACGTATATAGAATTGACTTTAGGTGCAATTAATGGTGTAATTCGAAAATAAGCCAAATCTGAGTGGAATTTTTATTAATTTTTTTTTGCCTGCAGATTCAAAAAAGTTCATATGGAATGCTTATTTGGTCAAATCAAGTCTTTTTTACAAAAACATATACAAACCAAATTTGAGAAAAATCTGTGCCATATGGTTCATGTGGGGCTATGACAAGAACTGTCCTATAGGGTTTATATTTGGACTACTGATTAAAGGATGTAATAAACATGCACAAACCAATTTGACAGAGATCTATACGATAATTTGGATATTATGGAAAATTAAGCCGATCTCATAGGGGTCATTTGTATGCAGACTAGATCTGAACATGAATCGATTTTCACCAATTTCAATAGGGTTCGTCCTATGGTCGAGCTTCTATCATTGAAATATATTCATATTTGCGACCTATAGTTTGGATGGACAGACGGACGGACATCGCTAAATCGATTCGATCGGTATAATAAAAGATGGGTCTAGATCAAATATAACCTCATAATGGTGAAGGGTATAAATATCCAAATTAAATTTAGCAACTTTTCATTTATACTATATCAGGGAATTCCATTTGTAAATCAGAACATTCCATTTGATATTCAGAAAATTCCATTAAAAAATTCAGGAAATCATATTAGAAAATTCCCTTTGTGAATCAGAAAATACCGTCCCAAATTCAAAACATTCAATTTCAAATGGGTGTATATAAAATTTGTTTTCACAAATGGTTAAACAAAAAATAAGTAAAAAATAAAAACAATTGGTAATAAAATGCATTCTTTATTGTTATTTAAGCTCACTTAGGGTCTATAAGTGCTTAAAAGCAAATAAGAAATAATTAATAAATTAGTCATTATCTAAAAGAAGATAACAAATGAAAGGTATTATTTCACTTTTCTACGGAATTAAATAAACCCCTTTTATATTTGATAACTTTGCGTTAATGATTGCACAACCTTCTAGGAAATATTTTAAATTCTTGATTCCCATTATTAATCACTTTTCCGACTAGCAGGTACAACTTGATTTTTAGCAATCCAAGAAATAAATGAAGAGACTTGTACGAATACCGATGGAGAATTAGGTTGACCGCATGGTAATTTACCCCAAGATACGATACCAACTAAAACATTTTTATTATTAGCTTTCTGGACTAAGGGACCACCAGAATCTGAAGTACAAATACCGACACCTCCTGTTAGGGGTCCAGTACATAGGTTTGTTGTATGGACATCAGAACCTTTAGCACCTAAAACCCTTTCACAGGTGTTTAAACTGATGATCGGCACATTAGCCACTTGTAACGTTGAGGGGTAAGCAGCATTATTAGTTGTCGAAGTACTTCCCCAACCAAATAATAAGGCATTTCCCGATGCCGTGGAGCCACTAGCTGGCAAGGCTATAGCAGCTACAGCATTCGACCACGAGAATGCCACTTTTGAATAAACCAAACCAATGTCATAGGGTGAGGTACCACCCAGGTATAAATCGTGAACAACATAATAATTGACAGATCTTTTTTGAGTTGTAGATCCGCTGCCGGTAACATAAATACTGCCAGCCACCAAACTACTACTCATCACTAGAGACCGAGAACTTAGACAGTGGGCAGCTGTAACAACCCAATGTTGATTAAGAATGCTGCCGCCACAGTAGTGTGTGCCTCGCTGTTGAAAAGAGACTGCAAATGGTGCACTATTTACCGCTGCACTCTTGCCGCCCACAACACGTCCTTGTGGGGGTGGTGAAATCAATGTTACGGCGTATGAGAATTTTGCCGATAGGAAAATGAACACAAGCAATAATATTTTCCGTGTGTTAGCCATGGCTTTAATTTGCAAACTAATTTTTTTTTTTTTATTTTTTTTATCAATTTTCTTTGCCAGAAGTACGAGTATTAATTTAATTTCATAAGAACACATAAATACTAAATAAAAATTGATAAGAATGTTGTTTAATTTGTAGAGGATCGCCCTCCCCCCCCATCATTTTATTTCAGAAACCGTTTGTTTATTTGTTTTTTAATGTTTATTAGTATAAATATTTACATAAGTTCTCATTCATTAAATCGAATGAATTTATTTCTTCCTGCGCGTTCTCTTCATAAAATAGAAATATAATTCATTCATATTCTTTTTCAAAAGGTGAATTAAAAAAATAAAATTAATTATACCATATACCACTATTCGATCCAGGGTACCAACTAACCTAATTCTAATTCAAATAGAATTAAATTTTAAGCATATAAATTGTAAAAAAGAAAACGCCCGTAATAATCCATAACCCCCC
This sequence comes from Cordilura impudica, assembly GCA_963682025.1. NCBI lineage: Eukaryota > Metazoa > Arthropoda > Insecta > Diptera > Scathophagidae > Cordilura > Cordilura impudica. The sequence continues at coordinate 31,595,449 of OY821518.1, read as the reverse complement.
AATTTTAATATAAAGGGTTTTTCAACAGGGACGCTACAAAAGTAGAAAGACAAGGACAGCAAACGACACCATATTTCTTGCCACTCTTTTGACATTTCTCTTCAGTATGGTTTGCCATTTCATGATGGAAAGATATACGAGCCAACAACGAGTCGAAATTATTAAAATTTACTACCGAAATTCGGAGTCAGTGGCCTCAACGTTAAGAGCGCTACGTCCAATTTATGGTCGTCATAATGGTCCTAGCAGATCAACAATTGAGCGTCTAGTGGAAAAATTTGAATCCACAGGCACAGTACAAAATGTTCCCGTGCCAGTGAGACAAAGAAGTGCCCGTAGTGTCGAGAATATTGCTGCCGCTGAGGCTTCAGTTGAAGAAAGCCCAAATGTGTCTCTCAAACGTCGTTCTCAAGCGTTGGGCATCTCTGTGACGTCGTTGTGGCGAATTTTGCGAAAAGATCTTGGCCTACATCCTTACAAGATCAAATTGGCGCAAGAACTGAAGCCACCAGAAGCGTCGTATGTTCGTGAATTGGGCTGAGCAATAACTTGAAAATGATTCGGATTTTCATCGAAAAATCATCTTCAGCGATGAGGCTCATTTCTGGCTGAATGGCTTCGTCAATTAACAAAATATGCATTATTGGTCAGACAGCAATCCACACGTACTCCATGAGTCATCATTGCATCCCGAAAAAATTACGGTTTGGTGCGGTTTATGGGCCGGCGGCGTCATTGGGCCGTACTTCTTCCGTGATGATCAAGACCAGCACGTTACTGTGAATGGGAATCGCTACCGTTCAATGATAACCGAATATTTTTGGCCCCAATTGGATGATATGGACTTGGAGGACATGTGGTTCCAGCAGGACGGCGCCCCAAGCCACACAGAGAATGTCACAATCAATTTATTAGAAACGAAGTTTGGAGAACGTGTTATCTCACGAAATGGTGCAGTCGATTGGCCGCCTCGATCGTGCGATTTGACGCCGTTGGACTATTTCCTGTGGGGCTACGTCAAGTCTATGGTCTATGCCAGCAAGCCAGCGACGATTGATGAACTTCGTACGAATATCGAACGTGAAATTGCAGCAGTATCGGCCGATTCATGCTTGAAAACCGTCGAAAATTTGGGTTCAGCGTCTGGACTTCTGCAAGCGTGCCTGTTGTGGCCATGCAAAAGAGATCGATTACATAATGGCATCGAACGTACTTTCACAGGAATAAAGAATTTCATTGATATCCAAAACCGTTTTTGTTTTATTTAAAAAAACTTTTATAGCGCTCTTATTGAAAAACCGTTTAATACCAGCTAAAATTATAGACCCAGAAACAGGAGCTTCAACATGAGCTTTTGGCAGTCATAAATGAACTAAAAATATAGGTATTTAGATTTTGACGTCATTTTTCAGACATATTGCAATTAATACTGAAATTAATATGCAATTTTTTGATTTTGTTTCCAATGATGCGTGGCACAGTGGGATGGCTTCATACATTTTTGTGCAAAAACTATAAGGGCTGTTCCTAGATTATTAAAAGTTGGCACCAAACATTATATTGACTAAATGAAGAAAAAATGGATTTTCACCAAAATCGGCCATGCCCACCACCCACCGCCCGTACAGTCCAAATTGATTTTTTGCATAAAATTTTCGTATACAAGCAAAAGTCTTCAAATTTGGTGCCTACACTTTCTAGAATAAACAAAAGATCCATGCAAGTTTCAATAAAATCGGCCACGCCCACCGCCCACTGCCCGTACAGTCCAAATTGATTTTTTCGCATAAAATTTTTCCTATCCAAGCGAAAGTCTTCATATTTGGTACGTACGCTTTCTAGAATAAGCAAAATATACATGGTAAGTTTCATTAAAATCGGCCACGCCCACCGCCCGTACAGTCCAAATTGATTTTTTCGCATAAAATTCTTCCTATCCAAGCAAAAGTCTTCAAATTTGGTACATACACTTTCTTGGAAAAAAGAAAAGATGCAAATCCAAATTTATTTCGATATGCATTTTTTTGGAATTGCTGTCAATTATTTAAAAATTTTTATTAAATTTAAACCTAAATGTATGCAACACATTTTGTGACAAAGCTACACTGCAAAATTCGTGACTTTTTTCAGAAAATTTATAAGTTTGTTAACCGATCGGTGAAAGTCGGTGGATTTTTTTGGGTAAATTCAAAGAATAGACTCTCACCTTTCATTTTGTTGCAGTAAGAAGACGGAGGTAGCCGGAGCTAACTTCTTTTTTCTCCAAGGAAAAGTGCAAATGCTGAATTTTATAAAACTATTTTAATTTGCTCATATCTACTAAACCACTTATGCAATCCGTACAACTTTTTTTTTAACCAAAAGAAGATGCTGTACTTCAATAAAAATGACACTAAAATGTTAGCAGGTAAAATATCTTAGATGCTTAAGCTACTTAGTTGCATGAAAATTTTCATCAGTTTTCGTTTTACAATATTTAAGTGACTTCATTAGATTTTTTTCTAAGACAAAATATTACTTTTTACTAAAAAAAATTATTGATTTTTCTTAATGAAAATCTTGTCTATAAAACTGCATCATTAGATTTTTGAAAACTAACTGTCGAAAAATTGCTTTTTTGCCAACAAAATATCACTGTGCGTGGTAGAGCAGAAGAAAGCATCTATTTTTAATACCTACACTTTATTCTCAATTGGACCGGTTTCTGGCATTTCAGCCTTCACCAGCGATTTATTGAACATTGTGATAAATCGTTGTTTTAATTTCTTCTGCTCTACCACGCACCCTTGAAAATAAAATAAAAAAATTGCATATTAATTACAGTATTAATTGCAATATGTCTGAAAAATAACGTCAAAATCTAACCAACTATTAAAAAATTTGTTACAGCAATGTTCTCTAATATATGTATGTATGTAAAAGTACAATGTGTGGAATGTATAAACCATACATCATATAAATATCCAAGAAATTAAAAAATAACGATTGTTTGTTTGAACAGAGTTGTATCATCTGAGATTAATACGAAGTAAAAGCTGTACGGTATGAAAACTGATTCTTAATTACACTGCTCGTAGGCCTGACTTTAGGTGAGTGTGCTAAAGCGCTGACCAAAAAGTGCAAGTACGAGTGTATGTGAGATAGGCGCAGGTTCAAACCTCACGGCCGCCCTAAGTAAAAAAAATCATATAGAAATAATCTATTCAATTAAAACATAACAATTTATCATAATGTTCAATAAATCGCTGATGAAGGCTGAAATGCCTGAAACCGGTCCGATTAAGAATAAAGTGAAGTTATGAGTTTTAAAAATATATACTTACTTTCTTCTGTCCTACCACGCAACATTAAAAATATAGGTATTGTTGCTAAAAATGCTATAATTAGAGTAAAATATAAAATTGCAAAGTTAAATATACAATTATTTAATAAATAAAAATTTTATATAAATAAGAAATAACTACTAATACAGGTAAAGACACTTATAAACTATAAAATAATAAATATATTCCAGTTTGTAAGCGTTCTGGCTGATATCCTCACCCAAAAATTAAAAATAAAGTTGGAATTAATCTACTTTTAAAAAATAAATAAAATATAAATAAACTTATTCTTCTAAAAGTAAATACTAATCTATATATATGTATGTAACGTATGCACTCCAAAACGGCTGGGCCGATTTTGATGAAATTTTCAGGGAATCTTCAGAATATTCAGGCGGGTGACACTGTGAAGTCTGATTTTTGATTTTCGGTCTGTGGGCGGAGGGGCGTGGCAAAATTAAATTTTCATATTGTACCACCAATGACATATAAATACATATATTTATTTTTTTTGCTTTTTTTATTTTATTTTATTTTTTTTGAAAGCCGTTGTCATGTTTTTCAAAACGAGATATCAAACTCTTAAATCGGTTATGTAGTTACGAAGATATTTACAAAAAACCTATGTGAATAATGATCCAATATCAAAATTTTAAAACTTTCGAAATGTTGTAGTCAAAAATCCGAGTTTTCGGTTTATTTACAAAATATTTACATCATTCGATAACACAAGATATTCCGCGCTTACTAAGGTGCAACATCTTATATATAAAAGTGGATGTTTGTATGTATGTTACGTATGGACTCCAAAATGTCTGGACCGATCTTGATGAAATATTCAGTGAATCATCAAAATAGCCTGGCGGGTGAAACTGTGAAGTCTGATTTTTGAATTTTGTTCTGTTGGTTGAGGGGCGTGTCAAAATCAAATTTTAATGTTGTACCTAGATATCTGCTAACACTTTCGGGAGAGTTCGTGCTTTACTTTTGTCCGACACTGTATTAAAATTTAGATGCAATATAAAAACCCTATGTTTTCTTAGGGCCAGCAACGTGGACCGGGCCCAGCTAGTAAAATTAATAAAAATATAATATTTATTAAAAATAAATGTACATAAAGATGACCTAGATCCATGTTTTATTATACCGATCGACTCAGAATCACTTGTTGAGTCGATTTAGCGATGTCCGTCCGTCCGTCCATCCGTACGTCTGTCCATTTAAACCTTGTAATCAAACTACAAGTCGCAAATATGAATATATTTTGATCAAATTTGGTATATAAGCTTCTATCGGCCATAATTCCACTTAGATTAGGTTTATGCTTATTTTCTATACCCAATTTTCTATAGACCAATTCTCTAAACGCATGGTATAGGGTATCGCTTAATCGGTCTAGACTGACTATAATTTTCTTGTTTCTTTGTTTCTGTATATATATTTTTAGACAGGTCTCTTAACTTCCTGAAAGATTACTTAAATTAGACATCTAAGCATTTTGACATGTGGAAAAGTGGCATGTCAGCTGACAAATTCATGTCGTGTATTTGTAGCTTAAGTAAATATATAATATATATATATATGTATATACAAATATATATGCATATATGTATTGTCTACAAATATATCAAAGGTTTTGTATGATCATTAGATCATTAAGTTCGTGACATTTTGAATTAAATGTTGTCTTCTAGTTTAACACGCTTCGTCCAACTTTTCTCCCATTTTTATACCCTCCACTCCAGTGTGCAGAGGGTATATATAAGTTTGTCATTCCGTTTGTAATAATTAGAAAAAAAATTTTGGACCCCATAAAATATATATATTTGAGATCCTTATAACAACCGGAGTTGATATAGCGATGTCCGTCTGTCCGTCTGTGGAAATCACGATGACGGCATCAATCGGGTAGCTAGGGTGCTCGTTGACATAAAAAATGATTCATTAACACCCTGGGAAGTTTGCTATTTGAAATCGTCCAAATCGGTCAATTAGGGCCCGAGATTTGAATAAAGAACTAAAAAAAGTCTTGAAAAAATATAATTTTCTATGTTGTTCTTGTCACGATCACGCCCTCAATAGGATAGCTAAGGCGATCATTTTTAGTGAGAATGATTCAACAAATTCATTGAAAGATTTCTATTTCAAAAATCATTAAAATCGGTGGAACAGGTCCAGGGAAATCTCTGAAAAAGAAAAAAAATGAAAAATATGATGTTTCTATATTGTTCTTGTTGTTATTCTAAATGTTGTATTGTTGTCATAGCTGGACTTGTTGTTTTTTTGGCCGTTGTGGTAATAATATAATAAAAACTAACCCTTTGTACATTTTTTTATCAACTCTGGTAGAAAAATTTAAAAGTTTCCATTGTTTTGGCATCACTAATTCTGTCATTGCCACGAGCCTGCCTGCAAAGTTTCAGATCGATTGGGTCACGGGAAAGGGGTTAAAATCGATCCAAAATTTTTTCGACAAGCAGACACTACGAGTTAATATAAAGGGAGTAAAAATTCACCAGCTTCTAAAGCAAATAATGCTAAAATATGTACCTAGTTGATAATAAAAAAGAAACAATGTAAATTTAGCAAAAAAAATTTTTATATATTAATTTATTTCAAGAGAAAAACACAAAAATAACGTTTGATGTTGTATTTTTTTTGTATGTAATATTTACATATACATACATACACATATTAAATAATACAAATAATATACATATATTCTGTATATGTATATCCATAATAACTGTATGTTAGAAATAAATCGGTATATTATTTTATTTACATAAATTTCTGCAATATTTTGTTGTGGGGAAAATACATTTCTTTTGCATTAACAGAGTGTCACTTCATTTTGCTCAGCGTGACTATGCCATAGTAGATGGCGCCACAATTTTTGTTCTAATTAGCTTTGCAATACATAGTTTTTCTATTTTAACATGAATGTCAATATTTTCAAATAGATATTATACACAACAATGTTAAGAGTATACACGGGCTGGTCTTTTATTTCATACGTATTTACATTATTCTTTTACAAATATGAACATAAGTTTGGCATATTAACTTTTTGTTGTCTTTACAAAATAGAGTTACCGAGTTATCAATGAGTTTTTTGCTTTCAAAAAAGTTCTACATAGTTATATAGAATTATTATTCTGCTTTACCTACAAAATATCTGATTGCGATTACATATAATTTTTAAAAATTGTTTATAATTACTAAATTTTCCATTAAAATTTTAGAAAATATCAATTCTAAAAACTGGAATTAAAATTTCCAATTATAAATTATAAAATATTAATTGAACTTCAGAAAATCATATCAAAACGTCGGAAATAATAATTTTAAATTTAGAAGACATCAATTGCATCAAATTCCAAAAAAAAAACACCAAATATGTTTACATTTAAAAAATGTTTACATTAAAAAAAATATTGGCATTCAGGAGAAATTAATAGCTGTTCAGTAACTTCTTTTAACGATAGTCGAATCGTTAAAAAAAGAAAAGCAAAATTATCAGTAAAATTTTTAAACGATATTCGCTATTGTTAAAGTCAGCTGTTGTTGTTATCTAAACGACAACCATTTTTGTGTTGTTTATTCAATCGATAAAAACTTAAATTTTTAGGTTGAAATGTCGTCATACATTAAAAAAAATCATAAAATAGTGAAAATATTTTGCTTTTATTAAAAAAGTTTTTTATATAAATTAATAAATTAAATAGCATATTCAATTCATTATTTCATTTTCAAATAAATAAACAGAAATATTAGTAAAAAACAAGTAAGAGTGTTAAATTCGGCTGTGCCGAATCTTTGATACCCTCCACCTCGGTTTGAGTATTGATAATAAATGTAAACAAAATATTGGAAAAAGTAAACAATTTGTTAAACTTAATACCAAATTATTTCAGAAAATTCTTTGGGTTGGTTTTCGTCTTTTCTATTATTTCGGATTTATTTCGGTGTTTGCTTTTTGGTCATCGTAGTTGCTGATCGGCTTGCATTTAGGTTATATACCTATATGCATGCGTTTCCGGTTATATGGCATAACTTCTCGTTTAATTTAGTTTTTGCTAATTAAATAGCTCGCCCTAACTTCCATTGCAAAGGTAATGGTTGTGTAGAGTGGCTATATGCATTAAATCGTGCTAATTGGAGATGGCTGTATAGTTTCTTTTAGCTGGCCAAATATTTCTTCATTGTGGCCATATAGGTCGGATGGAGTAACAAAATAATAACCAAAAAAAAAAAAAGCTCTCTCAACTATTTTTAAAATATTGCCGTATTTTGAAAACATAGAGAATAAATTTATAATAATAAATAATCAAATTAGGGATGAAAAACGCAAAAAATGAAAAGTCCCAAACATTTTAAATAAAATAATTTAATGTTATCTTTATTTTCTGAAAAACTTCAAATTTTCATCCAAAAAAAATTGTGAAAATTTATATATAAAAAATAACATTTTCATAAAATTACGTTTACTTATGTAACAATTTTTATGTTAGCAATTCTTAAATATCATTTGAGGTTTTCTTAAATTCATTGAATTTAAATTAATATCGACAAATCTGTTTTTCTATTTATTTAAATTGTAAAGGAGTGGCATCTCTGTCAAAATAAGCGAAAAACACAAAGAATAGAAAAAAACAAATTACTTCGTGTTTGACAGGATGATTTTATGTTTATGTTTAATATCTTTATTTTTTTACTAATATTTCTGTTTATTTATTTGAAAATGAAATAATGAATTGAATATGCTATTTAATTTTTTTATTTATATAAAAAAGTTTTTTAATTAAAGCAAAATATTTTCACTATTTCATGATTTTTATTTATGTATGACGACATTTCAACCTAAAAATTTAAGTTTTTATCGATTGAATAAACAACACAAAAATGGTTGTCGTTTAGATAACAACAACAGCTGACTTTAACAATAGCGAATATCGTTTCAAAATTTTACTGATAATTTTGCAATTTTCTTTTTTTTTTACGATTCGACTATCGTTAAAAGAAGTTACTGAATCGCGGTACTGAAAAGTTATTAATATCTCCTGAATGGCAATATTTTTTTTAAATGTGAACATTTTTAAATGTAAACATATTTCTAAATTCAAAATTATTATTTCCGACGTTTTGATATGATTTTCTGAAATTCAATTAATATTTTCTAATTTATAATTGGAAATTTTATTTTCAGTTTTTATTATAATTGATATTTTCTTAAATTTGAATGGAAAATTTAAAAAGTGAAATTTTGTATTTATGTGAATAATACTGCTTTATTAATTATAAACAATTTTTAAAAATTAGATGTAATCGCAATCAGATATTTTATAGGTAAAGCAGAATAATAATTCTATATAACTATGTAGAACTGTTTTGTAAGCAAAAAACTCATTGACGAACTCGGTAACTCTATGTTGTAAAGACAACAAAAAGTTAATATGCCAAACTTATGTTCATATTTGTAAAAGAATAATGAAAAAACGTATGAAATAAAAGACCAGCCCGTGTATACTCTTAACATTGTTCTGTATGATATCTAGTTGAAAATATTAACATTCATGTTAAAATAGAAATAACTATTGCAAAGCTAATTAGAACAAACAAAAATTATGGCGCCATCACGCTGAGCAAAATGAAGTGACACTCTGTTAATGCAAAAGAAATGTATTTTCCCCACAACAAAATACTGCAGAATGTTATGTAAATAAAATAACCGATTTGTTTCTAACATGCAGTTACTATGAATATACATGCATACATACATATATATAATATATGTATATTATTTGTATTATTTAATATGTGTATGTGTGTATATTTAAATATTACACACAAAAAATACAACATCAAACGTTATTTTTGTGTTTTTCTCTTTAAATAAATTAATACATAAATTTTTTTGCTAAATTTACATTTGGGCAATTCACAACAGGTGTTGTATATTGTATGTTGTATTGAAATACACAATACAATCATTTGTTGTGAACACTCAGTTGTATTTTCATATTGTAAAATGCTTTCTTTAGTAATTTTCGATCCAACGAGGAAAGATCGCTTCGTCGCTTCTGCTATTTTGTATAAGAGAAAACACTTGTCAGTGTTTGCTTTTTGGTCGTGAGATATACCCTGGAGTTTCAGTTACGTACCTCTTTCATTTTAATTTATAATGAAAAAAAAAATGTTAAATGTTTTGGTTGGTACTGAAAGAGAAAATACATACTAAAAATATAAACATTAATTTTTATATAAATAAACTTATCGATGCATTTGCGTTATTTGCATTATTTGCCATATTTTATTTTATAATTACTTATGCTGATAAAATCCTATGTATTTGTTTTTTCTTTTTCATAAAAACTGGCAATCAGTTGGAACTGATATGTTATGATACAATATACAACATTTACTAAACATAGCAAATGAAGTTGGATCGTGTATCAGATTTTTCAGTGAAAATTACCAACAACAATTTTACACTATTGTAAAGTGATACACGATACAACAGATACAACGATACATTACCCATTGTGAATTGCCCAATTGTTTTTTTTTTGATGTGTAAACATCTTTACGCGCAGGGGGGTAAATTTCCATTTCACAATACAATCACAAAAACAGTGTAACACGTAGTAGGTGAGAGTGGACAGATAACGCTGTGTGACTTATGATTGTATTGGTGAAAAAATTATGATATAACATTGTTTTTTTATGCCACTTTTTTAAAGCGTCATCTATGTATCACTTATATACGTTTATATTGGGATATTTTTAACGTTTTACAGCAAAGGGTTGTTGAATTAGCTGAAACAGTTTTTGCTATAAGTGATACATAGATGACGCTTTCTGTTTGATTTTAAAAAATTACATAAAAAAATCTTTAATTACTAGATGTTTACACATCTTCCCTGTGATCGGACTCACATGATTTTTTTTTTATTAACAACTAGGTATTTTAGCATTATTTGCTTTAGATGTTGGTGAATTTTTACTCCCTTTATATTAACTCGTAGTGTCTGCTTGTCGAAAAAATTTTGGATAGATTTTAACCACTTTCCCGTGACCCAATCGATCTGAAATTTTGCAGGCAAGCTCGTGGCAATGACAGAAATGATCTAACATATTTTTTTAGTGATGCCAAAACAATGGAAACTTTTAAATTTTTCTACCAGAGTTGATAAAAAAATGTACAAAGGGTTTGTTTTTGTTATATTATTACCACAACGACCACAAAAACAACAAGTCCAGCTATGAAAACAATGCAACATTTAGAATAACAACAAGAACAATATAGAAATATCATGTTTTTCATTTTTTTTTACTTTTTCAGAGATTTGATATAGAAATCTTCCCATGAATTTGGTGAATCATTCTCACTAAAAATGATCACTGTAGCTGCACTATTGAGGGCGTGATCGGGACAAGAACAACATAGAAAATTATTTTTTTTCAAGACTTTTTTTAGTTCTTCATTCAAATCTCGGGCCCTAATCGACCGATTTGGACGATTTTAAATAGCAAACTTTTCAACGAGCACCCTAGCTGCCCGATTGATGCCGTCATCGTGATTTCCACAGACGGACAGACGGACATCGCTATATCAACTCCGGTTATTATAAGGATCACAAATATATAAATTTTATGGGGTCCAAAATTTTTTTTTCTAATTATTACAAACGGAATGACAAACTTATATATACCCTCTGCACACTGGAGTGGAGGGTATAAATAGAGATATTAAACATAAACATAAAATCATCCTGTCAAACACGAAGTAATTTGTTTTTTCTATTCTTCTTTATGTTTTTCGTATGCAAAAATAGAACCTGTTCTAATTGAAAAATGTACATGTGACTTTCCGCATGTATTGTACATAAACAATGTTTCATATGTATCACACGATGTGTACAACTTTTGTTGTGGGATAATTTGACAGTACATCTGTAAAAAACACATCATGTAATAGCACATTAAGGTGTTTGCATGACAAACATATGAAAATACAACACTGCTTGTGGCTAAAGAAAAACAGAGTAAATTATAAAGATTAATATTGAAAGAAAAATAAATTGTTTAATATTAATTAACAATTAATAAATATATAATTTTTTTTTAACAATAAATTTTTGTAAATTCACAAATTAAATCAGCTGTTGTTTACGTTATGTCATACGGAAATACATATGCACGTGTGATAGCAAAAATTATGAATCGTATGTAAAACACAATTTTGACAGACATGAGGAATTTCATATGGTTAAAAAAAAGTGACAGTACATATGTAAAAAACACATCGTGTAATAGCACCTTTAGTGCAAAAAACAATAGCTGTCGACATATTTTGCCATTGTCGGATCGTTGAAATTTACAGAATCGGACTACAGAAAACATTAATTTAAATTCAATGAATTTTATAAAACCTCAAATGATATTTAAGAATTGCGAACAAACAAATTGTTACATAAATAAACGCAATTTGATGAGAATGTTATTTATATATAAATTTTCACAATTTTTTTTGGATGAATATTTGAAGTTCTTCAGAAAATAAAGATAACAAATTATTTTATTTAAAATTTTTGCGATATTTGGTTTTTTGCGTTTGGTATCCCTAATTTAATTATTTATTATTATAAATTTATTTTCTATGTTTTCCAAATATGGCAATATTTTTTTGAAAAAAAGTTGGGAGGGTTTTTTTCGGTTATTATTTTGTTACTCCATCCGACCTATAAGGCCGCAATGAAGAAATATTTGGCCAGTTAAAAGCCTAAAAAGCACGATTTAATTCATATAGCCACCCTTCACAACCATTACCTTTGCAATGGAGGAAAATGCATGCATATTTTTCCAACATTTTGTTCACATTTGTCATCAATACTCAAACCGAGGTGGAGGGTATCAAAGATTCGGCACAGCCGAATTTAACACTCTTACTTGTTTTTAACAAAGGGTTTTTTTAAGATCAATAGAACCTGAAATTGTAAAAAATAACGGAAAAATTTAAATTTTATTTATTTACTAATTGTGCTGTCATGTACAATAAGAACAAGTAAGAAAATTATAGTCGGTCGAGACCGACAATATGATACCCTATACCATGCGTTTAGAGACCCTATCTCATAGGCCCATTAAATGGGGACTAGGTCGAAAAATGGACCGATCCTGACCATATTTGGTAAAGTCACTTATACTTTGAAAAAATATATACAAACCAAATTTGAGAAAAATCTGTGCAATATTTTTGTTTTTTGATAGATTTAAGTGAAGATCGGGAAGCAGCTCTATATGGGGCCTATGACTAAGAATTTTCCTGTAGGGAGTATTTTTGAACTACTGATTAATGGATGTAATAAACACATACAAACCCAATTTGACTGAGATCTATATGATAATTTGGAACTTATGGCAATTTATGTCGTTTTCATAGGGGTCATTTGTATGGGGACTAGGTCTGAACATGGACTGATTTTCACTAATTTCAACAGCGTTCATCCTATGACCGATAAAAGCTTATACACCAAATTTCATCAAAACATATTAATATTTGCGACCTGTAGTTTGATTACAAGCTTTACATGGACACACAGACTGACGGACGGACGGACGGAAATTGCTATTTCGACTCAAAAAGTGATTCTGAGTCGATCGGTAAGTCACTTATACTTTGAAAAAATATATATACTAACCAAATTTGAAAGGAATCCGTGCAATATTTTTGTTTTTTGATAAATTTAAGTGAAGATCGGGAAGCAGCTCTATATGGGGCCTATGACTAAGAGTTGTCCAATAGGGATCATTTTTCGACTACTGATGAATGGATGTAATATATACATACAAACCCAATTTGACTAAGATTTGTATGATAATTTGGGTCTTATGGCAATATATGTTGATTTCATAGAGGTCATTTGTATGGGGGCTAGGTCTGAACATGAACCAATTCTCACCAATTTCAATAGCGCTCATCCCATGGCCGATAGAAGATCAGATACCAAATTTCATCAAAATATATTCATATTTGCGACCTGCACTTTGATTACAAGCTTTACATGGACACACAGACGGACGGACGGACGGACATCGTTAAATCGAATCAGATAGTGATTCTGATCAGATAGTGATTCTGATTCGATCGGTACAATTAAAGATGGGTGTAGGTCAAATATTTTTGGTTGTTACAAACAGCAGCACAAAGTCATTATACCCAAACCACATAGTGTTATAGGGTATAAAAATTATTCTTATAATTACAGTACAGGACTAATTAATTATTAGGATACAATGTGCTGATATAAATAAATTAATTTATGAAATAAATTAACAAAGGAAGATAACAAAATATAAAAAATTTCAAAGATTTTACTATACGAAATAATTAAAAATTTGTTTCTTAAAAAGTCTTGCGTTGTTTGTTATTTGATAAGTTTGTGGAAGTGCATTCCCAAGACGAACTCCGTGCACAAAGAATTGATCTGAAAAGATCTGAGACAAGTGCCCTATGAATACGAAGTATGAGCTTTCTTCGTTATCAGACCTGGCAAATTGGAATTTTTCGAATAGATAGCTAGGTTTTTTTGTGTAAATGATTTTGTGCATAAATATTATAACTCTAATTTTTAAAAGATTATCAAAAGACACGCCAAATAGTCTTTCAGAGAAGGGAGTAATATGAGAAAATCTTCTTAGACCAAAACATAGCGAATAATGTAATTATATGCAACATATATACGACGTTTGCTCAAGGAGTCGCAATTAGCAAAAATTTCACAGCCGTACAAAAGTCCAGGAGTTATATACGTTTTGGCAAGTAGAATTCAAACTTTCAAAGGTGTGAAATATTGTGTTGACCAAAGAGATCGCAGTTTAACGTTAGTTTGCCCAACTACATTATTTATATGATTTGACCACGTAAGAGAGCTGTTAAAGATAATACCTAGATTTTTGGCAGATGAAATAATAGAAATCTTTTGACCGTTAATTGTAATATCAGGAACAATGGTTGGCTGTTTGGATCGTTTGCTTATCATCAAACATTTAGATTTTAATGGGTTTCTTAGTCATAGGTCCCATATAAGCTGCTTTCCGATCTTCACTTAAATCTATCAAAAAACCAAAATATTGCATAGATTTTTCTCAAATTTGGTTTGTATATATTTTTGCAAAATACAAGAGACTTTAGCAAACATGGTCAGGATCGGTCTATTTTTGGGCCTAGTCCCCATATAGATATATCATCCGATATGAATTTTTTCATATCTGCAGCCAAAAAAAAATAATAAAAATCACACTCAAATTTGATTTATGCTTATTTTCTATATCCAGTTAGTTGGGCCTGAGAGATACGGTCTCTAAACCATGGTATAGGGTATCATATGGTCGGTCTAGACCGACTATAATTATACCCTATACCACTATGTGGTTTGGGTATAATGACTTTGTGCTGCTGTTTGTAACAACCAAAAATATTTGACCTAGACCCATCTTTAATTATACCGATCGAATTAGAATCACTTTCTGAGTTGATTTAACAATGTCCGTCCGTCCGTCCGTCCGTCTGTGTGTCCATGTAAAGTTTGTAATCAAACTGCAGGTCGCAAATATGAATATATTTTGATGAAATTTGGTATATAAGCTTTTATCGGCCATGGGATGAACGCTATTGAAATTGGTGAGAATCGGGCCATGTTCAGACCTAGCCCCCATACAAATTACCCATATGAAATCGACATAAATTGCCATAAGATCCAAATTGTCATATAGATCTTACTCAAATTGGGTTTGTATGCGTTCATTACATCCACTAATGAGTAGTCCAAAAATGATCCCTTTGACCCCATATGGAGCTGCTTCCCGATCTTCACTTAAATCTATTAAAAAACAAAAATATTGCACTGATTCTTCTCAAATTTTGTTTCTACATATTTTTGCAAAATACAAGAGACTTTACCAAACATGATCAGGATCGGTCCATTTTTGGACCTAGTCCCTTTATAAATATAGCATCCGGTATGAACTTTTTCATATCTGCAGCCAAAAAAATTAATAAAAATCCCACTCAAATTTGGGTTTTGCTTATTTTCAATGTCCAGTTAGTTGGGCCTAAGAGATAGGGTTTCTAAACGCATGGTATAGGGTATCGTATAGTCGGTCTAGACCGACTATAATTTTCTTACTTGTTTTCTTACTTGTTTGGTTTATTATTATTGTGAATCAAGATAACAAACTCATTAATAGCATATTAAGACGGCAAAATGAAACACTTCATTCGCTCTCTTAATCACGATTGCGAACCTTGGTGTTCAGACGAGTGTTCTTGTTTTATTTTGACGTTTATATTTTTTGTGCAAATATTTAAAGGCATCCTTCTACACTTTACGCTTTACACTATTTAATTTTTTCCATTTTTATTTGAATATATATACATATGTAAATATATTACTTTTTATTTGTTAAATGTTTCTATTTATTTTATTGCACACATTATTTTTTTGTTTTTTTCTTTGTTTATATATTTTTGACAGCTAGTTCAGATAAACTATCGATAATTTTTTACCAAACTTGGAGATGACACTCAATTTTTCTAGGTTCACAACTAGGTTCAAAATAAACCAAGTAGGTTCGCTCACAAAATTTTGTATGACGAATCATGTAAATTCAATCATGATTCGGGCGCAAACGGTGAATGAGAGAGCGCACCGCGAATCTTGCTGTCCGTGTAAATATAGCATAACAACCACATTAACAAATTTAATAAACACACACATAGCATATGTATAATTTTATGTATGTGTTAGTAGCAACTTTAAATGCAATTTACTCAAAATAAAGAAAAAAATTTAAAAATCTGTAATTCTGGTGAACAGTTAAAAAGAAATACCTTTCAAATAATATACGTTTGGTCAAAATCGGGATAAAACGGTAGAACAAAACATCGGTAACAAAAAATCGCCTAGCCTATTAATATTATAGATATAAATATTAATTCTTATATAAGTAAACTTATTCGCCATTTTTATATTTCTTAATTATTCTTATTGATAAAATTTTATTTATGTTTTTCTTTTCCTTACAAACTGGGATTCACTTTAGACTGATATCTTATGATACGTTATACAACATTTAATAAACAAAGCAATTGAAGTTGTATAGTTGCATCATATTTTTAAGTGAAAATACCAACAATATTTTTACACTATTCTAAAGTAATAGACGACATAACAGAAACAACGATACAATACGCGTTTTAAATATCAAGATAAGGAAAAATTATAAAAGGCCATAAAAAATGTTTGGCCAGGTTTTACTATACTGGACTATTGGTGGTATGAATATGAGCCCCAGGAAAATGGGCAAAAAAAAAAAAAATGAAAATGAGCCCCAAAAAAATGTATGGAAAACAACAACACGAAATTTGGGGCCTGTTTTCCCATTTTGGGGTCGTTTTTCATTTCTTCATGTGGGATGCATTTTCGTAATGAAAATGGACCCCAAATAAGAAAATGAAAAAGGGCCCCAAATAATTTTAGAGGCCCAATATCATATATTGGTGGGGCCTTACTTCATATTTAGGGGTTCATTTTAATTTTTTTTTTTTTAATAAACTTTTATAAACTTCCATGATGTAAAAAAATCGAATATTTTCTTTTTTGAATTCAGTTTTATTTAGTAACGTTAGTATTTATTATTATTCATTTATCAAATTCAGTTTCATATTTTGAAATGTATATGTACATATGTATTTAAGAATATATCTGAAGTGTATCTTCAACCTTTGCCGGGCAGTAGGGACAGTTGTAGGCATTTGAGTTGTCAGCGTCTGCACCAGCTTGCATTTTAAGGTGACACTCGGCACATAATATTAAATGCCTGCATGGAAGCAACACAATGTTCGGATATCGATCTTCGCAAATAACACAAATACGATCATTTCCAATTTCAGGTAAAGGCTCTTCATCTGGGCTCTCTTCTTCAACGGTGTGTGAGTTTGTTTCTATATCATTTACATCGATTTTTGGTAACATGTCAGCACAAATTTCATTGTCCTTATAAACCATTCTGTTCAGAAACGTCCCAACGGTAATTCTTGCGTCTTCTAGCAGTTTAGTTGCTTCATATATTATCTGTTCTTTGTTACCCCTTCTTTTATTTTTTGAGGCAGAACCACCACTTGCAACCAAAATAGCAAAATGTCTGCTCTTTGCAAATTCTTCGCTTCGTATAGCTTGCACAAATTTAGTTACACCATATACCACTATGTGTTTGTAACTACCAAAAATACTTGACATAGACACATCTTTTATTATACCGATCGACTCAGAATCATTTTCTCAGTCGATATAGCGATGTCCGTCCGTCCGTCCGTCTGTGTGTCCATGTAAAGCTTGTAATAAAACTACAGGTCGCAAATAAGAATATATTTTGATGAAATTTGATATATAGGCCTTTGTCGGCCATTGGATGAACGCTATTGAAATTAGTGAAATTCGGTCTATGTTCAGACCTAGTCCCCATACAAATGACCCCTATGAAATCGACATAAATTTGCATAAGATCCAAATTATTATATAGATCTCAATCAAATTGGTTTTGAATGTGTTTATTACATCCAATAATCAGTAGTCCAAAAATAATCTCTATTGGACAATTCTTTGTCATAGGCCCAATATAGAGCTGCTTCCCGATCTTCACTTAAATCTATCGAAAAACAAAAATATTGCACAGATTTTTCTTAAATTTGGTTTGTATATATTTTTTCAAAATATAAGTGACCTTACCAAATAAGGTCAGGATCGGTCCATTTTTCGACCTAGTCCCCATATAAATATAGCATTCCATATGAACTTTTTCATATCCGAAGGCAACACAACTAATAACAATGCCACTCAAATTTGGTTTCTTTTCCTATTAGTTAGTTGGACTTAAGAGATACGGTCTCTAAATGCATGGTATTGGGTATCGTATAGTTGGGCTTGACCGACTATAACGTTCTTACTTGTTTTAAAAATGTAACAAAAAATATATTTATAAAAAATATTTTGTTTGCAAAAAAAGAAAAATTAATTCCTTAATTAAATTTTTTAAGACTTTCTTTTAAATTTTATAAAAATGATTCAATTCCTGTAATTTTTATTTATTTAGTTCATTTATATAACCGAGCCAAACAGGCCTTATTTGGTTACAAATTTCTTCAATATAATTTTAGTGAGCCGGACTACTTTTTTACGGTGGCGTGATATAACGTCTAAGGACATAATGTCTATAGAGACTATGACACTCAGAATTCTAAAATATTGATTTGATGCAATGGAAATAATAACAATTCATTTTGTTATGGATGGAATACAAATAATAACAATTTATTGAAATTTTTTTAAACTTTAATACACTTTAGAGCAAATAATAACAATTTAGTAGAATATTTTTATAAATGGAATACAAATAATTGCAATTTATTGAAATATTTTTAAATTTGTTTCAACAATTTGCTTGCAACAAGGACAAAGCAAAGGCGAATTGTTACTTTGAGATTTTTTATCCAAAATATCCAAACAGCTTGAGCAAATTTTGAAATGTTTGCAGGGAAAAGACATTTTTTTATTCTTGAAATGCTTTAGACATTATGTCACTCGTAAAAGTGCCATAATGTCTGTAGGCTTTAAGTCATTGCTTCTATAGACATTATGTCACAAATGAAAGTGGCACTCTTACGATGTCTATAGACATTATGTCTTTAGACGTTATGTCATGCCACCGTTTTTTACTATTTCCTGAATCATTTAAGTCAAGCGGTTAAATTTTTAAAACCACATTACGACATCTCATTGCAATTTTTTCGTTTAAAAATTAAAAAAAATATTTTTGTATAACAGATGTCACATTGTTTTACAAATCTTTATTTTCAATTTAAATACTATTTCCAAGCATATAAAAAAAATTTGAAGAAATGCAATTCTTTTATATTTAAGTGAGCCGACCTAATTTTTCACTAATTCTTCAGACAAAACAAGTTAATCAACAAAACAAGTGAAAAAAAATTGGGGTCCCTTTTTACATTTTGGGGCCCATTTTCATATACTTCATCGTACCGCAACCTTTAAATGAAAATGAGCCCCAAATAGTGTTTATGCAAATGAGCCCTAGAATAGTTTAGGGCTCGTTTTCGTTCGTGGTTTTGGGGCCCTGGTTCATTTTGTGGGGCTCATTTTCATTTATAGAAATGGGGTCGATTTTCATTATGAAAATGAACTCCAAATTTGGGGCCCAATTTCATTTTTTACTTTGGGGTCCATTTTCCTGGGGCCCATATTCATAGCGCCTGGACTATTACTTTCTCCCTGACTTGAAATTTCTCACCTCACAGACAATGACCAATGACCCCGAAAATGTTCCACAGTGTAATTAGTGTATTGGATATAATGTTTCAATTACAACAACATTATATTCCCGGGTACCATAAAGAATAATTGATTTTTTAATGTTTTATTAAATATTCAAAATAATGACATTTATTTTAATTTTATATAAACAATTATGGTTTATCTAATTCATATCTTGAGTCAAAGTTCAGTTTTAAGTTTAGTATTGAAAATCTATAACTTAAGCTAAACATTAAATAAATTTAATTTAGAAGGTTCAACTTTATTAGCGCTAATCCATGATATTTGTGAAGAAACCAGCAAATGTATGGCCGGAAAACAATCATCTGATGTTAAACCAAATATACCAAAGGCAATTAAAACATTTTCATTATTGGTTTGTTGTACCAATGGTGCACCAGAGCTCCAAATACATTTACCAACACCACCAGTACAAATATTTGTTGGCACTATTTTATATGGTAACTGTGATTCACATGCATCATTAGTTATTATTGGAACAGTTGCAACCTGTAATGTGGAAGGATATTTAGGCGAATTTGTTGACGCTTGTCTATGCCAACCATATAACATTGCATTGCCCGAAGGTATGGTGCCACTGGCAGGTAGGCTGATAGCAGCTACAGCACTTGACCAGGTAAAAGGTGTAGCAGTATAGAGTAAACCAATGTTGTTTTGACCCTTCGAATTTCGATTATTCGTATATAACTCATGTACAACGTAATAATTAATGGAACGTTTCTGTGTTGTTGTAGCGGTACCATCAACTGAATTACTACCAGCCACCAAGGTACTGCTCATTACTTGGTCTTTAGATTGCAGATATTGCAGACAGCCGGCAGATGTTACTACCCAATTTTCACTCAAAATACTTCCCGTACAAATGTGTGAGCCATTGGATTGGATCGACACTATAAATGGAGCACTGTTGGTTGCTGCCTCCGTACTATTAACAACATGTCCTTCTTGAGATGGCTGGGTCTCCGTTGTGGAACCGAAGGACGATTTCGTTAATACGAAAACAAATACGGAAAATAATAGATTACGTGTGTTCGCCATAGCGTTTTTTGCAAACTGTATGTTTATTGTTTGTTATTATTTATTATATATTTATAAGTGAGTAAAACAAATAACAAATTAATAAGACGACATTTGTATTTTTTTCTATTTCGATTTCCCATCAATTGCAATTTTATAATTAAACAATAAATTGTATAAAATCAAGTTCCACTAACATAGAGAGAGAGAGATCTGTTAATACAACACTTTAATTTCAAATAAAAATTACAAAAATAGCTTCCAGTGATTTATCTCTATAATTATTATCTAGTTTTTTTGATACAAACAGTTTGCAATTAATAGGTGAGTTCCCGTACGCTTACCAACCTAGGCCAATAGCATTACGTGTAAATGTGTTTTTTCGGGGGGTCGAAAATAGTAGTTATTTTGATATTTTTTTTAAATAAAAAAAGCATACAGCAGTAAATGTCGGAGAACTGATTAAAGTAGACAATTTCGATGCTTGTGAATTAGACTTTCAGAATATGCTTTGCTTTTTAAAATTTCGATTTTTATTTTTTTGAGCAGAAATAAAAATCGACCACTGCCAAAAAAAATGGGAGAAATTTGAGAAAAAGTCAATTGAATAATTTGTTTTTAGTTACGAGTATACGAGTGTACTTCAAGCAATAAAATATGTATACAGTGGCTTAATAAAGAAGTCGGATAAATATTTAAATTATATTAACTAATATTTTTCATTTTAACCCTTTCAGACATTAAAGTGAACTAGTTGAGATAAAAATCTGAAAATTTCAGTGTTAGCTAATTTTGGGGTGCTGAGTAAGAATCTGAAGTCTAATTAAAGGTAGGTTGTCTCACCTGGCTCCAATGTGTTGTCCAATATATTGGACAAAATTATTCAGGGGATATATTTCTTGTATGTAAATTATAAGTCAATAAGTGTAACTAAATGAGACAAAAGTAATCAAAACATTTATTTTGAGTGATAGTTTGCGAAACAATTACTTCCGCGTTTTACACAAAGATACACATTACATTTTTTGCAAACAATAAAAGAATTTTTTGAACAACCGGCCATTTTGCAGCGACCTGCGTTGGTATTTTCTAAATAATTTAGTAAGTGATTCTGACTATCATGTCGAACTTCTTTAGTAGGTGCACTTTGATTTGTTTTTTTGCGTTTGAGTGAATTTTGTAATGGTTCAGTAGAAATCGTTGATATGCAGCTTTCTGATATGGGCGGACATGAAGGGGTTCTTCCTCTATGAGGTATATTAATATCATTATCTTTTTTCTGCAATTTAATCAAAACATTCGCTACATGAGCACGAAAACTTAGGGAATCTAATATATCTTTTTGTGGGATTCCATTTAATTCACACGCTTTTTTATATTCCATCCACGAAGCTGTAAGCGCCAGGTCAACAAAATGCATTATTACGCGTGCGGTCCATTTTGAAGTACGAATGTTGATTCTATAGTACTGTAGCATTTGATCTAGGAGGTCCACTCCACCCATATTTTCATTGTATAAACGTACAACTTCAGGACGGTTTACTTCTACATATTTTAATGTTTTTTTTTGTCCCATCTCTTCGCCATATCTGATGAACCGACTCCCACGAAGCTAGATTTACAACCTTATTGTGAAACCACCTGAAAATTGAATAACAAAAATTTATAAACTCGTTCAGAAATTAACAATAAACAGGAAGCACCTCTTCCACGCTTACTCAAAACTTTTTGATCTGGCAAAGGTGGATTGCTAAATCGATTGCTTCGTACTGTTCGTGCTGCATAAATACCTCTATCCAGAAGAATTTCAAATACTTGAAAAGAAGGGAAGTAATTATCAAAATATAATTTGTGACCCTGAGAATGCATTGGAGTGCGCTTTGCCAAGTGCGATAAAACTGCTGATCCACTTCCAATGGTCTTGACTAATATTTGGTTGAGTGGTGTTGTAGAACCTTGGTATATAATGAAATCATAGGGCATTCCACTCTTACCGCATAAAAAGAATACTTTGATACCCCATGGACATGGTTTGCCTTTTATGTACTGCAGGCCAGTAAATTTTTCTTTGAATGGAATTACTTGCTCGTCCACGCAAAGATTTTCCTCCAAAGGCAATTGGTGAAGCCGATGGCGCACATGTTCAATTACGGGCCTTACTTTGTATATTCTATCGTGACAATCTTTTGGCCGTTCTGAAATATCTGTTACATGTATAAAGTTTCGTAATAAAAAGAAACGGTTGATCGTCATTTTTTCATAAAACAAAGGCATTCCCCAACGCTTAACAAAGTACATTCGCACTCGAGGAAATTTCAAACAACGCATCAAAATATGAAGCCCAAAAAATATACGCATTTCATGAGCGTTGGATTGTATGAAAGATGATTTACCTTGCTGAACGGCATATAAATTTGTATAATATGTGGCTTTGTCAAAAAATTTATGATCGAAATATTGAAATGGCGTTTTCAATATATAATTATCATTTGGCGGATCAAATGTAACAACAAATTCTAGGCATGAGTCTATTCTTCCATACAATATACCACTATGTGGTTTGGGTATAATGACTTTGTGCTGCTGTTTGTAACTACCAAAAATATTTGACCTAGACCCATCTTTTATTATACCGATCGACTCAGAATCACTTTCTGAGTCGATTTAACAATGTCCGTCCGTCTGTGTGTCCATGTAAAGCTTGTAATCAAACTACAGGTCACAAATATGAATATATTTTGATGAAATTTAGTATAAGCCTTCATCGGCCATATGATGAACGCTTTTGAAATTGGTGAAATTCGGCCCATGTTCAGACCTAGCCCCCATACAAATGACCCCTATGAAACCGACATGAAGTGCCATAAGATCCAAATTATTATATAGATCTCAGTCAAATTGGGTTTGTATGTGTTTATTATATCCATTAATCAGTAGTCCAAAAATAATCCCTATAGGACAATTCTTAGTCATAGGTCCCATATGAGCTGCTTCCCGTTCTTCACTTAAATCTATCAAAAAACAAAAATATTGCACAGATTTTTCTTAAATTTGGTTTGTATATATTTTTTCAAAATATAAGTGACTTTACCAAATATGGTCAAGTCGGTTCATTTTTCGACCTAGTCCCCATATAAATATAGCACCCGATATGAACTTTTTCATATTTGCAGCAAAAAAAAAATTATAACAATGCCACTCAAATTTGGTTAATGCTTACTTTCTATATCGAATTAGTTGGACCGAAAGATAGGGTCTCTAAACCATGGTATAGGGCATCATATGGTCGGTCTAGACCGACTATAATTTTCTTGTTTTTTTTTTTTTTTTTTGGTGAATTGGATTTTGGTGCTTTCAGAAACTTCGCAAGGGCTTTCTGGTACTAAATCCACCAAGTGGGTTAGTTCAACTCCTAGAGTAGCAAATTCCATTTCCGAAATATTGGGCACCTCAATCTCTTCTAAAACTTCCCCATCATCAATTTCTTCAGCCTGTTTCGTGGCAATTAACTTGCACTATTTGTTCAGGAAGCTTACTAAGAGGAAATTGGTGGTCAACTTCATCATCTTCTCCTGAATCACTTAGATCCGAAGTTTCTTCTAAGTGTTTCAAGATTTCTTCTTCACTCAGTGGTCGTTTTGAAGCCATTTCATGAAATAAAGCAGTAATACTGTAGGCTTTTGGTCTACAATTTTATTTTTTGGTAAATGAAACACGCTGGCGATTATTATATTTGAATTTAGTACACATTTTATTTATAAATTCAATTTATTTTTCGTCCGCGATATGTTTTTTTTACTTCGATGTCTATAATGAGACTGTCTTTTGTCTGTCTGTCTGTCTTTGAAAATATTATGCTATATCATAGCCTACTTATTCTAATTGTCAAAGTATGTAATATTGTCCATCTGTCAAAGCCTACTTTTTATAATTGTCTGTTAAACCTAAACAGTGTATTTTAAGATATCAAATTCCACAATCGTGGCAAAGAAATATTGTCCAATATAATGGACATGCATTTAAATACGTCTGGAGACTTTATTACATAAATGGCTTAACAGCCACTCAAGTAACACTTACGTATTTTTTTTAGAACTTAAAATAATATATTTATCACTTTAAACAAGCACTGAATATTGCTATATCTCGCAGTCACAAAGGACTTTTGAAAACAAATCAATTTATCGACAATCAATACAAAATTACACGTGTAAAAGGCATATATGATGAATTTCATTTAAAAATCAAGATAAAACTGAAATTTTGAACCCGACCACCTCAGATATCGATGAAATTTTGTTCATAGCTAAATTTGGTCAATACAAACAAACCCTCATTTTTACAAATGACTGTTTTGCGTTTTTTTGGGTGTGGCACAGTGGGAAAGTTTTCGAAAAAACGCGAAAATGGTCGAAAAGTGCTCCATTTAAAATGCAATAACTCAGAATCGGCTGAACCGATTTCCATGATCTTGGTATCATTAAAAAGATATTTTAAAAGGCTTTATGACAAAAAGAAAATTTTAAATAACGAAAAACCCAAAAAGATCAAGGGTTTTTTTACAGTGTATTATTTTTTTAGAAAGGTTTATCCTTCACCTATACCATATCCAAAAAGTAAAATGGGTTCTTTTTTAGTTTTATTTATATAATTTTTTAAGTAGTGTCACTTCTAGTAATTGCCCTTATATTTTATATTTGCAGGTAAAATAACACAGTACAACACATGATTTGCCAACTCAATTCGCTTTTATTCGCAATTGAGTAAAGGTATGAATTTCAAAAATTTGCTCTACATATGCACAACATTCTTCGGAAAAACCCTCGATCATATTTTTTATGATTCTCAGAATTAACAAAACGGAATAAACAAAGGGTTATTTAATTCTTATGATTGCGTAAGCAAAGTAATTTTTAATTATTTGGGTTTTTCAGTTGGCTACCTGTATGACTTTTTTACAGAAATTCAACCCACATTTAAGGGTGGTCATTATTCGGAAAATTTAAAACTCACACATGGTGAAACAGGTATATAGCCACCGTAAAAAAATATGCACCCATTTTTAAGTACCTGTCAGTAAACTAGTGAACAATACACAGTATAAATAGGAGTGCATTGATCGATTTTACTCATTCAACAAGTGTCGACGAACGCGAAAATTACAAGTCCATATTTTAAAAGTGCAACGTACTGAAATTCATAATTATAAACAGTTTCGAGAAGCCAAGATATCCCATTACAATTTTACGCATATATTTTAAAAATTTGAGTGAATATGAATTCAAACAATAAGTACAGATGCATAAAAATATCTAATAAGCGTTGCGCTTCGCTTCGTAAAATAATTGCAAATATAATTGAGTACTTTCCAGCTGTCGCCAACATTCATTGTAGCCGTATTTGCGAAACTTGCCGGAATACACTGAGAAAAGCGCGCAGTCGTAATGAATCCAACGTGGAGCAGAATGAAGTCTCAAATTATTTACCAATAACGCCCAGCGATGAAATTAGCGAAGAATTGAATGAACTTCCAACTTGTACCAGCCGTAATGCAAACATCGAAAGCAACGAACTCATTGAAAATATAAATGATCACATTATTCCTCATCTACCAAACCAAATGACACCTCTTAAAAGGAAATATATCAAACGAGATGCATACAGAAATAGAAAATCAGTGCAAATTTTGGAAAATATAGCAGATTCACTTGGAGCTGATCCATTATCTGATTTGTCAGCGCAACTTGAAAACGTCAAAGCCATTTACGAAGAAATTTTGCAAAACATCAAATATCAAATAGAGAACAGCTCAAATCTTTTGGAAAAGCAAAAACTTTTATCTCTCTTACCAATCAATATGAGTCACGCAGAAATTAAAGATCGTTTTGGGGATGATATATACAATATATATCTCACGATTGTATCAAAAAAAGTAAAGAAATCCAAAGGAATAAAACGAAGTTTGCAGATATCAATCTTTTAAAAATGAGCAGACGTAGTTTACCAACCGAAACTCTAAGTACAGTCAAATTATTTTATGAAGATGATGAAATTAGCCGAATGATGCCAGGATCGCAAGATTCAATTACTATTAAACAAGGGAACTTACGTGAAAAAGTTCAAAAAAGACTGATGTTATCTTCACTACGCGAATCTTACTACGAACTTAAAAAAAAAAACATCCCTTGGCCAAAGTTGGTTTTACAAAATTTACAATGTTAAGGCCAAAAAATTGTATGAAACTTGAAGTTGGAAACCAGCAAAATATCTGTGTATGCACATTGCATCAGAATATGAAATTGATGTTTGAAAAAAGTCGCTTAAAATCATTTTGTTTTGAAGGAGAATTCACATTTACCGACTACAAAGATGTTCTCAAATTCGTTGTTTGTAATGGTGACATACAAAAACACGAGTGTTGCGTTTCATATGCTAAAACATTTTGAAAATAACCAAACTGAAGAAATAATATACAAAAAGTGGAATACAACGATTAGATGTGTTCTGGAAACGTTAACCACCAACCAAGAATCATTTGTCAGCGATTTTACTGAACACATCAAAGTTCTGATTCCGCATCATTTCATAGCAAAGCGACAATCTGAATATATCAGCAATAAAAGAGCGGCGCTGTTATCAGGAGAAATGTTAATTCAAATGGACTTTGCTGAAAATTATGCATTTCTTGTACAAGATGCCGTGCAAGGATACCATTGGAATAATGATCAGGCTACAATACATCCGTTCGTTATTTATTACAAAGGTAATTATTTTAATATTTTGGTATTAGTAAACACAGCCATCCACACTCATCAAAATATTTAATATTTTTTATTTATTTGTTTTTTTCCTTTGTTTGTTTATTTTCAGATAACGATAAATTATTTCATAAAAGCTTCGCCATAATATCTGATTGCAATACCCATGATAGTATAGCAGTTCATCTATATATTTCAAAAATTATACAGTTCGTGAAGGCCAATATAACCAACAATATTAATAAAATCATTTACGTATCAGATGGTGCAGGAGCACAATATAAAATAAATATAACTTCATTAATTTATCCCATCACAAATCTGATTTTGGTATTGACGCTGAATGGCACTTTTATGCTACCAGTCATGGAAAATCTGCATGTGATGGAATCTCAGGAATATTGAAGAGAGGTGCTCGAAATTATAGTATTGCAAATAAAAATGAAATCCAGACAACGAGGCAACTCTATCAGTGGGCATCAGAAACATATAAGACCACCATACAAGTTGCTTACGCAGATGCTAAAGAATACAAAAACGTTAAAGAAAAGCTATTTTCAAGATATAAAGAAGTTCAAACTATAACAGGAACTCAAGGCTTTCATTCATTCATTCCAATAAATGAAACTTTTTTACATGTGCGCAGATATTCTGACTGTACCAAATTTGAGCAGCGCAAAATTTCTTACAAATAATTAACTTTAAAAAAATGTAAATAAAATAAAACACAAATTAATAAAAACTTGGCAAATAATATAAACAATTGTTGATGGTGTTTTATTTGTAAACATTTAAAAAATGTTAGAATTGTTGAACAATTTTGTAAATGTGTAAGAATGTGACCTGATATTTTCGCTGTTATTCGAATTATTTCAAAAACTTTCGGTACGTATTACTAGAAGTGACACTACTTAAAAAATTATATAAAAAAAAACTAAAAAAGAACCCATTTTACTTTTTGGATATGGTATAGGTGAAGGATAAACCTTTCTAAAAAAATAATACACTGTAAAAAAACCCTTGATCTTTTTGGTTTTTTCGTTATTTAAAATTTTCTTTTTGTTATAAAATTTTCTACAGTGTATTTTTTTTTCAAACGTGTCATAAAGCCTGTTAAAATATCTTTTTAAAGATACCAAGATCATGGAAATCGATTCAGCCGATTCTGAGTTATTGCATTTTAAATGGAGCACTTTTCGACCATTTTCGCGTTTTTTCGAAAACTTTCCCACTGTGCCACGCCCAAAAAATCGCAAAACAGTCACTTCTAAAAATGAGGGTTTGTTTGTATTGATCAAATTTAGCTATGAACAAAATTTCATCGATATCTGAGGGGGTCGGGTTCAATGCATCTCGATTTTTACATGAAATTCATCATATGTAAAACTTATGAAACACTCTTTTGATAGCGGTACATACTGTCAAAATGCGTCTATTTACAGCAACGCTATATGACTTTTAAAAGAGAAAAACAAATGTCCAATATATTGGACAAAATGTCTGAAAGGGTTAAAAACATTTTTGTTTTATAATAACGAACAATACAATATATAACTTTAACATGTAAGAAAATTATAGTCGACGTAAACCTACTATGCGATACCCTATACCATGTGTTCAAAGAATTAGTCCTAGGTTCTAGAATTGGGTATAGAAAAAATTCATAAACCAAATCTGAGTGGAATTTTTATTTTTATTTTATTAAAACGTTCATATCGGATGTTATATTTATATGGAGACTAGATCGAAAAATGTGCCGATACTGACTTTTTTTTACAAAAACATATACAAACTAATTTTAGAAAAATCTGTGCAATATTTTTGTTTTTGATAGGTTTAAGTGAAGATCGGAAAGCACACTTTATATGGGGGCTATGACTAAGAATTGTCCTATTTTCAATAGGAATGAAAATCCTAATTATAATATCATGTTCAAATTTGGTTTATATATTTTAATTACATCCATATAAAGGGTCCGCCATCTCACGTTTTTTTTTTCAACTAGTGCTTATTTCGTGAATGGTAACACTTAGCTCATGTCTGATTTGACAGATAATTAGTTTTATCCTTCCGCTGAACGAATATGGTTGTGTATACGATTGAACAACGCTGGGAAATATTGCATTACTTTGAAAATCATGGTAATGTTGCAGAATGTGTGCGAAAATTGCGTACGGATTTTGGAAGAAGAGAAGCACCGTCAGCTCCGTATGTTCGTTATCTTGTGAAAAAAGTGAAGGAAACTGGCATCCTCATCGATAAACCAAAGCGTGAAAAGCCAAAAACAGTGCGTACACCCGAGAATATTGCTGCTGTGGCAGAAAGTGTGCGTGAAGCGCCATCAACATCAATTCGCCGTCGTTCTCAAGAATTGAACATTTCGGAGGCATCATTGAGACGAATTTTGCATGAAGACCATACAAAGTCCAATTGGTTCAGGAGTTGAAGCCAACTGACCATCCAATACTTACAGAAGATGCCGATTTTGCCAAAAAAATCATCTTCTCAGATGAAGCTCATTTTGATCTTGGCGGGTATGTAAACAAGCAAAATTGTCGCATTTGGGGCACTGAAAACCCGCACGCATACATTGAAAAGCCGATACACCCAAAACGAGTCACTGTTTGGTGCGGATTTTGGTCCAGAGGCATAATTGAGCAAGGAGTGGCCGTTACAGTCAATGGCGATCGCTATCGTGCCATGTTGAACGAATTTTTGTTCACAAAAATTGAAGAGGAGGATATTGGCAACATTTGGTTTCAACAGGACGGCGCTACGTGCCACACAGCCGAAGCTACACTCGATGTTTTGCGCCCTGTTTTTGAAGATCGCATTATCAGCCGCAGAGCTGATGTCGTTTGGCCACCTCGGAGCTGCGATTTGACACCGTTGGACTATTATTTCTGGGGTGCCCTCAAAGATAAGTGTTACGCCACCAAGCCAGAGACAATTGACGCTTTAAAGGACAATATTCGTGAAGCCATTGGTGAAATACAGCTGCACACAATCGATAATGTGCTTAAAAATTGGACCGATCGTGTAGGCTACTGTATGGCCAGCCGAGGCAGCCATTTGAATGAAATTATTTTCCATTATTAACCGGAAGGATTGTACTTTCAAATAAAAAAAGAAATTTGAGATAATATTCAGTAGTTTTTTTTGGCGAACCCTTTATTATAAATGCAAAAATGAAGTGTGTGCCTCCCCATATTAAGCATCCTCCCGATTATCACTTGCATCTATCTAAAGAATTTCGAGTATAACATACACATATTACTCAAATTACGTTTTTATGTACGTATTTTCACTAAATATGGGCTTGTTAGAACCAGTTTTGAAGCTTGTCGCATGTTAATTTTTCATGTCTATTAATAACCTTATCCAGTACGGTTGGACCTAAGACCGGCCCTTTGCCGCATCTTCTGTCGTATAGTCTGCCTATACCGACTATAAATTTGGTAATTGCTTCTGTTTTTTTTATTATTTTATATTAACAATCGGCTGCATTAATACAAGTTGTTATAAATTTCTGTTCGAGTAATGTTTATACCCTTCACACCACTGAAAAATTAATTTGCGATCCCATATATTCTTGATTCTTATAACAACTAGAGTCGATATAGTGATGTTCGTCCGTCTGTCTGTTCGACTGTCGTTCTGTCTGTTGAAATTACGCTCAATCACAAAATAAACAATTTACTTGGGTAAACTAAGGATAATATTATTTCTCATTATTTCGAGTAGGTTGGTGTTTAAAATGGGCTAAATCGGGTATCATTGTGCCAAGATATAACCAAATATATGGAGACAATTCCAAAATATGCTAAAAATTCAATGTGTTTGCTCTTATAATTTTAATATTCAATTTACCAAATTGTTTACTTTTTGATTATATTATACATAAATTCGATGTTAATGTAAACGTAAAACCCAGATGGAGGGTATCAAAGATTCGGCAAAACCTTACATAACACTCTTACTTGTTTTCTTAAATAAATTATGAATCAATATCATTAAAAGCCGTTCCTACTATTTATGAATTATTTATTTTTGCTCTGTGTATTGATTATCATAATTCATTATTCTTGTTATACTTGTTTTTATATGAAATTTCCCACATACACTCATACATGCACTTCTTGGTCACGTGCTTTAACACATTTTATTATTATACTCTATACGACTATGTGGTTTGGGTATAATGACTTTGTGCTGCTGTTTGTAACTACCAGAAATATTTGACCTCGAGCCATCTTTT
Organism: Cordilura impudica; assembly: GCA_963682025.1. NCBI lineage: Eukaryota > Metazoa > Arthropoda > Insecta > Diptera > Scathophagidae > Cordilura > Cordilura impudica. The sequence goes on along the minus strand of OY821518.1, from coordinate 31,563,678 downwards.
ATTACACCGATCGGCTCAGAATCACTTTCTGAGTCGTTTTAACGATGTCCGTCCGTCCGTCTGTGTGTCCATGTAAACCTTGTAATAGAACTACAGGTCACAAATATGAATATATTTCGATGAAATTTGGTATATAAGCTTTTATCAGCCATAGGATGAACGATATTGAAATTGTTGAAAATCGGTCCATGTTCAGACCTAGTCCCCATACAAATGACCCCTAGGAAATCGACATAAATTGCCATAAGATCCAAATTATCATATAGATCTTAGTAAAATAATCTCCAAAAATAATCCCTATTGGACAATTCTTAGTCATAGGCCCCATATAGAGCTGCTTCCCGATCTTCACTTAAATCTATCAAAAAAAACCAAAAATATTCCACAGATTTTTCTCAAATTTGGTTTGTGTATATTTTTTCAAAATATAAATGACTTTACCAAATATGGTCAGGATCGGTTAATTTTTTGACCTAGTCCACATATAAATATAGCACCCGATATGAACTTTTTCATATCTGCAGCCAAAAACATTAATAACAATGCCACTTAAATTTGGTTTTTGCTTATAGATAGAGATAGGGTTTCTAAGCCATGGTATAGGGTATCGTATGGTCGGTCTAGACCGACTATAATTTTCTTACTTGTTTTTGTTCAGGTATTGTGAGGAGGTAGATAACACAACCAGCCAAAATAAGACTTTTCGCGAATTTCTTGCCATTTGATGACTGAATTCAATTTTTCCAATTATTTTTCTTTTATCAGATTCGAATAATCAAAATTCGAAGAAGTGTTATTTTTAATACGAATTTAATTATATTAAATGCGAGGATTCCATTATACAGTCGAACTTCTCTATAGTGAACTTCTCCTTATAATGAATTGATCTCCTTATAATGAATTTCCCTACAGTGAATTTTTCTTTTTAAAGAAATAATTTTGCTGATGTAAATTTGACGCACATGCTTTTTTGTCTCCATATAATGAATTATTAAAAAAAAAAATCTTTTACGCAACACTGTATACGGAGAAGAAAGTAAAATATAATAAGGGGAATCCCCAAAATATGAAAATAAGAACAAAAAAGTTCCATCTATAAAAATTTTGACAGTAGTTGACCGTGTTCAGTGAACGAAAATGGCGCAGCGAAGTAGAATTTCGCGTGAAAAAAGTTATTAATAATTAATACATCTGAAGAAGGAGTAACAAAAAAAAAAAAAAACAAACAAAAAGATCATGTGAGTCCGATCACAGGGGAGATGTGTAAACATCTAGTAATTAAAGATTTTTTATGGCACTTAAAAAAAAAAACAGAAAGCGTCTTATTATTTATTATTTCAACAGTTTAATTTTAAATTTTTCGTTTTTAATTTTTTATTTTAATTTTTCCTTTTTTATATTTTTTATTTTTCATTCTTCATTTTTAATTTTAATTTTTGATTTTTCATTTTTAATTTTTTTTATTTGTAATTTTTCATTTTTGGTTTTTCGTTTTTCATATTTAATTCTTTATTTTCCATTTTTATTTTTCATTTTTTATTTTTAATTTTTCATTTTTAATTATTAATTTTTAATTTTTAACTTTTAATTTTTAATTTTTAATTTTTAATTTTTAATTTTTAATTTTTAATTTTTAATTTTAATTTTTAATTTTTAATTTTTAATTTTTAATTTTTAATTTTTAATTTTTAATTTTTAATTTTTAATTTTTAATTTTTAATTTTTAATTTTTAATTTTTAATTTTTAATTTTTAATTTTTAATTTTTAATTTTTAATTTTTAATTTTTAATTTTTAATTTTTAATTTTTAATTTTTAATTTTTAATTTTTAATTTTTAATTTTTAATTTTTAATTTTTAATTTTTAATTTTTAATTTTTAATTTTTAATTTTTAATTTTTAATTTTTAATTTTTAATTTTTAATTTTTAATTTTTAATTTTTAATTTTTAATTTTTAATTTTTAATTTTTAATTTTTAATTTTTAATTTTTAATTTTTAATTTTTAATTTTTAATTTTTAATTTTTAATTTTTAATTTTTAATTTTTAATTTTTAATTTTTAATTTTAATTTTTAATTTTTAATTTTTAATTTTTAATTTTAATTTTTAATTTTTAATTTTTAATTTTTAATTTTTAATTTTTAATTTTTAATTTTTAATTTTTAATTTTTAATTTTTAATTTTTAATTTTTAATTTTTAATTTTTAATTTTTAATTTTTAATTTTTAATTTTTAATTTTTAATTTTTAATTTTTAATTTTTAATTTTTAATTTTTAATTCTTAATTTTTAATTTTTAATTTTTAATTTTTAATTTTTAATTTTTAATTTCTTAATTCTTAAATTTTAATTTTTAATTTTTAATTTTTTAATTTTTAATTTTTAATTTTTAATTTTTAATTTTTAATTTTTAATTTTTAATTTTTAATTTTTAATTTTTAATTTTTAATTTTTAATTTTTAATTTTTAATTTTTAATTTTTAATTTTTAATTTTTAATTTTTAATTTTTAATTTTTAATTTTTAATTTTTAATTTTAAATTTTTAATTTTTTAATTTTTAATTTTAATTTTTAATTTTTAATTTTTAATTTTTAATTTTTAATTTTTAATTTTTAATTTTTAATTTTTAATTTTTAATTTTTAATTTTAATTTTTAATTTTTAATTTTTAATTTTTAATTTTTAATTTTTAATTTTTAATTTTTAATTTTTAATTTTTAATTTTTAATTTTTAATTTTTAATTTTTAATTTTTAATTTTTAATTTTTAATTTTTAATTTTTAATTTTTAATTTTTAATTTTTAATTTTTAATTTTTAATTTTTAATTTTTAATTTTTAATTTTTAATTTTTAATTTTTAATTTTTAATTTTTAATTTTTAATTTGTAATTTTTAATTTTTAATTTTTAATTTTTAATTTTTAATTTTTAATTTTTAATTTTTAAATTTTAATTTTTAATTTTTAATTTTTAATTTTTAATTTTTAATTTTTAATTTTTAATTTTTAATTTTTAAATTTTTAATTTTAATTTTTAATTTTTAATTTTTAATTTTTAATTTTTAATTTTTAATTTTTAATTTTTAATTTTTAATTTTTAATTTTTAATTTTTAATTTTTAATTTTTAATTTTTAATTTTTAATTTTTAATTTTTAATTTTTAATTTTTAATTTTTAATTTTTAATTTTTAATTTTTAATTTTTAATTTTTAATTTTTAATTTTTAATTTTTAATTTTTAATTTTTAATTTTAATTTTTAATTTTTAATTTTTAATTTTTAATTTTCAATTTTTAATTTTTAATTTTAATTTTTAATTTTTAATTTTTAATTTTTAATTTTTAATTTTTAATTTTTAATTTTTAATTTTTAATTTTTAATTTTTAATTTTTAATTTTTAATTTTTAATTTTTAATTTTTAATTTTTAATTTTTAATTTCTAATTTTTAATTTTTAATTTTTAATTCTAAATTTTAATTTTAATATTAATTTTTCGTTTTTCATTTTTAATCTTTTTTATTTGTAATTTTTTATTTTTCGTTTTTCATTTTTTATTCTTAATTTTTCATTTTTCATTTATTATTTTTAATTTTTTATTATACATTTTTTATTTTTAATTTTTTATTTTACATCATAATTTTTTCACCAATACAATCATAAATCACACCGATTTTGTCTTACGTCTCACATGTTACGCTGTTTTTATGATTGTATTGTGAAATAGAAATTTAGCCCCCTGCGCGTATAGATGTTTACACATCAGAAAATATAAAGATTTGGTGTGATGTAATAACAAATTTAGTAAATAAAATAAATATTAAAGTCTGAAAAGTGGTATTAAAATTGGTTATAATTTAACTTAATAAAAAAAATATATATTTTAATAATTCGATAGAAAGGAACATATAGACTTCAATAAACGAATTATTTCTCTAATAAATCTACAAAAATTAGTTTTGTGAATAAAAAATATGTTGTCAGCTTTAAAAACCTCAATAGAATATATAAAATGTATTGAAATTCAAAATAACGGATATATTTTTACTTAATAAAGAAGCTAAAATATATTGGAAATGAAAAAGAACTATAGTAACTAACTGAAAGACACTTGAAAATAAAAAAAATAGCTAAAATATTTGATTATGTGAAATATGAGATCAAAAATATTTTGAAATAAAAATTTAAATATGATAAATTTTTTCATTGAATTACTTATAGGTTTAATAAAACTATATTATTCTATAAACGAAAAAACTTAAACTATTAAAAAAGAATCTTTTCTAATAAAACAAAAAAAAAAAATTACTAACTGTTCTAAGAAGAACAAGTAAGAAAATTATAGTCGGTCTAGACCGACTATACGATACCCTATACCATGTCCTATCTCTTAGGCCCAACTAACTGGACATAGAAAATAAGCAAAAACCAAATTTGAGTCTGATTTTTATTAATTTTTTTGGCTGCAGATATGAAAAAATTCATATCGGATGCTATATCTATATGGGGACCAGGTCCGAAAATGGACCGATCCTGATCATGTTTGGTAAAGTCTCTTGTATTTTGCAAAAATATATACAAACAAAATCTGAGAAGAATCAATGCAATATTTTTGTTTTTTAATAGATTTAAGTGAAGATCGGGAAGCAGCTCTATATGGGGCCAAAGGGACAATTTTTGGACTACTCATTGATGGACGTAATGAACGCATACAAAACCCAATTTGAGTAAGATCCATATGACAATTTGGATCTTATGGCAATTTATGTCGATTTCATAGGGGTAATTTGTATGGGGGCTAGGTCTGAACATGGACCGATTCTCACCAATTTCAATAGCGTTCATCCCATGGCCGATAAAAGCTTATACACCAAATTTCGTCAAAATATATTCATATTTGCGACCTGCAGTTTGATTACAAGCTTTACATGGACACACAGACGGACGGACGGACGGACGGACATTGTTAAATCAACTCAGAAAGTGATTCTGATTCGATCGGTATAATTAAAGATGGGTCTAGGTCAAATATTTTTGGTTGTTACAAACAGCAGCACAAAGTCATTATACCCAAACCACATAGTGGTATAGGGTATAAAAATGCAATGTAACATTTTATTCATTTATTTTAGACATAAAAAGTATCATTTTATAAAAGTTAAAATTTTTTTTAATTAAGACAAAAAATTCTAAGAAAAAACAAGTAAGAAAATTATAGTCGGTCTAGACCGACTATACGATACCCTATACCATGCGTTTGGAAACCCTATCTCTTAGGCCCAACTAACTGGACATAGAAAATAAGCAAAAACCAAATTTGAGTGGGATTTTTATTAATTTTTTTGGCTGCAGATATGAAAAAGTTCATATCGGATGCTATATCTATATGGGGACTAGGTCCAAAAATGGACCGATCCTGACCATGGTTGGTAACGTCTCTTGTATTTTGCAAAAACATATACAAACAAAATTTGAGAAGAATCAGTGCAATATTTTTGTTTTTTTAATAGATTTAAGTTAATATCGGGAAGCAGCTCTATATGAGACCAAAGGGATCATTTTTGGACTACTCATTAATGGATGTAATGAACGCATACAAACCCAATTTGAGTAAGATCTATATGACAATTTGGATCTTATGGCAATTTATGTCGATTTCATAGGGGTAATTTGTATGGGGGCTAGGTCTGAACATGGACCGAATTTCACCAATTTCAATAGCGTTCATCCCATGGCCGATAAAAGCTTATATACCAAATTTCATCAAAATATATTCATATTTGCGACCTGCAGTTTGATTACAAGCTTTACATGGACACACAGACGGACGGACGGACGGACGGACGGACGGACATTGTTAAATCAACTCAAAACGTGATTCTGATTCGATCGGTATAATTAAAGATGGGTCTGGGTCAAATATTTTTGGTTGTTACAAACAGCAGCACAAAGTCATTATACCCAAACCACATAGTGGTATAGGGTATAAAAATGAAATATATTAAAACTTTAATACGAAAAATTGTTTGAAAATCGTTAATATTTGAAAAAAAATGTTAGAAAATCATTTATATTTGAAAAAAAAAATATATAAAGAATTGGTGTGATGTGATGTAATAACAAATTTAGTAAATAAATATTTAAGTGGATACATTTAATTATGTGATTTCACAATATTGTGAAATAAAAATTTAATATAAAAAAATACGATACTAAAACATTAAAATTGATTTGAATTATCTAGAATTATTTTGTTTTAAAATTCAAAAAGAAAATTAAAACATATTCAAAAATATTTTTTTGTAAATAAATAAGAATAAAATTCATTCATTTCATTATAACAAAAAATTGTTTTAATTTTTTACATAGCAGTAAACATGTTTTACACTTTGAATTTTGTTTGCTTGCGTACATGTAAAAGAAAAAAGAACTGTGTTAGTAAACAATTTTAAGTTAAGCTTTTGGTTTGTTAATAAAAATTTAAATGTTCTTAAACTAGTTCTGTCAACAGCAAATATCTGTGGTCACAAGTGATAAACGCTTAAGTCGACTTAAGAATGATTTGAGTTATGTATGCTATCATATTCTACTAAAAACGCTTTATATTTACGTGAAATTCCCATTTCTCTATCAGTGTTTATTAAAAAGTTATTAATGAAAACATACTGACCTAAGTCATTTATATAAAAAGTTGTTTTTCTGAAAAGCATGATATTCGACGATTTGGGTTATCTATGCTATCATGTTCTGCTAAAAACGGTTTATATTTACGTGAAATCCCCACTTCTCTAACACAATTTATTAAAAAGATATTAATAACAAGTAAGAAAATTATAGTCGGTCTAGACCGACTATACGATACCCAATACCATGCGTTTAGAAACCCTATCTCTTAGGCCCAACTAACTGGACATTGAAAATAAGCAAAAACCAAATTTGAGTGGGATTTTTATTAATTTTTTTGGCTGCAGATATGAAAAAGTTCATATCGGATGCTATATCTATAAAGGGACTAGGTCCAAAAATGGACCGATACTGATGATGTTTGGTAAAGTCTCTTGTATTTTGCAAAAATATGTACAAACAAAATTTGAGAAGAATCAGTGCAATATTTTTGTTTTTTAATTGATTTAAGTGAAGATCGGGAAGCAGCTCTATATGGGGCCAAAGGGATCATTTTTGGAGTACTCATTAGTGGATGTAATGAACGCATACAAACCCAATTTGAGTAAGATCTATATGACAAATTGGATCTTATGGCAATTTATGTCGATTTCATATGGGTAATTTGTATGGGGGCTAGGTCTGAACATGGACCGATTCTCACCAATTTCAATAGAGTTCATCCCATGGCCGATAAAGGCTTATATACCAAATTTCGTCAAAATATATTCATATTTGCGACCTGCAGTTTGATTACAAGCTTTACATGGACACACAGACGGACGGACGGACGGACGGACATTGTTAAATCAACTCAGAAAGTGATTCTGATTCGATCGGTATAATTAAAGATGGGTCTAGGTCAAATATTTTTGGTTGTTACAAACAGCAGCACAAAGTCATTATACCCAAACCACATAGTGGTATAGGGTATAAAAATATACTGACCTAAGTCGTAATGAAGCCTCATTACATTTATATAAAAAGTTATTTTTCTCGAAAGCATGATTTTCGACTTAGGCGGTTAATGCCTCTGACCACAGATATATACTTAAATATTAAAAAAAAAAACTCTGTAAGTTTGTGAACATGTTAAACTCACAGCACACCTAGTGGTTCTGCTTACTAAAAAAGTTCTGTCAATAGCAAATATACACCTGAATATTTAAAATTAACGAAAAAGATTTGTGATTTTGCTAAACAGACAGCGAACTCGGCGGTTCTGCTTACTAAATAACCAATACACTAACATATACCTCACACGGATTTTCCCTTATGCTGTTTTTGTGATTGCATTGTGAAGTTGGATTTTAGCCCCCCTGAGCGCATAGATGCTACACATCAAAAGTATATTGCTAAGCAGTTTGTGAATATTCCCAGCATTTTATCAAATATTTTAAAAAACAAGGGAGTAATTCTAAAAAATGTAGAAGACGAGCAATTGCACTAAACGCAAAAGGCTTCGAACCTGCTTTTTTGAGGATATTGATGAAGCAATGCTCAAATGGATAAACGTACTTCGAACCTTTGTGGAGATGAGGTGTAACGTGCCGAGTGATGTATCTAAATCTCTAAATGTATTAGGAGGTTTTATTGAGGATGAAAAATGGAAGAGTGTAATCCAAAATACCTGATTGTTTTAAATAAAAGTGGAAAAACTATAATTTCTGTATAATGAAGTGCAGATTCATTATAGGGAAGTTCAACTGTATTTCATTTACATTGACAGCTTAATCTTAAGCATTTATCTTAATTTTATATTAACAATTATGTTTTATCTAATTCATATCTTGATTGAGTCAAAGTTTAGTTTTAAATTAAGTGTTAAAACCACTTATGCTAAACATTAAATAAATTTAATTTAGAAGGTTCAACTTTATTAGCACTAATCCATGATATTTGTGAAGAGACCAGCAAATGTACGGCCGGTGAACAAGCATCTGATCTTAAACCAATTAGCCCAAAGGCAATTAAAACATTTTCATTATTGGTTTGTTGTACCAAAGGTGCACCAGATCCCCAAATACATTTGCCAACACCACCAGTACAAATATTTGTTGGCTGTATTTTAAAGTCAGGTAGACTCAACTCTGATTTACATGCATCATTACTTATGATTGGCACAGTTGCAACCTGTAATGTGGAAGGATATTCAGGCGAATGTGTTGACGCTTTTATGTGCCAACCATATAACATTGCATTGCCTGAAGGTGTGGTTCCACTAGCTGGTAGGCTGATAGCAGCTACAGCACTTGACCAGGTAAAGGGTGTCGCAGTATAGAGTAAACCAATGTCGTTGTGACCCCTCGAATTTCGATTAATCGTATATAAGTCATGTACAACGTAATAATTAATGGAACGTTTTTGTGTTGTTGTAGCGGTACCATCAACTGAATTACTACCAGCCACCAAGGTACTGCTCATTACTTGGTCTTTAGATCGCAGACAGTGGGCAGCTGTTACTATCCAATTTTCACTCAAAATACTTCCCGTACAAATGTGTGAGCCGTTGGATTGGATCGACACTATAAATGGAGCACTGTTGGTTGCTGCCTCCGTACTATTAACAACATGTCCTTCTTGAGATGGCTGGGTCTTCGTTGTGGAACCGTAGGACGATTTCGTTAATACGAAAACAAATACGGAAAATATTAGATTACGTGCGTTCGCCATAGCGATATTTTGTAAACTGAAAGTTTATTGTTTGTAAGTATTAATTATGTATTTATTAGTAAGTAAAACAAATAACAGATTATTAAGACGACATTTGTATTTTTTTCTATTTCGATTTCCCATCAATTGCAATTTTATAATTAAACAATAAATTGTATAAAATCAAGTTCATTAAAACGATAGAGAGAAATCTGTTAATACAACACTTTAATTTCAAATAAGCATTACAAAAATAGCTTCTAGTGGTTTATCTCTATTTTCTCTCTCGTCTAAGAGTGCTTTGAAGATTATTATTATCTAGTTTTATTTGGTACAGACAATTTGCAATTAATAGGTAAGTTCCCGTACGTTGACCAACCATGGCCAATAGCGTTCCGTGTAAATGTGTTTTTCCGAGGGTCGAAAATAAAATTTTTTTGATATTTTTTTAGATAAAAAAAGCATATAGAAGTAAATGTCAGAGAACTGATTCAACCACTACTAAAAAAAAAATGGGAGAAATTTGAGAAAAACTCAACTGAATAATTTGTTGGCAGACGGTGGCTCAATAAAGTAGTCGGATAAATATTAAAATTAATATAATTAAAACATGTCAAAAACAGTTTTGTTTTATAATAAGGAACAATACAATATATAGTTTTAACAAGTAAGAAAATTATAGTCGACGTAAACCGAATATGCGATACCCTATACCATGCGTTCAGAGAATAGGTCTTAGGTCCAACTAATTGGGTATAGAAAATAATCATAAACCAAATCTGAGTGGAATTTTTATTTTTATTTTATTAAGTAGTCCATATCGGGGAATTGTGGCAATTAACAGAAGTGGAAAGTTCTCTGATTGCCTTTCACTTGGGAATGGCCAGAAATGATCCTTTTGTCTAATTGTCAAAGCAACTCACACCGCCAGCATTAGGCTAGGTATTCCCCGGGCAATGGTTTCTGATATCATTCAGAGCTAGCAAACGTGAGAAGGCGAAATGTAAACTGTGCAGCCTGATGGTCTAATAACTGATGACGTCTCAAGTAATTAGGTGTCGTCAGTTACAAGTCGGTCTGACGGCTTAGGTGGCAGCCCCATCATCAGACAAGGATATCTTGTGCCGATTATTCATTAAATCCGAAATTACACAAACAATTCCCAGAAACTCAAGAAGAAATGAAAATCAAACTGGAAAAAAAACGATGACGATCCCGCGCAATGATAAAGGACTTCTACTTTATCAACCTTGAGCAAGTTTGCAAAATTTTTGGAAAATACAATCGCGCCTTCCTAGGTATGAGTGAAGTACGATGGAACCAAAATGGCACCATAAAAGATATAGATGGTCATCAACTGCTGTGGTCTGGTATGCCGAACGAAAATGATGTGCACCAATATGGTGTTGGTATACTGATACATGCGAATATCTGTGATTATTTATTAGACTACAAATTTGTTAACGAGCGCATTATGTCTGTTCGACTGAAATGGAAGAACATCAATCTTATGGTAGTGCAATGCTATGCGCCTATTGAAGGTGCTGACGTAGAGCAGAAAATCAAATTTTATGATACAATGAATCTAACCTTGAAAGATATCCCCAATAAAGATTTTAAAATTGTAATGGGAGATTTCAACTCAAAAGTTGGAGCGGAAAACCATGGTATGGAGGGAATAATGGGTAAACATGGTATTGGATCGATCAATAGTAATGGTGAACTCTTAGTAGAAATGTGTGGTATGAATCAACCTAAAATTGGGGGTACACTTTTTTCCCACAAATTGAATCACAAGACGACGTGGAAATCACCTGACGCTGAAACTCAAAATCAAATTGATCACATCTGCATACCAGCAAAGTGGAGTAACTGTTGATGGGATGTTCGAAATAAGCGTGGAGCAGACATAGGATCTGACCACTTTATGCTCTTTGGTAAACTACATTTGAAGCTGCCGACCAAAATATAAAAGAACACACACCCCACGTACAAAATAAAGGGTCCGCCATCTAACGTTTTTTTTTTCAACTAGTGCTTATTTCGTGAATGGTCATGTCTGATTTGACAGATAATTAGTTTTATCCTTCCGCTGAACGAATATGGTTGTATATACGCTTGAACAACGCTGGGAAATATTGCGACATTACTTTGAAAATCATGGTAATGTTGCAGAATGTGTGCGAAAATTGCGTACGGATTTTGGAAGAAGAGAAGCACCGTCAGCTCCGTATCTTCGTTATCTTGTGAAAAAAGTGAAAGAAACTGGCATCCTCATCAATAAACCAAAGCGTGAAAAGCCAAAAACAGTGCGTACACCCGAGAATATTGCTGCTGTGGCAGAAAGTGTGCGTGATGCGCCATCAACATCAATTCACTCTCGTTCTCAAGAATTGAACATTTCGGAGGCATCATTGAGACGAATTTTGCATAAAGACCTTGGTATGACGCCATACAAAGTCCAATTGGTTCAGGAGTTGAAGCCAACTGACCATCCAATGCGTTTTCGCTTCGCTAAGTGGGCCTGCGATCGACTTACAGAAGATGCCGATTTTGCCAAAAAAAATCATCTTTTTAGATGAAGCTCATTTTGATCTTGGCGGGTATGTAAACAAGCAAAATTGTCGCATTTGGGGCACAGAAAACCCGCACGCATACATTAAAAAGCCGATACACCCAAAACGAGTCACTGTTTGGTGCGGATTTTGGTCCAGATGCATAATTGGGCCATTTTTCTTCGAAAATGAGCAAGGAGTGGCCGTTACAGTCAATGGCGATCGTTATCGGGCCATGTTGAACGAATTTTTGTTCGTAAAAATTGAAGAGGAGGATATTGGCAACATTTGGTTTCAACAGCATGGCGCTATGAGCCACACAGCCGAAGCTACACTCGATGTTTTGCGCCCTGTTTTTGAAGATCGCATTATTATCCGCAGAGCTGATGTCGTTTGGCCACCTCGGAGCTGCGATTTGACACCGTTGGACTATTATTTGTGGGGTGCCCTCAAAGATAAGTGTTATGCCAATAAGCCAGAGACAATAGACGCTTTAAAGGACAATATTCGTGAAGCCATTGGTGAAATTCAGCTGCACACAATCGATAATGTGCTTAAAAATTGGACCGATCGTGTAGGCTACTGCATGGCCAGCCGAGGCAGCCATTTGAATGAAATTATTTTCCATTATTAACCGGAAGGATTGTACTCTCAAATAAAAAAAAGATTTGAGATAATATTCAGTAGTTTTTTTTATAGCATTTTCAAAAAAAAAAAAGTTATTTGGCGGACCCTTTAGATAAAAAGTTATTTTTCTCGAAAGAATGATTTTCGACTTAGACGGTTAATGCTTGTGACCACAGATATATACTTAAATATTTAAAAAAAAAACTGTTTCTGAACATGTTAAACTCACAGCACACCTAGCGGTTCTGCTTACTAAAAAAGTTCTGTCAATAGCAAATATACACCTGAATATTTAAAATTAACGAAAAAGATTTGTGATTTTGCTAAACAGACAGTGAACTCGGTGGTTCTGCTTACTAAATACACCAATACACTAACATATACCTCACATCGATTTTCCCTTATGCTGTTTTTGTGATTGCATTGTGAAGTTGGATTTTAGCCACACCTGAGCGCATAGATGTTACACATCAAAAATATATTGCTAAGCAGTTTGTGAATATTCCCAGCACTTTATCAAATATTTTGCACTAAACGCAAAAGGCTTCGAACCTGCTTTTTTGAGGATATTGATGAAGCAATGCTCAAATGGATAACCGTACTTCGAACCTTTGTGGAGATGAGGTGTAACGTGCCGAGTGATGTATATAAGTCTCTAAATGTATTAGGAGTTTTTATTGAGGATGAAAAATGGAAGAGTGTAATCCAAAATACCTGATTGTTTTAAACAAAAGTGGAAAAACTATAATTTCTGTATAATGAAGTGCAGATTCATTATAGGGAAGTTCAACTGTATTTCATTTACATTGACAGCTTAATCTTAAGCATTTATCTTAATTTTATATAAACAATTATGTTTTTATTTAATTCATATCTTGATTGAGTCAAAGTTTAGTTTGAAATTAAGTGTTAAAATCACTTAAGCTAAACATTAAATAAATTTAATTTAGAAGGTTCAACTTTATTAGCACTGATCCATGATATTTCTGAAGAAACCAGCAAATGTATGGCCGGTGAACAATTATCTCCTCCTAGGGCTAATACCGCAAAGGCAATTAAAACATTTTCATTATTGGTTTGTTGTACCAAAGGTGCACCAGAACTCCAAATACATTTGCCAACACCACCAGTACAAATATTTGTTGTATGTGTTTTAAATTCAGGTATACCCAACTCTGATTCACATGCATCATTAGTTATGATTGGCACAGTTGCAACCTGTAATGTGGAAGGATATTTAGGCGAATGTGTTGACGCTTGTCTATGCCAACCATATAACATTGCATTGCCTGAAGGTGTGGTTCCACTAGCAGGTAGGCTGATAGCAGCTACAGCATTTGACCAGGTAAATGGTGTCGCAGTATAGACTAAACCAATGTCGTTCTGAGCCCTCGTATTTATTTTTCTCGTATATAAGTCATGTATAACGTAATAGTTAATGGAACGTTTCTGTGTTGTTGTAGCGGTACCATCAACTGAATTACTACCAGCCACCAAGATACTGCCCATTACTTTATCTTCAACCTGCAGATAGTCCAGACAGTGGGCAGGTGCTACTACCCAATTTTCATTCAAAATACTTCCTGTACAAATGTGTGAGCCGTTGAACTGAATCGACACTATAAATGGAGCACTGTTAGGTGCTGCCTCCGTACTATTAACAACATGTCCTTCTTCAGATGGCTGGGTCTCCGTTGTGGAACCGTAGGACGATTTCGTTAATATGAAAACAAATACGGAAAATATTAGATTACGTGCGTTCGCCATAGCGATATTTTGTAAACTGAAAGTTTTTTGTTTGCAAGTATTTATTATAAAACAAATAACAGAATAATAAGACGACATTTGTAATTTTTCTATCAATTCCCATCAATTGTAATTTTATAATTAAACAATAAATTGTATAAAATCAAGTTCATTAAAACGATAGAGAGAAATCTGTTAATACAACACTTTAATTTCAAATAAGCATTACAAAAATAGCTTCTAGTGGTTTATCTCTATTTTCTCTCTCGTCTAAGAGTGCCTTGAAGATTATTATTATCTAGTTTTATTTGGTACAGAAAATTTGCAATTAATAGGTAAGTTCCCGTACGTTTACCAACCATGGCCAATAGCGTTCCGTGTAAATATGTTTTTCCGAGGGTAGAAAATAACAGTTATTTTGATATTTTTTAGATAAGAAGCATATAGAAAAAAATGATTCAACCAATGCCAAAAAAATATGGTAGAAATTTGAGAAAAAGTCAACTGAATAATTTGTTGGCAGTTACGAGTAAACAGTGGTTCAATAAAGTACTCGGATAAATATTAAAATTAATATTATAATTTAAACATGTGAAAAACATTTTTGTTTTATAATAAGGAACAATACAATATATAGTTTTAACAAGTATGAAAACCGAATATGCGATACCATATACCATGCATTCAGAGATTAGGTCTTAGGTCCAACTAATTGGGTATAAAAAAGTAATCATAAACCAAATCTGAGTGGAATTTTTATTTTATTAAAAAGTCCATATCGGATGCTATATTTATATAGGGACTAGATGGAAAAATGGACCGATCCTGGCCATATATGGTTAGGTCACTTATTTTTTACAAAAACATATACAAACTAAATTTAAAAACAAATCTGTGCATAATTTTTGTTTTTGATAGGTTTAGGTGAAGTCGGGAAGCAGCTTTATATGGAGCCTATGACTAAGAATTGTCCTATAGGGTTTATTTTTGGACAACTGATTAATGAATGTAATAAACACTCACAAACCTAATTTGGCCGAGATCTATGTAATAACTTTAATCTTATGATAATTTCAGTCGATTTCATATGGATACTTTGGATGGCGACTAGGTCTGAACATGCATTGAATTTTACCAATTTCAATAGGGTTTGTCCAATAGAAGCTTATATACAAAATGTATTCATATTTGCGACCTGTAATTTGATTACAAGGTTTACATGGACACACAAATCGACTCAGTAAGTGATTCTGAATCGCTCGATATAATAATATTAGAATATATTTTACACGATCTCAATCCGAACAAAACTTTTTAAAGATTAGCCTGAAAGTCACTTAGATGATTTCGAAAATTTTGATTATAAAATTATATTTCCTAAATAAGTACATTAATAGCCTCAACAATTATGCTTGGATCTGAATATTTTTAAGTCCACGATCTTTCACTGGAAAGATCATATCTATCTTCTTCGCTTCGTGAGGTTGTGTAAATAAACTCACGAGTATTAGCGGCGTAGGTGAATCGCGATAATGCAAAACTTTAGATTTTTAAATAACTACCGAGTTTAAGTCCTTTTGTCTTCTACAGGGGGATGATTTAGTTCACAATATTTTTATTTTTGTAAGGCTTTGGTAAATTTAGTTTAGAGGGATTATTTTATATTTCTGTATCTTAACGACAGGTTTATTTCTACAGTCGTTGTTGTATTTGCTATTTAGTTTCTTGGCCCCATACCGATCATGATTAATAATCGTTTTTTAGCCTTTATTAAAGGCTAGTAATTAGTAAGACGTCCGATAGAATGCATCAGGGGGGTAAAAATCTATTTCTCAATACAATCACAAAAACAGAGTAAGAAGTAAGATAAAAACGGTGTGAGGTATGATTGTATTGGTGCAAAGATTATGATATAAAATTATTTCAGCTAATTCAACAACCTCTGCTATAACAGTGTTAAAAATTTCACAATAAAACGTATAACATATAATTCAATATCGCTATTATTAGTATAAAAATTATTTCAGCTAATCCAACAACCCCAACTATAACAACCAGTTGAAATAAAAAATAATCAGCCCAATTACGAATATCCTCCAGGAATTTCTTTCTCACGGAAAATAATTTTCTCGAGAAAAAAAATCCTTCAATTATAAATATTGCGTGAACAAAAAAGTGAATAAGTGGCATCATTGAATATCGAAGCCTGTTGTTTTGTTTTCCCGCCCGTTACACAGACCACTGCCAGTTCGAAATGGTCACACTACATTAGTGGCCCCAAATTTTTCGTGCGAGTAATTGCTGGCACTAACGATGATTAATGTTACCCTGCTGAAAATTTAATATAAACTAGCAGATTCCAGCGCTCGAAATTCGAGTGCAATTTCTAGGCAGCTTTATTTTTCAACTTAGCCAATTCACAAACCAACACTTTTATGGATTATTATTATTGTGAATGAAGATAACAAACTCATTAACAAACACATTAACAAATTTAATAAAACACACAAATAGCATTATGTATAATTATACCCTATACCACTATGTGGTTTGGGTATAATGACTTTGTGCTGCTGTTTGTAACTACCAAAAATATTTGACCTAGACCCATCTTTTATTATACCGAACGAATCAGAATCACTATCTGATTCGATTTAACGATGTCCGTCCGTCCGTCTGTGTGTCCATGTAAACCTTGTAATCAAACTGCAGGTCGCAAATATGAATATATTTTGATAAAATTTGGCATGTGAGCTTCTATCGGCCATAGGATGAACGCTATTGAAATTGGTGAGAATCGGTCCATGTTCAGACCTAGCCCCCATACAAATGACCCCTATGCAATCGACATAAATTGCCATAAGATCCAAATTGTCATATAGATCTCAGTCAAATTGGGTTTATATGCGTTTATTACATCCGTTATTGAGTAGTCCAAAAATAATCCCTATGGGACAACTCTGAGTCATAGGCCCCATATAGAGCTGCTTCCCGATCTTCACTTAAATCTATCAAAAAACAAAAATATTGCACTGATTCTTCTCAAATTTTGTATGTATATATTTTTGCAAAATACAAGAGACTTTACCAAACATGGCCAGGATCGGTCCATTTTTGGGCCTAGTCCCCATATAGATGTAGCATCTGATATGAATTTTTTCATATCTGCAGCCATTTTCTATATTGAGTTAGTTGGACCGAAGAGATAGGGTGTCTAAACGCATCGTATGGGGTATCGTATAGTCGGTCTAGACCGACTATAATTTTCTCACTTGTTTTATGTATGTGTTAGTAGCAACTTTAAATGTAATTTACTCAAAATAAAGGAAAAAACAA
This sequence comes from Cordilura impudica, assembly GCA_963682025.1. Lineage (NCBI taxonomy): Eukaryota > Metazoa > Arthropoda > Insecta > Diptera > Scathophagidae > Cordilura > Cordilura impudica. Next base: position 31,546,106 of record OY821518.1, on the reverse strand, counting down.
GTAAGAAAATTATAGTCGGTCTAGACCGACTATACGATACCCTATACCATGCGTTTAGAGACCCTATCTCTTAGGCCCAACTAACTGGACATAGAAAATAAGCAAAAACCAAATTTGAGTGGGATTTTTATTAATTTTTTTGGCTGCAGATATGAAAAAGTTCATATCGGATGCTATATCTATATAGGGACTTGGTCCAAAAATGGACCGATCCTGATCATGTTTGGTAAAGTCTCTTGTATTTTGCAAAAATATATACAAACGAAATTTGAGAAGAATCAGTGCAATATTTTTGTTTTTTTATAGATGTAAGTGAAGATCGGGAAGCAGCTCTATATGGGGTCAAAGGGATCATTTTTGGACTACTCATTAATGAATGTAATGAACGCATACAAACCCAATTTGAGTAAGATCTATATGACAATTTGGATCTTATGGATATTTATGTCGATTTCATATGGGTAATTTGTATGGGGGCTAGGTCTGAGCATGGACCGATTCCCACCAATTTCAATAGCGTTCATCCCATGGCCGATAAAAGCTTATATACCAAATTTCATCAAAATATATTCATATTTGCGACCAGCAGTTTGATTACAAGGTTTACATGGACACACAGACGGACGGACGGACGGACGGACGGACGGACGGACATTGTTAAATCAACTCAGAAAGTGATTCTGATTCGATCGGTATAATTAAAGATGGGTCTAGGTCAAATATTTTTGGTTGTTACAAACAGCAGCACAAAGTCATTATACCCAAACCACATAGTGGTATAGGGTATAATTAAAAAAACTGTAAAATGCCTAAAAAGAAATCCTTTCAAATAATATGCGTTTAGTCAAAATCGGGATAAAACGGTAGAACAAAACATCGGTCACAAGAAATCGCCTAGCCTATTAATATATAGATTTACTGGATTACTGCATTATTGTAATTAAAGTTTTAACTTGTTAAATGTATTATTATGACTCATTTCTTGAAATGCACATATAAAAACGCAAATATGTCAATCATGGAGCATACATATTATTAAAATAATACTAAAAATAATAAATGTGCCTATATAATGAACTCGGTAACTCTATTTTGCAAACAAAACAAAAAGTGAATATGGATGCTAAATTAAAAAAAGGGGAATATTTCAAAAATAATTAATGTATACTATTGCCAATAAATCCTAACGATTTAAAGAACAAAGCCTACGAAAATATAGCAAAAGAGATGAGTATGATGAGGAAGTTTACGCTTCGACATTTTGAAAATGAAATTGCAGTGGCATGTGTAAGCACAAAAGCTAATGGCGAGAGATTCGAACAATTTTTCGTTGATAATACGTATAACTGTAGTGGCCGTGGCAGTGGCCTGTGTAGGACGGGCGTTATTGACAGTTAATTTTCTATTTTTTTTTGTGTGCAAAAGCAAATAAAGTTATTTGAAAGAAAATTCAAATAAAAAATTAATAGCATAGCTATGATGCGAGTACTTGCTGAGGAAATTTGTGTTCTAGAATAACAACAACGAAATAGCCAAAGGATTGCTACAATACAATTGCGAGATGAATCTATAGAAACCGCAATCAATGCCTGAGTTTAGAATTGGGCTGAATGATAAACACATAATTTATATATTAGCTTAGCCTCTGCAGTTGTTTGCTATAAGTGATACGTAGATGACGCTTTCTGTTTGATTTTAATTGATGTGTGAATAGATGTTCACCTGTTCCCTGTGATCGGACTCACATAGTTTTTAATTATAAAATTATGTGTGGATATACTTTTAGTATTTATAATAAATAAAATTCAAAGATTAAGCATTTTGTGAAATATGACATACCTATTTGTTCTCAAGATCAAAAACAGCGCATATACAGGGTTACACAACAATGAATCAGTCAGTTCTGGGTGTAAATATTGTGAAAAAAAAAACAACACTTATTAGGAGTTCTGAACTTTATTTAATTACTTCAGTTATTTAAATTTTAGTTATTTACATTTTTATTTTTATTAATTTAATGTCCTGATTGAGTTAACGTTTTTTTTTCTTTTGGTCTAAAAAAAACTGTTTATTTTTCTCTCAATTTTAAATTAATTTTTCAAAGCATTTTACTAAAGCTAAACATTAAATAAATTTAAGCTAGAAGGTACGACTTGATTAGCATTAATCCATGATATTTGTGAAGAAACCAATACAAATATGGACGGAGAATTGGCCTGACCGCAGGGTATTTTACCCCATGATACAATACCAATTAAAACATTTTGTTGTACCAAAGGACCACCAGAATCTGAAGTGCAGATGCCAACTCCACCACTGAGCGGACCAGTACAAAGATTTGTACTATGTACATCTGAACCTTTACTACCCAAAGCGGATTCACATGAAGCCAGCGTTATAATGGGCAATGTTGCTACTTGTAAGGTGGAAGGATATACAGCCGAAGATGTTGTTGATGTACTGCCCCAACCATACAAAATGGCATTGCCCGTAGGTGTAGTGCCGCTGACAGGTAAGCTGATAGCACCTACAGCACTTGACCAGGTAAATGGTGTCGCAGTATAGACTAATCCAATGTCGTAGGGTGCAGTTCCACCCAAATATAAATCATTGACAACGTAATAATTAATAGAACGTGTTTGTGTTGTTGAGGCCGTACCATCAACTAAAATACTACCAGCCACCAAGGTACTGCCCATCACTTGGGTTTTAGAACTGAGACAGTGGGCAGCTGTAACTATCCAATTTTCACTCAAAATACTGCCGCCACAATAATGTATTTTGTTAGATTGGAACGATACTATAAATGGAGCACTGTTGGCTGCTGCTGCCGTACCACCAACAACGCGTCCTTGCTGAGATGGCTGAATAGCCCTTATTGAACCGTAGGACGATTTCGTAAATACGAAAAGGAATACGTAAAATGTTAGATGTCGTGCGTTGGCCATAGCGTTTTTTTACGAACTGAAAGTTGTGTAATTTTATCAATTTATTTGCTCAGGTTCAAGTATTTATTAAAAGTTGGGAAAACAAAAGTCATGTATGGGAGAAATTAATGAAATGGCAATTGTAAGAATATTGGTTAAATGAAAATTAATTTCCATTAATACAATGAGCTTCAAGAAAGAGGTCTTAAGTCTCTTTGGGGAAAGGACATAAGATATATACATAGGTGTAAACCAAATTTATGTGAGACTATTATGTTTTTTTTTATCAGTAATTATGCTGAAGTTTATATCGTCCTCTCATTCACTAGGACCAGAAATGTGCGGAACAAAAATAGTTCAATTTGATTTATTTGATTGAAATAAATCAAAATTATTAGATTTTATTTCATTTTTCAGTGAATATCGGGGGATGCTTTATATGGACACTATGGCTATAATTGGTTCCGCATTCTTTATAATCTTCTGGATCTTCGGACATTATATCATAGGGGACATTCGTATGGGGGCTAGGTCTAAAAATACTTTCTCTCTCATCTCAGCCTTTCTTAAAGAATCTTATTTTCCTAGTTGAGTTTTTTGTTGATGTCGTTTTTTTGCATTTAATTATATAAATAATCTGCATCTTTTATTAATACTCTGGTTGAAATAAAATTTCAAAGCAAACACAGTTGCATTTCGGCACAACTGTTAACCGCGAATGGCAATTTGGATCTGAATTCAAAGCTATTATCAAATCTTCATCGTTAGATTTGTCGATGCCGATAAATACGATAAATACATAATGCAACGGATGACGGCAGCAATTGCTATTTTTTGTTTACTATTTTATCCACTTGTTTTTGTAGTATTTTTGTAATTTTTCAATTATAAATTAAAAATATAATCATATTTTTTGACTAATTCGATCATTTTTTTGTTGTTTTATATTGGTAACTATTTAAATAAAGTTAAGGCCTAGTTAGCCACACGTTGTTAAAATGTATCCGTACCGTAAATGTAACGTTATCATTTAGTGCAATTATAGCACGTAAAAAACAAGCCAGCATGTTGCTGTGTAAAATTAACCAAACTTTATCAGCTGGTCACAAATGTCACGTACAAACGGTTACGTGACAGTTGAGTTCGGTAACTGCTCTAAATGCTTTTCATGTAACAGAAAAAACAGCTGACACGTTTGGTTAAGGTTACATGTGGCTAACTAGGCCTTTATTACCTTTTTTATTCTTCTTTTTGAGAAAATCACAATGGACCTCAACACCATATGCTTTTTTTTTACTGAAAATGCGGCAACGTTAAAAGCTATAAACTACTAGTTTTTTGCATTGTTTTAGATTTGCTTCAAACCTAAAAATACGATGTTATTTAAAACATCCCATGTATGCTAAAAATTGATAAGACATATTTATTGAACAATCTTTAATATATTTAAACATGTACGTAAATATATATCCATTCTACGTTATATTTTTTTTATAAGATATTAGAACGTAAAACGTTTGATTATAATTTTAAAATATAAATATATACATACGAGTATGTACATATGTATGTATTTATGGATTTTTTTAATTAAATAAATTGTTAAAATGATATTTTTATTGATTTAAATACTAGGAAATGTATGCTCTGCAGTCAAAAGCAAATCGCTTTTTTTGCACAATAAAAAAAAGTAAGTTATAAATAAATTTTAGTTTATTTATGAAAACTATCAGATTACAGCCCTCGAAATTCGAGTGCAAATTCTAGGAAATTTTATTTTTAATAAATTATTAAATTATTGACACCAAAAAAATTTTTTCAACACAATTATTATTGTGAATGAAGAAAAAAGCTTATTTTATTGTTGCAAACACATTAACAAATCTAATAAACACACACATATACAATGCTATAGCATGGTATATTTTTATACCCTATACCACTCTGTGGTTTGCGTATAATGACTTTGTGGTGCTGCTGTTGTAACTACCAAAAATATTTGACCTAGACCCATCTTTTATTATACCGATCGAATCAGAATCACTAACCGATTCGATTTAACGATGTCCGTCCGTCCGTCCGTCCGTCTGTGTGTCCATGTAAACCTTGTAATCAAGCTGCAGGTCGCAAATATGAATATATTTTAATGAAATTCGGTATATAAGCTTTTATCGGCCATACGATGAACGCTATTGAAATTGGTGAGAATCGGTCCATGTTCAGACCTAGCCCCCATACAAATGACCCCTATAAAATCGACATAAATTGCCATAAGATCCAAATTGTCATATAGACCTTACTCAAATTGGGTTTGTATGCGTTTATTACATTCATTAGAGAGTAGTCCAAAAATGATCCATATGGGACAACTCTTAGTCATAGGCCCCATATAGAGCTGCTTACCGATCTTCACTTAAATCTATCAAAAAATAAAAATATTGCACTGATTCTTCTCAAATTTTGTTTGTATATATTTTTGCAAATTACAAAAGACTTTACGAAACATGGCCAGGATCCGTCCATTTTTAGGCCTAGTCCCCATATAGAAATACCATCCGATATAAACTTTTTCCTATCTACAGCCAAAAAAATTAATAAAAATCCCACTCAGATTTGGTTTATGCTTATTTTCTATGTCCAGTTAGTTGGGCCTAGTAGACAGGGTCTCTAAACGCATGGTATAGAGTATCATATAGTCGGTCTAGACCGACTATAATTTTCTTACTTGTTATGTATGTGTTAGTAGCAACTTTAAATGGGCATAACTCAAAAAAAAAAAAAAAAAATTAAATCTTCAAGTCTGATGGACAGCTAATAAGGAATAACTTTCAAATAAGATACATTTGGTTCAAATCAGGAAAAAAAATGTTGAACAAATCATCGATCACAAGAAATCGCCTTACGTATTAATAAAGGGTCCGCCATCTAACGTTTTTTTTTCAACTAGTGCTTATTTCGTGAATGGTATCCTTCCGCTGAACGAATATGGTTGTGTATACGCTTGAACAACGCTGGGAAATATTGCGACATTACTTTGAAAATCATGGTAATGTTGCAGAATGTGTGCGAAAATTGCGTACGGATTTTGGAAGAAGAGAAGCACCGTCAGCTCCGTATGTTCGTTATCTTGTGAAAAAAGTGAAAGAAACTGGCATCCTCATCGATAAACCAAAGCGTGAAAAGCCAAAAACAGTACGTAAACCCGAGAATATTGCTGCTGTGGCAGAAAGTGTGCGTGAAGCGCCATCAACATCAATTCACCGTCGTTCTCAAGAATTGAACATTTCGGAGGCATCATTGAGACGAATTTTGCATAAAGACCTTGGTATGACGCCATATAAAGTCCAATTGGTTCAGGAGTTGAAGCCCACTGACCATCCAATGCGTTTTCGCTTCGGTAAGCGGGCCTGCGATCGACTTACAGAAGATGCCGATTTTGCCAAAAAAAAAATCATCTTTTCAGATGAATCTCATTTTGATCTTGGCGGGTATGTAAACAAGCAAAATTACATACATACATTGAAAAGCCGATACACCCAAAACGAGTCACTGTTTGGTGCGGATTTTGGTCCAGAGGCATAATTGGGCCATTTTTCTTCGAAAATGAGCAAGGAGTGGCCGTTACAGTCAATGGCGATCGTTATCAGGCCATGTTGAACGAATTTTTGTTCACAGAAATTTAAGTGGAGGATATTGGCAACATTTGGTTTCAACAGGACGGCGCTACGTGCCACACAGCCGAAGCTACACCCGATGTTTCGCACCCTGTTTTTGAAGATCGCATTATCAGACGCAGAGCTGATGTCGTTTGGCCACCTCGGAGCTGCGATTTGACACCGTTGGACTATTATTTGTGGGGTGCCCTCAAAGATAAGCGTTACGCCAACAAGCCAGAGACAATTGACGCTTTAAAGGACAATATTCGTGAAGCCATTGGTGAAATACAGCTGTACACAATCGAAAATGTGCTTAAAAATTGGACCGATCGTGTAGGCTACTGCATGGCCAGCCGAGGCAGCCATTTGAATGAAATTATTTTCCATTATTAAACGGAAGGATTGTACTTTCAAATAAAAAAAGAAATTTGAGATAATATTCAGTAGTTTTTTTTTATAGCATTTTCAAAAAAAAAAAGTTATTTTGCGGACCCTTTATTATAGATATGGATAAATATAATCTTAACCCCTTGTCTTGATTTTTCATATTTCTCTAACCAAAAATGTATCTTTTCTATTAATAACATCACAATAAAAGTTGCTTTATTTTTCAGCAAATGCAATATACAAAAAAGTAATTTAAGGAAATTATGTACATACACACCTACATATTTAAACATTAACCAAAAAAGATCAATTTAAAGAACTCAAACTTCTACTTATAAAAAATGTCTGATATTCAAAACAACAGTGACATATTAATATTTTGTGTAAAACCGTTTTATTTTTTATGACTTCTGCACTTAATTCCACTATCTACAAGTTGTGTAAGAACTGATTGCTATCAATAGTGAGAACTAGGGGGATCCGAATGGGACTAAATTTTACAAATGCCGGGATTCGGGATTTTGAAAATTGAATTGAATTTTTTAATTTGAAAACAAAACAAAAACGTGTAAGCAATTTAAAAAATATTTTAAAAAATAATTTAAAAATTTTGGTCGAATATGATTAAATATATTAATTTCATAATACCTTAAATATTTAAATTGATTTATAATTGCATCCAAACTTTCATCTAAGAAACTTTTTCTTATGTTGTTTCCAATATAAGAGGCAGACGGGAAGCATCTCTCACAGTCGACGCCATTCACCTGCAAATACTGAGCCATCTGAACACAAATATATTAATTTCTTTTTTTATACACAATTCAATGTCATCTGTTTAGTTATTTAATTTATTTTCTACAGAAATTGTTTTCCCAAACACAATGTCGTCGGAATGGCTATCACTGATTTCTTCCATCGATACAATATACAGCATATTCTCATTAAAAGTTTAATAAAACACTATATTACATTTCCCACTTTATAGGTGCACAAAACTATTTACTTACCGGTTTACCAGAATTTTTTCCAACATTCCTGCTGTTGAGATCTGAATTCTTAGCTGCTTTATTGTATGTGAATATATTCCCGCTCACTTCTATATTTAGTTGTCCCAATAATTCAAAAATATTATGAGAAATTGCTGTAGACCCAAAGCTGTCCTAGTTGTGATCTTTCCCTGACTGGGAGTCACCCTCTCGCCCATTAGATATCTTTTGTGTCTCTTCGAATTGACTTAGGAAGTCACCATCATTAACAATAACGTTGCAATTAGATTCCATTTGAAATTAAATTCAGATACAAAATAACGGACCATTTACAATTTATTTATTTCAGGTTATAATTAGGATGGCTCTAGCTCCAGTTAAATATAATGCCAGGTTATTTCGACATATGTATGGATGGTCAGGGAGAGCCATTTGATTTCAATCCTTAAAACTAACAAACAGAGTGGTTATATAACATAACCAGAAAGCATGCACTTAGGTACATAACCTAACAGCATGATGATCAGCAACCACGGTGATAAAAAAAAACCTCTGGAACGAGTTTTCCTTCAACCGGAAATAATAGAAACGACGACGACTTTTAATCGTTGAAACGCAAATTACGGCAGAATGCATGTACTTGGGTAACATAATCCAACTGCATGGCAAACAGCAACAACGAGGCTCAAAAAATAAAAACCGCAACGTGTTTTCTTTTACTCGGAAGACTATTATTAATCTTTCAATTTATTTAAAATATGAACATTTTGAACGCACAGACCATGAAAACAACAATTTATGCGTTCGATTATAACGGTAGATGAAAAGGTGATGCCTTATTAAGCACACAAAACAACCTCTATTAATTACTATATTGAAAACTGCAGTATCAACATATCCATGAAAACAACAATTTATGCGTTCGATTATAACGATAGATTAAAAGGTGATGCCATATTAGCAACACAAAACACAACCTCTATTAAGTACCATATTGAAAACTGCATTATCAACATATCATTTTGGCAAAGATATCAACTCTTTGTGAATGGCAATAATTAACAACTAATAAGAAGAATGATTTTCTTATATGAGAATTTGGAGAAGGAAAATCTGCACATTTTTTGTTTTGGTGTGCCTATTATATTAACAATAAAAAATTAGAAGAAATATACCAATTTTTTTTCAATTATAATTAATATTAAAAATATAATATTAAAATGTCAATAGAAGCAACAGTAGATGACATGCAACGTGAATTTGCTGATGTTGACATAAATAACGGAGACTCGAACAATGAAGATGATGAACAAGATGAAGAAGAGGAAGTACCATCGCCGGCGGTGGGCAATAACAATGGTTTAAATCAGAATGTCATTCATGTAAGTTAGCTATAATTTTTTTTTGTTAAATTTGAAGAAATCAGGAAAAAAAAAACTTATAATTGAATTAAAATTATATGTCAAATAGGCACCTTAACAATTAAAGGAATTTGTTTAGCTTGCGTGTCACAGTCAGTCGCTATCAACCAAATCAGACACATAAAATTAATTTCACTAATAATGGGCGGTGTCTAGAAATGCAACAGTACTTCTAAATAACTAGTTATAGTTTCTTTTAACAGAATTGTACAATTATTATTAGGTTTATCACAAAAATTATAATTTTATTTTGTTGTTTTATGGTGCTGCTGATATGAAATGATGCGGACCGTTGCGGTTTTTCATTATAATATTTTTTGCAAGCTCTTTCGCTTCTTTAAGTTTAACTTAAACTTGGCTGAAAATCTTTTATTTTTTATATATATATATTTTTTTTTTTTGTTGTTTTTGTTTATAAATTAATTTTTTTTAATGGTTTTATATTTCTGCTTATCAGGCTCTGGCACAAAATAGAGTCGTCACAATAAAAGCGATTAGTGCCATAATTAATGTTTATTTTTCCATTTTGGTTCTATTCTTGTGTATTGGTTTTACTTTGTTGTATTATCATGAATGGCATACTCCTCCAATAATTTTAACATTTATAATGTCAATGGGCCTGCAAATTTAACATTGCATATAATTGGCAGAAATAATACTTTATTATAAGCTCGTAGTTTGACTTCGTATCTTATCATTTTTGTCTTGGTTATTGTTGTCCAAAAAAATAACAACATAAACAAACATGTATGTACAGAGTAGTGCTTAAACATGAATCATTGAGGATTTTTGTTTTTTTTTTAATGCAGAAATACTTCTAATGTTTATGATAATAATCAATTGTATCTAAAGATTAGTTTATGGACATAAAACAGATTTATATTGTACTGTAAATGCTAAGTACAATATAAATTTGTGGTGTGACCTCCGCAGTTTATGTGAGTGGCACTCAGTTCTTGGGAAATGGATTTCTAAAGTATGGATATCATCTTTTAGACTTCTTTGTTTATAATCCATCGTTGAATTGGTTTTTCAAATGAAACAAATGAAGAAAATGAAAAGAATTTCAAGATTTATTTTTTTTTTCAAGTATCTTTATCGCCCTTATTATGTATGTATGTCGTAGTCGAATATCGAGACTTATCGTAGTCGAACACGAATTTAAATTTCGTTCGTTTTATGTAGCAGTTTCGTGGTGAGTGTTTATACCCTATACCACTATGTGGTTTGGGTATAATGACTTTGTGCTGCTGTTTGTAACAACCAAAAATATTTGACCTACACCCATCTTTAATTATACCGATCGAATCAGAATCACTATCTGATTCGATTTAACGATGTCCGTCCGTCCGTCCGTCCGTCTGTGTGTCCATGTAAAGCTTGTAATCAAACTGCAGGTCGCAAATATGAATATATTTTGATGAAATTTGGTATTTGATCTTTTATCGGCCATGGGATGAACGCTATTGAAATTGGTGAGAATCGGTCCATGTTTAGACCTAGCCCCCATACAAATGACCCCTATGAAATCGACATATATTGCCATAAGATCCAAATAATCATACAAATCTTAGTCAAATTGGGTTTGTATGTATATATTACATCCATTAATCAGTAGTCCAAAAATGATCCCTATTGGACAACTCTTAGTCATAGGCCCAATATGGAGTTGCTTCCCTATCTTCACTTAAATCTATCAAAAAAGAAAAATATTGCACTGATTCTTCTCAAATTTTGTTTGTATATATTTTTGCAAAATACAAGAGACTTCACCAAACATGGTCAGGATCGGTCCTTTTTTGGGCCTAGTCCCCATATGGAGATAGCATCCGATATGGACTTTTTCATATCTGCAGCCGAAAAAATTAATAAAAATCCCACTCAAATTTGATTTATGCTTATTTTCTATATCCAGTTAGTTGGGCCTGAGAGATAGGGTCTCTAAACGCATGGTATAGGGTATCGTATAGTCGGTCTAGACCGACTATAATTTTCTTACTTGTTTTGTAATAGATTATGTTTCCAATATTTTTATAATTTATGAGTTACTTTGTACAAAACTCCTGATACTTTTTAAATACATGTCCATAAAATAACCAAAAAATAATAACATAAATAAACCATTTACATCAACAAAAATGTTTAATGTTGTCAGTTTCTCATCTTCTGAATAAGAAGACAAAACCAGTTCGAAGATATTCTCCACGGCAGCTTCTCTATTTAACTCGTCCTCACATACATAGTTATATCTTCATTTAAGTTAACAGGCACATTTTCAATACCTTAATTTGGTTCTTCCGGGCTTACTATAGGGCGCATTTGCAGTAGTCCTGCTACTGCATTTTTTGAAGGTGTCAACAGCTTTTTTTGCACGACTTTATCTGCTGTTCCACGACTTTCAATCTTATTGTGGAATAGTTTTCTTTAACGCTGGTCTTCATATCGGCTCAAACCTTCATCCAACCTTCTATTTCACGAGTGGGAGGACCAATACTGTTTAACTTTCTTTGTTTATTGTTCTGTTCATTTTATATGATTTCTTCGTATTTTTGCGATATGCTTTTGCGATATTTAGATTCTTGCATAGCAAATCCACAAGTGTTTCAAAATGGTTTAGTGTTGTCTTCTTTAACTTTAAATGTATCCATACAAAAAAACTTGTTAGTTATTTATTTCACACGAGGTATTGAATTGCACTTACGTTTTTATTTTACTAATTTTCTGGTAGTTTTTATCCACACTTTTTTTTATTTTCTTTACTTTTTTATTCACACTAGCAGATTCCAGCCCTCGAAATTCGAGCGCAAATTCTAGGAAATTTTATTTTTTCAATCAATAAAAACCCTAAAAGTATGCTAATCAATTATAGCCAATTCACAAATCAACACAAAAACAAACTCATTTTTGTTACAAACACATTAACAAATTTAATAAACACACAATATTTCACAAGCAGAAATGGGGGGTTGGTTTTCCAAAAATTGTGGAACCAAAAAGCAAGCTACGGCTACCGAAAAATAGAAAAATAAAACACACACAAATTAGGGTTTTTATACAAAATTCAAAGTAATATCAAGATTACTTTCCTTTATTTTTTCTCCAAAGATGGCGGTGAATTTATAACAATTTAATTACAAAAAAAAACTTTCAATTTAACACAAACACGATCTTTATGGTTAAAGAGTTAGACAACGATACAAAAAACGAATACAATGTCACGGTTAAAAAAGTATATTGAACAACAAAATGACAGGAAAATGTCAGACAAAAAAGAGACTTAAATAACTATAGCGCACTCTGTATGTCAACGTCCATTCCACGATGACATCAGTTAGATACAGTAGGGCCTCTCAAACGCTCACGTAAACACATAGCATTGTATAATTCTATGTATGTGTTAGTAGCAACTTTAAATGCAATTTACTCAAAATAAAGGAAAAAATTAAAAAATCTGTAAATCTGCAAATCGGCTAAAAAGAAATACCTTTCAAATAATATACGTTTGGTAAAAATCGGGATAAAACGGTAGAACAAAACATTAGTCACAAGAAATCTTTCAGCGTATTAATATTATAGATTAAAAAATGACAAACATAATACCACGATTTTTAGTAGATGTTCTGACGAAAAACAACATCCAAAATGCCATTTGCAAAAAGCGACACAAACTCGACGCGACTGCGACATACAAAATCAAGGTGAATATATAGTTGCGATCATTCTGACTCGCTGATTCGATGGATGTATAACGTTGTGTGTATATGTATGGTAAAAAATCACTCATATGTTTATATATTTTAATTTTTGAATTTTAATAAAATCGAAAACTGAGGGTACAAACACAACCAGACCGATGCGGTACATTTTTTTAATCTGAACCTGAACCGATATTGCATCGATTTTATTCCAAATTGCATTCAAATATCTTTACATTTGTGACATTTATTGCAATAACAATGCTTATATGGATACAAAGTCAGACGGACATTATTAAATCGACTCAGAAAATGATTCTGTTTCGATTGTTATAATAAAATATGGTCAAATTTAGATGAAGTATTTTTGGTAATTATAAACATCAGAACAAACACGATATACCCTGACCACCTGTTTGAATTAACCAAATGCTGAATTATGTATATATTTATTAAAATAATATTAATAGGCTAGGCGATTTCTTGTTACCGATGTTTCGTTTTACCGTTTTATCCCGATTTTTACCATCAGATTTACAGATTTTAAAATTTTTTCCTTTATTTTGAGTAAATTGCATTTAAAGTTGCTACTAACACATACATAAAATTATTCATAAGCTATGTGTGTGTTTAAGTTTGTTAATGAGTTTGTTATCTTCATTCACAATAATAATAAACCAAAAATGTGTTGGTTTGTGAATTGGCTAAGTTGAGAAATAAAGTAAATTGCACTCGAATTTCTATCGGTGGCATCTATTATATTTATTAAATTTCTATTCTGAAAACTAATTACTGTATGAGTTTTTTCAGACCAATTTCTGTCATTTACTTCTCTTCACATATTATAATTATTTAGATTGTTCCTATACAATTTTGTAAAACTTATACTGAATCCAGAGATTTTTTATCCTTCATTAATTTCAAATTATTTCAAATTTATTTTAGCGTCGCATATCATCAAGTAATATGCAAGATGTTCTCTCCGATAATAGTGATTTTTTCATAGAAATAACAGTATCGGAACCACAAAAAATTGGCGATGGTATGGGTTCTTATTTGACATACAAGTAAATATTTTTATTGTTTCTTCTTTTGATATTTAAATTAAACTTAATTTTGTCTTGTTATTAAAGAGTTTCCACAAAAACCAACATTCCTAAATTTAAACGCACCGAATTCAGTACCTTGAGACGTTTTAGTGATTTCCTAGGCATACACTCTCTTATGGCTAGTAAATATATAAAATTAGGCAAAATTGTGCCACCAGCACCATCGAAAAATATATTTGGTAAGAATTTTTGAAAAACGAAGAAAAACAACAATTAAGTTCTTTTTAAAAAATAAATTTTTATTTAAGGTTCTACAAAAGTTAAAATGAGTCCACAACAAAGTGAACCTGGCAATGGTACTAATCTGGAATGGGTGGAACAGCGTAGAGCTGCTTTAGAGCGCTACATCAATCGTACTGCACAACATCCTGTTTTAAGAGTTGATTTAGATTTTATAAATTTCTTAGAAAGTGATCAGGTAGGTTGCAACATAATATAAAAAATCAAAATTGTTTATAATGTTAATGAACTTCTGCTTAGGAATTACCTCGCTCTGTTAATACAGCAGCCCTAAGTGGTGCGGCCGTTGTACGTTTATTTAATAAGGTTGGTGAGACTGTTAATAAAATTACCTACAAAATGGATGAAAATGATCCAGTAAGTAATGAATTTACAATAATTTATCAATTTTATGAATTAAGAATATTTTGTTGTTTATTTTTTTTTCAGTGGTTTGATGAAAAAATCACAGAAGTTGAAAATCTCGATAGTAATCTGCAAAAATTACATTCCGCTTTGAGAGCTCTGGTAACGACGCGTAAAGAATTGGCCAATCTAACTGGTTTAGTAGCTAAATCTGCCGCCATGTTGAGTACTTGTGAAGAGCATACTGGCTTGTCGCGGGCTCTTTCCAATTTGGCTGATGTTGAGGAAAAGGTGGAAATTTTACGTTCCGAACAATCAAACTCCGATTATTATATATTATCGGAATTTGTTAAAGACTATTTGGGTTTGTTTACCGCCATTAAGTCGGTGTTTCATGAACGTGTTAAAGTTTTTCAAAATTGGCAACACGCTCAAATGCAATTGTCCAAGAGACGTGAAAATCGTGGTCGTTATGAATTAAATAATCGTACTGATAAGCTAGAACAAGCCCAACAAGAAGTTGAAGAGGTAAGTTAAACCACAAAAATTTTTCATTCAGTGTCGAGATTAATTTCAAAAAACGCCATTGTCTTCAGTATTTAAGTTTAATGAACCCTTAGGAGATTCTTTAGTATAACAAACAAAAAACAAAGTCCAGTCAAAGTACTGGTTGTCAATTGTTACAAGAATTATGACCTGCCAATGTATTTATTTGTTTAATTGTTACATGTGTTTGGAAAATATGAATTTAATTAAATATGTATTTAAACATCAACTGAATTATGACTGACAAAATAATCTTACAGAGGTGAAAAAAAGCGTCTGTGCAATAGTTGTGTTCTCGTACACAAACTTAACCAAAAACTTTTGCGTCATTCCTGGCAACAATGAATTGATGTAATTTTTTTTTATACCCTCCACACAACTGTGCACAGAATATACTTATATAGATTTGTCATTCCGTTTGTAACGCATCGAAATAATATATTTTCTTGATCCTTATAATAAGAGCAGTTGATTTGGCGATTGCCGTCTGTCCGTCTGTCTGTGCAAATCACGATCACACCGTCAATAACAAAACTAGACTGTTCGTTTTTGTATAAAATCGTTTATTAACATTCCAAAGGAGTTCCTATTTAAAATCATCAAAATCGGTCCAAAGTGTTACGAGATATAAATGAAAATGTGAAAAAACTCTTGAAAAAATAAAAATGTTCATTGTTGCAGTCGTTGTGCAGTTGTGGCATTTGCTTCATGAGGGTGTATGTATGGTTATACTGCACGTGTCACTTTAGTCTAAGGAAGTATTGCCACGCATTTTTTATCGTTATCACTATATATTAAAGATCTTTCATTTTGACCTCTGGTATACCGCATGGTAGTATCCTGGGTTCCTTACTTTTTAATATTTTTATAAATGATATCACTGTTTTAAAAATTCGAAATATCTTTTGTATGCTGATGATCTTAAAGTTTTCAAACCAATTTCAAACCAACAGTTAGAGATATATCTGATCTTCAGGATGACTTATATAGGCTTATTTTATGATCTGATTGTAATGGCCTTCCTTTTAATATTAGAAAATGCTTTCATATGACGTTTCATAGATGTCGTCATATTCTTCCTTCTCAATATATAATGAAGCATAATGTTTTATGATCTGTAGGTGAAATTTTAGACTTAGATGTAATTTTTGATCCTAAGCTATCATTTGGTAGTCACCTAAATGATGTGATACCAAAATCATATTCAATGTTTGGTTTTATTCGTCGAAACTCAGATAATGTCTTTGATCATTATCCTAAGAAAGCATTATTTACTTCTTTTGTTTGATCAAAGTTAGAATACGCTTCACTTATTTGGAGTCCTAATGCAGCTATTCATATAAATCGTATTGAGAAAATTCAAGTTAAATTTATTAAGTATGCGCTTTCATTTTAAAACTTTCAGTCTGCATCATCCTCTACTCCTTCGATTTCTGTGTCTTATGAGAGTAAGTGTGCTCTACTTTCAATGAAAACTTTGGAAGTTAGAAGAAAGATATTTTCTCTAAATATTTTACACGGTATTATTATTATTTGTGGTGAATTTGATTGCTCTGAATTGTTAGAATTAATTAAGGGTGTTTCGGAGAATTGATAAATTATTTTATGTTGATATGCAAAAAACAGATTACGCATTAAATGAATCGCTTACAAAGGCTTGTAGATTATTTAATAATTATTGCAATATTTTGGATATTACTATTCCCCATACCCAATTTAGACTTATTTTAAATAATGTTAAGTTTTCTTAATTAATATATTTTTACGTTTTCTTGCTAGTCTGTAAGGATAATATTGTATCCATAGACCAAAAAAAAAATAAATAAATAAAATCTTGCGAAAGAAAAAATATAATTCTTAAAAAAGTACCTTTAAAAAAAGTATTTTTTAAGTACCTTTATTAAAAAAAGGATACTTTAAAGTATCCTTTTTTAAAAAAAAGGACAATTTTTTTTAAATTACACTTTTTTAAAAAATTAAAACTTTTTTAAAAATTAAAACTTTTTAAAAAAGTACCCGTTTTTATAAATACACTTCTTTTAAAAAGTAAAACTTTTTAAAATAGTACCCTTTTTATAAAAAAATACTCTTTTTATTAAAAGTATCCTTTAAAAAAAATTACTCTTTTTTTAAAAATACCATTTTTTAAATAGAGCCATTTTTTTAAATACCCTTTTTTATAAAAGTGGCATTTTTTAATTAACCTTTTTTAATAAGTACCTTTTTTTAAAAAAATACCCTTTTATTTAAAAATGATCCTTTTTTAAAGAAGTATCCCTTTTTCAAAAACGTACCTTTTTTAAAAAGTACCTTGTTTTAAAAAAGTACTCTATTTTTTAAAAAAGTTGCCTTTTTAAAAAATATGCCCTTTTTTAAAAATTAAAAAATAATTGTATGTGTTCACATTTATGCTGATTGCATTTAATAATTGCTTTCAATTAAAAAAGCATGAAAATACATTAAATTTTTGTAATTATCTTATTAATTTTATCATTGAAAAAACCTAGCCATTTTGATGTGAAATTTAGCCTTTTTTGTCTCTTAGTGTTAACAAACTTATTTATAGTAATGTGTTTAAAATCGGGTGGAGGGTATCAAAGATTCGGCATAGCCGAATTTAATACTCTTATTTGTTTTAACGACGCACAGTGGGTTGAATGATAGTCAAAATGAGGATTAATTCAGGGAAGCCCATTTAAAAAAAATATTTTTTTTTTACAAATTATTATTAGTGCATTAAAAACTACCATTTGGGGGAAAAAAATAATTTTTTAAAATTTTTTTAAACCTGTCAAGCGCTTTTTTTTTTTTTTGTTTTTCGGAAAATATTACCTTGCTTCACCATTTTTGGTGTAACTTTGGATTCTAAACAGCTAAATTAATGAATCAAATTGCAACCATAGTGTACTCGTACTTAATGCTCAATTCAAAAAAAAAAAAAAAAACAAATAAGCAAATAAATATATTTTTATATTATACTAAATTTAATATCAAGTATTTGAATTTTTATTTATTTTTTTTTTTTAATAATTATGCTCCATATCAACAAAATTTTCATTCTTATAATCACTATTACATCATATTTCACATCATAATCATCATAAATATTACATCAATTTTTAATTCATTTGTTGTAAGCTCTATATTTGTAAATTTTTTTCTAAATACATTGTAATTTCTTTCAAGTTTCATATTGTTTGGTAACTCATTAAATAGTTTGAAGCCCTTGTAGAAAAGAGATTTCTGCATGTGTGTTGTCGTGACTCTTTGGATTCGAAAATCTTCAGCATTCCTTAATCCATACGGTTGTACTTCTCCAACGTATTTTATTTGATCGCAGAGATATTCTGGGGCATCACCTTGTTTCATTTTTTTAATGAAAACAAGTAAGAAAATACGATACCCTATACCATGCGTTTAGAAACCCTATCTCTTAGACCCAACTAACTGGATATAGAAAATAAGCATAAACCAAATTTTCGGCTGCAGATATGAAAAAGTTCATATCGGATGCTATATCTATATGGGGACTAGGCCCAAAAATGGACCGATCCTGACCGTGTTTGGTAAAGTCTCTTGTATTTTGCAAAAATATATACAAACAAAATTTGAGAAGAATTAGTGTAATATTTTAGTTTTTTGATAGATTAAAGTGAAGATCGGGAAGCAGCTCTATATGGGGCCTATGACTAAGAGTTGTCCAATAAGGATCATTTTTGGACTATTGATTAATAGATGTAATAAATGCATACAAACCCAATTTGACTAAGATTTGTATAATAATTTGGATCTTATGGCAATATATGTTGATTTCATAGGCGTCATTTGTATGGGGGCTAGGTCTGAACATGGACCGATTTTCACCAATTTCAATAGCGTTCATCCCATGGCCGATAAAAGATTAAATACCAAATTTCATCAAAATATATTCATATTTGCGACCTGCTGTTTGCAGATTAGTGATTCTGATTCGATCGGTATAATTAAAGATGGGTGTAGGTCAAATATTTTTGGTTGTTACAAACAGCAGCACAAAGTCATTATACCCAAACCACACAGTGGTATAGGGTATAATTAAAGTATTGTATTTCAGTCTTTGATTAATATTCATCCATTTTAGTTCTCTAAGCATTTCGATGATGTGTGTATATCGATTGCATTCATTTAAGAATAACCCTCATTGCTTTGTTTTGAAGTTTTTGCATTCTTTCTATCTGACTATCATTGCAGCATGTATAAATTATCGTCGATCCATATTCAAAATGTGGTTTAATTATCGTGTTATAAATATTTATTGCAGTTGTTTTTGATATTTTGTTTCTTATTCTTTTAAAAAATCCTATTTTTTTTAACGATTTTCTTACATGTATAGTTTATATGCTCTTTAAACTTTAATTCTTTATCTATTATAAAACCGAGATATTTTATGTGTTCTACCTTTTCTATTATTTTATCGTTAATTTTAAATATTGCTTCAGTATTCATATTTATTTCAATTATTTTTGTTTTACTTTCGTTAAGTTTTAATTTATTCATGTTTAACCAAGTGTTAATTTTATTGATGTCGTGGCACATATTTCTTCTACAGCTTTCATCATCGTCTCCTTCTGTGTATATTAACGTATCATCTGCGTATAGGACCATTTCACTTCTGCCTAATATCTTTGGTATATCATTAATATATATAATAAATAAAAGAGCTCTTAAAATTGATCCTTGAGGTACACCGAAATCATTTTCGATTTTATCCGATATTACATTATTAACCTTTGTTATTTGATTTCTATTTTTCCAATATGACTCAAACCAGTTTAATTCTGTGCCTTGTATTCCATATATATATATAGTTTTTTCAACATAATTTGTCTGTCTATTTTTTCAAAGGCTCGTTTAAAATTGAGAAATATTGCCATCACTTTTTTTGTTTTTTTCTATATTTTTCCATTTACTTATTACATAGTTCACAGTTGTTTCGCATGAGTATTTTTTACGAAATCCAGATTGATATTTTGACAATATTGAATTATTTTCAATATATTTTTCTAATTGCTCCTTCACAACCTTTTCCAAGATTTTTTTTACATGTTTTGTCAATGTCAATTGGCGTTATCATAGTTTTTTTCCAGTTGTCAGGGAATTCCCCTGTCTCTAATGATTTATTTATAATTTTTAATAATGTTTCTCCAGTTATGTTCCAGTTATCAAGAATGATTTTATTGGATATTTTATCACAGTCTGTTTTAT
The DNA here is from genome assembly GCA_963682025.1 of Cordilura impudica. Lineage (NCBI taxonomy): Eukaryota > Metazoa > Arthropoda > Insecta > Diptera > Scathophagidae > Cordilura > Cordilura impudica. Next base: position 31,525,547 of record OY821518.1, on the reverse strand, counting down.
TTTTCATTTGTATAATTATATTCTTAAGTTCTAAAATGTTTATTGCACGGAATTTGAATTTATTAATTATCACAGTTATTTTGTTTTCATATTGCACGTTTTCAATTGAGTCTCTTATAAATTTAATACTGTCTACAAAGTAATTATTGAATTGGTTAGCGATTTCTATACTATCTTTATATTCTACTTGGTTGAATATCACATTTTTGATTTCGTTATGTTGTTTTTTAATTAATACTAAGTCTTTGATCTCTCTCCACATTTCCTTTTGATCGCCTGTACAGTTAATTTTATTATTTATGTATTTATTTTTTTCATTTTCGATTTTTACTTTATATATATTTCTTGCCGTTTTGTAATTGGTCCATGCCTGATTTGTGTTTTTTAATTTTGCTGTTTGATATTTAATTATTTTATCCTTCTTCATTACACGTACTTCATTACTAAACCACCGATTTACATTGTTTTTTTCTTGTATAATTTTCTTATTAGTAAATTTTTTTTAAAATTTTTTCATAGTCATCATCTTCATATTCATCATCATTTCTAAACTCTTCTTCACCTGTTGTGTTTTGCAAAATTATTAAATCTAGTGCCATCTGTGGTATATGATGAATTTTTTCTTATAACTTTTACTTTTGGCGGTAAGGTAATGGATCTGAACTAAGTAGAAACCTCTTAAATATGTTTACATTCGACTTCTTCCGACTGCATTTACCCGCATAGTGTTCTCTATAAATTTAAAAATCTTTTCGTATTTATTTATTTTTGGCCAAGTATTAATTCTTTTTTTAATAATTTATTATTTTAAGCTAATTGGGCCTAACTTCGTAAATGTAAAATAAAACTCAGTTTTATCACATATTTCCCCGACGTTTCGTAACTTTTTTGGTTACTTTTTCAAGGGTCGTCTATTTAAATAAAATAAAATAAAAACACAACATTAACACACAATAATTGCACAAATATGAACAATAAAAACTTACAATAATAAGAATTTTAAACTTTATCACATTACAACATTATTAATATAAATCACAGCAAACATAAAAACACAAAATTGTATAATTACAAACATAAAACACAAATTTGTATAATTACATTTAGCTTAAAATTAATATCACAGAATGTTTCTAAACTATTGCGACTCTGTAACTAGTACTAATATTTTGGGTGTCCTCTTTGTGGTTCATGGTTGTATTTATATTCTTTTGAATTCGTAAGCTTTCAATTGTGTACCGCTTTTTTTCTATTTTTTCTACATCCAGTATTTTCGTATTATTGAAATTTATTTTGTGTCCAGTTGTAATTACATGTTTTGACAACGCTGTGCTTTCTCTCTCTTTTATGATGTCCATTTGATGTTCTCCTAATCTCTTTTCTAATGTTCTTTTAGTTGTTCCTATATAAATAAGATCACAGCTGTTGTTTTGATCACCCTCACACTTGACTTCGTATACAACATTACTTTTTTGTAGCTTTTCTATTGGAGTTTTTGTTTTTGAAAAAATTGTATTTATTGTTGTGTGTGGTTTGTATGCAAATCTGATGTTTTTTGTTTCCATTGTTGTTCTAATACTTTTATTATCTGTCAAACCCGGGATAAATTGTACACTGTAAAAACTCTTTGTGTCTTTTTCTTTAATGTTTTGATGTTCAAGATTAGAGTTGTGGTTTAATAGTTTTTGTGTATCATTTAAAATAGTATTTGTAATTTTCCTCGGGAAGCTGTTGTTTATTAATATTTTGGTGATTTTTTGTATATTATTTGTGTGATATTTTTTGTCGCTAATATTTAGTACTCTATAAATAAGATTTTTTGCGGTGTTTATTATTTGATTTTTCGGCTGAGTTGCGTTATAATTCATTATTCTGCCTGAACACGTTTCTTTGGTGTACCAATCAAAAGAAATATTGTTGGTAGTTCGTCGAAGTTTCATGTCCAAATATGCGATTTCCCCTTTTGATTCAATTTCAACAGTAAATTGAATTTTTGGATGTTGAAGGTTTAAAGTTTTTAAGATTTCATCTTTTTCGTCTAATCTGATTACGGCTAGAATATCATCTACATATTTCGATATGTATTTTATGTGAATACTTTTATTTTCTAATTCTGTAAGTGCATCGTCAAGTAGGTTGTCTAAAACAATATCTGCTATAGTCGGGGAGAGTGGGTTTCCCATCGGCATTCCGAAAATCTGATTATATAATTTATCATCATATATGAATAGTCTTTGTTTCGAACTTCTTGAGCTTCCTCAGATACTTGGCCAATTGGCAATAATGCATGTGCTACTATTTCTGGACCGTAAATAAAAAATTTATGGAATGTGGGAGGCATATAAAACCACGGGTAGAGCTTAACGAAATGTCTCTTGTCCACAAGATACAACAATATGTAACACATGCATTCATTCTATCAATTCTTTATCCATCATTAGAGTTTTCAAAGCCTGGCTTCGGTTGGTCAACGATCCGTAGTAGGACATCACTGAGTAGGACTTTGACAGTATTTTTTTTTATTTCTATTTGGGATTTTACGTTAGACTGGACTGAAAATCAAAATGTAAAAACGTACCAGGGTTAAGATATTTTAAGTATGTTAAACTAAAAAATGCTATTCCACAATTTGTAATATTGAGACTTACTGTTTTCTTCAATTTGTAAAGTAAAGTAATAGTAGCGATTTTTATTAAATATAATGCATTTGTATTTATTTATTTATTTATTTATTTATTCGTATATTGGTAATCCTTACAGACTATTTACAAAGAAAAACATTTTAAAATTAATTTTAGCACATAAATATTCATGAATTTAGAAAGCATATTATTTTACTTTTAATTAGATTAGTATTTAATGAGAAATCAATAAATCTATAAAGTTCATTAAATTCTCCTGAGAGGGTCTGCATTTGCATAATTAGCTCTATAGAACTGTACAGATAAAGGTGAGAAGTAACGCGTTGGTCGTTGAGGAATGTTGAATGATATATTGTTAATCAGGAAACCAGAATAAACATCACCATTAATTATATTAAGAAGAAATGAAACATTTAGCATAGTTCTCCGGCTTTTTAAAGTTGGTAGCTTAATAAGGGCAAGTCTGCTGGTATAGGATGGAAGATTACTTGGATTGAAATTTAAACTGCGAAGACAAAACAAAAGGCATAAATTTGGTAGATTGGGTCCCAAATTATAGAAGCATATTCCAGGATAGGTCTCACAAGTGACGTACATATATAAAGTTTTGGTGACATAGGGATCATTAAACTCTTTAGCCCAACGTTTTATGAAACCAAGTACACCTCTGGCTTTGTTGACAGTAATTGTTATATGAGGAATAAAGGTCAGTTTATGATCCAATAAAACACCAAGATCTATAAAGTTATCTACTTTATCGAGACAATAATCACCCAGCACATAGTTGACAGATATCGGCCTCTTTCTGACGAAACGCATATGTTCACACTTTTTAAGGTTTAGCTCCATTAAATTTAAATTACACCAATAATAAAATGAATTCAAATCATTTTGGAGAAAAACATGATCAGAGAGTTGATTATAACAGCAGAAAATTTTGACATCATCCGCATACATCAAGATGTTTGAAAAACGAATAACATTCGGAAGATCGTTTATATACAAAGAAAAAAGAAGCGGTCCAAGATGGCTGTCTTGTGGTACTCCCGACATTACATCTATCGGCTTTGAAGTAACATTTTTAAAACATACTTTTTGTGTTCTATTGGTTAAATAAGAATATATCCACTTTGCGTAAAGATTTGAATTTTATCTGGACCACTGTTACAGGAAAATTTAAGTTTTTTCAATTCATTAGAAACAACAGATATAGCAAGAGAAGGAATGGATATAATTTGAGTAGCAGTCAGTGAATATGAGCAGATATTAGAATCATCATAAGTTGCATCGGAGTAAGGAGTTGAGAAGAAGTCAGCAAATAAATTGCATACAATAGTATCATCACAGGATTCATTATGTAGAAATTTCATAACAGCAGGATAGCCCTTAGTTTTTCTCTTAGAGTTAACAAATTTGTAGAATGACTTCGGATTTCGTTTAAAATTATTTTTTATTTTGTTCAAATAGTGTAAATAACATGAATTATTCAGAGTATTATATTCGGCACGACAAATGGAGTATTTTCCATGATCAACAAGAGATCCAGTTTTCTTATATTTTTTGTAATATTTATTTTTTTTTATTCTTGATACTAGCCAGTTTCCTAGTATTCCAAGGCGGTCCAGAAAGGTTTTTCAAAAATTTTTTAGGAACACATGACTCAATAAAAGAATACATCTTGTTATAGAAAGCTTCAGTCATTTGATCAATGGCACGAGTTGTACCAGTAGATAACGATAATAAATCATGCCAGTTTGTATTATTTATAAGTTCATTAAACATAGTGTAATTCGTTTGAGCGAAACAAAAAAATTTAACACTTTTTTAGGTGTGTCTACAAATCCAGATGGAATGGATATATTTACTTCAATAGTAAGGTGATATCCATCTTCAGGAATAGAAATAGGGTTTGATCGCTTCGTAAAACATTCAGTAACTTCATTAACAAATATTAAATCCAATAATTTTGAATGATCATTAAGAATTCCATTTAATTGAAAAAGATGGAAATCAAAAAAAAAATATTAAAAAGCTCATCACATTTATCATTTGATTTAGTCGGAACAAAGTATTTTTCTTCAGGTAAGAACTTCCACGAAATTGAAGGCAAATTGATATCTCCAAGAACAATAACAGAGTCATACGGATTCGCAGAACGTAGAACAGATTTAATAGCTTCTCCATGTCTAACATATAAAGACTGCGGAGACGATGGAGGGATGTATGAGCAAGTAAAAAATATTTTTTTATGATTGTATTTAATTTGTATTTAAAACTGCAACGAATTCGATGTTTAAAGAGGAATCAATTAACAAAACCTCAGATGATAAGATACTTGAGACAGCAATAAGAACGCCACCGCCATTCATCTTATTGCAACGGTCACGTCTAAAAATATTATATTTATTGCAAAATATTTCAGTATTTAAAAAGGTATGACTAAGCCAAGTTTCAGTAAATACGATAATATGAAGACTTATGTTGAAACTTTCAATATATAAAGTTGACAGTTTAGTTCTCAGACCACGAACGTTTTGGTAAACTAATGAAATATTTTCACCAGTAAGATCTTTTAGTTTTTATACCCTCCACTCCAGTGTGCAGAGGGTATATATAAGTTTGTCATTCCGTTTGTAATAATTAGAAAAAAAATTTTGGACCCCATAAAATATATATATTTGTGATCCTTATAACAACCGGAGTTGATATAGCGATGTCCGTCTGTTCGTCTGTGGAAATCACGATGACGGCATCAATCGGGCAGCTAGGGTACTCGTTGACATAAAAAATGATTTACTAACATCCTGAGAAGTTTGCTATTTAAAATCGTCCAAATCGGTCGATTAGGGCACGAGATTTGAATGAAGAACTAAAAAAAGTCTTGAAAAAAATATAATTTTCTACGTTGTTCTTGTCACGATCACGCCCTCAATAGGATAGCTAGGGTGATCATTTTTAGTGAGGATGATTCACCAAATTCATGGGAAGATTTCTGTTTCAAAAATCATTAAAATCGGTGGAGCAGGTCCAGGGAAATCTCTGAAAAAGTAAAAAAAAAAATGAAAAACATGATATTTCTATGTTGTTCTTGTTGTTATTCTAAATGTTGCACTGTTGTCATAGCTGGACTTGTTGTTTTTGTGGTCGTTGTGGTAATAATATAATAAAAACAAACCCTTTGTACATTTTTTTTATCAACTCTGGTAAAAAAATTTAAAAGTTTCCATTGTTTTGGCATCACTAAAAAAATTTGTTGGATTATTTGTGTCATTGCCACGAGCCTGCCTGCAAAATTTCAGATCGATTGGGTCACGGGAAAGTGGTTAAAATCGATCCAAAATTTTTTCGACAAGCAGACACTACGAGTTAATATAAAGGGAGTAAAAATTCATCAACATCTAAAGCAAATAATGCGAAAATACCTAGTTGTTAATAAAAAAAAAAAAAAACAATTGGGCAATTCACAATAGGTAATGTATCGTTGTATCTGTTGTATCGTGTATCACTTTACAATAGTGTAAAATTGTTGTTGGTAATTTTCACTGAAAAATCTGATACACGATCCAACTTCATTTGCTATGTTTAGTAAATGTTGTATATTGTATCATAACATATCAGTTGCAAGTGAATGCCAGTTTTTATGAAAAAGAAAAAACAAATACATAGAATTTTATCTGCATAAATAATAATAAAGTAAAATATGGCAAATAATGCAGATAACGCAAATACACCGATAAGTTTATTTATATAAAAATTAATGTTTATATTTTTAGTATGTATTTTCTCTTTCAGTACCAACCAAAACATTTTAACATTTTTTTTTTTTTTCATTATAAATTAAAATGCAAGAGGTACGTAACTAAAACTCCAGGGTAGATCTCACGACCAAAAAGCAAACACTGACAAGTGTTTTCTCTTATACAAAATAGCAGAAGCGACGAAGCGATCTTTCCTCGTTGGATCGAAAATTACTAAAGAAAGCATTTTACAATATGAAAATACAACTGAGTGTTCACAACAAATGATTGTATTGTGTATTTCAATACAACATACAATATACAACACCTGTTATGAATTGCCCAAATGTAAATTTAGCAAAAAAAATTTATGTATTAATTTATTTAAAGAGAAAAACACAAAAATAACGTTTGATGTTGTATTTTTTGTGTGTAATATTTACATATACATACATACACATATTAAATAATACAAATAATATACATATATTATATATATGTATGTATATATGTATATTCATAGTAACTGCATGTTAGAAATAAATAGGTATATTATTTTATTTACATAAAATTCTGCAATATTTTGTTGTGGGGAAAATACATTTCTTTTGCATTAACAGAGTGTCATTTCATTTTGCTCAGCGTGACTATGCCACAGTAGATGGCGCCACAATTTTTGTTCTAATTAGCTTTGCAATAGTTATTTCTATTTTAACATGAATGTCAATATTTTCAACTAGATATCATACAGAACAATGTTAAGAGTATACACGGGCTGGTCTTTTATTTCATACGTTTTTTCATTATTCTTTTACAAACATGAACATAAGTTTGGCATGTTAAGGTGCTATTACACGATGTGTTTATTACATATGTACTGTCAAATATTCCCACAACAAAAGTTGTACACATCGTGTGATACATATGAAACATTGTTTATGTACAATACATGTGGAAAGTCACATGTACATTTTTCAATTAGAACAGGTTCTATTAAACACTGCTTTTGGCGAAAGAAAAACAGAGTAAATTATAAAGATTAATATTGAAAGAAAAATAAATTGCTTAATATTAATTAACAATTAAAAAATATATAACTTTTTTTTAACAATAAATTTTTGTAAATTCACAAATTAAATCTGCTGTTGTTTACATTTAGAGGTTATGTCATACGGAAATACATATGCACGTGTGATTGCAAAAATTATGAATCGTATGTAAAAGACAATTTTGACAGACATGCGGAATTTCATATGGATAAAAGTGACATTACATATGTAAAAAACACATCGTGTAATAGCACCTTTAACTTTTTGTTGTCTTTACAAAATAGAGTTACGAGTTCATCAATGAGTTTTTTTGCTTTCAAAACAGTTCTACATAGTTATATAGAACTATTATTCTGCTTTACCTACAAAATATCTGATTGCGATTACATCTAATTTTTAAAAATGTTTATAATTAATAAAGCATTATTATTCACATAAATACAAAATTGCACTTTTTAAATTTTCCATTCAAATTTAAGAAAATATCAATTCTAATAAAAACTGAAATTAAAATTTCCAATTGTAAATTAGAAAATATTAATTGAATTTCAGAAAATCATATCAAAACGTCGGAAATAATAATTTTAAATTTAGAAGACATCAATTGCATCTTTAATATATAAATTTTATTCGTTAAACACAAATTTAAATTCCAAAAAAAAAAAACACCAAATATGTTTACATTTAAAAATGTTTACATTAAAAAAAAAATATTGCCATTCAGGAGATATTAATAACTTTTCAGTACCGCGAATCAGTAACTTCTTTTAACGATAGTCGAATCGTAAAAAAAGAAAATTGCAAAATTATCAGTAAAATTTTTAAACGATATTCGCTATTGTTAAAGTCAGCTGTTGTTGTTATCTAAACGACAACCATTTTTGTGTTATTTATTCAATCGATAAAAACTTAAATTTTTAGGTTGAAATGTCGTCATACATAAATAAAAATCATAAAATAGTGAAAATATTTTGCTTTTATTAAAAACTTTTTTATATAAATAAAAAAATTATATAGCATATTCAATTCATTATTTAATTTTCAAATAAATAAACAGAAATATTAGTAAAAAAAAAATAAAGATATTAAACATAAACATAAAATCATCCTGTCAAACACGAAGTAATTTGTTTTTTCTATTCTTTGTGTTTTTCGCTTATTTTGACAGAGGTGCCACTAGTTTACAATTTAAATAAATAGAAAAACAGATTTGTCGATTGTCGTTAAGATGTATGTACTTAGTGAATCACTTAATCCTTAGTGCAACAACAATAGCTGTCGATATATTTTGCGATTGTCAGATCGTTGAATTTGAAATTTACAGAATCGCACTACAAAAAATATTAATTTAAATTCAATGAATTTAAGAAAACCTCAAATGATATTTAAGAATTGTTAACATAAAAATTGTTACATAAGTAAACGTAATTTGATGAGAATGTTATTTTTTATATATAAATTTTCACAATTTTTTGTGGATGAAAATTATTTTATTTAAAATGTTTGGGACTTTTGGTTTTTTGCGTTTGGCATCACTAATTTGATTATTTATTATTATAAATTTATTCTCTATGTTTTCAAAATATGGCAATATTTTAAAAAAAGTTGAGAGAGCTTTTTTTTTGGTTACAATGAAGAAATATTTGGCCAGTTAAAAGAAACTATACAGCCATCTCCAATTAGCACGATGTAATGCATATAGCCACTCTACACAACCATTACCTTTGCATTGGAGGTTAGGGCGAGCTATTTAATTAGCAAAAACTAAATTAAACGGGAAGTTATGTCATATAACCGGAAACGCATGTATATAGGTATATAACCTAAATGCATGGCGATCAGCAACCACTATGACCAAAAAGCAAACACCGAAATAAATCCGAAATAATAGAAAAGACGAAAACCAACACAAAGAATTTTCTGAAATAATTTGGTATTAAGTTTAACAAATTGTTTACTTTTTCCAATATTTTGTTTACATTTATTATCAATACTCAAACCGAGGTGGAGGGTATCAAAGATTCGGCACAGCCGAATTTAACACTCTTACTTGTTTTGGAACATTTGAATCAGTTTGAGGAAGGCGGCCAATATTGTTAGAATTTTGTCTAAATATATATTCTCGAACCAATGTATTTTCAGGCCAAAATTACGATTAAAAAGATCATAAGAAACGGTAATTTTAGAGGATGTGATAGATCTAGGTTGAGAAAAAAAAACAAACTTATATGTCGAATGTTCTGCTTTTTGGCCCAACTTAGATCTAACAAAGGCATCGACATCTTCAGCAGTAGTTTCAATCGCTAAACGCGAGATAAAAACAGTTTTTTTTTGGAGGAACAGCGCTCAGCGAAACGATTTGACCAGCATTTATCACAGGACAAGTATTTATAGAAGGCACAGGTTGATTTAATGGCACTTCGCAAAGCAGGAACTTTTATTGCAATTTAAATAGTTTTCCACAATTTGTCTTATCATTACTTATTCATTTTTCATCCCACTCTACTATACATGATCATTAAAATAAGTTTTTCATATATTACATATATTAGATATTTACAACAGCAATAACAAAAATTACAGTAATGAAAAAAAAAGACAAAACAAGAAACCAAAACTATGAACAAGTATTAGCTAGTGCGTTTGCAGCATATTTTGATTTGAAACTGGGGATTTTTAAAAGAAAGTTAAATATAATTTGCGTTATTGCAAATATACGCCAAATGTTTTATTTTTGGAATCCACAAGCTGAAACCCCATAGTAATTTACTATGGAAACAGTTTTACCCAATCTCACCCAATAACACTTTGAAACTCTATATTTATTTTAAAAAAATGTTAAAAATATTTCTAAAACATTTTTCTAAAAAAAATTTATCAAGAAGATAGTCCAATACCTGAAGCTGAAGCTTCTATTTAAAAACAAGTAAGAGTGTTAAATTCGGCTGTGCCGAATCTTTGATACCCTCCACCTCAGTTTGAGAATTGATGATAAATGTAAACAAAATGTTGGAAAAATATGCATGCATTTCCTATAAGCATGCGTTTCCGGTTATATGACATAACTTCTCGTTTAATTTAGTTTTTGCTAATTAAATAGCTCGCCCTAACCTCCATTGCAAAGGTAATGGTTCTGTAGGGTGGCTATATGCATTAAATCGTGCTTTTTTGGCTTTTAACTGGCCAAATATTTCTTCATTGCGGCCATATATGTATGTAGGTGGGATGGAGTAACAAAATAATAACTGAAAAAAGCTCTCTCAACTTTTTTTTTCAAAAAAATATTGCCATATTTGGAAAACATAGAGAATAAATTTATAATAATAAATAATTAAATTAGGGATGCCAAACGCAAAAAACCAAATATCGCAAAAATTATAAATAAAATAATTTGTTATCTTTATTTTCTGAAGAACTTCAAATATTCATCCAAAAGAAATTGTGAAAATTTATATATAAAAAATAACATTCTCATCAAATTGCGTTTATTTATGTAACAATTTTTATGTTCGCAATTCTTAAATATCATTTGTGGTTTTATAAAATTCATTGAATTTAAATTAATGTTTTCTGTAGTCCGATTCTGTAAATTTCAACGATCCGACAATGGCAAAATATATCGACAGCTATTGTTGTTTGCACTAAAGGTGCTATTACACGATGTGTTTTTTACATATGTACTATCACTTTTTTTTATCCATATGAAATTCCTCATGTCTGTCAAAATTGTCTTTTACATACGATTCATAATTTTTGCTATCACACGTGCATATGTATTTCCGTATGACATAACCTCTAAATGTAAACAACAGCTGATTTAATTTGTGAATTTACAAAAATTTTTTGTTGAAAAAAAATTATATATTTATTAATTGTTAATTAATATTAAACAATTTATTTTTCTTTCAATATTAATCTTTATAATTTACTCTGTTTTTCTTTCGCCACAAGCAGTGTTGTATTTTCATATGTTTGTCATGCAAAAATAGAACCTGTTCTAATTGAAAAATGTACATGTGACTTTCCTCATGTATTGTATATAAACAATGTTTCATATGTATCACACGATGTGTACAACTTGTGTTGTGGGAAAATTTGACAGTACATATGTAAAAAACACATCATGTAATAGCACCTTAAGGATTAAGTGATTCATTAAGTACATACATCTTAACGACAGTCGACAAATCTATTTATACCCTATACCACTATGTGGTTTGGGTATAATGACTTTGTGCTTAAGGATAAAGTGATTCACTAAGTACATACATCTTAACGACAGTCGACAAATCTATTTTTCTATTTATTTAAATTGTAAACGAGTGGCATCTCTGTCAAAATAAGCGAAAAACACGAAGAAGAATAGAAAAAACAAATTACTTCGTGTTTGACAGGATGATTTTATGTTTATGTTTAATATCTCTATTTTTTTACTAATATTTCTGTTTATTTATTTGGAAATGAAATAATAATTTTTTGTTTGTTAGATTTATCGTCATTTTTCAGACATATTGCAATTACTACTGTAATTAATATGCAATTTTAATTTTGTTTAAATGGTGCGTGGTAAAGAAGAAGAAAGCATATATTTCAAAAATTCATAACTGCACTGTATTCTTAATCGGACCGGTTTCTGGCATCAGCGATTTATTGAACATTGTGATAATTTTTATTTTTTAATTTGAATAGATTGTTTCTATATGAAAATTTTTTCTACTTAGGGCGGCCGTGAGGTTTTGAACCATGAACCTTCACATACACTCGTACTTGCACTTTTTGGTCAGCGCTTTAACACACTCACCTAAAGTCAGGCCTACGAGCAGTGTGGTTAGTTTCAGTTTTCGTACCATACAGCTTTACTTTGTATTAATTTCAGAAGATACAACTCTGTCCAAACAAACAATCGTTATTTTTGAATTTTGAATATTTTTTTGCATTTATAATAATAATTTTTTATTTATATAAAAAAGATTTTTTAATAAAAGCAAAATATTTTCACTATTTTATGATTTTTATTTACATAAGTATGACGACATTTCAACCTAAAAATTTAAGTTTTTATCGATTGAATAAACAACACAAAAATGGTTGTCGTTTAGATAACAACAACAGCTGACTTTAACAATAGCGAATATCGTTTAAAAATTTTGCTGATAATTTTGCTATTTTCTTTTTTTAACGATTCGACTATCGTTAAAAGAAGTTACTGAAAAGCTATTAATTTCTCCTGAATGCCAATATTTTTTTTAATGTAAACATTTTTTAAATGTAAACATATTTGGTGTTGTTTTTTTGGAATTTGATGCAATTGCTGTCTTCTAAATTTAAAATTATTATTTCCGACGTTTTGATATGATTTTCTGAAATTCAATTAATATTTTATAATTTATAATTGGAAATTTTAATTCCAGTTTTTAGAATTGATATTTTCTAAAATTTGAATGGAAAATTTAAAAAGTGTAATTTTGTATTTATGTGAATAATAATGCTTTAGTAATTATAAACAATTTTTAAAAATTAGATGTAATCGCAATCAGATATTTTGTAGGTAAAGCAGAATAATAATTCTATATAACTATGTAGAACTTTTTTGAAAGCAAAAAACTCTTTGATAACTCGGTAACTTTATTTTGTAAAGACAATAAAAAGTTAATATGCCAAACTTATGTTCATATTTGTAAAAGAATAATGAAAAAACGTATGAAATAAAAGACCAGCCCGTGAATACTCTAATATTGTTATGTATAATATCTATTTGATAATATTGACATTCATGTTAAAAAAAGAAATAACTATGTATTGCAAAGCTAATTAGAACAAAAATTATGGCGCCATCTACTGTGGCATAGTCACGCTGAGCAAAATGAAGTGACACTCTGTTAATGCAGAAATTTATGTAAATAAAATAATATACCGATTTATTTCTAACATGCAGTTATTATGGATATACATATACAGAATATATGTATATTATTTATATTATTTAATATGTGTATGTATGTATGTGTAAATATTACACACAAAAAATACAACATCAAACGTTATTTTTGTGTTTTTCTCTTTAAATAAATTAATATATAAAATTTTTTTTGCTAAATTTACATTTTTTCTTTTTTATTTACAACGAGGTACATATTTTAGCATTATTTGCTTTAGATGCTGGTGAATTTTTACTCCCCTTATATTAACTCTTGCTTGTCGAAAAAATTTTGGATCGAATTTAACCCCTTTCCCGTGACCCAATCGATCTGAAACTTTGCAGGCAGGCTCGTGGCAATGACAGAAATGATCTAGTAAATTTTTTTAGTGATGCCAAAACAATGCAAACTTTTAAATTTTTCTACCAGAGTTGATAAAAAAAAAATGTACAAAGGGTTAGTTTTTATTATATTATTACCACAACGACCACAAAAACAACAAGTCCAGCTATGACAACAATACAACATTTAGGATAACAACAAGAACAATATAGAAACATCATATTTTTAATTTTTTTTTACTTTTTCAGAGATTTCCCTGGACCTGTTCCACCGATTTTAATGATTTTTGAAATAGAAATCTTCCCATGAATTTGTTGAATCATTCTCACTAAAAATGATCGCCTTAGCTATCCTATTGAGGGCGTGATCGTGACAAGAACAACATAGAAAATTATATTTTTTCAAGACTTTTTTAGTTCTTTATTCAAATCTCGGGCCCTAATTGACCGCTTGGGACGATTTGAAATAGCAAACTTCTCAGGATGTTAATGAATCATTTTTTATGTCAACGAGCACCCTAGCTACCCGATTGATGCCGTCATCGTGATTTCCACAGTCGGACATCGCTATATCAACTCCGGTTGTTATAAGGATCACAAATATATATATTTTATGGGGTCCAATATTTTTTTTCTAATTATTACAAACGGAATGACAAACTTATATATACCCTCTGCACACTGGAGTGGAGGGTATAAAAAGTTTTGATTTTAGAACAAACAACCAAAAAAAATATACTTGAAATTCGTAGTTTAAAACTTTTTACCACTTTGCACTTAATTAGCGAAAATTATTGAACTTTAAGAGACTATAACAGCTATTGATGTCGAATTTTATCTGCTTTAACCCGATACCAAAACTTATCAAAATATATGAATTTCAACTTTTGAATTAATCCTCACTTTTGACACATTTTAACCCAATGTGCGACGGATGGTTTCTGGATGAATATTGATGGCATTATATTTAGTGATTGTAATATCGATAATCGATAAACAATTTTTCTTCATATTTTCAGTGGCAGGGCAAAGTTCAACGTTGCCAACAGCAATTTGAGGAAATATCAGCCGAAATTAAAAGAGAAATGGAACGTTTTGAATTGCATCGAATAAAAGACTTTAAAATCAATATGGTTAAATATATTGAAGATCAAATGGCTCATCAACAGCAGGTAAGTTTAATAAATGCTTACATGGCACTTATACTAACTAATGCGATATTTTTCTCAATTCTTCTTAGATCATTACTTATTGGGAATCGTTTGTACCTAGCGCTCGTGAAATTGTCTAAAATCACAACAAAGTCAAGCTAACAAATACAAAAAAAAAAAAAACGCGCATTTTCTTCCTTAATCTTATCCATTATACATACTTGTACTTCTTTACAGTTTTCAAAAAATTTACTCTCACTTTTAGGGATACACTTTTTTTACACAGCTTATTTTATTGAAAATTTTTCCATTAAAAGCTGTGTGGGACCAAATGCGTTAATAATTCTGAAAAATGACTTTGTAACCACTAATTAAGTTACCTCCTCTGTCTGCCTCTAAACAAAGATCTTTAAAATGAAATGGACCATGCATTCGCAATAGATTATTTTTCAAAATAACTTCAATATTTATTAAACTAAAATTCAAAAGTCCCTATTCGTTTTCTAAACTAAAGATCTTTTTGTTTCTACTGTCGCTGTTAAGTTTACCTCAAAATATGTTTTATTTCAACAAAGAAATAGTTTTGCTGTTTAACAACAAAATATTTCAATATTTAATACTGTGAAATTCTTTAGGAAAAAGAAAAACACTTCAATTCCACAGTAATCCTTTAATTTGTATTCTATTTTATATTTCAAAATACATTTATAAATATTTTCTATTCCATTAAAACGTATTAGACTTTTAAAGTTTATTCTAATTATTAACTATTTTTTTTTTTTTTTGATTAAAATTTTATAGCAAAATATTTTGAAAGTGTTATTGTTCTAAAAAAAAATGAAAGAAAGAAGAAAAAACAAATTATTTGCCTTCAATCATACATATTTATCATGTTTGTATAAGTTTAATCAAATATTAACAAACAAAATACAAAACAAATCTAATGAATCATCTCTTTATTATATATGTACGTATGTATGTTTAATCTATATACATATATAAATTTGACTTTAATTATATAAAAAATTATATTGTATTATTTTCATTCGAGAAAAAAAAAGAACAAAATTTTTTAAATTTAAAAAAAAAAATTATATAAATTCAAAAATAAACTGTAAATAATGTTTAAAAAAAGATAATTTTTCTTTTCGCAAAATCAACAAGAGTAGGTTTAAAATTTATATAGTTTTTAATGAAAATGTTCTAATAAAGTTCCCAGTTTTAATATTGAAAATGAGTTCGAAAATTATCTGGGAAAATTTTCGCAGTCGTTAGCGAACTTTTTAAATTTTTTTAAATCTGATTTTAATGGAAAAGGTACTTAGCCAGTGGAGGTTAGTGTGAGCTATTCAGTATATAACCTAAAAATAACTTTTTTTCAATTTTAACCCCTTGTCGACTGTGTGACTTTCTCCACATTTAGGATGCCAAAAGTCCAAGAAAAAAAAGTCCCCGATCGCTATGAATTTTTAGCATATCGAGGGCTTATATTCAAAAAGTGCTATCTACATTTGACAGCAATATTAATTTTTGATTTAAAACTGTTCTCTGATATAACTGTCAAATATAATATTAATTTTGATATCATTCATGATTAGTACGACTATATCTTAATAGATATTGGGGCAAATCAATCGACAAATACTTTTAGATCTTATATCTTTAAAATAATTATTGATGCAGATAGCACTTTTTGAATATAAGCCCTCGATATGGTAAACAAGAGTACTTGTGTTACGAAAATGTATTCAAAACAAACCGAAAAAAACAACAATTAACATGATAACAGTTATCAAACTTGTGTCACTGTGGCAAGTGTAGTAAATCTGTTTATAGTTTTCATTTTTATACCCTATACCACTATGTGGTTTGGGTATAATGACTTTGTGCTGCTGTTTGTAACAACCAAAAATATTTGACCTAGACCCATCTTTAATTATACCGATCGAATCAGAATCACTTTCTGAGTTGATTTAACAATGTCCGTCCGTCCGTCCGTCCGTCTGTGTGTCCATGTAAACCTTGTAATCAAACTGCAGGTCGCAAATATGAATATATTTTGATGAGATTTGGTATATAAGCTTTTATCGGCCATGGGATGAACGCTATTGAAATTGGTGAGAATCGGTCCATGTTCAGACCTAGCCCCCATACAAATTACCCATATGAAGTCGACATAAATTGCCATAAGATCCAAATTGTCATATAGATCTTACTCAAATTGGGTTTGTATGCGTTCATTACATCCACTAATGAGTAGTCCAAAAATGATCCCTTTGACCCCATATAGAGCTTCTCCCGATCTCACTTAAATCTATTAAAAAACAAAAATATTGCACTGATTCTTCTCAAATTTTGTTTGTACATATTTTTGCAAAATACAAGAGACTTTACCAAACAATATCAGGATCGGTCCATTTTTGGACCTAGTCCCTTTATAGATACAGCATCCGATATGAACTTTTTCATATCTGCAGCCAAAAAAATTAATAAAAATCCCACTCAAATTTGGTTTTTGCTTATTTTCAATGTCCAGTTAGTTGGGCCTAAGAGATAGGGTTTCTAAACGCATGGTATAGGGTATCGTATAGTCGGTCTAGACCGACTATAATTTTCTTACTTGTTTTTTTGTTGAACTTTGCGGTGGCATTCCTTTTTTTTTTTAGCAAAATATTTTTACAAAAGTCCTTTTGCTTTAATGAAGTTGGAACCTTTTCTATAAAGACTGGTAAGTTTCTGAAGCTTTAACGTTATTTTAATTTTTAATCAATGAAAATATGCAATCACTAAAAATTGAGTGATTTCCAAAAATGTTTGTTTTTCGATAGAGAAAAACTTGCATGATTCTGTAGAACTCTTTTAAGTGATTATATGGAGATTGAAGGTTTATATATCTAGTTTCAGATTCAACAATAAGTTTTTGCTTCTTTTTGCTCCTTTTTGCGATATTTTGATTTTTCGCAAAAAAAAAACATGGCAGTTCCACGAAATGCGCTCTTTGATGTTTGGCTCACAAGCAAGAAAGAAGACAAAAATGATGCCGTATATAATCACATTTGCAGTATAATTGGAAAAGATGTGGACCACCATAAATTAAAAAAGTTTGTGATCAGACTTTCTTTTGATTTTCGGTAAAGATGGGAACATGCTGCTCGAATAAATATCCATTTTTGGCAACAAAATTTTAAATGGTTGTCAAAAGATCTGAACTTTTCAGATTATATTCTTGATGTTGGGGCAAGTACATCTCGCGATATATCGAAGACAGGAAAGCCTGATAACAACTTTTCTGAATCTTCTTTGCGCTCAAAGAAGCGAAAAGCTAAGGAACTTATGAGCAATGCTGATAATGACCAATTGTTAATGGCAGCGGAAATGACACTGAGATCATCTGGAAAAAGAAATTCTGCAAAAATACTACAAGACTTGGCCGTGACTTCTCCATCAAGAGGCACTGCATTAAAGAAAACTCGATTATCTAATGAGAACATGAAAAGTTTGTCACCAGATCAAGCACTTGCGATAATTATTGATACAGGTCTTTCAACAAATGATTATAACCTTATCAGGCAGCATACTTCAGAAATAAGCCAAAAAATATATCCTTCATACAACTGTGTAAAAAAATCAAAGGCTTTATGCTACCCTGAACAAATAACCGTAACGGAAACTTATGCTGAGATTGGATTGCAATCGCTAATTGATCACAGTTTAAAAAGAATGTGTGCTGCACAAGAGGAAGTGTTGCTCTCCCTTAGCGAAATTGGAGATGTAAATGCAATTATAAAATGGGGATGTGATGGCGCTGAACAGAGCATTTACAAGCAAAAATTTTCGGAAGAAAACCAATCTGATAACAGTATGTTTTTCATTTCAATAGTTCTTCAAATGTATACAACAGTTAACAAACGAAAGATTATAATATGGAATAACCCTGCTCCATCTTCTACAAAATACTGCCGGCCGGTAAAATTTATATTTACAAAAGAAACACGAGACGTTATTTTAAGGGAGGTTAAATATGTCCAAGACCAAATTTCGGATCTGCATCCTACAACAATTCAAACAGAGAAATTTAACTTTAAAGTGAAAAGTACACTTATCTTGTGCATGATTGACGGCAAAGTTTGTAATGCCCTGTCGGCATATACATCATCTCAAAAATGTTATATATGTGGGGCTTCACCGAAAGAAATGAATAATTTTAGTGCCTTATCGGAACGACGAGTTGACGAAAGCATGCTTGCTTTCCGAATTTCCCCTTTACATTCGTGGATACGATGCATGGAGTGTATGCTACACATCACTTATCGAATGGAAATGAAGAAATGGTGTGTACGGGGCGAAGAAAATATCCAAAATAGATTCAGAAAGGAAGTTGGTCTTTTAATTGATATGCCAAAACAAAAAGCAGCCAATACAAATGATGGTAACACGGCGAGAAGATTTTTTGGAGATCCTGAAATAACGTCCGACATAACAGGAATAAATATAAATCTGTTGAAAAGGTTTCACACAATACTTTCCTGCATAGGTTGTGGATTTCAAATTAATTCTTTAGCTTTTGACCGCTTTGTCACAGATACCAGAGAACTGTATTTATCAGAATATGCATGGTACAATATGCCAGTGAGTGTGCATAAAATTCGTTTTAATGGAAAGGATATAATATCGTCTTCCATTATTCCTATTGGTCAACTTTCTGAAGAGGCTCAAAAGTCCAGAAACAAAGATGCAAGAAATTATCGAGAACTCTATACCCGAAAAACATCTAGAATTGAAAGTAATTTGGATTTGTTGCACAGATTACTCATATCGTCAGACCCCTTTATATGCAGCTTGCGGAAAGCGACTAAGACAAGGCGATGAGCATTACCAAAATAAGTTATTGGCTTATTATCCGTAGCGGAATATGGAAACGATATTGCCTCGGAGTAATTATTTTTATTTCCAGATTGCTTTTTTTTAATATGAAATTTAAATTTGTTTTCAAAAATATAGATTAATCATCTCAAAACAACTACTAATTGAAGGCATTTGTGTGTATCTAAAAATTTAGTGAAATAAAAATTATTTTTATTTCTTTCCGCCCCAATAAGTGCTATTAAATTAGAAATTATGGTATTTTGACAATACACCTTATATGGGGGTGGCCAAAAAAGTGGGCGGACCACGCCCATTTTTTGTG
This sequence comes from Cordilura impudica, assembly GCA_963682025.1. Taxonomy (NCBI): domain Eukaryota; kingdom Metazoa; phylum Arthropoda; class Insecta; order Diptera; family Scathophagidae; genus Cordilura; species Cordilura impudica. The sequence goes on along the minus strand of OY821518.1, from coordinate 31,505,521 downwards.
TCTAATCCTATATCGATCTCATCATTATTATTGCTTAATTTCATTGGCATATCTACTTTTATTTGACTGTTACGACTTTTGGCATCCTAAAAGTGACAAAAGTCACACTGTGCGACGCACTGTGGCTCAAATTTTGATTTCATTGGCCAAAAGTCAAATTTTTTTTTGTCATCGATTTTTAAAATTTTTACTCCTTTTTGTAGCTTATATATCCAGATTAAGGTAGCCAAAAAATTAGGTTAAACTATTGATAATTGTGGGCGTGGCATGCTGTCAAACTCAACTGTTTTTTTTAATTCAGCAAAAGGTGTTTTTTTTTGTTTTTTATCAAAAATAAATGGTTACTACTCGCAAGCTATCATCGATATTGGCCTGCTGTCTTTTTTATAATGTTAGTAGGATTATAGTCTTTAGTTTTTGTAAGTAGTCACAGTTCTAACGTTTGATATTAGGGGCGTTATGAAATATTTATGAAACCACTATATTTTTCTCAAATTTAAACTTTAGTGGAATAGAACTTCTAAAGGAAGTAAGGGAACAAGAAACGTATACCACCCGGAGAAAGGCGAATGTATCCTGTTTAACCCTATATATACTTTTGCACCCCCCACGAGCCCCCGGTAGAACACTTTTTTCATTTTAATGAAATTACTCTAAAAAAATTACTCTAAAAAAAATTTTGTTTTTTTACTTTAGACTACGTAAAAGTAAAATAATTAAATAAAATACCTGCGAAAGGGTTTATTGGCTTTGTTTTGATCAGCAAAAAAATAAGTCATAAAATGATCACAATAGGTTCTACAGTAAACAAATGATCTCTTTCTTAATTTACCTGTTGTCAAATTTAAGGGTCAACCAAAGTCATAAACAATTTTATAAGTTTGTCAGTAATCGCGGCACTAAACCACTAAAGATAAAAAACCACCCCATATTGGCGAGAAACTAATTAGTTTTACCTGATATTGAAGTCTGGATAACAAGTGCAGTTTTGTTCAATTTAAGTACTACCTGCTATGAAATTAAAGATCAATGTGTGAATAACATGTACCTAAAAATGTATAAAATGACGGATTCTATAAGGGATTACTCAATAATAAGTTAATACTTCAAGTGTACGGACGTATATTCGCAAGTGATAAAAAGTGATAAAAAAGTGATAACAGACGCAAATAAAAATATTGAGAAAAATATGGAGAACTTTAGTTATAAAGAACTGGCCGAAGAGTATTTTCGAAACAAAAACCAGGAAGATGTTCTTAGTTACGTTAAAATAAAATTAAACTTAAATTCGTCTAGTACCGAAATACAAGAGCAATTATCTAATTTCGTCAAAGTACTAAAAAAACGATTGAAAGAAGTTAACTACTGTAAACAAAAGTTTTATAATAAAAGTGCAAACTGGTTAGAAGGCCAACTTAATGTTGGTGGAGAAACAGCAAAGCTAGATAAGGCTGGAAGACCACGCAAATCATTGGACAACTGCAGCGATAGATCTAAGAGGCGGAAACTTAAAAATTTTAACGAGGAAATTGGTTCTACAAATATAAAAGAATCTTTTCTACATCAATTACGAGCACAAAACCAATTAACAAAAGTGGATATCATTGAAAAAACTTGTAATGCTAGTCCAGTGAGAACAAAGCGAATTCTTAAAAGTATACCAACTCCGAGCGATGCAAAACAGTTCACAAATGAGGAGGCATTAGCATTATTTCTGGATTTGAAATTAACAAAACACCAATATATTCAGCTCAGATTGCGTGCGATTGAAAAAGGCTCAAATATGTATCCAGCATATCATCACATAACAGCTGCTAAAATAGACTGTTTGCCATCAAAGGACACTATTACAATCACACCAATTTCGGCAGAAGTACAACTACAATCTTTACTTGATCACACAGCCAAACGCTTGCTACAATCAATAACAGGAACTGAGTTAAAGAAATATGGAAACACAAAGTTAATTCTATTTTGTAAATGGGGATGTGATGGTTCTTCGGGACAAAAACAATACAAACAAGTTGTATGTGAAAATATTTCGGACTCAGATATGTTCATGGTATCATTTGTACCATTGCGATTGAAAAAGATTTTGGAAGATTCGGAGCCTTCGAGTAGTACAACGCAAACAATGGATATTTGGAAAAATGAGACACCATCTTCTACGAAATACTGCAGGCCAATCAAATTTGAATTCAAAAAAGAAAGTCATGATGCCATTAACAAAGAAGTTAGTGATATCAAGGCCCAAATAGCAACACTACAGCCATTACAATTACAGTTAGATGGGCAGCAAATTGAAGTAAGCTACCAATTAGTGCTGACAATGATAGATGGAAAAGTAGGTCAGGCTTTGACTAACACGAAGGCTGCATCCAGCTGCATTATATGCCAAGCAACATCAAGCCAATTAAACCAAGTCCCGACAAAATCATTCGATAATACCGATGCCTTCGAATTTGGATTATCACCACTACATGCAAGAATACGACTTATGGAACACATACTAAAAATCAGTTATGATTTGGATTTCGGGCCTTCAGGATCAATAAGAAACAACGAAACCAACAAAGAGTTAAGAAGTTCAAAAAAGAAACATGTTCAAGATGAATATCGCAAATTTGGATTGATTATAGATCAGCCAAAACAAGGGTCAGGCAATACAAATGATGGCAATACCGCAAGAAGATTCTTTTCAGATCCAGAAACAGCATCTGAAATAACAGGAGTGGATTTAAACCTTATTTTCAGATTTAAAATAATCCTAGAAGTACTTGCGTGCAATGAAGAAATTGACTCTAGAAAATTTGGAGATTATGCTAAGGAAACTGCAAAAATATATACAACCAACTACCCATGGAGAAATATGTCTGCAACAGTCCACAAAATCCTTTATCATGGAGAAGATGTCATTAAATATCATTTGGTGCCACTTGGAGATCTATCAGAGGAGGCTCAGGAAAAAAGGAACAAGGATTACAGATTTTATAGACAGCACAATACTAGAAAAATGTCACGAAATTCCACAAATGAAGATCTATTTAATATATTATTGGCAACGTCAGATCCGTTCATCTCCAGTATTCGAAATCAATGGAAAGTGGAACATCGGGATTTAGATGAAGAAGCCAAAAAACTACTAAAGAACAGAAATAGCACAGAACAAAATATGGAATATTTGCAATCAATATTTGAGTCTAATGAATAATAATTATAATTGCCTTTCATTGTTATTTAAGTACGAAAAACATAGTATTAGTAAAAAATAATAATAAACAGAACCTACCATTGTTACAAATGCTATTTAAATCTATTGCAGTTTTTATTCTTAAAAGGTTTCCCACATATGAATGCAATGTTTTAATAGATAAGAAAGATTCAAAAAATAAGAACCCATATTTTCATATCAAAATTAAAAAAAAAAATTAGAATCATTGCGCTAATGTTTAGCAGATTTATTTAGCTAGTGTAACAAATTAGGCAGCAAACACTAATAAATTTTTCTGTAGTAATAATAATATTCCTTGAGTGTAAGCAAATTGCAAATTTGATAGCAAACATTTTTAATTTTTTAGTAATACTAGTTAAATTTCTAGTGAATTTTACTATTTTGTTGCGTGTAAAAATTTTTTTGAGTGTAAAAATTTTTTTGAGTGTAAGCATTAAAAAAATTTCATTATTACAAAAAATGTTTATAATAATTATTTAACTCCAAATATGACACTTTCTAATAAATAAAAATAAATAAAAAAAAACATATATCACGCTAAAAGTTAAAAAAAATCAAAAGTTAAACTTTGACCTAGAATTCCTTAAAAAGTACTCAATCAATTTAAATGAAATTCACACTGAGTCAAGATCAACTATCTATCTATCTATTAAAAAAAACAGTACTAAAATATTTTGATCGGTTCAAAAGTTACAGAATTTTGGCCAATGAAAAATGATTTTCAGCCACTGTGCGACGGTACTTTAAAGTACCTTTACAATTATCAGTTCATAAAATCTTTAAAAAAAATTATTTGTATACTTATTGGCCGTAGGTACGTAAGAGTACACTAAAGTGTATCTAATAAGATTTTTCCGACTATTGGCAACCCCGTCTTGCCAAAATAACGGTAATTCGATATGTGTTTTAGCTGTTCGCATAAGATTTGGTAACATTTATTTCGATTAAAAAACAGTAATATTTTAGTTATTTCATCTATAAAAGTGTGTTATTATACAAGAATAACACTGTGCGATAAATGGTAGGGGTCAGTGATCGGGATGGGATGAAACCACCGGGGAAAGTTATATCGGTAAAAAAAAAAGTTATACGTGTCCCGGCGTTTCGCTGGGTCACGTCTAGGATTCGAGATATATCGATTTGAACTTAGTAAGTATCGTATAGGGGAATTTGTCACGTTTTGGGCTCTTTTGTTTGACATAACTCGAGAACCACTAGTCCGATTTTGGAGAAACAAATTTAGAAAAATTAAGAATTACAATTCCTTTAATCTGTTTACATAACGTTTCGCTACATAAGCAACAGTTTCGCAGTTATAAATAAATATATGAAGAACAAAATATTTTTTGCCTAAAATATTAAAAAAAAAATTTTTTTTTAATTCTTAAAAAATCCAAACCAGAAAAAAGTGTCAAGTCCTATTACTTTCGCGTAAAGTCACATAACCTATGAGCAAAATGAGACATAGATCATGAAAATCGATGTACGCGTTTCGTTGTTATTCATAATTTGACAAGAATATTGATTTTATGTTTCAATGAATTTGGATAATATTTATTATGTATTATTTATTATTAACACGTAAAATTAAAAATATCAGGTCATTACATCGATATATAGATCATAAAAATCGATGAACGCATAAATTTATTTTGGATTGTTTGCTCCCTTTACTCTCTTGCGTGGTGGTTCGCCTATTTGTTCAGAGTCTGTATCGGATGAGGATCTGTCTTCATCTGGAAAAAAATCAATTGTTTTTAATCAGTCAGATAACTTCAATTTGGTGACCTACCCTCGGAGGAAACTTCCATTGTTATTCTTCTTCTTCATCTTCATTGTCGAGATCGTACGTCTTTTGCGACCACCAACAAATTTCAGCCGCTAGCGAGTCGAGCCTTCTGCCTTCATATCGAGTTTCCATGGGCATGGCCACTTGATGGAAGCGCTCGCCATGCTCATCCGACCCAGATGCTAGCTGCTTGCTAGAGTTATAAAGTGGTGATGCAAGAAGTGAATTTTGGGAGACATGTTCACTCCAATTTTCGGGAAGTATTCCAACATCTTGGTCACAAGAGCGCGGTAATTGTGTGCTCGCTTACTTCCCAAAATAATCGTATGACTTTCTTCACTAACCTCCACGCAAGGTAATCATTACTGACTAAAGCGTTTTTAAATTCTTTTGATTTCATGAGCTTCCGTATATCGCTCCCATTCAGAACAGAACAGGGAGCATATTTACCTGATTGAGCCTTTTAAAACCAGGGCCTCATACAAATTCGTTTCCAATTTTTTATAACTTTCCAAATAATGAGCACTCATAAATGTGGGTGGAATTCCTAAAAAAAATAATCCCTTACAGTCAGGCAACGGAAAACCCCACATCAATAAAAAAAGTGCACTTTCCTTTTTTCCCATTAATTGTCTGTGCGCGGAGTAGGTTTCATGAAAGAACAAGAAGAGAAATGTCTGCGCAAATTTATGACCGTTTTTTACCGCAATCATAAAAATTAAATAACCTTTTGTTTATTGCTTTTTTCTTAATTCTGAGAATCATAAAAATGATCCAGCGAAAGCCGGGACACGTATAACTTTTTTTTACCGATATAACTTTCCCCGGTGGTTTCATCCCATTCCGATTTTGGCTGTCGCACAGTGTAATCAATTTAGTACGCGTACAAATTTTGATATTTGTATTAGTTGCTGTTTATTTGGATATATGCAGTGAACCGGTAAGTACCGTTGGGCTGTCAGTGTTCGTTGTTTACAATTAATAGCGCTATGGCTGCAATCCGTAATAAACGTCTTGATACCGATACAATTTTGGAAATTCTGAAATCAATTCCTATTAATAATGCCGAGAACACCGATATTGAAAGCGATGACGAGTGTGATGACCAATTTGAGCCTGGTAATGACGACATAATGAACTAGTATTTGCGGGAATTGCTAGTCGAAAATGATTTGACCAACGATCCTGGGGAAATTGAGATAATACAGGGAGAAAATAATCTTGATGCAAATGAAAGCCATGGTGAGGCTGACACTGAGAAAATAGTTCATATAATGCCAAGCAGAAGTCGTCGAAGCATTGATGCTGAGCCTAATCGCCACTGGAAATTGAGAGACCATGAGACATGTATTCCCGAATTCTCCTTGCCAGAAGGATCTATAGCAGGAATTTTTGAAAACAATGCTACATCCACGGAATAGTTTCTTCAATTTATTGCCGACATAACGGAAAATGTTATATTCCAAACCAACTTATTCGTCACCCAGAGGCACAAAAATTTAAATTTGAAAAAAGTGAGTTTTATGCTTTTATCGGCATAAACATTTTTTGGATATAATAAGCTTCCAAGTTGGAAAAATTACTGGAGCGCGAGCGAGGATTTATATTTGCCTATAATTGGGAAAACTATGAGTCGCAAATTATTTGATGAGATATTGAACAACCTTCAAGTGAACGATAACTCGAAAATTCCGATAGACAACAATGATCGCCTCTTCAAATTTCAGTCTATGATCGATGGGTTGAATAACAAGTTTCAGCAACTTTACCATGGCACTCGACAGCTTTCCGTAGGCGAATCTTTGACATTCTTTAAAGGACGGAATGGAAGAGGCTATAAAGTTTTGTGTTTGGCTGACCAGAATGGCTATACAAAAAAGTTTTCAATATATCCAGGTAAAGATGAAGCTTTAGAGGAAAAATTCACGGGTTTTGGTCTTGGAGTAAGAGTGGTTTTGTAAATGACTGAAAACGAGTGGGGTAAAATAAAATGATTTATTTTGATAAATATTTTACATCAGTTCGGCTTTTTGAAAAGCAGAACGCATGCGGCACTATTCGCTCTAATAGAAAAGGAAACCCTACAAATTTGAACAGCGATAAGAAGATGAAAAGAGTAGATTGGGACTTGAGAGTTTCATGCAGTGAAATAAGTTTCTACAAGTGGATGGACAACAAAGCAATTTTTTGGCCTCTTATTTTCATGTAAGTGAGGCTACAACCGTTGCCAGGAGAGACCGCAAGACATTTTGAAGGATGTAACGTGCCCAACAGTTGTGAAAGACTATAACTCATTTATGGGTGGAGTCGATCATTCTGATCAATTGCAAAGTGCCTATGGTCTTGATCGAAAATCTAAAAAGTGGTGGCACCGTATTTTCTGGGGTATATTGGAGATAGCATTTGTAATTCAATTTGTAATGGTGTATTGCCAATCATCAGAAAAAATAACGCTTCTGAAATTTAAATGATCTGTTGCTATGGGATTGATGACCCAGAAAAATCCACCTACAAGTCGAAAAAGTTCGAAATCAGCATCAAAAGAGGATCTGTTAAATCCAGCCTCTAAGAGACGCCGAGGAAAAGCTGAATCAGTTTGTAAGGATGTTCGATTAGGGAGTCTCGGTATACATTGGCCAACTTTTGTTGACACACGACGAAGATGTGTACTATGCAGCATAAACAAAATTCAATCAAAACCATATCCTAACTGCAGTCATTGTGGAGTTTACTTATGTTGTATTGATAAAAAAAATTGTTTTTCGAAATACCATGGAATCAATTATTTGTTAATTGTTTTGTTATAAATTTATTAAAAGTTAAAGTAAAACATAAAAATAAATTTTTCTTTCTTACTTTTAATGTTTTTTTTTCTTACTTTTCGACCCACCCTGACCCAACAGTACTTAAGAGTACCAACAGTCTTGCGGATTCTTGAAAAATTTGAAACTTTGTATATACCGTTAAAAAGCTATAATAATTCAAATTTCGTGAAAAAAATATAAATTTTTCAACGCTTTCAAGTCTTGGTCCACAAGGGGTTAAAATAAACATATGTTTTTGTTTACATTTTCTCTTTGTTGCACAAATAAAATAACAAAATTTTGCGAGAAAAACTGAGAGGTTGTTAAAAAATAGAAAAATGACAAATGTACTTATTATTTTGACCAGGTTGTAATGGTACGCTGCTGGTGGAATATTCCGCTTCCGTTTCCATGAGCCTTAACGGGTCGCACGTGCTGGCAGGGGGCCTAGCTCGCCGGAGGGGTGGGATCTTGTTAAGACCCAGGGAAACCGCACTACGGTATTTCACGTGCGATTTAAAAAAAAACTGAAAAAAACGGTCGCTATAGGAGGGATGGCCATACTTACTCGGGGATTGGGGACGAGGTGTTATGCCCCTTTTGCCCTCCCTATCATGTTACCTCTACTCCATTTAAATTGGAGGTAACCCAAATAAATAAAAAGTTTGGTTTCGGTTTCTACATTGGGCTTTAAAAAAATTTTTATTTACCCTTCATTTTAAGGGTTTTAATTTTAACTTAATTTTTTTTTTTTGCTACATTTCTCTTTTAGAAAATTATTTATTTTTAGGAAAAGTTTGAATTTTAGCAAAATCTGATTTTAGGAAAAATTTTACATTTAGGAAATTTTAAAATTTTAGCAAAATTTGATTATTTTTTTTTTTTTATTAAATTTAGTTTTAATTTTAGCTTTAACAAAAAATAATTTTTTTTTTTCAAATATGGTACCATTTTGTAAATTCTCTTAAATTTCTATAATTTTGAATTTAGGTTAATATTAAATTTATAAGTAATTTTAAATATATAAAATTTTTGGGGATTTTAATTTAGTTTAGATTTTAAATTTTGAAAAATTTTCGTTTTAATTTTAAATATAGAAAAATTTATTTAGTTAGAACACTTTTATTTTCTTAGAAATATATTAATTTCAGTACACTTTTACTTTTATAATTAATTATTAAATAGTTATTAATATAATAATATACAAAATATTTAATATATTTAATGTTTACCAACTGAACCGTACTGTACGAAACGTAGGACGTCTTAGCTTAAACTATATTCACCTTGATTGTGTCGATCTTTTCGCCTTGATGTTTATGGATTTTATTGTGGTTTTTGCTAAAAGTTCCTCTTTTTTTAAATTGGTTTGGTTGTAATGTTAGGCACTGTTATTCAAGTGTGTTTTTCTTTTCATAAAAATAACAATTTGTGTAGCACTTTAGCTATGAAAAGTCTCAATTTTAAATTAATTTAAAGTAATTTCATTTATTAACTTTACTATTTAATGTCTTTTAGTTAACTCTTCTGCTGTCTTTTAATTTTTAACTTTTCCTTTAGAGTTCGAATCTAATTCTCTTTACGAACGGTCGTGTAAATAATTAAAGCGCTTAGAGTAAAACTATTTAAAATTAACAACAAGTATATATTTTTGTTTTTGCAATTGCCTATTCTTGATCTCATTTGAACTCACGTGGTAGTCAATTCAGCTTAAAACAGGAATAAAAATTTAGCGATGGCCCGAGGGGCCAAATCTTCATCTAAAAGAAAGCTCCTTGCAAACAAGAAGATGACAAAACTTCCTCCGGGTTTTGTTAACCCGAACATCGCGTCAACTTCCAGCAACAGATTTAGCCTGCTTGCTGGCCTCAATGATATGGACGTAACTCCTGCATCAAATATTAATGATATTAAACAACACAAACCTCCACCTATAGTTGTAGAAGCCAACGCCTCATTTGCAGAAATACGAAAACTACTTGGTAAAGACTGTATTTTCAAACGTACTTCAATTGGTGGTACCAAAATTTTTGCTCCAACTAAAGAATTGTACGAATGCTACAAGCAAATTCTTAAAGAGAGTAAAATGGAGTTTCATTCATATGGCTCCAAAGATAATAGGTTATGCACAACCTTTCTACACGGTTTACCCCGCATAAACTCTGAGGACATCACCGAAGAGTTAAATAACTACAACCTATCCCCTTCTTTGGTGGCTGAAATAGTCACCAAATTCAGTTCCAACAACAATGTTGTTTACAAAGTTCAATTTGTTCGTAAAAATTTTAACCCAACTGCCTTAAAATATGTAAGGACAGTTTCCAATATCATAATTTCTTGAAAAACAATACAAATCTAGATCCAGAAATAAACCAACTCAATGCTGGAACTGCTTAATGTATGGCCATGGCGGTGAACATTGCCATCGAAGTGCTGCGTGTATGATATGTGCAGAACAACATCATACAAGTGTGTGTCCATTTAACACAGCCAGCTGTTTTTACATGCTTTAATTGCAAAAAACATGGAAAAGAGAGAACTGATCACTCTGCAAACGACATTAACTGTCCGTTACGTTCTCTCTATTTGGAAACTAGAACAAGAGTAACTTCCAAAAATCATAACAACAGCAGGCAACAACAAAATATTTCATTTCAATCAAAGGTTGATTTCCCAAATTTAAGTAACAACAACACAAATTGTAACAATAACATCAATAATAACAGCAAAGCTACATATGCTAACCAGCTGAAAACAAACAACGATTTATTTAGCATTGATGAGCTTTTTGATATTTTCACTACAGCTATGGATGATTTGCATAGGTGCACTTCAAAAGTAGAACAAATCAAAGTTGTAATGTCAATGGTAAAATACGCCCATGGATTATACTAATAATTTAAACGAATTCAAAATGCTTCACTTGAATGCTAATGGCATTTCAAACTTTTCTAAATTAAAACAATTTGAGAACGAGAAAATATTAAAATAGCGTCTTTGAATGAAACATTTTTTTCAGAAAATCATAGACCATATTTTAAAAATTATTATTTATATAGAAGTGACAGAACAGATACAAGAGGAGGAGGAGTTGCTCTGTTAATTCACAAATCTATTGCACATAAAAAACTCTTTATATCAAACACTTCACCATTCGAAAACATCTCAATTGAAGTTATTATAAATAATACCCCTATTGTTGTATCTTCGTTATATTCACCAAGATATACCCGTAACTTCTGTGCTGATATCTTGAACCTAACACCTTCCACCAAAGAATATATAGTTTTTGGTGACCTAAATGCCAAACATTGTTCATGGAATTGTCGTTCAAATAATACTGCAATTTTCTTATTCACTATCCTAATAGTCCAACCCTATTCCCTCATCAACACAATCTCGAAGCATCCACAGTCGATATTATTTTAAGCAACTCCGCTTTAAATATAGACGTAAAAACAATGGATTACGAAATACCATCAGACCATCGCCCCGTTATATGTACACTTAAAAGGTCAATGGCCTTGCAGGTTGACCTCAATTATTGTGATTATAGTGCAACCAACTGGAACATTTATATGAATTTTTTAGACAATAAAATCACGTTATATTCCGATATATACAATAGCAAGGCAGTAATTGATCAGGAAATCCAAAAATTTATAAATGTAGTTTACGAAGCAAGGGATGTGTCTACACCTAAAATAATAAATAACTCAACAAAATAATTACACATTACCAGAAAGTACTGTGAAATATATTGAACTAAGACGAAGAAAAAGCCAACGATCTTCAAATATAGCCGAGCAAACTTTTTATAATCAATGTACTAAGTTTCTAAGTAACATGATTGATAAAAGTATTAATTCGGAGCGCAATAAGAAATGGTCTCAATTATTATCCAATTTAAAACCAGGTGATAAATCATTTTGGAGAATAAGCAGGAACTTGCGAGGAAAAGGAAAAAATCAAATCGCTCACTTCAAAATTGGAAATACAAAAATAACATCTAATAAGGACAAGGCTGAAGTCCTGGCAAATACATTTGTCCAAGCAAATAACCTCACTTCGAACTATAACCACTCGGCAGATACACTAATAAATACAACAGCAAATAATTTTAAGAAGGAAAACCCCAGTTCTGAATCTGCAATTTATACATCTCTTGAAGAAGTAATGAATATTGTCTCATCAATAAAACCCTCAAAATCCCCTGGTTTTGACAATGTTCCCAACCTGCTCTTAAAGAAACTACCACTCAAAGCTCTAAAATTACTGGTTATAATATTTAACAGCTGCATCAAACTCAACTATTTCCCAAACCATTTCAAAAATGCTAAGGTTATAGCTATTAACAAACCTAGCAAGCCAAAAAATAACCCAAACAGCTACAGACCTATTAGTCTATTAAGTAACTTAGGTAAAATATTTGAAAAAATACTACATTCTCGTCTTAGTGAATTTGTAACGACCAATTCTATTGTTGCCAAAGAACAATTTGGATTTAAAAAAGGGCATAGCAGTACGCACCAAATAAACAGAATTAAAAATCAAATAACCACAAATAAAAACAATAAACGTTCAACGGGTCTAATATTGTTAGATATTGAAAAAGCGTTTGACACCGTTTGACATAATGGCCTAGTATTTAAACTTCTTGATGCAAATACATATACCAAAATATCTATGTAACTTATTTCAGATTTCATTCACGACAGAAGCTTTAAAGTTGCGATTAATAATGAAACATCAACTCCAAAAACCATTACCTCAGGCTTACCTCAAGGATCAGTCTTGTCGCCATTGCTTTACTCGATATATACATCCGATTCTAAAGTCCCAAAATATATGAAAATTGCTTATTACGCAGATGATACTGCGTTAATTTCTTCAAACAAACTTACAAGTGCACTTCTGAAGAAAATGGAAAAGGGACTTGTAAAATGCAGTAAATATTTTCACAAATAGAAAATCAAAATTAATCCAAACAAGACCCAAGCAATAATTTTTCCATTCAACAAATCTCCCAAAAGACTGCCAAGACGCCATCTTCTTATTGGAAATAATACCATAACTGTACTTAATCATGTCAAATATCTCGGAGTTGTCTTGGACAAAAAGCTTACTTTTAAACAACATATTATGGCTACGTGCCAAAAAGCTATAAAATCATGGCCACTACTAAATAGAAGGTCATTTCTAAATCCCAAAAACAAAAATCTACTCTTCAAAAGTGTTATAAGGCCAATATTAACATACGCGTGTCCTATTTGGAGTGGCGCTGCCAACTGCCACCTAAAACGCTTACAAATTATACAAAAGAAATGTCTTAAAATGATAAATAAAAAGCCCTGGAGGTAGCCTACAAATCTTCTTCATGAAGAAACAGGTTATGAAAAAATTATCGATTTCATAATAAGAATTAACGTAAAATTAAAAGAAATCACCAAATTGAAAATTATGTGCTTATAGAGGTCTATTATTTCTAATAAACTTCCTATAAGCATATAAATATTTTTCAGATAGTATTTAAATTTATTAAATCATATAAAGGTTTTTTTCCTCCAATTTTCCTTTAAAAATTATTAAAAAAATAAAATAAAAACTATTTAATATCTTTAGATCCTATATATTATTTGTTGCAATATCTATATGTAAAGATAAGATCTCATATGTAAATATCAAAATTTGTTAAAATATGTAAATAAAGGAAGAATATATAATTGAAAAAATTTAACAAAATCGTATGGCTCAGAAAATTGTTTAGACCTTTTAAAGAAAGTGAGTTTCTATACAGAAGTACATCAAGATCGACAAATTTTTGAACAGTGTTCAGTACATTCCTATTATGTAATAAAAAATCAATTAGCATTTCTTATTCTTCTACAGATTATCATAAGCTATAAGATACAGTTACATCAAGTAAACTTTTCGACAAATCGACCAACAGCAAAAGTTTGAATTTATAAAAGTAGCTGAACTTGGTGATAAATGTCTCTTTTAAACACCTGTGTTTTAATATTTACCTCTACTCCTTACCAGAGGTCGCCTTCAAAAAAAATAATGTCATTATTTTAATAACAAAACCACAGCTGTTTTTGACAAGCTCTTTGCAACTAGTCAAAAGAATAGAAGTATTTTTCGTAAGTTTTGGTAGAATTTTAATTATGGCCTGCCGCAAAATCGCTTGTGAATTACAAATTCTTAGCCGTAATGGCCAAAAAATCGTAGCACCCACTGTCGCTAGCCCCAAGCGCTGTTATTCATCACGCAAGGACGTGGAAGCTACCACACATACTGGACAAGTAAGTGGACATGAAATGAAAGTAACTTTAAAATTGTGTGTCTGCTGTTACGCAAACATTTCATTAATTTTTTTTTTGTTTTGTTGTTGAACATGGACAATTGTTATTGCAAGTATTAATTTTTCTCAATAGGTCTTTGCTGAGGATGACTATCGAAATGTTCGTTTTACAAATGCCAAACGTTATGTTAACGAGAATTGGGGTATCAAGTTAATTGCGGAAATTCCACCCAAAGAGTGCACTGAACGTGTGGTGTTCTGTGATGGTGGTGATGGTCCTTTGGGTCATCCCAAAGTTTATATCAATTTGGTAAGTGCAAATGATGACCTTAAATAAACGGAATTGATACGTTTTTTTAGTTCAAAATTATTGTTTTTTAATAGTTATAAAATGTATTCTATTCCAAAATATTATTGTTCGTTTACTTAATCAAATAAATACAATTTAAAGACTAAATTAAAATAAAAGCGAATAGGCTATCAGCTCAGATTTTATATGTATATAATTAGTGTGTCCCAAAAAAAAATTTTTTTTTTCGAGATTCATGCATACCCCAGCATTTTTTGAAAGCTTATAGTATTGTGATTTTTTTTTTTCATATTTTTCGGAAAAGGTCGCTTAAATGGAATTATACTCAAATATGGGGTTTTCCGGACATTTTTGAGTTTTATTTATTACTTGGCCCATAACCACGATTTTCTTTTTTACTAAGTCAATATTTTAAAAGAAAAATGTTCAAACTTTACTTTTCTATAATACAACTTAAAAACTGTTCGATTGACTTTTAAAATTTACAAAATAACTACAATAAAGTGTAAGCTGTAATAGTGTTAAATATCTGTGGATTCAAGTCTATGCTGTAATAGAGTTAATCACAATCTTGTAACCACTGATGAGAAAAGGTTTTTATGTAATCTTAAAAAAAATTCTTTAAATCTGAATAATTCATTTGAAACAACCCAATTCTTAATATTTAAAATATTTAGAACATTAAAGTGTTTTCTAAACTTTAGAACATTTTTAATTTCGTTTTTAAAAATCATATTTTTACACATGCTTATGTTTACTATAAATTTTTATAAAAACTATTTCTTTCATTTCAGGATAAACCTGGTTCTCACATTTGTGGATATTGCGGTTTAAGATTTGTTAAGAAAGATGATCATCATCATTAGATTTTTTTAGAAAATGAACAATAAAATAAAGCATAATTTAAAATGTTAAATGAGTTACAAAAAATAAAAACAAATATGTAAAAAAAGAAAAATTTATTACAAATTCGATTCCGTTGTACTCGCTTGGGTACAAAAAAAAAAAAAAACGGCCAACATAATGCGATAACAACCCTATAATAATTTTTGAAATTTTTCATTGATTACTTTGAAGTGTTAAGAAGGATGTTTTTTCTATGTATTTGCCACTGTCTTTAGAATTTACTTTTACATAAGTGAAAAAGATTATTTTGCTGTGCCTTGAGTTATATACAGTTGGTGACAATACGTTGGAAACTTTTAAAAAATTCTAAATTTACCAATTTTGTCCTTAAGTCCTTTTGGCGTGTTTTATATCGAAAGATAACAATTTTTTTACAAAAAAATCAATTAAACAAAGATAAAAAAACATTTTTTTTTTTTTAGTGAAGACAAAACTCTTAAACTTCTGTACCAGAGTTTATTAAAACAATAAAAATAGAAGTTGGTATTAAATAAAATTCATAAAATCTTAACCGTTATTTAATTAATTATAGTTTCTGACGATCTCTTTCAACTGTTTTTTAAATACATTGTATTTTTCAATGTTTTAATTTTAACCATTAACAATTTGAAACTAAAAAAATATGGGCTCGAACTGTTTCCCGACGAGCTGATCTTGGTTGTTATCGTCCTTTGAAGAAACCACTGATATCAGAAAAAAATCGTCGGGCTCGCATAAATTTTGCTAAAGAGTAAATGAACTGGCCAAGACGGATTTGGAATACTGTTTTCTTTTCAGATGAGCCCAAGTTTAATTTAAGAGGCTATGATGGAAGAACGTTTGCTCGACGACAAATGGGAAATATACTAGACCCAAAATATACAAATAAAACTGTTGCTTTTCAGTATTGGCCGTTCAAGTCGTCCGATATATATTTTGTTAAAAGTTTCCATTGTATTGTCACTCTCTGTAAGAATAATTTTTCTTGTCTTAATTCAAATAGGAAGATACTTATATTTTAAGAGATTATAGATAAAACTATTATTTTGTATTATAAAAAATGTACTCACCGTTAGTTATTTAACTGCTTTTTGGCAACTTTACAGGAACAGACACTATTTTTTATTATTTATATAAAAAAATTTTTATATTATTTCACATATAATTTTGTTTAAGAAGGCCATATTTATGAAGATTTTTCATTCATTTTTATAAAACTTTTCATTCTTTAATTTATTTTAATTTTTTAAACTTTTAAATTAACTCTTATATAAATGATATTTTTAATGAATATTTTCTTAAATTCACATTTGAATTAAACTAACTCAGACAGCATAACCTCAAATTAGCTTTTACTTCTCTGACACTGCAACATAATTTTAACCTTGAAACTCGAGGCTCTGCCGCCGCTACTAAAACTTACTTTGAATGTTACACACACGCACACACACACACCCGATTAAACGAACAATCAACAACTTCTTTTAAACAAAAATTCCGATCAATTGTGCAAAACCGAATGCAACATTTTTATTAAGATAATTTGTATTATATTATTTTTGATATTTACACACATTTTAATAAATTATAACTTATTTAAAATCTTTTCTATTTCTTTTCAATTTTCTAAGACATTTTGTTTTATTTTTCATTATTTGCGTGGATTTTTGTAAGATACATGCAGCGAAGAGAACTAAATAAGAACTAAAACTTTTGTAACTTAAATAACCGGTAATTAAGTATGGGAAACGGATATCCATAACTTATTATTTGTATCGATCATTGTTGCCATAACAATTTTAAATACAATGAATTTATAGTGGAATTTAATTTGTATATAAAATTATACAAGAGCAAAAATATACAGTGGTGGCAAAAAAAAAATTAGAAACAAGCGCCATTTTTTTTTCAAGAGAAAAAAATATTTTAAAAATTTTTAAGCCAATATCTTATGCAATTATCTTACATAATAATATTTTAGAAAAAAAAAAAAAAAACAACCAAAAATTGCAAAATCATGAATAAAAACAGCTTTATTAATTCTTAAAATTTCTGTTGAATAAAATAATAACAAAAATGTGGGTTCAATTTAAGCTTGCATTAAGCGTAGGAGAATTTATTTATTTATTTATTAATTTCTTAACTTCAACAACGAAACATTTGTCTTATAAAGTGGAAATCTTATGGTGTCTTAATGTAAATTAAGAAGTAAAATAACAATTACATACAAAATAAAATTTTTAACTCTTATGCAAAGAACGTATTATAGTTAGCAATTTATAAACAAATAATCTATTATAATAAAATATATTCTATTGAAAAAGTTATCTATGAATAAAATGCAAATATTTTTTTTAATTCTAACGCGTTGCTGGTTTCTTTCATTGTTGGAGGAATAATATTCCAAAGACATATTGTAGATATAAAAAATTGCTATTCGGATATCAAAGTACGATGACTAAATTGAACTAAATTTCAATTTCTTCTGAGTTGACTAAATCTCAAACGATTAAAAAGATAACATGGCTCTCGGGTTACTATAATTTTATGAAGAAATATTAAAGTTCTTATTTTTAGCAGGTCTTCGAACAACGCACCAAATATTCTCTTAGAGTAAGGAGTTATACTGAGGTAATCTCCATTAGTTCTATAATTACTGAGACCATAAACGTATATTGCAATGTTGTTATAAGATTATTCTCTTATGGTAATTCATGGAGAACAACGATCCCAAGCATACGTCCCCTTATGTAAAGAAGTAATCGACTCTAATCCCATAGAGCATCTGAGCATTGGGAAATTTCGACTACGAAAAAAGTAACAATTCTGGGAAATATCTAGGAAACGTGCGAGAGTATTACGAATTCTTTAAATTCAGATGTATGACAGTTATACGACGAAAAGAAGGATTAATTAAATATTAAATTGTAATAAGTTTCGGTTATTGTTTATTAAATGAAGGGAGCTGTTCAGTTTTAATTTTCTTTATATTATAATTTTGCTTTTAAGTTATGATTTTGTATTTTTTTTAAGAATGTTAAATTATATTAAATAATTAAAAATATATTTTGTAGAAAAAATGGCGAAAATTTGCATGTTTCAATTGCTTTTCCACCACTGTATAAAATTTTCATTGTGAAAATTGAGAAATTCTTCAAAATAAAAATTGTCAACATTTATCAAAAATCAAACCGATAAAATAATTTTAATTAATCTAAACTTTTAGAATTTTTATTAAAATATTTTTATATCATATACTCTCTATAGTGAGGCAATAATGAGCTTGCGCTGATGCTTGTGACTACCAAAAATATTTGAACTAGAGAATCACTGTCTGTCTGTCTGTCCGTCCGTCTGTGTGTCCATGTAAACTTTGTAATTAAACTACAGGTCGCAAATATGAATATATTTTGATGAAATTTTGTATATAAGCTTTTATCGACCATAGGATAAACGCTTTTGAAAGTGGTGAAAATCGGTGCATGTTCAGGTTCAGCCTCCATATAAATAACCCCTACCAGACCGTCTAAAATAATCATAAGAAGATCCAATTATTATATATATATATATATATATATATATATATATATATATAAATATATATATATATATATATATATATATATATCTATAAAATTTGATGTTTGTGTGTCTATTTTACCCACTAATCATCAGTACTACAAAAATGAACCCTGTATGGTAATTTTTAGTCAAAGTCCCCATATAAAGCTGACTCCCGATCTTCACTTAAATCTGTCAAAAACAAAAATATTGCATAGATTTTTTTTTTAATTTGGTTCATATATATGTTTTTGAGAAAAATAAGTGGCTTTACTAAATACGGTCATGATCGGTCTATTTTTTTGACCTAGTCCACATATAGCTATAACATGAGGTATGAGCTTTTTCATTTCTGCACGCCATAAATTAATAACAATAGCACTTAAATTTGGTATATGGTTATTTTCTATACCAAGTTATATTTAATTTTCTTATTTGTTTATTTTTTTTTTTTTTTTGTAAGTTCATCATTTCGGAACACTGCTGACTGGCGGTTGCATGTCTTAAATTTCACGGTAAACAAAACTATACACTTACTTTGAATTGAATACCATTGAAGATTGGAGTATGTATTTAAAAATTATTATTATTTGACTTACATATTGATATCTTAGTTTGCATTTTTCGTTTCGTTCAAGCACATAAAACTTTGAAAAAGAAAATGAATTAGCATATTTAATACATTTCTATAAATAATTAAATTGTTTATTTTTATAATAAACATTATTATATATTCTTAATCTATAATATTAATAAGCAAGGCGATTTCTTGTGACCCATGTAACTTTGTCAGCATTACTCCGACTTTGACCAAACATACCTCATTTGAAAGGTATTTCATTTTTGCTTTCCACCATATTTACAGATTTTTACATTTTCACATTTCCTTTGGAGTAAAATGCATTTAAAGTTGCTGCTAAAACATACATAAACTTATACAATGCTGTGTGTGTGTGTTTATTAAATTTGTTAATGTGTTTTCAAAAATTGTATATGAAAAGCCCTGTGTTGAATTAAAAAATAATTTTGGACATAAACGAATAACGACAATGAATGCTTAAAATTGATAACCATACCTTTAGGGTGTTATAAAATAATTTATTAAATGAAAAAATAAAATTTCCTAGAATTTTCGATCGAATTTCGGGGGCTGGGCTCTGCTAGTAAATATAAATAACTTATGTTTAAGTGTGCAGCAATAACAAACTGTTTTAGATTACATTTTTTTTGTACAAAAAATTGAAAACCAAATGTTTTCAAATCTATAAAATAAAAATCTAAACTGCTGGGATGAAGTAAGAAAATTATAGTTGTTCTTGACCGAGTATACGATACCCTATACCATGCCTTTAGAGAAATGGCCTTAGGTCCAATTAATTGGATGAAGAAAATAAGCACAAGCCACTTCTTTCTAGCAAAAACATATACAAACTAAATTTGAGAAAACTGTGAAATATTTTTGTTTTTTAATAGATTTAAGTAAAGATCGGGAAGCAGCTTTATATGAGGGATATGATAAGAATTGTCTTACAGGGTTTCTTTTTGGATTAAGAGAACTAGTTCTGAAAATGCACCGATTTTCACCAATTTCAATAGCGTTCGTCCTATGGTCGATAAAAGCGTACATACCAAATATTATATATTTGCGACCTATAGTTTGATTGCAAGGTTTATACATGTAGACACACAGAACGGACATCGCTAAATCGACTCAAAAAAAAAAAATCTGTGTTGGTCGGTATAATAAAAGGCGGGTCTAGGTCAAATATTTTTGAAAGTTACAAACATCAGCACAAATTCATTATACCCTACCCCCTTAGTGGCATAGGATATAAAAAGGGTGAGTAGATAATGAATTTATTATAATTTCCTTTTGTTTATCGTACCACTGTTCAAAAATGTTCTCACATTTGTACATATAAACATTTTTAAAGTAGATAAATACCAGAAAAATTTCAAATTTATTGTGAAAAAATTGGCAACACTGTCGTAGCAAATAATTATATATGAATATCCGTTTCCCATACTTATGTACCGGTTATTTCAATTACAAACGTTTTAGTTCTTATTGGTTGGTAAATAATACGTGTGTTTCTTACTTTACAAATATCCACGGAAATAATGAAAAAATAAAAAAAAATTTTACATAATTTGCGGGAAATAAAAAAAAATTGTGAAAAGTGTTAAATAAAGTTATAATAAATATAAATTAAAATAAATTAGTTTTCTAAAAAAGCGTAAGATGTTGAGTTCGTATTTGCAAAAATGAACACGACGTTAAGTAAAGAAAAGTTGTCAGTTGTTCATTCGTCTGAGTGTGCGTGTGTGTTTGTGTTAGCGGAGCACCTTTTCTCAAGGTTAAATTTATTTCTGTTGAAGTTAGTAACAAGTGAATTTGAGGTTATGTTCAAAATATTCAAAATATGAAAATAGGAGAAAATATGTATATGTATGCATTACAAAAAATATATTTATAACCTCATCAATATGGCCTTTTATAATTAAAAAAGTGTTTTTTCATATATATATATATATTTTTTTTAAATATGCTGTGAAATTTTGCGATTACAATCCCTTAATTCAGTTAATTAAAGGTAAGTGCAATTCTTTATTATGTCAATATATTAAATTTATATAAAAATGTATAGAAAACATGGCAGGTTATTTTATAGGTAATATAGCACCTTTTCACATTCAGCCCAATTCTTGAATATTTCTGCGGATTTTTCTTACGGGGGATTTTATTTTCTTGAGAAATTAAACAGACAGAATATAAAAATATGGCAGAGCGAATTACGAATTTTTGAAGTCAGTTGTTTTATTTGACTGCTGCATAAAATATTAGATATTTATGTTCCTTTCACTCCTCGAGGGAGCATAGGGCCATAAACATCGCAAAATATTAAAAATAATATAATATATCTGTGGTCACAAGCATTAAGCGCCTAAGTCGAAAATCATGCTTTCGAGAAAAATGACTTTTTATATAAATGTAATGGGGCTTCATTACGACCTAAGTCAGTATATTTTTATACCCTCCACTCCAGTGTGCAGAGGGTATATATAAGTTTGTCATTCCGTTTGTAATAATTAGAAAAAAAATTTTGGACCCCATAAAATACATATATTTGTGATCCTTATAACAACCGGAGTTGATATAGCGATGTCCGTCTGTCCTTCGGTCCGTCTGTGGAATTAACGATGGCGGCATCAATCGGGCAGCTAGGGTGCTCGTTGACATAAAAAATGATTCATTAACATCCTGAGAAAATTGCTATTTAAAATCTTCCAAATCGGTCGATTAGGGCCCGAAATTCGAATGAAGAACTAAAAAAGTCTTGAAAAAATATAATTTTCTATATTGTTCTTCTCATGATCACGCCCTCAATAGTGCAGCTACAGTGATCATTTTTAGTGAGAATGATTCACCAAATTCATGGGAAGATTTCTGTTTCAAAAATCATTAAAATCGGTGGAACAGGTCCAGGGAAATCTCTGCAAAAGTAAAAAAAATGAAAAATATGATGTTTCTATATTGTTCTTGTTGTTATTCTAAATGTTGTGTTGTTGTCATAGCTGGACTTGTTGTTTTTGTGGTAATAATATAATAAAAACTAACCCTTTGTACATTTTTTTTTATTAACTCTGGTACAAAAATTTAAAAGTTTCCATTGTTTTGGCATCACTAAAAAAATTTGTTAGATTATTTCTGTCATTACCACGAGCCTGTCTGCAAAATTTCAGATCGAATGGGTCACGGGAAAGGGGGTTAAAATCGATCCAAAATTTTTTCGACAAGCAGACACTACGAGTTAATATAAAGGGAGTAAAAATTCACCAACATCTAAAGCAAATAATGCTAAAATACCTAGTTGTTAATAAAAAAAAAAACAATGTAAATTTAGCAAAAAAAAATTTTATGTATAAATTTATTTAAAGAAAAAACACAAAAATAACGTTTGATGTTATATTTTTTGTGTGTAATATTTACGTATACATACATACATACACATATTAAATAATACAAATAATATACATATATTCTATATATGTATATCCACTACAACTGCATGTTAGAAATAAATAGGTATATTATTTTATTTACATATAATTCTGCAATATTTTGTTGTGGGGAAAATACATTTATTTTGCATTAAGAGAGTGTCACTTAATTTTGCTCAGCGTGACTATGTCACAGTGGATGGCGCCACAATTTTTGTTCTATTTAGCTTTGCAATAGTTATTTCTATTTTAACGTGAATGTCAATATTATCAACTACATATCATACAGAACAATGTTAAGAGTATACACGGGCTGGTCTTTTATTTCATACGCTTTTTCATTATTATTTTACAAATATGAACATAAGTTTGGCATATTAACTTTTTGTTGTCTTTACAAAATAGAGTTACCGAGTTCATCAATGAGTTTTTTGCTTTCAAAACAATTCTACTTAGTTATATAGAATTATTATTCTGCTTTACCTACAAAATATCTGATTGCGATTACATTATTATTCACAAAAATACAAAATTGCACTTTTTAAATTTTCCATTCAAATTTAAGAAATCAATTCTAAAAACTGGAATTAAAAATTTCCCATTATCAATTACAAAATATTAATTGAATTTCAGAAAATCATATCAAAACGTCAGAAATTATAATTATAAATTTAGAAAACATCAATTGCATCTTTAACATATAAATTTTATTCGTTAAAAACAAATTGAAATTCCAAAAAAAAAAACACCAAATATGTTTACATATAAAAAGCTTTTACATTTAAAAAAAAATATTGACATTCAGGAAAAATTAATAGCTTTTCAGTACCGCGATTCAGTAACTTCTTTTAACGATAGTCGAATCGTTAAAAAAAGAAAATAGCAAAATTATCAGTAAAATTTTTAAACGATATTCGCTATTGTTAAAGTCAGCTGTTGTTGTTATCTAAACGACAACCATTTTTGTGTTGTTTATTCAATCGATAAAAACTTAAATTTTTAGGTTGAAATGTCGTCATACATAAATAAAAATCATAAAATAGTGAAAATATTTTGCTTCTATTAAAAAACTTTTTTATATAAATAAAAAAAATAAATAGCATATTCAATTCATTATTTAATTTTCAAATAAATAAACAGAAATATTCTTCTTTTTCTATTCTATTCTTCTTTGTGTTTTTCGCTTATTTTGACAGAGATGCCACTCGTGTACAATTTAAATAAATAGAAAAATAGATTTGTCGACTGTCTTTAAGATGTATGTACTTAGTGATTCACTTAATCCTTAGTGCAAACAACAATAGCTGTCGATATATTTTGCGATTGTCGGATCGTTGAAATTTACAGAATTATTTATATATAAATTTTCAAAATTTTTTTTGGATGAATATTTGAAGTTTTTCAGAAAATAAAGATAACAAATTATTTTATTTAAAATGTTTGGGACATTTGTTTTTTTGCAATTGGCATCCCTAATTTAATTATTTATTATTAAAAATTTATTCTCTATGTTTTCCAAATATGGCAATATTTTAATAAAAAAGTTGAGTTTTTTTTTTTTGGATATTATTTTGTTACTCCATCCGACCTATATGGCCGCTATGAAGAAATATTTGGCCAGTTAAAAGAAACTATACAGCCATCTCCAATTAGCACGATTTAATACATATAGCCACCCTATACAACCATTATCTTTGCAATGGAGGTTAGGGCGAGCTATTTAATTAGCAAAAACAAAATTAAACGAGAAGTTATGTCATATAACCGGAAACGCATGCATATAGGTATATAACCTAAATGCATGCCGATCAGCCACACCGATGACCAAAAAGCAAACACCGAAATAAATCTGAAGTAATAGAAAAGACGAAAACCAACCCAAAGAATTTGCTGAAATAATTTGGTATTAAGTTTAACAAATTGTATACTTTTTCATTTACATATATTATCAAGACTCAAACCGAGGTGGAGGGTATCAAAGATTCGGCACAGCCGAATTTAACACTCTTACTTGTTGTTAATATCTTTTTAAAAAACCTTGTTAGAGAAATGGGGATTTCACGTAGAATATGATAACATATATAACTCAAACCGCTCTTAAATCGACTTAGGCGGTTATCGCTTGTGACCACAGCTATATAATAATAGCGTGAAAATGAACGCAAACTTTAAACTTAGTAGTATTAGGAAAATCAACAATTATTGAAAATCATAAGACATTCACAATAACCAAAAGGTCAAATAGATTCAGAAAGTGGTTTCTGATTCGATAAAGTTGTGTCCGTCTATCATATGCTATATGTCCATGAATATTTAGGATGTTTATAAATGTAAGCAGAGTGATTCTAAAATTTTCCTATTAGTTACTTTACATTTTTGAATATTTAAGTAATAAAAACAAAATTCTGCAATATGATTGGAATTTTGAAATTATATATCTTGAATGCTCATAAAAAAATTATTTAAATATTTATAATTTTTGAATTTTTAATGCAAATTTCAAATATTATTCTCTATCCGGAACTAAACAATATCTTGTAACATACATACAGCGAGTGACATTACAATGTAAACTTTTAACAAAATACATTTTTGACGACTTGAACGGTCAGTATCCGAAAATTGGATCATAAAAGTAAAAACTCTTATTAATTTAAAATTTTTTGTTATATTTATGTATTTAAAAAACAAAAATTATTAACATCAAATAACTTAACTTCAGAAACAAAATAACATAACTTAAAATTATTAATTTTTATGCTGTTGGCAAAACATTGGAAACTTTTACTATACAAAAATTTTAAAGTATCCCTCTATTTTTGGTTTCAATATTTTGTTGGCTATCCATTATTTTTTGGTACTGCTTCACAAGGCCGTGACATGGACTCAATTAAATTGTTGATAATATCCATTAAAATTTTTTCTCACTCTAAATTATCTCTGCCTCTATGAGATCTGTCTTGTTTGTATAATTTTGTGTCCGTATTTTTCGGTCTACAATTTCCCATATGGGATTGAGATCTGGGGCCAAATCACCGCATTCGATATCGAGTAAAATTAATCGAAATTCCATATTTTGGTTTATTATTTGAAGAAGACGTACAAACGCTCGACCATGATTCAGTTTTCTTCTTAACCAGTGGCCATAATTCTTCAAATGAAACAAAGAAAAATTATTCTTAACATTTTATTTTGGGAAATAAAAAAATGATTTCGATCGAAAAATTTCGATAACGAATGCGGTGATTTGGCCCCTGGTGATTTGGCTGGCCCTTCCAAAACACTAACTGCATTTGATCGTAGCCATTCGGTTACAACTTTGGAGCTGTGTTTTGGGACATTGTCATGTTGGAACTTCCATACTAGGGGCTTATTTACCTCCGCGTATGGATACATTACGTCATTTTTACGCATTGGACGCAGCAATTGGCCCGAAAAGCAACCCCATACCATAATATTGCCTCCGCCACTTAACTATTTTATTGGTATATTTTGGATCTAGTCTTTTTCACTTTGGCGTTTTTAAACTAGGACTCTTGCGAAAAGAGAACAGTATTCCAATTACGTCTGGATCAGTTCATGTGTTCTTTAGCAAAATTTATGCGAGTCAGACGATTTTCCTCTGATATCAGTGGTTTCTTCACAGAACGATAACAACCAAGATCAGCCGCAATAGCTCGTCGGGAAATAGTTCGAGCGCATATTTTCAGTTTAAGATTGTTAATGACCTCTTTAGGTAGCATTTTTAAACATTTTTATACCCTCCACACCTCAGTGGCAGAGGGTATACATAGGTTTGTCATTCCGTTTGTAATGCATCGAAATAAATTCCGGAGACCCCAAAACCATATATTTTCTTGATCATTATAACAAGGGAAGTTGATTTAACGATGACCGTCTGTCCGTCTCTCTTTGGAAATCACGAGCACGCCGGCAATATCTAAGCTAGGCCGTTCGTTTTTGTACATATAAAATTGCTTATTAACATCCCAAAGGAGTTGCTATTCAAAATCGGTCAAAGGGGTCACGAGTTATGAATGAGACTTTACAAAAATCTCGAAAAAATAAAATTTTTCAGTGTGTTTGTTGTTTTTCTTAAGATATGTTGTATATGTTGTAATTCTTCTTATTGTTGAAGTCATTGCAGTTGTGTGTATATTAATACTGCACGTGTCCATTGGCAAAAGCAAGTATTACCACATATTTTTTTTATCGTTAAAATTAAAAATTAACAAAAATAAAAAAATAAATAAAAGTTAAATATTAAAAATTAAAAATTAAAATTGAAAAATGGAAAATTAAAAATTTTAAATGAAAAATGGAAAATGAAAATTTAAAAATTGAAAATGGTAAATGAAAAACTAAAAATGAAAAACGAAAAATTAATAATCGAAAATGAAAATTGAAAAATTAAAATTGAAAAATGAAAATTGAAAAATGAAAAATTGAAAAATAAAAATTGAAAATGAAAAATGGAAAATGAAAATTCAAAAATGAAAAATGGAAAATGTCAAATTAAAATTGAAAATGAAGAATGGAAAATCGAAAATGGAAAATGAAAAATTAAAACTGAAAAATGAAAAATGAAAATTGAAAAATGGAAAATGAAAAGTGAATATTGAAAAATGAAAAATGGGAAATGAAAAATGAAAAATCGAAAATGGAAAATGAAAAATTAAAATTGAAAAATGGAAAATGAAAACTGAAAAATGGGAAATGAAAAATGAAAATTGAAAAATGGAAAATGAAATATTAAAAATTAATATTGAAAATGAAAAATAAAAATGAAAATTGAAAAATTAAAAATAAAGGGTCTGCCATCTAACATTTTTTTTTTCAACTAGTGCTTATTTCGTGAATGGTAACACTTAGCTCATGTCTGATTTGACAGATAATTAGTTTTAACCTTCCGCTGAACGAATATGGTTGTGTATACGCTTGAACAACGCTGGGAAATATTGCGACATTACTTTGAAAATCATGGTAATGTTGCAGAATGTGTGCGAAAATTGCGTACGGATTTTGGAAGAAGAGAAGCACCGTCAGCTCCGTATGTTCATTATCTTGTGAAAGAAACTGACATCGTCATCGATAAACCAAAGCGTGAAAAGCCAAAAACAGTGCGTAAATCCGAGAATATTGCTGCTGTGGCAGAAAGTGTGTGTGAAGCGCCATCAACATCAATTCACCGTCGTTCTCAAGAATTGAACATTTCGGAGGCATCATTGAAACGAATTTTGCATAAAGACCTTGGTATGACGCCATACAAAGTCCAATTGGTTCAGGAGTTGAAGCCAAAAGACCATCCAATGCGTTTTCGCTTCGCTAAGTGGGCCTGCGATCGACTTACAGGAGATGCCGATTTTGCCAAAAAAAAAAATCATCTTTTCAGATGAAGCTCATTTTGATCTTGGCGGGTATGTAAACAAGCAAAATTGTCGCATTTGGGGCACAGAAAACCCGCACGCATACATTGAAAAGCCGATACACCCAAAACGAATCACTGTTTGGTGCGGATTTTGGCCCAGAGGCATAATTGGGCCATTTTTCTTCGAAAATGAGCGAGGAGTGACCGTTACAGTCAATGGCGATCATTGTCGGGCCATGTTGAACGAATTTTTGTTCACAAAAATTGGAGAGGAGGATATTGGCAACATTTGGTTTCAACAGGACGGCGCTACGTGCCACACAGCCGAAGCTACACTCGATGCTTTGCGCCCTGTTTTTGAAGATCGCATTATCAGCCGCAGAGCTGATGTCGTTTGGCCACCTCGGAGCTGCGATTTGACACCGTTGGACTATTATTTGTGGGGTGCCCTCAAAGATAAGTGTTACGCCAACAAGCCAGGGACAATTGACGCTTTAAAGGACAATATTCGTGAAGCCATTGGTGAAATACAGCTGCACACAATCGATAATGTGCTTAAAAATTGGATCGATCGTGTAGGCTACTGCATGGCCAGCCGAGGCAGCCATTTGAATGAAATTATTTTCCATTATTAACCGAAAGGATTGTACTTTCAAATAAAAAAAGAAATTTGAGATAATATTCAGTACTTTTTTTTTATAGCATTTTCAAAAAAAAAAAAATTATTTGGTGGACCCTTTAGAAAATGAAAATTGAAAAGTGGAAAATAAAAACGAAAAATGAAAATGAGAATTGAAAAATTAATAATAAAAAATGAAAATGGAAAATGAAAGATTAAAGATTAAAAATTTAAAATTAAAGATTTAAAATTAAAAATTTTAAATTAAAAATTAAAATTAAAAACTAAAAATCAAAAATTAGAAACTAAAAATTAAAATGTAAAAATTAAAAATTCAAAATTACTAGCTAATTTAAATAAAAATATTTTATAATTTGCTTTTTTTTTAATATTAATATCTGGAAATTTTTCTTTTTTTTTTTTTTAATTATCATGAATTAACTCAAAACTTTCTTATAGGGATCAAACTTTGGGTGTTATAACGCTGGCTGCGTTATATAATGAATTTCATTAGGGGTTTTCTACTCTAGTAAAAGAAATATAATGCTATATTTCAAATAGTAACGAATTCTTTCTATAGAAGACACGATCATGGTTTTTTTTAAAGGAATTATAATAGAAACAAGAAAAGCAATCAACTTTAAATTTAATTGGTATTCGAAATTTAAATTTAAGTACCGACAACAGTTGTAATAAAAATTCCACTCAGATCTTGTTTATGCTTATTTTCTATACCCAATTAGTTGGACCTAAGACCAATTCTCTAAACGCATGGTATTGGGTATCGCTTGGTCGGTCTAGACCGACTTATAATAAATAATTGTTTAAAATATAAAAACCAGAATAATTAAATGATTTTAGTGCTGGTCTTAAACAAAAATTTGTAAAAAAAATATTCTACGAATAAATCCATAATTTCAAAAATTAGGAAGAAATACCATAAAAGAGGTACGTACGTTGACGACTCAACACTTAAGCGATAGGCCCGAGAAAACGAGTCAAAGACAGAATAATTTAGTAGCAAAAGAGTTTAAACAAGTAAGAGTGTTAAATTCGGCTGGGCCGAATCTTTGATACCCTCCACCTCGGTTTGAGTATTGATGATAAATGTAAACAAAATGTTGGAAAAATATGCATGCATTTCCTATATGCATGCGTTTCCGGTTATATGACATAACTTCTCGTTTAATTTAGTTTTTGCTAATTAAATAGCTCGCCCTAACCTTCATTGCAAAGGTAATGGTTGTGTAGGGTGGCTATATGCATTAAATCGTGCTTTTTTGGCTTTTAACTGGCCAAATATTTCTTCATTGCGGCCATATAGGTCGGATGGAGTAACAAAATAATAACCGAAAAAAGCTTTCTCAACTTTTTTTTCAAAAAAATATTGCCATATTTGGAAAACATAGAGAATAAATTTATAATAATAAATAATCAAATTAGGGATGCCAAACACAAAAAACAAAATATCGCAAAAATTTTAAATAAAATAATTTGTTATCTTTATTTTCTGAAGAACTTCATCCAAAAAAAATTGTGAAAATTTATATATAAATAACATTCTCATCAAATTGCGTTTATTTATGTAACAATTTTTATGTTCGCAATTCTTAAATATCATTTGAGGTTTTATAAAATTCATTGAATTTATATTAATATTTTCTATAGTCCGATTCTGTAAATTTCAACGATCCGACAATCGCAAAATATATCGACAGCTATTGTTGTTTGCACTAAGGATTAAGTGATTCACTAAGTACATACATCTTAACGACAGTCGACAAATCTATTTTTCTATTTATTTAAATTGTAAACGAGTGGCATCTCTGTCAAAATAAGCGAAAAACACAACGAATAAAAAAAACAAATTACTTCGTGTTTGACCGGATGATTTTATGTTTATGTTTAATATCTCTATTTTTTTTTAATAATATTTCTGTTTATTTATTTGAAAATGAAATATTAAATTGAATATGCTATTTAATTTTTTTATTTATATAAAAAAGATTTTTTAATAAATGCAAAATATTTTCACTATTTTATGATTTTTATTTATGTATGACGACATTTCAACCTTAAAGTTTTTATCGATTGAATAAACAACACAAAAATGATTGTCGTTTAGATAACAACAACAGCTGACTTTAACAATAGCGAATATCGTTTAAAAATTTTACTGATAATTTTGCTATTTTCTTTTTTTAACGATTCGACTATCGTTAAAAGAAGTTACTGAAAAGCTATTAATTTCTCCTGAATGCCAATATTTTGTTTTTAATGTAAACATTTTTTAAATGTAAACATATTTGGTGTTTTTTTTGGGATTTGATGCAATTGATGTCTTCTAAATTTAAAATTATTATTTCCGACGTTTTGATATGATTTTCTGAAGTTCAATTAATATTTTATAATTTACAATTGGAAATTTTAATTCCAGTTTTTAGAATTGATATTTTCTAAAATTTGAATGGAAAATTTAAAAAGTGCAATTTTGTATTTATGTGAATAATACTGCTTTAGTAATTATAAACAATTTTTAAAAATTAGATGTAATCGCAATCAGATATTTTATAGGTAAAGCAGAATAATAATTCTATATACCTATGTGGAACTTTTTTGAAAGCAAAAAACTCATTGATTAACTTGGTAACTCTATTTTGTAAAGACAACAAAAAGTTAATATGCCAAACTTATGTTCAAATTTGTAAAAGAATAATGAAAAAACGTATGAAATAAAATACCAGCCCGTGTATACTCTTAACATTGTTATGTATAATATCTATTTGAAAATATTGACATTTATGTTAAAATAGAAATAACTATGTATTGCAAAGCTAAATAGAACAAAAATTGTGGCGCCATCTACTGTGGCATAGTAACGCTGAGCAAAATGAAGTGACACTCTGTTAATGCAAAAGAAATGTATTTTCCCCACAACAAAATATTGCAGAATTTTATGTAAATAAAATAATATACCGATTTATTTCTAACATGCAGTTATTATGGACACACATACATATATAGAATATATGTATATTATTTGTATTATTTAATATGTGTATGTATGTATATGTAAATATTACACACAAAAAATACAACATCAAACGTTATTTTTGTGTTTTTCTCTTTAAATAAATTAATATATAAAATTTTTTTTGCTAAATTTACATTGATTTTTTTTATTAACAACTAGGTACATATTTTAGCATTATTTGCTTTAGATGCTGGTGAATTTTTACTCCCTTTATATTAACTCGTAGTGTCTGCTTGTCGAAAAAATTTTGGATCGATTTTAACCCCTTTCCCGTGACCCAATCGATCTGAAACTTCTGAAATGATCTAGTAAATTTTTTTAGTGATGCCAAAACAATGGAAACTTTTAAATTTTTCTACCAGAGTTGATAAAAAAAATGTACAAAGGGTTAGTTTTTATTATATTATTACCACAACGACCACAAAAACAACAAGTCCAGCTATGACAACAATACAACATTTAGAATAACAACAAGAACAATATAGAAACATCATATTTTTTTTTACTTTTTCAGAGATTTCCCTGGACCTGTTCCACCGATTTTAATGATTTTTGAAATAGAAATCTTCCCATGAATTTGTTGAATCATTCTCACTAAAAATGATCGCCTTAGCTATCCTATTGAGGGCGTGATCGTGACAAGAACAACATAGAAAATTATATTTTTTCGACTTTTTTTAGTTCTTTATTCAAATCTCGGGCCCTAATTGACCGATTTGGACGATTTCAAATAGCAAACTTCTCAGGATGTTAATGAATCATTTTTTATGTCAACGAGCACCCTAGCTGCCGGATTGATGCCGTCATCGTGATTTCCACAGACGGACAGGCGGACATCACTATATCATCTCCGGTTGTTATAAGGATCACAAATATATATATTTTATGGGGTCCAAAATTTTTTTTTCTAATTATTACAAACGGAATGACAAACTTATGTATATATACCCTCTGCACACTGGAGTGGAGGGTATAACTAAACAGGAAAATTTAGAATTTTGTAAAAGTTGTATTGTCAGGACCTTTTGGTTGCAGGCCAAACATATTCTTTTGATTTCGCAGCAGTTAGAAACAAATTAAATATGAAATAATAAAACCATAAACAAATTATTGCATTTGATTAAATAATTAATTTATTTATTATCATGCAGCAATTATTTAAAAAAAAAAATACTAATTTTAAATGATTATATGTCTTTAAAGATAATTGGAATTTTAAGCAAGACCAATTTATAAATGATAAAATTACAAATAAAAACTAATAATAAATTTTTCTTAATAATAAAAAACTCAATTCAAAAGGAATATTAAAAAATTATGAAAAAAAATGTTGATGAATTTTTTCTGTAATTTAAACAATTTTTAAACCAACTTAATAAAAATAAAAAAAAAATATTTTATTTAAAATTAAGAGATTATTTAAGAAAGCGATAATAAAAAAAAAAAATAAAAAAATTCATTTATTTTAAAAATTTTAAAGGGGAACATTTAAAAAAAAGCTTCGAAAACGACTTCTTTTGTTTAAAAATGAAACAACAGTAATTTTGTTTGAACTTAAGGGGGAGTTTTGAGAATATATTAAAGTGATATTTTATTATTTATTTAGCAATAATAATAAGATTTAATTTTTTTAATATTTTAGATGAGTTTTTTAATTTCTTTATTGAGACAGACATGCTTTTCTTTTTCTTGTTCTTCTTTTTGTAATCAATGATTAATGCCTGCTATTGTTATGCTTTTAATAATCATTTCAAATAACTTGAAAATTATAAATAAATTTAAAATTAATAATTTTTATGTAAAAAAATCATTTTTATAAAAAAATCATTTTTATTTAAAAAAAAATCACACAGTTGTCTTTCTTAAAACCTGCGCTCACAGTGAATCGAAATTCTAATAAAAATTGGACAAAAATTGAAGGAGCTTTAAAAATAAATTAAATAATTTTATTAATAAATGCCGAAATATTATAAAATCACAATTTCTTTTATATACTAAGAGAAAATTAGACTCTTAGGAGTCTAATGATTTTTTGAAAATAACAATTTTTTTTATGGCTCTAAAATTTTATATTTTTTTTTTCAATTGCCTGGAGGAAATAATGCAAAATAAATTTTTTCAAAAATTTGAGGAGTTTTTCTTTATTAAAATTAAGTTATCTAAATTTTTAGGGCCGCATGCAAAAAAATTAAAGTGAACTTCAAGTAGACTTTATTGCATGTTTTTCATACAAAATTTGTTGATTTGTTGCAAAAAAAATTAAAGTGTACTTCAAGTAGACTTTATTGCATGTTTTTCATACAAAATTTGTTGATAAAGTCTACTTGAAGTACACTTTAATTTTTTTGCAATAAATCAACAAATTTTGTATGAAAAACATGCAATAAAGTCTACTTGAAGTTCACTTTAATTTTTTGCATACGACCCTTAACCTTTAACTGCGGAGATGGTGGTAAATTTTACCCTCTCGTACTGTTTTTTGTTTGCGTGAAAGAAAGTGCCTATTTTCTTGAAATTAAAAAATGGATTTTTCTTTAAATCTAAAAATGTAGTAGCTTATTTTTAAAAAACAAATAATTATGAAGAAATGTTTTTTATTGATATTTTTTAGTAAAATTAAAGGGGTAAAACTTGTTTCTTAGGTTGTCATGATACTATGAAAAACTGTCATTCTAACTATCGGAATTTGTGGAGAATATTGCTGAAAAAAATTTAAGAGTTATTCTTTACTTTAATTTCGCTGGTCCGACATATTAATTTTTGCTTATGACAATTATCATGTTTGATTTAAGTAGGTGTTATTAAAGCGATTTATATAAATCTTTCCGTGTTAATTATAAAAAAAAAGATTGTTTTTCAGTCATATA
This sequence comes from Cordilura impudica, assembly GCA_963682025.1. NCBI lineage: Eukaryota > Metazoa > Arthropoda > Insecta > Diptera > Scathophagidae > Cordilura > Cordilura impudica. The sequence continues at coordinate 31,470,746 of OY821518.1, read as the reverse complement.
TTTAATACAAATAAATAATGATATAAAATTAAAAAATATCAGTGACAAAGACAAATGTCATATTTGTTAACAACAAAATGTTTAATAAAATCGAAATTTTAAGTTTTGAAAGACAAATAATAAAAATCATTAAAAATAACCAATGTCTATTTTCCTCAAATGACAAAAAGTGTGACAATGACAATAGTCATTTTTGATAAGAAACGGTTAAAATATTTGATCGTATGATAAAACATTTAGTGGAAAGCCCAAGCCCTATCGTTCTGCTTTCAAAATTATGTCAATATCAAAATCACATATCAAATGTTATTATTAAAAAAAATTATTTTAAAAAATCAAATTTCTTTAGCCTTTTCTCAATTATAACACTGAATATGTCGCCATCACAAAATAATAAATTTAACTAACAATGACAATTGTTAAAATTAAAAAGAAATTCATAAAGAACATTTTAAATAAAATTTAAACTGTTTCATATCTATCAGAACATGACAGAATTGTCTGACCATCACCTAATCGATTTTAATAGGTGAAATAAATGACAAAATTGTATGACAATAACATTGGTCCAAATCGGAATTGTATTAGCTGAATATAAATTAATTTTATAAATTTCCTGGATAATAAATTAAATTTATAAAAAAAAAAACATAATTAAACTGTTGATAGTGACATGACAGACGTGTGACATTGACAATTATTTTAATTGATTAGAATGGTTTTGGTTTCATTACAATTTGTCTGTATAATCATAGCAAAATTATTTAATAGTCATTTGAGAATTTCATTGCCATTTTAGCGCAAATTTAGAGAAAAAAAAAAGAAAAAAGTGTGACAATGACAATTGTTATCTTGTGAGGAAAAGGTTCAATATATCTGATAATTTTTGTATTATTTTCTGGTTTAAGTAAATCTTTTTCAAAGATTAACAAATGACATTTTTATTGGACTCGCTTGGTTTAAGTAAATCTAAACAAATTGTTTGACAATGCTGTATTTCGTAAGAAAAGGTGCATTATATTTAATTGCATTTATTTATTATTTTTGAATTTAAGAAATTGCAACACTGCAATCACATTTAACATAATTAAATTGTGAGTCATATTGTCATATACGATTAGGATACAAGACATTTATCGAACTTAAGTTATCTTTAAACATATTAAAATCTTATTCAATAGGATTAAGTGTAGTTTATCAGAAACATATTTAAAAAAAATATATAAAAATAAAATCAAATTCATACATACGATTTTTACATGATATGATTTCATAATACTCGACCTTTTGACAGGTTGACTATTCGAAATTGTATGATATACTTTTGTTTTGGATATTTGCTTTGTTAAAGAATACAAAAAAAAGGAAATACATTTTATAAGCACATTCTATAACACGAAACGTAAGGATGCGTTCAAAAGTTCTAGCAAATTTTCAAACGTTTCATTACGTTTCGTTTTATAGAATGAGCCCATTAAAAATTGTTAACTCTATCAATATCTACCTACTAATAAAATAATTATTTTTTAACAGTTAAAATATGTGGAATTAAAAAAAGATCCCTTTACCAAATGATCTAGAAACTAGTTACTGACCTTCAAAAAAAAATATATATATATATATATTACATTATTATATCCTCCACATCTCGGCTTCATTATTTTGAGATCTTAAAAATGAAATTAAAAATTTTTGTCCTTTTAACGATTCACTGTGTAGACCACCTTCATCCCAAAAACAATATCATAAATTTAAGCACCTATTCTCTTCTTAGATTATATCCAAAAACATCTTACATTTCCTTATTGTACAGATTTTCAAGTGCTTTTTTTAGTAAAAAAAATATATATATATATATGTATGTTTAAAAGAAACAAAAAAAAAATAAAATAAATAAATAAACGTATAAATGTTTTTGAAAACAAGATTCAGTTCTTTCAATCATACGTTTGTTCTATCCACATTCTGAGTTTTGTTTGGTTTCTCACCAGTCAACCCACAATGCCGGTTAAGAAGTCCTCAAAGTGTCCTGCTTTCTTGTTGTAACAAAAATAAACAGGACAAAGCTGGTCACCAAACAAATTTGAATACAAATTTTCTTTGTATAACAACAAAAAAAACAATGACTAATTTCTCGTCGTTTTATCCATCAAATTAAGATTCTGTTTTTCACAAAAAAAAAAGTCATTATTATTTTTTGCCATAAATCGTAGCGCATTCATACACGATAGAGTAGTTAAAATGTCCTTTGGTTTTTGTTTTTCTTTTTTTCAATCATATTGTCTCAATTAAGAATTTCATCTAAAACACCAAATACGTATAAATCTATAAACTAAATGTTCGCTTGCAGTAGAAATTGTTGCTGGCGACGACAACAACGATGACGACGACGAAGATGCTGATGGTGTAGATAATAAATAAATAATTGTTGAAGTTAAATCTGTAGCCGGTGGCCATAGTAGCAACGAAATTGGTTCAGTTATAATAAGAATAATGAAAATAATAATAATAACTACAATAAGTTGATCTACGCAAAAAGTGTCCATATATATTGGGTGTTGTTGCTGTTGTGTTGCATTAATAAGAATAATAATATTTTGCAAATTGTTATTGATTTGCAATTGGCCAACCACTGGTCACCAGAGGTTCCGTGGTAAGGCATAACCTTCTTTGGAGACATACACATTGGGATTAGAGTACACCTTGAGCTCAGCTTCATCGTTTTGCTTGTGTAAAACACCTCCACCCGCAGCTCCATCATAAGTGGTTGTAGTTTCAGTTTTACCATCAATGGTACGAGTAACGGTTGTGGTTTTATTACCCTGAGAATCTTGGGTAATTTTTGTGGACTCATATGTGCCATCTGGTTTGCGTACAGTTTTAGTCATAACACTTTGACTAAACATTTTGGGGCCCTAAAAACGAATTAAAAAAAATATGATTTCCTTTAGAAAACATTCAAATCTTTGGCTAGGCGCGATCGTAGTAGTACTTACTTGGTAATTACCATCGAAAGCTCCACCACCAAATGAACCCCTCGGCATCATCGGTGTCATGGGTGTCATAATATCAGGACGACCACGCGGCACTAATGGCGGCGTTGTAGGACGTTTGCGCAATTCTTGATCTTCGTCAGCCAAAGTTCCATGTATTTTACCCATTATAATCTCTTCGTCAGTTAGTTTGCCCTTCAGATTGCGCAACAATTTATTGTCGTTACGTGGTAAAATATTACCATGCGCCTCCTGTTCGGGGATGTGCTTTAAAACCTCACCCTCACCATTGGCAAAACGTTGTATAAGCGAGTGCAACTGATCGGGATAAATTCTGCAAAAATAAAACAAATTGTTGGCGTTAACCGAAAATAATACGATTTCGAGATATCGACCTAATTTGGCTTAAAATCAAGTCAAGTAAATACAGTTACTGACAATACAATGGAAACTTTAAACAAAATATATTTTTGACGACGTGAACGGTCAATACCAAAAAATTGGAACATAAAATTAAAAACTCTTTTATTAATTTAAACATTTTTATGTTTTATTTATTTAAAAAAAAAAGTGATCTAACCCATAAAAACAACATTTTTATTAAAACTCTTTCTTGCCTTATGCATACATACATATGTATGAGTTTTGAATCTCTCCGTGACTGTGCGTGACTTTGCGTGATTATCTTAAAATTAATCTTTGACCGCAAGAAGTCTATGGACAAAGTTTCAGATCGATCAGATGGGGGAAGTGAGGTTTTAATCTCTCCGTGACTGTGCGTGACTATGTGTGACTGTGCGTGACTATGTCGAAGTTAATCTTTTTTCACAGCAAGTCTATCGACCGAGTTTCAGATCGATCGGATAAGAGGAAATTGGTTTTAAATCGCTCCATGACTGTGCGTGACTATACGTGACTGTGTGTGACTATGTATGTCGAAGTTAATCTTTCTTTACAGCAAGTATATCTACCAAGTTTCAGATTGATTGGATGAGGAGAAATCCTTTTTAAATCTCTCCGTGACTGTGCGTGACCATGTGTGGCTCTACGTGACTAAGTCAAAGTTAATCTTTTTTCACAGCAAGTGTATGGACCAAGTTTCAGATCGATCGGATGAGGGGAAATGACATTTAGATCACTCCGTGACTACCCCAAAATTAACCTGTAGTCACAACAAGACTATGTGCCAAGTTTCACAAGATCAATTGGATAAGGGGGAATGGGGTTGCTCCACGACAGACAGACAGACAGACAGAGAGTATGAGTTAGAAGAGTTTTAAAAATATTTATATAAAATAGCTTAACTTCAGAAAAAAACAAGTAAGAGTGTTAAATTTGGCAGTGCCGAATCTTTGATACCATCTTAAACTCAATATTACAACAAATGTTGGCTACGGCTACCACTTTAAAACTGTTGCCGATACTGAAACTAAATTCGAACACCAAATAAATTTAGATTTTAATTGTTTTTCTTTTTGGGCAGTTTCTATTATAATTATTTTGTAATAAAAAACCATAATTCTTGGCTAAAAATTTTCAGATATTAATATTAGAGAAAAGCAGCTAGTAATATGCTAATTTAAAGATAGATCTAATACAAAAAAAACAAGAACAATTTTAAAAAATCGACTAAGAAAGTGGTTTAGAGTCGATTTATTATAAGAGGTGTGTCTAAGTGAAGTATTATTGAAAGTTACAAACATCAACACAAACTTATTAAATATTTGTTGTCAAAAATTTGTTTCTTAACATTTTATTTTTGTTTCTAGCCTTTATAAGTTTAATACACATTTTTATGAAATTTTGCATCATGTCTAAAACCATTTTAAAAAATAATAAAAATTAAAAATCAATTGAAATTTGTGAGATTCACAAGTTATCTGTAAAATAACACAGTGCAACACACTTTTTCGGGGGTGAACCAAACTAATATCAAACGATAGCATTTGACCTCAGTAACAAAGCCATAAACTCCATTTTGCTCCACTACGTCACAATATGTCACGATATGCGGAAACTTTGGTAGTTGGTACCAACAAATTGTGTGCTCTTAAAAATTAAGTTCCTCTGATTTTCGTTGTGTCAATTGAAGTTTTGCAACAATGAAATCCAATATTTCCTGCGTAATCATAATTGGTGAACTAATATCTGACGGCTCGGGATTATACAAAGATTGTACTTCCATTTCAGGGAGACTGCTCATGTGCTCGTAAATTGAAAATACATCTGGGCTGGGAAATCGTGTAAGAATATCATCAGTATGCGGCAGTGGAACTTGAGCACTCCGAACACTTTCGTATTGAAATTTCGCCATGTTCTTTTTTTGTAGACTGCGCATAGTATTCACACATGCATAACAGTTGGAAGGATCGTGGTTAATGGGGTTCGTCCATACCATAGGAACACCAAACGGCATCGATTTGCGTTTGTGGTGTGACCATTCAACAAGTAGTTGTAGCATCTCTTGCAAACCAGAACACCAGAAATAAATTTTTGGTCAAAATATTTTCCATACGTCAATATTAATTTCAGACTGAAATGACCTTGACTGCGTTTAGCCGGTGTGAAATGACCGCAGATGAAACAAAATTTGTTGATGTTTTTGCAATACTCCATTTGCGAATAAAAGATTTTGCGATTCACTTCCTTCTTTTCACTTTTGCACCGACTTTTCTTTTCAATTGTTAGAATCAGAATGAAAAAAAGAATAATTATAAAAGGCAACATAAAGCCATTTTCATACCGGGATAAAGACAACACTACATTATGCCTCTTTATGTCTCTTTGCATCCTTCTACATATGTTGCTTTTGCTACAGATGATGACACACAATAAATCATTGCATCAGCCAATGTTACCAGACGTCAACATACATACATGTAATATTTTATTTTCATTTTATTTTGTAACTTTTGACTCGTAGAGGTTTTTCGTCTTCGGTGACTCTTAGTGAAATTTTCCGGATAATATTTCTATCGAAGATTCTAACCCTTGACCTCTCTCCAAAGTTGACTTTTAAGCACTTTTTCAAAATTGGGTCAAAAATGTCCCATACAGGTGGGAGCTATAGGGTTAAAATGCTCCGAGGAAATATTCCCCCGAAAATTCCAATATAGGTCTCCGAAGACATGAACTATCCCAAATGCATTTTTACACATGATTTTTCATATTCTTTGATTCTACTTTTGACCAAAAAATTGTGACGTAGCAAAATAGAGTTTATGGTTTTGTTACTGAGGTCAAATGCTATCGTTTGACATTAGTTCGGTTCACCCCCGAGATAATGACCCTCAAATTGTTGCATAGTGTAATTGAATATATTCACTAACAATAACATGAGAGTGCATGAAATTAGTGTTGCCAATTTGAAAACGCAAATTAAGTATAAACTTTTTTATTTCGATTCACAAGTGTAACAATTACACAATAGAAAAAGTCTTTCTGGTTAAAAAGTGTCCCAGATATAACTGATGTAATAGATTTTGTCGATTCGATTGGCATATATTTCCAACAGAAAATTTAACCACATCAAAAAAGCAATAAGCTATTATTAAAACATAGAAAACCACACTACTTTTTAACAATATTTGCTTTCAGTTCTGATTAATAAATAATATTTCCGTTTTCCTTAGATACAGTTTGAAGAAAAGATCCTTTTAACAATGCTGTATTTATAATCGAATCATTTATCCTTTAAACTGACTTAATACTTATTGTTAATTGATTACACACAAGATATGTCACTTAAAATAACATAAATATTCAACAAAAAAATTATACCAAATTAAACTCATTTGATTTAAAGCAATAATATTTCTGTATGTTTAATTCTAAAAACGCCTACTTTAAAATGTGAAATTATATACACAGTTAACATCATTGTTAGTATGCTTCTAATTATATAATTATATATTACCAATCTTAGTGAATTTATTTTTGTAAAGCCTACGGGACTTACGAATGGCAGTTTTATATCAATTCAATTCGTCTTTGGAACTCGCTAACTTCAAGCATATACTTCAATTTATAATTCATACCTTTATCAATTTATGTTTAATTTATAACTTTTAACTTTAAAGTTTTATATTTTTTAATTTAAAATTTTTATTTTTAATTTCTAATTTTTAGTTTTTCATTTTAAATTTTAAATTTTAAATTTTAAGTTTTAAATTTTGAATTTTGAATTTTAAATTTAAAATTTTGAATTTTGAATTTGAATTTTGAATTTTGAATTTTTAAATTTTATTTTTTATTTTTAATTTTTAATTTTAAATTTATAATTTTTAGTTTTTAATTTTCAGTTTTTAATTTTTAATTTTTAATATTTAATTTTTAATTTTTAATTTTTAATTTTTATTTTTTAATTTTTAGTTTTTCATTTTTAATTTTTAATTTTAATTTTTAGTTTTCCATTTTTAATTTTTAATTTTTAATTTTTAATTTTTAATTTTTAATTTTTAATTTTTAATTTTTAATTTTTAATTTTTAATTTGTTATGTTTAATTTTTAATTTTTTATGTTTATTTTAAATTTTTCATTTTTAATTTTTAATTTTTTATGTTTAATTTTAAATTTTTCATTTTTAATTTTTAATTTTAATTTTTAATTTTTAATTTTTAATTTTTAATTTTTAATTTTTAATTTTTAATTTTTAATTTTTAATTTTTAATTTTTAATTTTTAATTTTTAATTTTTAATTTTTAATTTTTAATTTTTAATTTTTAATTTTTAATTTTTAATTTTTAATTTTAATTTTTAATTTGTAATTTGTAATTTTTAATTTTTAATTTTTAATTTTTAATTTTTAATTTTTAATTTTTAATTTGTTATGTTTAATTTTTAATTTTTTATGTTTATTTTAAATTTTTCATTTTTAATTTTTAATTTTTTATGTTTAATTTTAAATTTTTCATTTTTAATTTTTAATTTTAATTTTAATTTTTAATTTTTAATTTTTAATTTTTAATTTTTAATTTTTAATTTTTAATTTTTAATTTTTAATTTTTAATTTTTAATTTTTAATTTTTAATTTTTAATTTTTAATTTTTAATTTTTAATTTTTAATTTTTAATTTTTAATTTTTAATTTTTAATTTTTAATTTTTACTTTTTAATAATTAATTTTTAATTTTTAAATTTTTAATTTTTAATTTTAATTTTTAATTTTTAAGTTTTAATTTTTAATTTTTAATTTTTAATTTTTAATTTTTAATTTTTAATTTTTAATTTTTAATTTTTAATTTTTAATTTTTAATTTTTAATTTTTAATTTTTAATTTTTAATTTTTAATTTTTAATTTTTAATTTTTAATTTTTAATTTTTAATTTTTAATTTTTAATTTTTAATTTTTAATTTTTAATTTTTAATTTTTAATTTTTAATTTTTAATTTGTTATGTTTAATTTTTAATTTTTTATGTTTAATTTTAAATTTTTCATTTTTAATTTTTTATGTTTAATTTTAAATTTTTCATTTTTAATTTTTAATTTTAATTTTTAATTTTTAAGTTTTAATTTTTAATTTTTAATTTTTTATGTTTAATTTTAAATTTTTCATTTTTAATTTTTAATTTAAATTTTTAATTTTTAATTTTTAATTTTTAATTTTTAATTTTTAATTTTTAATTTTTAATTTTTAATTTTTAATTTTATTTTTTAATTTTTAATTTTTAATTTTTAATTTTTAATTTTTAATTTTTAATTTTTAATTTTTAATTTTTAATTTTTAATTTTTAATTATTAATTTTTAATTTTTAATTTTTAATTTTTAATTTTTAATTTTTAATTTTTAATTTTTAATTTTTAATTTTTAATTTTTAATTTGTTATGTTTAATTTTTAATTTTTTATGTTTAATTTTAAATTTTTCATTTTTAATTTTCAATTGGCGATTATATCGGTATTGGTATTGTTAATGTATATGCATCATTTTTTGTGGCTTTTTTATGTTGTTGTACTGCTATGTTCAACCACTAAACTATTACAACAAACACACTGGGTTTTTCGTTTTTTTTAGAGGTGTATACAAATTCTTGCTCATATTTCAGCACAATGACGCCCGATTTATCCCATTTTAATACCAACCTGGTAGGAATAATGGCAAATAATTTTTTTGTAACCTGACCCAGGTAAATGGTTTTTTTATGAATGATTTCAACAGACACACGGACACATGTACAGACGGATAGCACTATATAGACTCGAGCTGTGATAAGGATGAATATATACACTTTATTGGGTCGAAAATTAGTTTTTCGATGCGTTAAAAACGGAATGACAAACCTATATATACCCTCTCCCACTGTGGAGTGGATGGTAATTTTTAGCCAAGAATCAGGTGCTTTTTTTTAAATTATGATGAATTATCTCAAAACTTTCTTATAGGCATCAAACTTTGGGTGTTTTTATGCTGGCTGCGTTATATAATAAATTTCATTAGGGATTTTTTACTCTAGTAAAAGAAAAATAATGCCATTTTTCAAATAGTAAGACACGATCATTGTTTTCAATAACAAGGAATTATAATAGAAACTGGCCAACAAGAAAAGCAAATAACTTTAAATTTAATTGATATTCGAAACTTAAATTTCGGTACCGACAACAAACAGTTTTAAAGTGGTAGCCGTACACAATATTGGTTGTAATATTGAGTTTAAGATGCAGGTGGAGGGTATCAAAGATTCGGCCCAGCCGAATTTAACACTCTTACTTGTTTTAATTGTTTTTATTTTATTTTTTTTTATTTGTTATCTTTCAATAGAGAACACAACAAAGAGTAATTTCGACAAAAGAAATACATAATTTTAGGATTTAACGCGAAATCATAAAAAAAACAAAATTGGCAAATTCAGAATTTTGTAAAAGTTTCCAATTTATTGGCACCATTATGGCGTTTCGCAAAAAAATCGATTTTAGCAGCAATTAATACTAAATATGAATTCTTGGAACCCAAACAATTTTTGGGATTTTTTTCCGTTTTTTTTTTGGTCGCTGAAATCGATTTTATCCAAAAAAAAATTAGTTTTGAATTATAATTTTTTTGCTCTGGTGTTTTATTTTCAATTCTGAAGAGTTTAAGATGCCCTTTGATGACCATAAAAGTAAAATCAAAAATAGTATGTATTTCCCAATTGGCAATTTTTGAGCGTAAAATTAAATGCTTTAGATTGGTATTAGAAATACATTTCATTTGAACCCCATCATGAAATTGGCATATTTTGGTACTAATCTCACGTTTAGGGGGAATGCAATATCAAAAATTATTTTGTTTTAGCTTTTTTTTTTCGAAATATTTCTCGTAAAGTTGACAAGAGACACATTGGTTTTGTGAGGGCCCATCTAACGTATTAAATTCTACTTTCAAATATTTCAAATTTCTCCTTCAGAAGTGATTTATATCGTTTTGTTAAAATAAGGAACTAGAGAAAAAAAAATGTTTCAGAGCCTAATTTTTAGGATAAAATTGAATTTAAAGAAAATCTTTTGGGCAGAGTTCAGAAAAAAACACACACTGAATGAAAAACTCCATATATGTAAACAAACATAACTTAGACCAACACACACATATTTTTATTTTCATATCAATTATGTTTGTTTTTAAATTTTCTTCGGTGCCAAACACAATCATGACTTGTGTTCGTTTTAATATTTCGTTATTTACACGAACATTTTTCTATCACGTATTTTTTGTTTCGATCACACATAAACCACACAGATTCGAGTGTTGCTTTATTTGAAGTTCGTGTTCTGGTACGTGTACTGAAAAAAACAGAACATGTACAATAAACAGGTTCGAGTTCAGTTATATTTTAAGTCGTGTTCTGGCTCGTGTACTAAGAAAAAATAGAACATGTACAATAAACAGGTTCGAGTTCAGTTATATTTTAAATTCGTGTTCTGGCTCGTGTACTGCGAAAAATTGATACATCAATTCGCGATCTGATACACCCCGATAAAAACGACGACAATTGTTTCAACCAAATTTATTAAAATTTTATTGACCCTTACGTTGCAAATTGTTTACAATTGTCAAATATTTTAAAATTTTATTTGTCATTTTTTTTCTGATTTACGTTGAAATTATTTACAATTGTTTTTATTGACAGGTTTTTATTTTAATAAAATATGGTAATAAAATACTTAAGACACAAAAATTGCACACTGCACTTAAATCTTTCTTGCAGGCTTCAATCAGACGTGTAAATTTTTTCGTTTCGCTATTAAAAGTTGCGTATTTTTTACAGCAAAGCTTTTATCAGCTTATACCAAATTTTATCAAAATATATTCATATTTGCGACCTGCAGTTTGATTACAAGCTTTACATGGACACACAGACACACAGACGGACGGACGGACATCGTTAAATCGAATCACAAAGTGATTCTGATTCGATCGGTATAATAAAAGATGGGTCTAGGGCAAATATTTTTGGTAGTTACAAACAGCAGCACAAATTCATTATACCCAAACCACATAGTGGTATAGGGTATAAAAATATGCATATATGGTATTTCTTTAGACTTATTTTTGATAAGAAAGCCAAGTAAACACCCTCATTCAAACTAGCAATATTAAAACTAGCTATTATTATGTTTTCCGTTAGTAAACTTACTCTCCATCCAAATCGGTATCGAAATACTGCTTACTTTGCTTTTCAAACTCCTTTAAGATTTCACTTTCAAAACCGGGCTTCAAATATTCTTCCTTGAGATTTTTCTCAACAGCAATACCTTTATCTAAAAATAAACAAATAAAAAATTTTAATGAAATATTGTTATTATTAGTTCTTTTAGCGTTGTTTCGTTTTAGAATTACCTCCCTCCATTTCACTTACTGCTTCCAATATTTGCTGCATTTGCCTTTCAAAGTGCTTTTGCAATTCCATCGGATTGGTGAAAATTTGGAATGCAAATTTTCGATCATCATCAAATAATTCATCATCAGTTTCAGCTTCTTCAAACCATTGCGGCTTACGGAATTCATCCTTAGCCGATGCATTCGTGCTGCAATGTAGACATATGTTTACATAGATTTATTTGTTAAATTACAATGAGGAAATTCAATTGATAACGTTTAATGAATGATGTTTGGTTATATCAGAATACTTAAAAATAATGCATATCTGCTGAGTCTTTGTAAAATAATCCACTAAAATTGGTCTGCAATCAATATTTTAGGATAATTTTGAGACGAATAATGATTGGAATTTGGGGTTTAGATTTAGGAAAGCGTCGGGAAAAAATTCCCGGCAATTTTACTACTTTGTTGATTGCCGATCCCTGGGTACTCGGTATTTAGCAAATACATAATTTATTATTTATTAATAGATTTGTAAAATTATAATATAAAAGTTTAAATATACTTATTAATTATTACATAGTTACAATCTATATTTGGCGCAGCAATATTGCTGTTAGCCAGATTGGCATTTAAATTAATTTATTTTTTAATTTAAAATTCATATTCATTTAGTATAAGATTTCTATATTTCATACATGATTCCATATATTTGGAAAGAGAGACGAAACAAGTACATAATAAAATAATGAAAGCATGTGTGCTATTACTAAATTGATACAACTATTTTTACAACGAAAAAATAAAATTAAGTTAAAGAGGATAAATTTCAAAGCTCTATAACTTTTTCAATTTCACAATACAATCACAAAAACAATGAAAAACGAAAAATCAAAAATGAAAAACGAAAAATAAAAAACCAAAAATTAAAAACTAACCGGTTGAAATAATAAATAATAATATATACTAGCAGATTCCAGCGCTCGAAATTCGAGTGCAATATCTAGGCAGCTTTATTTTTCAACTTAGCCAATTCACAAACCAACACTTTTATGGTTTTTTACTATTGTGAATGAAGGTAACAAAACTCATTAACAAACACATTAACAAATTTAATAAAACACACATAGCATATGTACAAGGTGGGCCAAAAGAAGTCATCCGATGTTGTTTGGCTCTCATTTTTGCAAATGGCGGCCAATGTCAAATCTGTTTTGACATTTGTGAACTAGACAGATGTAGAATACAAGTAAACAAGCCATGGAGCGATACACTCCCCAAGAACGCGGAATAATCGTGTCTATTTTTTTGCGTTACAATTCGTCTGTGGTGTTGGCGCAGCACGAATTCCGTCGCCGAATCCCCGGTCGTCCAACACCGACTGCGCAGACACTGCGCCGTTTGGCAACCAACCTTGAAGAGCATGGGACCACACGAGACGCTGCCAAGAGTGGCAGGCCCCGGAGCGCCCGTTCTGTAGAGAATATCGCCGCTGTTGCCGAGGATGTCGAGCTGTCGCCAGAAACATCAACCAGACGCCGTGCCTCGTAATTAGCCATCAGCCGGTAGTCCCTAAGGCGAATTTTGGTCAAAGACCTACGCATGTTCCCGTATAAAGTCCAGTCCGTGCATCAGCTGCAGCCTGTCGACCGCCAAACGCGTGCAACCTACGCCCAAGCCATCCTCTATCTCGAGGACGATGTGGACGATTTTTCGACCAAAATCATAATGAGCGATGAGGCTCAATTTCACCTTAGCGGGTACGTGAACAAGCAAAACTATCGCTTCTGGGGCACCGAAAATCCACGAGTGATGCACGAGGAGCCTTTACACCCGGTCAAAGTGACTGCATGGTGCGCTGTTCAAGCTGGAGGAGTCATCGGGCCATTTTTTTTCGAGGACGCCGCTGGTCAAACGACAACAATGGACGGTGCTCGCTATAGGGCCATGTTAACCGAGGTTTTCTGCCGCAATTGAACGAATTAGGACTGGAGGACATGTGGTTCCAACAGGACGGAGCAACGGCACACACTGTGCTAGCCACAACCGATATTCTGAAGGCGGCGTTCCCGGGCCCCGAATTCATAATGAAAAGTTAGCTGCTGTTTACATGTCGCGCTCAACGAGGTTCTTACTAATCAACCGATTAGCCTTAGTTTTTAGTTAGCACATAGTTTATTCATAATCAATTTTTTGTTGTCATCTAATATATTTAAAAACAACTCTGAAATTTGTAATGCCACCATATTTTTTGCATTAATGCAACCTGATATAGTGAAAATCAACTCTGTTTACATATCAATTTGTGTGATTTCACTCCTTCATTTTTTTATATTTATATTTACAAGTATTAAGTTTACGACAAAATTATTTTAATTTGAAAATTATGTAAAAAAAAATGTTTGAAAGATCCGCAAAGTAAAAAATATTTCTTTGCACTTAAAAATAATTTATATATTTTATTTTGCTTAATTTGACACACATCAACTGTTTAACACACTTAGTCAGTATTTGAAAGGTTGTTGATCTGAGTTTAGCAAACGCAGCAGCAAGTGCATTATAAATAATCCTCATGCTAGATACTGCATAAGTTTTCATTATAAATACGGCCGTAGATGTTTACACATCTCCCCTGTGATCGGACTCACATGATTTTTTTTTTTTTTTTGTAGATTTCGGTGAAGATCGGGAAGCAGCTTTATATGGGGACCAGTGTTTTCCAGTTGAGAATTTTCAAAGGGTATTTTCACTCCCTCCAAAAATTTTAAGGGGTATTTTCATAAACTAAAGGGTATTTTTTAAAACTACAGAAAAATAATTTTTTTCGACTAAATTAATTACTACTTTTTATGTTTAAACATGACAAAACGATGTACAGTCAGTCAATTAAGTTTGTATGCAAGCGAGTAGCTTATCCTTATAACATACAGCGATGAAAGAAAATCTAATTTTTTAAAAGAAAATATTGTAAATTTTATTTCGAAAAAAAAATAAAGAGAAAGAGAAACTTAACGTCTTCAAATAACAACAACTTAAGGGAAAATATCCTCAAAAATATGTCAAAAAAGTATGTATGCAAATCTAAGTCAAGAAGAGGTAATTAATTTTTTCATAGGTTAAACAGTTCATTATCCAATGTTCAATGCTTAGTTGGAAAGCCTTTATTTGTTATGACTGCTTTTAGACGGTTTTGCATCGATGACACCAGGTTCGTGGTAACACTCTTCTAAAAGGGCGTTTTTAAAGTCTTCTTGGCCTCTTATGTCGTATTTTCTGATTTGGAGCTCGAGGTGGACCCACAAATGCTCAATAGGATTAATATCGGACGACTGGGGTGGAGTTTTAAGTTGTTTTTTTTACTTTATAGAGGAACCACTCTTTGACAATAAACGAGGTGTGTTTGGATCGTTGTCTTGCTGGAACTCCCAAGTTTAGACCCAAGTTATTTTTTAAAATATTTAAATAGACAAACCGATCCATTATACCATCTATAAAAACAAGTTTACCCACTCCAGAGGCAGCCATACACCCCCAAACTAATACTGATCCACCACAGTGTTTGACTGTGCCCATCAAGCTCAGAATTTGGTATTCGCTATACCTTGGCTCGTCCACCTGATCCGAGTTTGCTTTCCTCCGAAAAAATAATGGTGTTCCAAAAGCTTTGGGCGGCTGTATCATATTGTTTTACGAATAACAGTCTCTTTTTTCGGTTTATTGGGCTTGCAAACAGCTTTTTACAAATTTGACGGTTATTTATGGTATCCAGCCGAATGGAATACTTTGCGAATTGTTGCTGTAATACAAACTTTTCCCACCTCATTTTCAATTTCTATCTGTAATTTTCATGCAGAAATTTTCGGATTTTTTTTTTGCATATTGCACACGATAATTCGTTTCTCACTGGGTGTGAATGTGGTTGGCCTACCAGATCTTCGCTTATTCCTTGCCTTCTGTACCTTTCTATTGTTTTTTGGACGGTTGTATGACTTTTTCCAACCAATTAGGCTATTTGTCTTTGTTTTGTGTTTTGTGTTCCAGGTAGAGTTTTATTATCACTTCTTTGAGATCCGTAGACAATTCTTTGTCCCGTTATGCCATTGGTGCTATTTGATGTATGTTTTTAATGTATTTTTTCCAAAACTTCCAAAAAACACTGTAAATCCTTATCAAAATATAAAATAATTGTTCTGAACTGCAAGCATGGAGGCTCAGTCAAGTGGAATTTATTCCAATATATCATATCGGCGTATGAATCACTCTCAAAGTTGATAAAATTATCTACTTCTGGACCAATCATTTGACGAATGCATGTCGTTACTTCATTGCGGGCAGATAGAATCTTCTCATAACCATCTGAACGTACTAGCGAATCTCGGTCTGTTATCATCGACAACAAAACGTTCTCGGGATGGAAAAAGTACGCATTATTTGCGATGAACGGACGGAGGACCTGTTGAACATCTACCGGCAAATGGCGGATCCAAGATATATATTGGAAAACGTGGCGACTTCCGTGAATTGCCAGTGGTTGGCTTTTCAGCAGAAACCAGAATGGCGCATACACTTTCATAACGAACTCAGCATTATCTAAAGACAGCAATCGTGGACCGCACTGATCGATGAAGAAATCCTTTGCAGTCTGGTATTTTATCAGAAGCGGTGCAATTGCAGGGAATACCCCTTCAATGCCGCACTTACAACGCGAAATCAAGAACAAACTATTCCACTTACTTACATCGTACTTCGATGTATTTTTAACTATTTTATAGTAATCGTTTAAAAGCTTGTCCAATTGTCTACAGTTGTCACCGAAAAGATTGGAATTTCTGCGCGCTCCCACAAAAGCCTAATTCTTCTAAAAACCTCTTGTTTAAAAGCACCGAACTTTCGATTTGGATCGCTGTTATGATGTAGGTACAAAAAGTAATTAATAACATCGCACTTCATCGGTAATTTAGTGGTATTTAAATCACTAATACTAAAAGACATTTTTTTTAAATTTTTATTGAAATTTAAATATTTATTGATGCTTCAATGAGCTACGCTTTATAACTGAATTATTTGACTAATTTAATAAAACATAGACGCAATTACAACAGTTATGTCATGGGTAAAACGATTAGCATTAGTAAAACAATGTAAGAGAGTAGTAGACACTGTAAACACCGAAGATACAATGAAAAGTTAAAAAAGTTTACCCCCTACATTCGGCGAAAACAAACAGAAGCATTTTTAAGACTGTTCTGCTGGAATTACCGAAATACTTTCGTGATTTTTTGCGAGCTTTAATTTTCTGTAATTAGGGTGGCACATTAGGGTGGTAGCAACTGAGATGTAAGGGGTAAGTAGTAGAAAGGGGTAATTAAGGTCGATGATTTTGAAGCGAAAAAATTTGTCTCCTCGAGACGAAAACATCAATATATCACACTTTAAGATGCGAGCCAAATTGATCATTTCTGTATTACGAGAAGGTGGCTCAATATACTACAAGATGTCAGAGTAGTGCTGATATAGCTTCCGACCACTACCTATTGATAGGCGAGCTAAAACTAACGCTTCGCAAACACACACACCACTCGGTATTGAATCAACCAAATCGACGAATCTACAATATCAACAAACTGAAAGCCGAAGGCGTTAATAGAAGATTAGTCTCATGCATTGTTGAAAAACATCAAAGTATTCCACCAATCCCTCTACTAAGCTACAACTTAGATGACGAATGGATGAAGATTAAGGCCATTCTCAGCGAATCCGCTAATGAAATTGTTGGTTTTTCCAGAAAGGAAAATAAAGAATGGCTGTCCATTGACTTTTGGAACGTTCTGGAAGAACGGCGAAAAACCAGAGAAATGATGTTATCAGAAAAAGACCCCTCTCGTAAAAACGAGCTGCAAGCCAAACTATCAAACCTTATCAAGAAAGTTAAGAGACAAGCCAGAAACGATAAAAGAAACTATTTCAACACACTCGCCACAGAAGCTGACAATGCTGCACATCAAGGTAACCTAAAAACCGTTTTCAATGTGATCAGAAAACTTTCCGGCAAGAAACCCAACACAAATATACCTATACGCTAACTTCTATTGATGAGCAACTTATAAGACGGAAGGAATATTTTGAGGAAACCCTAAACCATCCCTGCAAAGCAGACAACTCCTCTCAAAGTGATGAAGCAACCTATACCAGAACCCCACCCCCATTAAGAGCAATCTGCATAGATCCTCCCACTCTCCACGAAATTTAAAAATCCATTACACAGCTAAAAAACGGAAGAGCTGCCGGCATTGACAACCTACCCGCCGAATTCTACAAATCTGCGCCTACTACCATCGCTGAAATACTACTGCCTCTATTCAAGAAAATATGGATGACTGATGCCATCCCCCAGGAATGGAAAGAAAGTCTTATAATTAAAATTCCTAAAAAAGGTGATCTAAAATCATGCATTAACTGGAGAGGTGTCGCATTAACACCCTCTGTATATAAGATATTTAACAAGGTAATATTTAACCGTATGCTCGAACCTTTGGATGAACACCTCCGAAAAGAACAAGCTGGCTTCCGCCCCAATCGCTCTTGCGTAGACCAAATAAACAGTCTACGCCTAATAGTAGAACAATGCAACGAGTATAATACAACGCTATACTTAACGTTTATTGATTTTGAAAAGGCCTTCGATGCGATAAACAGAGAAAAAATATGGGGAGCTTTAGAGAGCAAGGGCGTCCCGCAAAAATTAATTAACCTAATCAAAGCCCAATACAACGATGCGAAAATGAGCGTACTACATCTTGGAAAAAGCAGCCAACCTTTCAGTACATTAAGCGGAGTAAAACAAGGATGTCTTCTCTCTCCGCTCCTTTTTATCACAACCCTTGATGTTATTCTTGCATATAGCAATGACCAAAACATGGGTATTCAATGGAGAATAAACCAGCAACTCGAAGATCTAAAATATGCTGACGATATCGTCCTACTTGCCACAACGAAGGAAAACATGCAGAGAAAGATTGATGACCTGTCCCTAAGAGCAGAACAATTTGGTTTACGAATAAACGCAGCAAAAACAAAGTGCATCGCAGTAAAAAGCAATCAACCAACAACATTCACTTTAAACAACAACCCAATTCAACATGTAAATAGCTTCTGCTATCTTGGAAGCAACATCACACCCGATGGCGGTGCAACTAAAGACAGCGTTTTACAATCTGAGAAACGTCTGGACATCTAACGCCCTATCACCAAAAACAAAGATACACATATACAACGCATGTATAAAAACCATACTTCTATATGGCTCCAAAACATGGATGGTAAACCAAACCATTATACGCAAACTGCAAAGTTTCACAAACAGATGCCTGCGCAACATCTTAAAAATATGGTGGCCAAGAACAGTATCGAACGAGAAACTACTACAAATCTCTGAGCAGGAAGACATCAATACGCAAATCAGAAGAAAAAAATACAACTGACTAGGCCACACACTCCGTAAGCCATACGACGAAATATGCCACGCAACACTACAATGGAACCCACAGGGTACACGCTTGCGAGGAAGACCAAAGACTACTTGGAGACGCACTATTTTCCTTGAGACAGGGAAATCTTTCAACGAACTTAGATATATTGCAACAGACAGAAACGAATGGAGATTCTATGTAAACAGCTTATGTTCCTGATGGAATACGCTAATAAATATATTAAGATGCGACTGTAAACGCAGAAGATATAAAGAAAAACGTAAAACCGCGACCTCTACAGTCGGCATAAAAAAAATTTTTGTTTGAAAATGTTTCGAAAATATACTTCATAACAGGGGGCGTACGGAGCACTTTTTTTTCGGTACGCCCTACTGTATATATATATACATATACAGTGTTGGTCAGAACAACAGCAACAAAAATCACTATGACCTTTATTGTATTTCTAAGCACGTTATTGTTTGCCATAATCTTCTTTATCATTTCTTACTCTTTATACAATGACGCCAAGGTATTTTATTTCTGTAACTTGTTCTATCGCCACACCTTCTCGTCCGTTGTTCCACTTCTTTTAAATCATTATTTAGATTCCACACTTGTTACGACTTTTTTTAAATCATTTATGTATATAAGGAATAGTAGAGTTCCCAAAACTGCCCCTTAAGCTACTCCTACATTTATGTTTATAATTTCTGATACGAAAAATTCATTCTGAATAAATAAATAAATAAATAAATCTCAACATTTGGTACTTTTAGTTCTTCCTCTCAGGTAACTGTTAAACCGTTTTAATTCAGCGTTTTTTTATTCCATTCTTTTTCAAAATCTCCATCAATATTTCTTTATTAAGATTTCTTTATTTTTATTTTTAGCAAATTATTTTTTTTATTGTAAGGCAAAAATAAGTTATTCAATTAAATTTTTTCGAGCAAATATAAACATCAAACTCAGTAAAAAACAAGTAAGAAAATTATAGTCGATCTAGACCGACTGTGCCATACCCTTTACGATACGTTTAGAGAACTGGTCTTAGGTCTAACTAATTGGGTATAGAAAATAAGGATAAACCAAATCTGAGTGGAATTATTATTATTTTTTCCTTTAAATATGAAAAAGTTCGTACCGGATGCTATATTTATATGGGGAATGGGACGGAAAATGGACTGATCCTGATCTATTTTGGTAAGATCATTTATTTTTTGCAAAAGCATATAAAACTCAAATATGAGAAAAATCGGTGGATTATTTTTGTTTTTAATAGATTTAAGTGAAGGCTGGGAAACAGTTTCATATGGGGGCTATGATTAAGAATTGTCCTAAAGGATTTATTTTTGGACTACTGATTAATGATTGTAATAAACACACAAACCCAATATGACCGAGATCTATGTGATAATTTGGATCTTATGGCAATTTAAGTTAATCCCATAGGGATCATTTGTATGGGAACTAGGTCTGAACATGAAACGATATTCACCAACTTCAATAGTGTTCGTCCTATGGCCGACGAAAGCTATATACCTACTAAATTTCATCAAAATATATTCATATTTTGACCTGTAATTTGTAGTTTATGCTTTTTTATTATTTAGAATTATATATTAAACTTAGACCAAAATAACTTAATTTTTATACGTCGATAATTGAAGTAGATTTTAAGATGCAGGGAGGGATCTAAAGATATAGACTGCAAATCATCCATAATAAATTTCAAAAAAAAATTTTTTTTTCAAAATTTTAAATTATTTTTTTAATAAAAATCAAATTGAAGGTGGCCCTGTAATTAATGATAGTTATTAATTCATATAATTAATATTTTATTTAAATGTTTTTGATTTCGTTTGCGTTATTTTTCGCTCTTCATAAAATGTCTAATAAAAATAGCTTTTTAAGTACTCAAAAATATGTCATAACGTGGACTAAGTCATTAAAAACACTTGAAAGTAAAAACAATAAGTTTGCGATAATAAAAAGCGTTGACAAATCTTTGTCCGAGTTAAAAAGAATGCCTAAAGAAAAAGTAATTATTGGTCGATTTAATGCCTTACTTAAAGAAAAGTGCAAAACAAAAAGATACGATATTATATCGAAAGAATTAATTAGTTTGTGTAACAAGAATCGTGTGCCAGCATTTGCATTAAGACCTATAAAAAGAAAAGTAAAAAAATTGATACAAAACTATAAAAAATTTTTAAAACATTCAAAAGTCGCGATTTTAATAAAATGTTTACTATAACGTCCAAAATAGACGATCACGAATTTAGTGTTAGCAATGCCGACATGAAAAAACCAGTACCGAAATAGATTATGAGCTTAATAGCAGTAGTGACTCTAATTTTGAATCTGGTATAGAATATGACTCAGTTAGTGATGATGACAATTACACACATCCAGGAAGAGAAAAAAAATGTGAAAAAATCTTTAAATCCAGCTGTTAACCTAGTAACTCAAGTACATGTAAGCACAAAAAAAGCTGCAAAAATTTGTAAGCATCTAGCAGAATCAGGAGTTAATATATCAACACCATCCCAAGCCGGTATATATAAAGCTATGAATAAATCCGCTGAACGACAAGAAATTTTTTATTTAGAAACTTTGCAAAATGAATTTTGGTGTATTCACTTTGATGGGAAAAAAATAGATGATAAAGAAATTCAGGTGATAGTTTTAAAAAATGAATGCAAAGAAATAAAATTAGCCGTACTTGTTTTGGACAATGGTAAAGCCTTAACCTTATTTAATGGCATTAAAGAAGTTTTGAATAAATTCAATTTATGGAATTCAATAAAATTGATCGTATGCGATACGACCAGCGTGAACAATGGGAAAAAAATGGAGTTGTAACTCTTTTCCAGAATCATTTTGTATCAATGGATTTAGTTCCACCACAATATATTGGCTGCCAGCATCATATCCTTGATCTTGTATTAAGACATATAATGGACGAATACTTGGAAGGAATGCCTTCCTCGCCTAACATTTGTTATGATTTTGTTCACGAATTGATAAATACCTACGAAGATCTTAAGAATGAAGAACGAATCAAAGTTGAACACATAAATTGGCGTGATGATATTCAGTACTTATATGAACTTGGTAAAGCTTTTACATACTATCAGAAAAATAAAAAATTTCCATAAATTAACTTTAAAGCAATACCACCAATACACAATGCTCGATGGAACTCGAGAGCCATTTTAGCAATATTGACCTTTATACTTATTCCAAAATATCGCCAAAAATTATATAACATTTGTGAGTTCGTATGTGGTACGATGTTTGGTTTTCCGATCATTGTTTTAAAGAAAATAATTTTGAGGCTCTAAAAAATCTTTATTAACATATAAGAGTGCTCGTGAATGTTTTTTTAGACATTGGGTTCAGGAACCATCAGCGACACCGGGGCAGCAACGAAGCAACATATGTGCTGAAAGAGCAATCAAAACGGTACAGGATATTTATCCGCTATGTAAATCTTCACGCACATTAAATTTGAAGTTCATTTCATATAAAAAATAGTTATGTAAAAGCGTAAATGTTTGTTCAACTTTAATTTATGTACTTATAATAAATGAAGAAAATTAAGGACTTGAGGACTTTTAGAAATTTGCTTGGTGGCGGGAACTTTTTTTGCGCAAATGACCTCGGAATATGATTTTTATGGTCAAAACATAATGGGCTACAACTTAGTTATGGGTACTAATAATGCAAAAAAAAAGTTATATCCCTAATGGACATACTGACGGATAGACGGACAGACGGACGGAAAACGCTAAATCGACTTAAATATTTTTGGTAGTTACAAGCATCAGCACAAACTCATTATACCCTGACCACATAGTAGTATAGGGTATATAAAATGTGAAATCAACAAAAAAAAAAAAAAGTGAAAAAGTGTCAACAAATTTTTGCTAAAAAAAATAAAAAAGAATTACTAATTGTAGTTTTTGTTTGAAAAAATAAAAAACCAACCCATAAAAACCAAGTTTTCATTATATTTGTAAATTAATTTACCATCATGTAATTAAATGATTGATTGAAAATGAAACAAGCAGACACTACGAGTTAATATAAAGGGAATAAAAATCAAAAAAATGTCTTAAACAATAAAAACCTAAAAATAATTGCTATTTTCCCTCGTAATAATAAAAATCAAAAATAAATATTATTTTCCGACTTTTATGATAAAAGGCAATATATATTATTACGATGAGATATACAGAGTGCAGCAAAAGTCAAGGTACCCCAGTTTGTAAAATATGTCAAAAAATTCATAAAAAAAATAAGTTATATTTATTTTTCTCCCATGTATTAACATCTATTCCACAACATAACAAAAAATTAGAAACATGTTCAGCAAAACAAAAAATATTTAATTCGAAAATCATGGAAACTCCATATTTTTACACAGCAGAAGTCTTGGTACCCATTTAAAACATTTTTGGAAAAGTGTTGGCAACTCTATTGTTTTTAAAAATTCTCTTTTATTATTCATAACGGAACATTTTAAAAGCAATTATATTTGTAATGAAGTTTAAAAAAGTAGTGTTTTATTAATTAAAATGAAGTAAAGTGATTCAAAAAAAATGTTTAGAAAGGAATTAACAATTGAGGAACGAGAATTAATAATAAATAGCCACAAAACAGGAAAATCCTACTCCGAAATTTCTAACATAGTAAAAAGAAGCAAATCGACTATACAAAAAATTATAAACCGCTTTAAAAAAGAAAAAAGAATTGAGAATAAACCACGAACTGGACGTCCCCCAAAGTTAAGTAATAGAGATGAAAGAAAAATAGAGGCTATTATTAAAAAGGATCCATTTACAAGTGCACCTAAGATAGCTGCAGAGTTGAAGGAATCTTTTGACAAGAGTGTTTCTGCAGACACAGTACGTAGATCAATCAAAAGGGCCGGTTACAATGCTCGTACAGCTCGCAAAAAGCCTTTCGTTAACGAAACAAATAGAAAGAAGCGTACAGATTTCGCCAACGAATACAAAAGCAAAACAAATGAGTTTTGGGATAAGGTTATATTCTCGGACGAATCAAAATACAATATTTTGGGCTCAGATGGACGTGTTCTGGTATGGAGAAAACCTTTGGAAGAACTTAAGCCGAAGAACACGCGTAAAACAGTGAAGCATGGAGGTGGTGGTGTCATGGTTTGGGGCTGTATGTCAGCAGCAGGAGTAGGTTATTTGGTATTTATCGACGAAATAATGAACAAAACGGTTTACCTTAATATTCTGAAAAATAATCTTAACCAAACTGCTGAAAAATTGAAAATTCGTAATGATTATTACTTCCACCAGGACAATGATCCTAAGCACACTGTTGCTGACGTTAAGATGTGGATAGCATACAACACACCCCATATGCTTAAAACCCCTTCGCAAAGTCCCGATATGAATCCAATTGATCACTTGTGGGATCACTTGGAAGAACGACTGCGATGCCAGAAGATTTCTAATAAAATCAGCTGAAAGATGTGCTTTTGAGTGAATGGCAGCAAATATCCGGAGAGTACACAAAAAAACTTGTTTACTCAATGCCAAATCGTTTAAACGAAGTTTTACGCCTTAAGGGATCTCCTACAAAATATTAAGTAAAGCATTGTAATACAATATCAATTTATATTTTGATTAATTTTCTTTTTTTCTAAAGGGTACCAAGACTTTTGCTGCATAAAAATAAGGAGTTTTCATGATTTCCGAATTATATCTTTTTTGTTTTGCTGAACATGTTTATAATTTTTTGTTATGTTGTAGAATAGATGTTAATACATGGGAGAAAAATAAATACAACTTATTTTTTTATACATTTTTGGATATACATATTTTACAAACTATTTTAATTAAACTGGGGTACCTAGACTTTTGCTGTACACTGTAAGTAAAATGTCTAACTCAGGTATATGTGAGGAGTATTAAAAATGGAAACAATTCTAGCAAATCGCAACACCGTCTATTTAAAAAACATACTCTTATATAAGCTCTAGGAATATATAATTTTTGTGTTATTTTTCTACACTACTTTTTTGAGTGTTGCAAATTATATACAAGAATGTACATAGCCAGAAAGGTTTCTGAAATATCATGATGACATACCATCCCCATTAAATAACCAATGATGAGTTATTTCAAAACGAAATATTTATTTATTTTATTTATCTGACATAGATACAACAAAAATATCCCGAAAACATTATTGCAAAAATCCATATAAAAAGTGCGCAGCCTCCACTAATAAAAAGTCAAGCATGTATCCTCATAAAATTTAACACCATCTCTTTTCAAAACACAAGAAATAAAAAGTATATACTCAAAGATGTGTTACAAAAACGAAGCAGGTGATTTATTGATCTTTTATTGGAAATTTTTTCAGCTGGTCACCCTAAAAGTGTCTGCTATGAAAAAGCGTATATGATGAAAATAATGAATGAATGATTTTTATGCAATTATGTACAATCTTTATTGTTTGTGTTGTAATAAATTGATAATGAATTTGTAGGAATTTATTAACAAAAAAAAAAAAAGCAACTTACTCCATATCCTTTTGAGCCCCTTCTTCGTTTTGTTGGAACATTTTCTTTAAAATATCCATAGCTTTGTTTTAGTTTAATGATTTTTTACGATTTTGGGATATATAGTTTTTTCGAGAAACGAATGTGAGATAAAATTGTTTTTTCTTTTTTTGTTATATTTCACCGAAAATACAAAACGGAAAATTTTGGGAAAGAAAAATAAAATGATATTGATATTGTAGATTGTAATGATTTCTGTTGACTTTTTTTCTTTTTTTATATACTTATTAATAAATTTTATTAGTTTTTATTTTTTTAATTTTATCGTTTGATTTTGTTAAGGAATTCTGTTTTACAGAATATACTCGAAAAAATTGTTTTTTTTTTTTTTTTTTTGGTAATTTTCACTTTGCACTTTATTCCTTATTTAAACACTGCTGCCGCTGTTCTATTCACACTGTTACGATTTTAGCTTCTGACCACTTCGTCTGACAATTCCAATCTAATCAGTTTTTTTTATTAAAAATATCTATTTGCCGACCAAAGAGCTACTGTTTCTTTTTTTTTCTTGATAAGTTTTGCACAATATATTTTCCTTTAAATGCGCATGATATATCTCGCTGATTATGTATTTTCCGATTTGTTTTGGGATTTTTGTTTTTTGGAAAAGAAACTGTCAAAAAAGAATAACAAAGTTGTTAAGTGTTAGGATGCAATAGGGTGTTTTTGTATACAGGGCGATTCAAATTAATTACATTTTTTGTGTAGTTAATATATAAAAACGTACGAATATTGGTAGATAATATATGCGATTCTGGTTTGTTTCGGTCTAAAATTACAAATTTGCCGTACATAAAAATAATTAAGAAAATTTTTAGTTTAGTAAAAGAAAAAAGGCGTTGGCTTAAGCCTAGTTTAGTGGCTACTCCCCAATTTCTTTAATTTTTTTTGGAGGTGATAGGGGCTGTTGGTGCGATTTAGGAGAAATAGTTTTGTTTTCAGTCGTACCCATTTTCGGAGATATGGACCGACAAAAGTTTGACCTTGATTTCTACATAACTTTGTTAATTATTATCGGATTTCAGCAATATATATATCATTATACTAGAATAATAGTATAATATGTTATGGGTTAATTTCGCGAAAAAATTAAAAAGTGTAGGTAAAATCCCTAATATCTCCGGTCCTAAGATGGCCAAGAAGTCAAAATATACATCGAAATGAAGCTATTGGACCCACTATCACACAGTTGATGTAAATATCAACATTATATAGATCATTTTATGAGATAATGGGATGTTTCCAAAAAAAAAATTGTTAAAAAATACAAAAAATCAATAGGTTCATAATGGGTTAATGGTTTGGGTTAAAAATGAAATACCACATGAGAGGCACTCAAGTAAGCTTTCCAATGATATATATATTGCTGAAATCCGGTAATAATTAACAAAGTTATGTACAAATCAAGGTCA
Source organism: Cordilura impudica (assembly GCA_963682025.1). NCBI lineage: Eukaryota > Metazoa > Arthropoda > Insecta > Diptera > Scathophagidae > Cordilura > Cordilura impudica. The sequence continues at coordinate 31,443,472 of OY821518.1, read as the reverse complement.
GTTTGTCGGTCCATAACTCCGAAAATAGGTCCGACCGAAAAAAACTATTTCTCCTAAATCACACCAAAAGCAACTATCCCCTTCAAAAAAATTAAAAAATCGGGGTATAGGCACTAAACTAGACTTGTTCCAAGGCGTTCTCAGCTTTTGAGATATTGATTTTTGCTAAAAAAAAAATTGGACCACTGATAAGATTATCAAAATTTTGTGTGTATAAAATATGTTTCAGAGGCATTTCAACAATCTAGGGGCACTGTTACACGTTCAATATATATTGTGATATTTGGATCGCGTTCCATATCGCAGAATGGTCTCCTATTGCCACCATTTATGCTCAGAGTTTAAGACCAAAAATAGATGAATTTCGTTATATATTTGAGAGGTCCGGCGTTGACATTATATATGTATCTGAAACATGGTTCAAGGAATCTATTCCAGATGATATTGTTACCTTAAACAACTTCCAAATATGTCGTTGTGATCGGGAAACTCCTTGTATAATAAGTAAAATATGCAGCAATTCAAACGATTTTGATAACTTATATAATCAAAATGATAATTCGCATAACAATATAAATACTAAAATAGAATACTTATTTGTTGAAATTGTAGCCGGTGGTAAAAAATTACTTGTTGGATCTGTTTACAGACCTAATTGTAGAGTAAATACAGGCAATTTTTTGGAAAAACTTAATACCCTCACTGTGAAATACGATGATGTAATAATATGTGGGGATTTTAATTCAAACATACTTATTGAAAACCGGCTAATAAATGACATGCAATCTATTGGCTTTACACCAACAAATACCATAACTCCAACTCATTACACTGCTACAAATAGCACATTACTGGACATATTTTTTGTCAGTAATACGAACAAAGTTTTGCTATATGACCAGTTATCGGCATCATGTTTCTCCAAACATGATCTTGTTTTTCTGTCTTATGACTTCCGGCTGCAGTATGTATCCGAAAGAGTTACTTATTATGACTTTCATAAAATAAACGATAATGTTCTGACCCGTGAGTTTTACAGTATTGATTGGGATTCAATCTATTATATGCCCTCAGTGGATGATCAGCTCAATTTTTTAGAACACAACATACTAAACGTTTTTAAAAAGTCAGTTCCAGTTAAAACGTTTAAACAGGACTTTAAGAATAAACCATGGTTCAGTAGGGAAATTAAAACGGCAATTGCTCGAAGAGATTTTGCTTATAAAAGGTGGAAAATTTTTAAAACTGATAATTTGCATATAGAATTTAAAAATGCACGAAGAGATGCTAATATGAAAATAAAAAACGCAAAATCTGAATTCTATTCGCATCGTTTTTCATCTGCAATCGGATCTAAGAAAACGTGGAGAGTCATACGTGAAATTGGTATAGGTAAATCACCTTGCAGAGTAGAAACTGATGTTAACATTCATGAGATAAATAAGGCTTTCACAAAACTTCCAAATGTTACTCCTAATGCCGGTTATTATGACCAAAATCTACCCTCTAATATTAGCTGCAACCCATTTAGCTTTGATTGTGTATGTGAAGCAGATGTATTGGCCACATGTGTTGCTATTAAATCAAACGCAGTTGGGTTTGATGAACTTCACCATAAATTTTTAAAAATAATTATACACCAATTGTCACTTATATATTCAATAATATAATTACAAAATGCATTTTCCCTACAAACTGGAAGTTTGCTAAAATAATACCAATACCTAAATCTAGCAAAGAATATCGACCTATTGCCATCTTACCTTATTTATCAAAAGTATTTGAACGTTTACTCCATCAACAATTAAATAAATTCATTAATGATAATAATTTATTAACGAACAGACAATCCGGATTTAGACCAAAGCACAGTTGCATAGCGGCTTTAATTGATGTTTCTGAAGAAATACGGCGACGTATCGATGCTGGTGACGTAGCACTACTTGTTCTACTGGATCATTCCAAAGCTTTTGATATGGTAGATCATGATGTTCTTTGCTTTAAGCTACATAAAATGTTTAATTTCTCTTTATTTTCTACTCGATTGTTATCATCGTATTTATCAGGTCGCTCTCAGTCTGTCTTTGTAAATAATAAAACTTCTTATTCTTTGCCAGTTTTAAAGGGTGTGCCGCATGGTTCTATACTTGGACCTCTACTTTTTACGATATATGTTAATGATCTACCTCGATAACTGCAATACTCAGATATGCAACTCGATGTGCAACTCTATGTCAGTAGTCACATCGATAATATAAACAATTGCATTGAAAATATTAACATGGAGCTTGAGAGAATCAACGGATGGGCAAATGCGAACGGACTGTGTCTAAATCCTCTCAAGTCTAAATGTTTAATATAAGCCAAAAGAACATTGATCTTGCCCCAGGAGCCAATATTACTTCTGAATAATCAACGAATAAAAATAGTACAAACCGCGAAAAATCTTGGTGTTACTTTTAACGGCTCACTGACATGGTCTGACTACCTAAACATTGCTTCAGGGAAAACTTTTTCAATGTTACGGACTTTATGGCATACCCAATACTTTACACCACAAAAAATTCGTATATTAATTGCTAAAACTTATCTCATCCCCACATTGTTATATGGATGCGAAATATATGCGAAAAGTGATTCCAGAAGTAGTAGAAAACTTCTATCAACGCATAACTCCATATTAAGATATGTTTTTAGCTTGGGAAAATATGACCACATTTCTCAGTACTCTAAAAAGCTTTATGGCGTAACCTTTTCTGATCTGTTGAACATTAGAACATTGATACTGTTACATAAGGTTATATTCACTCGCCATCCAATGTATCTATATGGAAAATTTGAACTCACGCGCTCTGAAAGGACCAATGACATACGGCCTATCAAATACGAAAACTCTCTTTCAAAATTTCAAAATTTCCGTCTTTGGAACTCGCTACCATCAAATCTTAAATTTATAAACAACGCCCAACAGTTTAAGAAACAAATTTTTAAATTCTATGCATAATTTTATTTATTTTTTTTTTCTTCCTCTTTGCTTTGTTAGTCAATTTTTCCTTAACTTTTTTATATATTCGATGTTATGTATGATTTTAATTATTTTCATATTCTGTAATTTTTATTTTTTTTTTTAATTTAATTTAATTTAATTTAATTTAATTTAATTTAATTTAATTTAATTTAATTTAATTTAATTTAATTTAATTTAATTTAATTTAATTTAATTTAATTTAATTTAATTTAATTTAATTTAATTTAATTTAATTTAATTTAATTTAATTTAATTTAATTTAATTTAATTTAATTTAATTTAATTTAATTTAATTTAATTTAATTTAATTTAATTTAATTTAATTTAATTTAATTTAATTTAATTTAATTTAATTTAATTTAATTTAATTTAATTTAATTTAATTTAATTTAATTTAATTTAATTTAATTTAATTTAATTTAATTTAATTTAATTTAATTTAATTTAATTTAATTTAATTTAATTTAATTTAATTTAATTTAATTTAATTTAATTTAATTTAATTTAATTTAATTTAATTTAATTTAATTTAATTTAATTTAATTTAATTTAATTTAATTTAATTTAATTTAATTTAATTTAATTTAATTTAATTTAATTTAATTTAATTTAATTTAATTTAATTTAATTTAATTTAATTTAATTTAATTTAATTTAATTTAATTTAATTTAATTTAATTTAATTTAATTTAATTTAATTTAATTTAATTTAATTTAATTTAATTTAATTTAATTTAATTTAATTTAATTTAATTTAATTTAATTTAATTTAATTTAATTTAATTTAATTTAATTTAATTTAATTTAATTTAATTTAATTTAATTTAATTTAATTTAATTTAATTTAATTTAATTTAATTTAATTTAATTTAATTTAATTTAATTTAATTTAATTTAATTTAATTTAATTTAATTTAATTTAATTTAATTTAATTTAATTTAATTTAATTTAATTTAATTTAATTTAATTTAATTTAATTTAATTTAATTTAATTTAATTTAATTTAATTTAATTTAATTTAATTTAATTTAATTTAATTTAATTTAATTTAATTTAATTTAATTTAATTTAATTTAATTTAATTTAATTTAATTTAATTTAATTTAATTTAATTTAATTTAATTTAATTTAATTTAATTTAATTTAATTTAATTTAATTTAATTTAATTTAATTTAATTTAATTTAATTTAATTTAATTTAATTTAATTTAATTTAATTTAATTTAATTTAATTTAATTTAATTTAATTTAATTTAATTTAATTTAATTTAATTTAATTTAATTTAATTTAATTTAATTTAATTTAATTTAATTTAATTTAATTTAATTTAATTTAATTTAATTTAATTTAATTTAATTTAATTTAATTTAATTTAATTTAATTTAATTTAATTTAATTTAATTTAATTTAATTTAATTTAATTTAATTTAATTTAATTTAATTTAATTTAATTTAATTTAATTTAATTTAATTTAATTTAATTTAATTTAATTTAATTTAATTTAATTTAATTTAATTTAATTTAATTTAATTTAATTTAATTTAATTTAATTTAATTTAATTTAATTTAATTTAATTTAATTTAATTTAATTTAATTTAATTTAATTTAATTTAATTTAATTTAATTTAATTTAATTTAATTTAATTTAATTTAATTTAATTTAATTTAATTTAATTTAATTTAATTTAATTTAATTTAATTTAATTTAATTTAATTTAATTTAATTTAATTTAATTTAATTTAATTTAATTTAATTTAATTTAATTTAATTTAATTTAATTTAATTTAATTTAATTTAATTTAATTTAATTTAATTTAATTTAATTTAATTTAATTTAATTTAATTTAATTTAATTTAATTTAATTTAATTTAATTTAATTTAATTTAATTTAATTTAATTTAATTTAATTTAATTTAATTTAATTTAATTTAATTTAATTTAATTTAATTTAATTTAATTTAATTTAATTTAATTTAATTTAATTTAATTTAATTTAATTTAATTTAATTTAATTTAATTTAATTTAATTTAATTTAATTTAATTTAATTTAATTTAATTTAATTTAATTTAATTTAATTTAATTTAATTTAATTTAATTTAATTTAATTTAATTTAATTTAATTTAATTTAATTTAATTTAATTTAATTTAATTTAATTTAATTTAATTTAATTTAATTTAATTTAATTTAATTTAATTTAATTTAATTTAATTTAATTTAATTTAATTTAATTTAATTTAATTTAATTTAATTTAATTTAATTTAATTTAATTTAATTTAATTTAATTTAATTTAATTTAATTTAATTTAATTTAATTTAATTTAATTTAATTTAATTTAATTTAATTTAATTTAATTTAATTTAATTTAATTTAATTTAATTTAATTTAATTTAATTTAATTTAATTTAATTTAATTTAATTTAATTTAATTTAATTTAATTTAATTTAATTTAATTTAATTTAATTTAATTTAATTTAATTTAATTTAATTTAATTTAATTTAATTTAATTTAATTTAATTTAATTTAATTTAATTTAATTTAATTTAATTTAATTTAATTTAATTTAATTTAATTTAATTTAATTTAATTTAATTTAATTTAATTTAATTTAATTTAATTTAATTTAATTTAATTTAATTTAATTTAATTTAATTTAATTTAATTTAATTTAATTTAATTTAATTTAATTTAATTTAATTTAATTTAATTTAATTTAATTTAATTTAATTTAATTTAATTTAATTTAATTTAATTTAATTTAATTTAATTTAATTTAATTTAATTTAATTTAATTTAATTTAATTTAATTTAATTTAATTTAATTTAATTTAATTTAATTTAATTTAATTTAATTTAATTTAATTTAATTTAATTTAATTTAATTTAATTTAATTTAATTTAATTTAATTTAATTTAATTTAATTTAATTTAATTTAATTTAATTTAATTTAATTTAATTTAATTTAATTTAATTTAATTTAATTTAATTTAATTTAATTTAATTTAATTTAATTTAATTTAATTTAATTTAATTTAATTTAATTTAATTTAATTTAATTTAATTTAATTTAATTTAATTTAATTTAATTTAATTTAATTTAATTTAATTTAATTTAATTTAATTTAATTTAATTTAATTTAATTTAATTTAATTTAATTTAATTTAATTTAATTTAATTTAATTTAATTTAATTTAATTTAATTTAATTTAATTTAATTTAATTTAATTTAATTTAATTTAATTTAATTTAATTTAATTTAATTTAATTTAATTTAATTTAATTTAATTTAATTTAATTTAATTTAATTTAATTTAATTTAATTTAATTTAATTTAATTTAATTTAATTTAATTTAATTTAATTTAATTTAATTTAATTTAATTTAATTTAATTTAATTTAATTTAATTTAATTTAATTTAATTTAATTTAATTTAATTTAATTTAATTTAATTTAATTTAATTTAATTTAATTTAATTTAATTTAATTTAATTTAATTTAATTTAATTTAATTTAATTTAATTTAATTTAATTTAATTTAATTTAATTTAATTTAATTTAATTTAATTTAATTTAATTTAATTTAATTTAATTTAATTTAATTTAATTTAATTTAATTTAATTTAATTTAATTTAATTTAATTTAATTTAATTTAATTTAATTTAATTTAATTTAATTTAATTTAATTTAATTTAATTTAATTTAATTTAATTTAATTTAATTTAATTTAATTTAATTTAATTTAATTTAATTTAATTTAATTTAATTTAATTTAATTTAATTTAATTTAATTTAATTTAATTTAATTTAATTTAATTTAATTTAATTTAATTTAATTTAATTTAATTTAATTTAATTTAATTTAATTTAATTTAATTTAATTTAATTTAATTTAATTTAATTTAATTTAATTTAATTTAATTTAATTTAATTTAATTTAATTTAATTTAATTTAATTTAATTTAATTTAATTTAATTTAATTTAATTTAATTTAATTTAATTTAATTTAATTTAATTTAATTTAATTTAATTTAATTTAATTTAATTTAATTTAATTTAATTTAATTTAATTTAATTTAATTTAATTTAATTTAATTTAATTTAATTTAATTTAATTTAATTTAATTTAATTTAATTTAATTTAATTTAATTTAATTTAATTTAATTTAATTTAATTTAATTTAATTTAATTTAATTTAATTTAATTTAATTTAATTTAATTTAATTTAATTTAATTTAATTTAATTTAATTTAATTTAATTTAATTTAATTTAATTTAATTTAATTTAATTTAATTTAATTTAATTTAATTTAATTTAATTTAATTTAATTTAATTTAATTTAATTTAATTTAATTTAATTTAATTTAATTTAATTTAATTTAATTTAATTTAATTTAATTTAATTTAATTTAATTTAATTTAATTTAATTTAATTTAATTTAATTTAATTTAATTTAATTTAATTTAATTTAATTTAATTTAATTTAATTTAATTTAATTTAATTTAATTTAATTTAATTTAATTTAATTTAATTTAATTTAATTTAATTTAATTTAATTTAATTTAATTTAATTTAATTTAATTTAATTTAATTTAATTTAATTTAATTTAATTTAATTTAATTTAATTTAATTTAATTTAATTTAATTTAATTTAATTTAATTTAATTTAATTTAATTTAATTTAATTTAATTTAATTTAATTTAATTTAATTTAATTTAATTTAATTTAATTTAATTTAATTTAATTTAATTTAATTTAATTTAATTTAATTTAATTTAATTTAATTTAATTTAATTTAATTTAATTTAATTTAATTTAATTTAATTTAATTTAATTTAATTTAATTTAATTTAATTTAATTTAATTTAATTTAATTTAATTTAATTTAATTTAATTTAATTTAATTTAATTTAATTTAATTTAATTTAATTTAATTTAATTTAATTTAATTTAATTTAATTTAATTTAATTTAATTTAATTTAATTTAATTTAATTTAATTTAATTTAATTTAATTTAATTTAATTTAATTTAATTTAATTTAATTTAATTTAATTTAATTTAATTTAATTTAATTTAATTTAATTTAATTTAATTTAATTTAATTTAATTTAATTTAATTTAATTTAATTTAATTTAATTTAATTTAATTTAATTTAATTTAATTTAATTTAATTTAATTTAATTTAATTTAATTTAATTTAATTTAATTTAATTTAATTTAATTTAATTTAATTTAATTTAATTTAATTTAATTTAATTTAATTTAATTTAATTTAATTTAATTTAATTTAATTTAATTTAATTTAATTTAATTTAATTTAATTTAATTTAATTTAATTTAATTTAATTTAATTTAATTTAATTTAATTTAATTTAATTTAATTTAATTTAATTTAATTTAATTTAATTTAATTTAATTTAATTTAATTTAATTTAATTTAATTTAATTTAATTTAATTTAATTTAATTTAATTTAATTTAATTTAATTTAATTTAATTTAATTTAATTTAATTTAATTTAATTTAATTTAATTTAATTTAATTTAATTTAATTTAATTTAATTTAATTTAATTTAATTTAATTTAATTTAATTTAATTTAATTTAATTTAATTTAATTTAATTTAATTTAATTTAATTTAATTTAATTTAATTTAATTTAATTTAATTTAATTTAATTTAATTTAATTTAATTTAATTTAATTTAATTTAATTTAATTTAATTTAATTTAATTTAATTTAATTTAATTTAATTTAATTTAATTTAATTTAATTTAATTTAATTTAATTTAATTTAATTTAATTTAATTTAATTTAATTTAATTTAATTTAATTTAACCAACAATGTAAAACTCCTTAACTATAATTATAAGATTTTTAATCTTGTTGTTTTGGAAAACAAATAAATACAAATACAAATACAATCCATTCAAATGGATCGTGATCCATCAATACTGCATGCTACACGTTCAGTAATATTGAATCGGGGTCAATAATAATTGAACGTGTAACAGGGCCCTAAGAGTACATTTTTGGAATCTTAGTTAAACGTAGTTTGATTAAATTCAAGTTTTTAACTATTTAATCGTATAGTTTAAATTTTAACTGACATCCCAGTGAACATTGCACAGTGTCAATGTTTAATGAAAACACCTTATTATATGCATGTCATGCCATGAAAATCCAACCTTTGTTGCTATCAACATGAATTTGAAGTTTCATTCGATTTTGACATTTATGGCGCATATTTAAATTAAAAATTTTTCGGGAAGTATAAATGTTTTTTTTTTTTTTAGAGAAGCCTATTTCCGCGAAGCCGAGTGGCTTGTCTGCAGATTCTAATTTGGGAATTTTTTTTTTTTTGCAGCGACAGACCAAAGCCTCTGGTGGGAATCGAACCCACGACGAACACGCTACCTACTCACCTACCGGGGCGCTTAAAACTATAACAAAAACATATTTGTAGAGAAAAGCGTGGGAGGAAATTGGAGACTAATTTAAATGGACCGCATAATGGAAGACTACATATGTTGTTTACGGTTCAAAGCCACTTTATAAAATGAAATGCAATCAGCTGTTCTAACATGAACATTAGCATTACCATAAATTATAACTTGTCAAGACATTGTGTTAATAATCGTTAGTTTTCCAAATTTTTATTCATATAATTATCGAATTGGTGGTTTATATCTTGCTTAGTTTTCGAGAAAACTGCATTTTAAGCTTCTTTTGAGCGTTATATTTCTAATAACATCGAATTTTAAGTTTCTTTAAGTACTTTTTTTTTATGAATTTTCATATAAAAATCGAAGAACCAAAAATATTTGACCTAGGCCCACCTTTTTTATACCGATCGACTCAGAGTCACTGTCTGAGCTGTTCCGCCTCTCTGTCTATATGCCTGTGTGTCCACGTAATATATGAAATATATTAAAATAAAATTTGAAAATCGCAGCAGGTCCAGACCTACCCCCATACAAAAACCCACATGGGATCGACTTCAAATTCCCTACGATCCAGATTATAATATAGATATCGGAAAAATTTGTTTTATGTGTGGTTCTCTACCTCAGTAGTCCAAAAATGAACCCTGTATTTTGTGTACAATTAGTACGACTCACAAAAAAAGTGAAAAAAGTGCCCCCCCAGAAATCTACCTTGGTTTGTTCTATAACGATTCCCAAAATATTTATGGTCTAGCGTTAACCCATTCCGAGCACTACTATGAAAAATCCGATCCGCCGAAATGTATAAATTGTGATGTAATTCCTTCCATTTCTCATGTGCTAACAATTTGCCCGGTTTCAAAGATGGACTTACCATGTATGAATACACACTAAATCAGATGTTTAGACTAAATTAATTTTTCAACATCTATTCCTTTAAATTAATGTAATTATTTTTCTTTAACGATCGTTTCAGCAACACGAGCTTTTATGGTTTTGTTACCGGCGCCTTTTTTAATTATATTATAATTTTATTTATTTATTTATAAACAATAAATTTAAATTTTACACTTAACTGATCTTTTTCGCCGTATAACTTTCATACATCTCGCACGTTTCCGGCGCAATTGAAAGCCCACTATTCCCAGATTTTTTTTCGAAGTTGTTGCTTTTTCCATATTCGAAAGTCTTCAATCTGTTGCTTAAAGAGCCTCTACAAATGTTTTATTGGGTTAAAGTGAATTCTCCATGAATTGCCTCCTTCGCATATGAAAGCGTTGTTGTGTTAAAATGTTTACGCAGTCTACTGGAAACATTTTACAGAAATTTTAAAAATTAATAAAACTGCTTTTTAACTCTTTCTTTTAACTCATACTCTGTGCCTGTCTGTCGTGGGACAACCATAGTCTTGTTGTGACTACGGATTAATTTTGGGGTAGCCACGCACAGTCACGGAGTGATCTAAATGTCATTTCCCCTCATCCGATCGATCTGAAACTTGGCCCATACACTTGCTGTGAAAAAAGATTAACTTTGACTTAGTCACGCACGGTCACGTATGGCCAAAGATTCATTTTTAGATAGTCACACACAGCTACGCACAGTCACGGAGAGATTCAAAACTCATATGCATAAGAAAAGAAGGAGTTTTAATAAAAACTTTGTATGGGTTAGATTATTTACGTTTCTTTTTAAAGGCTTTTACGATTTAAAATTATTCCAAAAAAAAAATTTTTTTTTTCAAATTTATTTTTCAATTTTTTGTAAAATATTGCTCACAATCCGTAAAAGAAGGTATATCTAAAAGACTAATAATTTCTGGACTATAATTATTTTCTAACTCTTTTCGTGACTTTACATGCCGCAGTGAGTGGATCGGAAGATGCTGCTAACATGTTGAAGAAGTCCTCATTTGTCTCACCCTTGATGATTCGAAAGTGTTCAACAATATATTTTTTATAACATTTGTTTAGGGACTCCTGTGCTTCTTCAGAAAGCTCTCCAATATTTTACAATGCGACAATATTTTATGAACTGTCGGGGTCAACTTTTTCTGTGGATATAATTCTGCTAAAAGTAATGCAGTTTTCGAAGCATATTCTCCATATTTTTCAGAATCAACTTTTTACTTGCAGTTTAAAACATTCAAGATGGTTCCAAATCTCTTAACGATTTGATTGTTTATTCCAGTGATTCGAGTTACAGCCTCAACATTTTGAAAAAATCTTCTCGAGTGTTTCTATCGTTTGAGTTTCCGTATCCGTACTTGGGAAAGTCTACTTTTAGTCCAACTTGTTTGAAAAACGCATCCTGTATTTGACTCTTTCTAATCCTTTCCTTATCTTTGTTTGATGTATTTATATCAAACTGTTCCCCCTCTTGTGGAAGTGTATACGCTAATTTTAACAAGAACTTCCATATACCTACCTTATTCTTCGTGCAATGGTGAGATTCTATATTCATAATTCTCTTCGTTTGTAGAATGGTTTAAATTGCCGAAGTTCTTTTGTGTCTTTTTGCAAATTGGGCATGACAATTTTGAGGTTGTTTTTGTCAGTTCGTTAACGACTTTTCCATCAACCATGGTTAGGTGGAACTCGTAACTACATTCAATGTATTTTCCTTCATTGATTTCGAACTTTGTGGCGTTAATCTTGTTTATTTGTTCTTGAATGTCCTTCACTGTGGTCCTTATGAATTCCGGCGATTCCCTTGCAAACTAAATTTAGGGAGCAAAATTTGACACGAGGTCTCAGGTAAGCATTACAGAATGAAAAACAAAAATCATGTATCTTAACAAAACGAAGGAAAGAATAACGAGAAGAATGGGTTTTCTCGCTTATATGTATGTCATAAATTGCGCAATAATGCATGCAACACATTTCTGGAACCATGTCTTTTTTCAAAATTTTATCTCTAGCAAAAATGGGTCAAGGATGGGCAGATGGAAATTTTTGCATTAGGTAAAGAAATAATCAAAGAACTTATTTTGAAAATATGGCAAACATAGAAATTTATAGTTTTTTTTATTTTCCATCAAAGTCGAGAAATATTGAAAAAGTGGATAGTTGGTAAATATCGATTTACCTGGACAAACACTAAGCAAACAGAACAATTTTTTTTGTTCTTTTCTTAAGAAATAGATCTATCAATAAAATCAAAAAGAATGACGATCCATTATCTAGTTTTCGAGATACTGTATCTGAAATCGGAGCAAATTACCTAAAAATGATCTGTTTTTCTGAACACTGAAAATCAATCATCTTTGAAGGGCTATATCTTCTGAACCAAAAATTTTATTGTAATAAGAGTAACATATTTGAAGTCGTTGGACAATTTCCTGTAAAATAGATTTATTCAATATTTTTTAGGGGCACATGAAACTTTTGATTTCTGCAACCTCACTTGTTCTACAGGCGCCACTGTGCGGCGCACAGTGGACCATATTTTGAGAAGGCGGCCAAAAATCATTTTTTTTTTGTTACCGATTTTAAAGTTATGTTATTCATTTGAAAGTAAATACTAGTAAACCTCGGGAGCCAAAAAATTGCGACTCTATCTCAACTATATCACAGCGAACAGGGTCTTCGAAAATGGGCTTTCTCAGTATTTTGCTAAAATTAAAAATTTCTTTGTAAATTTTTTTTTAAGGGACTGTAACTTTTTTGATTTAAAAGATTTTGAAGTGAAATAAATTTTGTATAATTTTGTGGCTTCCATACTATTAATGTTAAAAATGTGAAATCACTGAGTCATTCCGAAATTTAAAAAAAAAATTTTCCGAAAATCTCCTACTTAATAGAGCATAACTCCTGCCAGTCAAAAGCAGTCAGAAAAAATCTTGCACTCTTCTATAGTCCGAACCCTCCCCTATACTCCTATACCCCATTATACACCCGCCAGTTTCCGCCCGTGTGCACCAGAACAATTTTTCTGACCCAAGGTTAGATATTTTCTGCAAAATTTATGAATACAAAAGTTGTCCACTATGTGGTTAGGATATATTAAGTTTGAGGTGATGTTTGTAACTGCCAAAAATATTGGACCTTTATCCATCTTTTATTATACGGATCGACTCAAAAACACTTTCTGAGTCGATTAAACGATGTCCGTCCGTCCGTCTGAGTGTTATGAATACAAAAGATGGTCGTACCGGTGCACCGCGGTGTATTTTTTTGCGTGTCGGTAGAGTTGTCAGGAGTTGTTACATACTTATAAAAAAGGGCTGAGATATAATGTGATTAATTGTTACAGGTACATTTACATAGGTATCTTTCAAAAACATTAATAGTCTGAATTAGAGTTATATAGTTTAAATACCTGACAAAATGGGAAACAATTTAAATAACAGGTAAATGGTAAAAAAAAAAACTATTGCGACATAGCCCTTTAAGATATGAGCAGGTATGCTTCACTTTTTAAAAGGGGTTAGGGTGTGGGTTTTTATGTTTCTAAAAGTGGTAATAAAAGATAAAAATTTGTAAATGGTAAAAAAAAACTATTGCGACATAGCCCTTTAAGATATGAGCAGGTATGCTTCACCTTTTAAAAGGGGTTAGGGTGTGGGTTTTTTATGCTTCTAAAAGTGGTAATAAAAGATAAAAATTTTTAAATGGTAAAAAAAAAACTATTGCTTCACCTTTTAAAAGGGGTTAGGGTGTGGGTTTTTTATGCTTCTAAAAGTGGTAATAGAAGATAAAAATTTTTATTTTACATAATTGCAAGAAAGAGTATTTATAATAATGTTTCCACTGTTACAGAGATCTGGCAGATATTTATTTTCAACGAAATGATGTAGACGATGTAATTTTGCACATAGTGAGCAACGACTTCTTTAAGAATTGTAACCTAGAAGACATTGAAATGCACAAAGTAAATATTACTAATTTTGCATCGAATTTGAAAAGACGGTACATTGAATGCTCTCATAGCAAGGCAAAGATGTACAAACGTTACCAAGACTGGTTAATAAAGGAACTTATTTTTGAGAGTGCATCTACAACTGCCAACGAAAGTGGAAAAAAGGGTCGACCAGCAAAACCAATTGACGGATGTAGTGAAAGATCTCGAAGGCGCAAGCTGGAGAATATCAATGAAGAAATTTCTCAAAGAATTATTAAGGATTCATTTTTGCACCAAATTCAACCAACCCAAAATAAAAAAAATAAAATTGAAATAATTGAAAATATAGTAGAAGCGAGCCCAAGGCGCATAAAGAGGATTTTGAAAAGCATTCCTACACCAATTGAAGATAAGAAATTTACGCCGGAAGAAGCGTTCGCACTATTTTTGGATTTGAAATTAACCAAAAATCAATATAAGGAATTGCGGAAGCGAACCAATGAAAAGAATTGTGGGATTTTTCCAGAGTATCGAGATTTAGTTTCTGCCAAAAAAGAATGCTTACCTTCACAATCTGCTATTAGTGTCACTTCAACATCAGCAGAAATAAAATTGCAAGATCTCCTTGAACATACTGCAGAACGATTGCTAACGACGCTTGATACTGATCATTTAAAAAAAAATTGGTAATGGCAGCATTACTTTAATTTCTAAATGGGGATGTGATGGATCCTCTGGTCAGAAACAATACAAGCAATTTAATGCCGAAAATTCATCAGATGCTAATTTATTTATGGTATCTTTCGTTCCATTGCGCTTAACAAAAAGGTATAGCGTCTTAGAGCCGTCAACTAGTAGAGCAACAGAAATTGATATATGGAAAAATGAAATTCCTTCTTCAACAAAGTATTGCAGACCAATAAAATTTGCATTCAAAAAGGAAACCAAAGATGTCATAACTGAAGGAGTTCAAAAAATAAAAGATCAAATTAAGGAACTTCAACCAGTAATATTTAAATTTGATGACCAAGACATTGAAGTACATTTTAAAATGTGTCTCACAATGATTGATGGAAAAGTTGCAAAAGCTTTAACTGGAACAAAGTCAACGTCAAGCTGCATTATATGCCAAAAGACATCAAGTCAATTAAGCCAACCCCCACCAGAAGACGATAGTTTTAAGGAAGCCTACGAATTTGGAATGTCCCCTCTTCATGCTAGAATACGTTTCATGGAGCATATTCTTAAATTGGGTTATGATTTGGAATTTGGTCCGTTAGGCGAAACAGTGAGAAAAAACAAAGAAAATGAAGAAAAAAGAAAGCAAAAAAAAAACAAATTCAACAAAAATATCTACAGCTAGGCCTCGTAATCGACCAACCAAAACAAGGGGAAGGAAACATAAATGATGGAAATACTGCAAGGAGATTTTTTTCCGATCCGGAAACTGCAGCATCTATCACAGGTGTAGATCATGAATTAATAAGACGATTCAAAATCATATTACAAGTTCTAGCATGCAGCAGAAAGATAAATGCAAAAAAATTTGGAGAGTACGCCAATAAAACAGCTATACTTTATAATGAAAAATACTCTTGGAGATATATGCCATCCACAGTTCATAAAATTTTGTACCATGGGGAACAAATAATTCAAAACAGTATACTACCAATAGGAGATCTATCTGAAGAAGCGCAAGAAAAAAGGAACAAAGACTACAGATTCCTTCGCGAGCACAACACAAGGAAAATGTCCAGATGTTGTACTAATGAAGACCTTATCACTATTTTGTTGTGCACTTCAGATCCATATATATCCAACATTCGTCAAAAATGGAAAACTACCTCTATTGAATTAGACGAAGAAGCTAAACAACTTCCAGAAGATGAAAATCAAGGCTATTTAGAAGAAATTTTTACTAAAATTGGTTGATTTAAAGTACTTTTTCATTACACTAACAATAAGTTACACTTTTTTTTTATATAGTTAAAAAATTTTCTTGGTTTAAAAATTTATATATTTTGTAAATTTACAATAAAAATTGTTATATTTCCTAAATTTACCCTAAAAATTGATACAGAAATATTTAAAAAGACAATAAAAAAAATTTAACTAAAGCAAAAACATACGAGTTTTTCATTGAAACTTCTCTATCTTGAACCAATATAAGGTAACTTTTACATTCGCTGCTTAATAAATTAAATTTTAACTCGGGATCTTTCAAAAAAAAAAGAAACAACCTTTGACCCATGTGCACATTAGGACTAAAAAGTTTACGGGGGCCAAAGTTTGGCATTTTCTGAAAAAATTAACTTAAAAAATTGTTAAAAAGTATTAGTTGTAAAATTAACAGAAAAAATAAGACATTATATTAAAAAAAACCTTTTTTTACCTTTTAACACTTCACTTTTGTACTAAAATTCAACTACAAATGAAAATGTATTTTAAACCCTCCGTAACTTTTTTTAGTTTCGGTCGAGAACTACGTTTTATAGCAAAACTTAAAGGCTAAAGTCTCACCTAGCAAACGAAAAAAACCGCATATCAAAATTCCAATCCAATCAAAAGTTATAGATTTTTGACCGCCTTCTCGTCAAATGGTCCACTGTGCGGCGCCTGTTTTATTATTATTTTCTAAATTTATTTATAAAATATATTGCTTGAAGAGCCTCTACAGATGTTTTATGGGGTTAAATTCGGGTGAATTCTTTACGTGAGTGGTTGAATGCTTGGGATCGTTATTCTGCATGAATTCCCTGCTATGCAAATGAAAGCGTTGTTGTGTTAAAATGTTTTCGCAGTCTACTGGAAACATTTTACAGACATTTTATGATTTAATTATTTATGATTTTAATTATTGGTGATCACTTAACGCTGATCAATATTTCAAATTTCAAACAATTGTTCAATTAAAACAAAGCAAACTTCTTTTATACAGTTTTATTATTATATTAAAAAAAATTTCTTTAATTAAAATTATAACTTAAAGAAATAATAATATACAAATTTGTGTACATATATGCCTAAAAACTAAAGTTAAAATTTATACAAGGTACATTTCTTTACAAAAATTTTGTTCTTTTACAAAACATTCGTTTTTTTCTTTTTTGGTTTATTTTGTTTATTCTTAGGTTTTGAAAACATATATATTTTGAATAGACTCTGGGCTTAAACTAAGTTATACGACCATATGTAAGGGCTGTGGTAAATGAATTAATTGAATCATCCAATCATATTCTCTTTATTCAATTCACGCATTGGTGTGCGTTTGTTGATTTGTAATTTCATCATTTTATTTTCATCGGCACACTTGGTGGTAATGGCATTGCGCACTTCCTTGTCGGAAACATTACATTTACGCGTTACGGCAAAAATAATATCGGCTATGGCCAGGGGATCTAACATTTGTTTAAGCGGCTTACCATGATCTTTGAATGCCGGCGATGGTTTTCCAGTCATGGAATGGGTGGCCAAAGTTTGACGATCAAATACGGTCATAAGAAGTTTTCTGGTAGCAATTGAGGCTGAATGCCAATTCATGTTATCATAAAGTTTAGCTGGTATACGTGTATTATTGGGACCTATTGAGACCATAACATTGCCATAGTCAATATTATGCGTGGTGCCGCAACCTCCATTTAACGAGGACATGCTATTATTTGGTGAAGGCATTGGAGATTGCATGGGAGTGGGACTTGTATTTTCTATGTTGGGAGTTTTTAAAATACTATTACTACTACGTCGCTTTTGGTGTTGTTGCTGTGGCACATTACCATTCGAATTTCCATTTGAGGCCGCCGTTAAAACACCCTGATCATTAAAGAAATATTTCGAAGGGGTAGGTAAGACGCTATGCTGATCTACGGCCAATTTACGTCTTTTTATAAAATGATGTTCACTGGTTGTGGCAGCAGAAATATTAGGATTCGAATTAGTGTTAAATTCAGTCTTGATCTCTACATTATCCTCGGGAGCTAAGCAAATTTCTAAACGTCCTGAATCGGCGGAACTATTTAAGTTGAGGGCACCATCATCTTCGGCCAATTGTATTTCAATTGGTTCACCATTATGATCACCCGTACCTTCAGCAATGATCGTATATTTAACACTGTCGGAAGAGTTAGAAGTGACTTCTTGTAGAGGATTTATAACCGTATTCGAATGTGAAAATGTTGGACTTGCTTGTGGTGTTTTATGTTGGGGAACAACCTGAAACTGCTTTGCTCGTGATTCTCCCGTTGAATTATTGGGCTGCGATGGCAATTGTGTTTGTTGTTCCTGTCCCAAGAACGCTTTGGTCATAGCCGAAGTGGCATGTATTTGGGATAGTAGCTCTGAATGCGCTTTAAGATTTTCTTCGAGTACTCTAACTTTCTCCTCTAATTCTTTTTCTCTTTTTGATTGCTGTTCCTTATGTTCGATATCATCTAAGTAACTAAAATCGTTACTGGTGGTTTGTGACCAGCAATCTACCATTAGGGGACGGTTATGGTTATCACCTGGTTCGGGTATAAGTTTATAATTTTTAGAGGATCCTAACAGTACCTTAGTGGATCCATTGTACTGGGGTAATATCATCATTTTTGATGACAGCTAGAAGAGTGATAAAAAAAAATAAAACACTTTTAATAAGACATGTGCAAAGTAATAGGGAGCTGAGAATATTTTATTTATATATCGATTCTGAGATAAATTATAAAAAGTAAGTGAGCACACAAGAGAAGAGCGTAACAATATGAGAGAATGAAAAGTGATACATTGGTTACTTTCTCTTTTTTTACTTAAATAAAAACCAGTAGCGGTATTCACTCTTGGTGTTAAATTTACAACCCTGTTATATCCACAACGATTTTATACTACAAAGCGTGAACGTCTTTCATGTTGTGTATTGTAAACTAATGAAACAGCTGTTTTTTGCTTTGTTTTTTTTTTATCAATTTGAAAACTTAAAATATCAACAAGAATTTGAAGATAAGTAAAATGCCCAAAATTACGGAAAAAGAAAAAATTATAAATTTTGTAGAACAAAATGCAGTTGACGAAATAGAATTTGCAGAGATTCTGGATGTTGAAGGTACGGTATTACTTGCAATAATAAAAACAATACAAAAATATAACTACTCTCCTTTTGTATATATGTACATATGAACATGATGCCATTGATCACATTTTAGATGAATTAGTTGATGACATTATTTTAGTTAAATTGTACCGCCGCGGGCGGAGCTTGGAATTCGGTTCCAAAATCAATAAAGTGGTCACTAAACCCAATTATATGACAACAGATTTTTGCAAATGCTGAGAGTTAGTCGAATTGAGTTTCATACACTGGTGTCTATGATTTCTGGAGATACAGAATTTAACCAACCAATTTCCAATTGAGTACCAGTTAGCAATTGTCCTATACAGACTCGGGTCATCTGGAGAAGGGGCTTTTCATTTTTTTGATACATTTGATAAACAATTGTTTTGACAGCTCAACAAACAACAGCTGTTTCAGTCTTGTAAATGTTTAGTCTTGTAGATGTACCTTTTACCCTTGTACTTTTAACACAGCGTAGTAAATTTCAATTTCATACATTTTGTTGTTGTGGTGTTGTAAATAGTAGTAATTTTACTACATCTTCAACATTTACAAGGGTTACAAGGGTACTTTACTACCAAGAGTGAAAACCCTTATTATTTTTCAGATTTTTTATGATTTCTCTTTATGGATAATAAAAACTAATTCGAATTTTAATGAAAAGAAAATCTACACAGATAATTTACAATCTGTAATTTTAAGACATAAACAGCAACTACTGCAATTTAGTAAATCTTTGAGTAAAAAAAATAGCTTCGGATCAGATATATTTTTTTATACCTTCCACACCACTGAGCACAGGGTATATATTAGTTTGTCAATCCCATAAAGTATATATATTCCTTAGCCTTATAAAAACTCGAGTCAATATAGCGATGTCCGTCTGTCCCTTGAAATCAAGCTCATTCACAAAATAAACCATTTATCTGGGCAAAGTTATGATAATATTGTGTGTTATTATTTCGAGCAGGTTGCTATTGAAAATAGGGTAAATTGGGCATTATTGTGCCAAGATATATCCAAAAATATGCAGACACCTCTAAAAAAAATGTTCGGCATAGCCAAATTTAACACTTTTGTTTTCAAAGCCAACAATTTTTGAATTTAAAACCATAAAGTATACAGGATATCAGATTTTGAACAAAAATATGTTCTTTTCTATACGAAAAATGGACTTTAAATTTAAGATTTTGCTTAAGGAGTCGGATAATTATCCCATGATAAATGTTTAAAAAATATTTATTATATGAAACTCATGAGTGTCAGGAAAGCGTCTCAGATTCAAAGTTGTCCTAATCAGACCATATTTAATGAGTTCATTCACATATACGATTAAGTTCTAAAATCATATGCAAACCAAATTTGGAGAAGGCATTTGAAAATAAACTGATTTTCACAAAATTCAATAGCGATAATTCTAGATTAAAGCTAATGTATTAAATGTTATCAAAAATCGTTCGATTTGCGATATGAAGTTTACGTAGGGGTTTACAAGACGGAAGTGATTTTAATAATTATTTTTTGATCCGAATATAACAATTTTTCTATGCATTAAATGGTCTTAGTATCTGAGAATAATATGATAAAAAAAATGTCCTTCAATCTTCACTGCACTGTTTTTCTGCACAATAAAATATGAATCAAGCTCTGAGAAGCTGCAAGTTTTCTATACGAAATAGATATATCACAGGAAAAATTTAAACAAAATTTTAAAAATGCGAAAAACATCAAAAAAAAAGTCATATGCGCTGTGCTCGCATTATTAAGTCACCACGCGTATCGTGAGCAAATTTGTGTTTTGAATATTTTTTTTGCGGTTTAAATAATAAATAAATTAAAAACAAATAAATTAAAAACAAATAACACCAGCTGAAACTCTATGGGTAAACAAAAAAGTTCGAATTCGGCTGAACGGAAAATAATATGGGATTGTTGCCAAAGATACAATAATGTTGCAAAAGTAGTGGAGATTTTGAACTTTTCTCGTGGTAAAATTACAAATGCCATTACGCATTACAAAAAATATTAAACTTTTGAAAATATTCCGCGCCAATAATTGAGAAAAACGACTTTAAATGATGACAGACGCATTGCAACCCTGAGTAAAACTGATCCTTTTTTTAACTTCATCGCAAATCAGAGCTAAAACGTAAATGGATTATGGCGTAAATGTTTCGTCGCAGACCATAAGACGACGTTTGCAAGAAAACAATTTGCATGGATGAATGGCCAGGAAGATACCGTTGATTTCCTTGAAGAACACTAAGAAGCGGTTCCGATTTGCGACTGACCATCTTGCTAAAGGCCAAATTTTTTGGAATTTAATTGTTTGGAGCGACGAATCCAAGTTTAATGTTTTTGGAAATGATGGTAGACCATATGTGCGACGTTCTCCACTTAAGGAATTGGATCCAAAATACACCAAAAAAAACTGTGAAACACGGTGGCTCATCAGTCATGGTGTGGGGTTGCTTTACCGCATTCGGTGTGGGTCCTATAGTCAAGATTGACGGTATAATGAATGGGGAAATGTATAAGAATATACTTAAGGAAAATTTGGCCACCGAATATGCTGACAATTTGCCGCTTGCGTGGATTTTCCAACACGACAATGACCCGAAGCATTGTTCGAAGGTGGTTAAGTCGTGGTTGGCAACACAGTCCATAAAGCTTCTGGAATGCCGCCGCAGAGTCCCGACTTAAAACCTATCGAGAACTTGTGGGGCATAATAACACGAGTCATTGCAGCACGAAAACCGGCAAATAAGGACATGTTATGGAAAGTTATCCAAGAGGAGTGGCACAAAATCACTCCAGGTTAGTGCGCTTCTCTTGTAGCTAGCATGTCAAAGCGATGCTCCACAGTATTGAAGCAAAAAGGTTATGCTGCTAAATACTGAGGTAAGCTAATAAAAAATGGGACTCTCGACAGAATTTATTACTTATTTCTACAATTTCAACCATTTTTTTCAGATGACTTAATTATGTGAGCAGCTCTTTTTGGCTAATTTCCAAGTTTTTTATTTTTTTTTTTTGGAAAGAACCAAAATTTTGTAATTTTTAATTTCACTGTAAATTGATTGCTAACATATACTTAAGAATAATAAAAAAAATTATATTAGAATTTAAAAAAAGGGTTTACGTATTTTTCACAATAATGTCGAGTAGCATACTAGTGACTTAATTATGTGAACACAAGTGTATATGCATTAAGTAATATAGTATATCAGAACATAAATTTAAACAAACTTTCAGAAACCGAGTATTTGTATATGCTTACGTCAATTACCTAAAGTGGATGAGAAAACATTATATAAACATTTTCTACACAATTTGATCATTATTTCTCGCGGTTAACATAAAAGGGAATTTTTATACCCTATACCACTATGTGGTTTGGGTATAATGACTTTGTGCTGCTGTTTGTAACATCTTTAATTATACCGATCGAATCAGAATCACTATCTGATTCGATTTAACGATGTCCGTCCGTCCGTCAGTCCGTCCGTCTGTGTGTCCATGTAAAGCTTGTAATCAAACTGCAGGTCGCAAATATGAATATATTTTGATGAAATTTGGTATTTGATCTTTTATCGGCCATGGGATGAATGCTATTGAAATTGGTGAGAATCGGTCCATGTTCAGACCGAGCCCCCATACAAATGACCCCTACGAAATCAAGATATATTGCCATAAGATCCAAATTATCATATAAATCTTAGTCAAATTGGGTTTCTATGTATATATTACATCCATTAATCAGTAGTCCAAAAATGATCCCTATTGGATAACTCTTAGTCATAGGCCCCATATAGAGCTGCTTCCCGATCTTCACAAAAATATTGCACTGATACTTCTCAAATTTTGTTTGTATATAGTCTTGCAAAATACAAGAGACTTTACCAAACATGGTCAGGATTGGTCCATTTTTGGGTCTAGTCCCCATATAGATATAGCATCCGATATGAACTTTTTCATATCTGCAGCCGAAAAAATTAATAAAAATCCCACTCAAATTTGGTTTATGCTTATTTTCCATATCCAGTTAGTTGGGCCTGAGAGATAGGGTCTCTAAACGCATGGTATAGGGTATCGTATAGTCGGTCTAGACCGACTATAATTATACCCTATACCACTATGTGGCTTGGGTATAATGACTTTGTGCTGCTGTTTGTAACTACCAAAAATATTTGACCTAGACCCATCTTTAATTATTCCGATCGAATCAGAATCACTAACTGATTCGATTTAAAGATGTCCGTCCGTGTGTCCGTCCGTCTGTGTTCCATGTAAACCTTGTAATCAAACTGCAGGTCGCATATCTGAATATATTTTGATGAAATTTGGTATGTAAGCTTTCATTGGCCATAGGATGAATGCTATTGAAACTGGTGAGAAGCGGTCCATGTTCAGACCTAGCCCCCATACAAATGACCCCTATTAAATTGCCATAAGATCCAAATTTTCATATAGATCTTCCTCAAATTGGGTAGTCATAGGCCCCATATAGAGCTGCTTCCCGATTTTCACTTAAATCTATCAAAAAACAAAAATATTGCACGGATTCTTTTCAAATTTTTTTTGTATATATTTTTGCAAAATACAAGAGACTTTACCAAACATAGTCAGGATCATTCCATTTTTGGGCCTAGTCCCCATATAGATATAGCATCCGATATGAAATTTTTCATAACTGCAGCCAAAAAAAAATTAATTAAATCCCACTCAAGTTTGGTTTATGCTTATTTTCTATATCCAGTTAGTTGGGCCTAAGAGATACGGTCTCTAAACGCATGGTATAGGGTATCATATAGTCGGTCTCGACCGACTATAATTTTCTTACTTGTTTTAATTGAACTTCCTCCAACTTACCGAATAGCTAGCTCTGAAACTTTCAGTATATCAGAAAAACAATTTAAACAAAATTTTAGAAAACATGCTTTCAACATTTACCTAAAGTGAAAAATGCAATATAATCATTTTCTTTCTACACGATTTGATCATCATTTCTCGCGGATGATCTGAAGGCGGATTTTTGTGGTTGAGTTTGTAGCAATTTCCCAAAAAGTTAGACCTCTGAAACTTTCAGCATTTACGTAAAGTAGATTAGTACACATTATTTAATCATTTTCTACGTGAAAATGCGAAAAATAGTCCACGAATCTGAGAATATTTTTTTTTTTTAAATTTCACAGAATATGAGAAAAATAATTTAGTGATTCTTATAGCAGACAACACGCTCTTTCTAATGCAGCAAACCACTGCATTAGTTTTGTCATAAAAAATGCAAAATGGCAGATCCAATATGGCGAATTAGTTTTTTTTTAATTGATCAGATTTGTTTTAAAATCGTTACTCAAAGGTTTTTGCGATCGCTGATTATGAATTTAAAGTCGAATTTTTAAAATTCAAAAAATTAAGATGAATGATTATAATATATATATATATCCGATGTTTTTAATAAAACAAACAAAAATAGTCCGCCATATTAGATCCGCCATTTGGAATTTTTAAAATCTAATACCAGATTCGTAATCAGCGATCCAGAAAACTCCGAGTAATGAGTTTCAAGCCATAAAAGCGTTCAGGCGCATCAAAACCAACTTGTTAACTTCAAAGTCGTTTTTCTCCAGAACCAAATAATTTAATATATAAAAAAAAAAATTCAATACGAAAAACTTTCTCAACGTAAAAGATTTTTTCTACCCAAAAAAAAAAAAAAAATGTTTTTAAAAAATTTCTGATATACAGTGGGTACAATACATCGGAAACAAATACAAATTCAATTAAAGTTTTCTGAAACAAATTGATACTTTCTGAAATTCAATTGATGTTTTCTGAAATACAATTGGAAAAGGTATAGCAATTAAAAAAGACACCTAAGTTTATTTTTGACTTCTTCAAAGTTTTCCTAGTACGAGTTTTTAGCTTTTTAAACTCACAGCACACCTAGCGGTTCTGCTTACTAAAAAAAGTTCTGTCAATAGCAAATGTACAATTGAATATTTAAAATTAACGAAAAAGATTTGTAATTTTGCTAAACAGACGGCGAACTCGGCGGTTCTGCTTACTAAAAAAGTTCTGTCAATAGCAAATATATAGTTGCAATCAAAATAAAAAAAAAACAACTCTGTAAGTTTGTGAACATGTTAAACTCACAGCACACCTAGCGGTAAATAGCTTGAATATTTAAAATTAACGAAAAAGATTTGTGATTTTGCTAAACAGACAGCGAACTCGGCAGTTCTGCTTACTGAATACACCAATACACTTACATATACCACACACCGATTTTCCCTTACGCTGTTTTTGTGATTGTATTGTGAAATTGGATTTTACCCCCCCATAGATGCATACACATCAAAAATATTAACTTTGACATAGTCACGCACAGTCACGCATAGTTACGCACAGTCACGAAGAGATTAAAACCTCACTTCCCCTCATCCGATCGATCTGAAACTTTGTCCATAGACTTGTTGTGGTCAAAAATTAATTTTGAGATAGTCACACACAGTCACGAAGAGATTAAAACCTCACTTCCCCTCATCCGATCGAAATGAAACTTCGTCCATTGTTGTGGCCAAAGATTAATTATGAGATAGTCACGCGCAATCACGGAGATATTCAAAACCCATAAGCATAAGACAAGAAAGAGATTTAATAAAAACTTTGTTTTTATGGGTTAGATTATTAAATACAATTTTATTTTTCAATGTTTTAATCTTATAATTATTATTATAAAATAATGGCCAGATAAAAGTTTTGTAAATCGTTAAAATCCAGATTGATAGATGAATTACTGCTGGTCTGAAGTATAAGAAAATTTTGTGAGAAAGATTCCTTGAATAAATTCAAGAAATTCGTGAAAGATGTACGATAACGACTCAACATTTAGGTGCAGGCCACGTAAAATGAGTCAATGTCAGGATAATTTAATAGCAAGAGTTTAAATAATGTTCAAAAATCCTACCTAAAGAGGTCATTCACAATGTGAAACTAAAAATATGTGCTGAAGGCCGATCTTGGTTGTTATCGTCCTGTGAAGAAACCACATAAATTTTCCTAAAGAACGCTTGAACTCTTCAAGACGAATTTGGAATACTGTTCTCTTTTCAGACACGTCCAAGTTTAATTAAAGAGGCCATGATGGAAGAACGTTTGTACGAGAAGCAAAGGAAAAAAAAACTGTTAAGTTGGGCGGTTCGTTTTTCGGGCCAAATCATATAATAAACGTTACTCTAAGTTAACTTCATACGCGGAGTTAAATATTCCCCTTGTCTAGAAATTCCAACATGACAATGACCCAAAACACACCTCCAAAGTTGTAACCGAATGGCTACAATTTAAGACAGTTAGTGTTTTGGAATGGCCAGATGTCGATCCCATAGAAAATCTATGGGAAATCTATTGACACGAAATTGCACAAGCAAGACAGGTCTCATAGAGGCTAACTGCTTCTAAAATTTAATTGACTACATGCCTCAGCGTAGTGAAACATTATTGAAACCAAAAATAGAGGGATAATTTTCAATTATTGTATTGTAAACGTTTCCATTGTTTTGTCAACAGCATAAAAGTTAATACTTTTAGGCTTTGTTATTTTTTTCTGGAGTTAAAGGGGGCGGGGGGGAAGATTTAAAACCTTTTTTTTGATTTTTTTTATTTTTTTTATTTATTTTTTTTTTTTTTTTGAATGTACAACATGTCGAGAGTGTTGTGTCAAAATTTCAATTAAATTGGAGCAAACAAAACTAACGAAGATACAGCAGCGTTTCAAACAACCGGCCTCATACGTTATATCGCATATAAATCAGTTTTTAAAAAAACTTTAAATCGATTTTCCCGCAAACAACATGTTTGAAGTCTGTGAACATCATAACTCAAAATCTACTTGACAGATTATTTTGAATTTTTATACCTTATTTTGACACATAATTCACCAGGTAAGCACGAAGAGTTTTTTTTATTTTTCTTTTACCATTTTTTCCCATTTTTTAGCAAAATAGCAAAAAACGTGTTTTTCACTTCAAAATGCTGCCAAAAATAAAAAAAATATTTTTTAAATTCTTCGTGATTACCTCGGGCAACATGCCAGCTTTTAAACGCATTTAGATTTTTTAATTTCACATGATCCGGTAACGAGTTATGATGTTCACCACAAAACAACTTTTTTTCGAGGCGCCTCCGGAGATTCGCTGTCACGGGCGTATTTATTAAAATTTTTTATTAAAAAATTTTTCAAAGATACTTTAAATGTTATACGATAATATTTATATGAAATAAATAATCCAACATTATTCATAACTTCAAAAAAAAAAAAAAAAACAAGTAAGAAAATTATAGTCGGTCTAGACCGACTATACGATACCCTATACCATACGTTTAGAGAACCTATCTCTCAGGCCCAACTAACTGGATATAGAAAATAAGCATAAACCAAATGTGAGTGGGATTTAATTAATTTTTTTGGCTGCAGATATGAAAAAGTTCATATCGGATGCTATATCTATATGGGGACTAGGCCCAAAAAAGGACCGATCCTGACCATGTTTGGTAAAGTCTCTTGTATTTTGCAAAAATATATACAAACATAATTTGAGAAGAATCAGTGCAATATTTTTGTTTTTTCAGTGAAGATCGGGAAGCAGCTCTATATGGGGCCTATGACTAAGAGTTGTCCAATAGGGATCATTTTTGGACTACTGATTAATGGATGTAATATATACATACAAACCCAATTTGACTAAGATTTGTATGATAATTTGGATCTTATGGCAATATATGTTGATTTCATAGGGGTCATTTGTATGGGGGCTAGGTATGAACATGGACCGATTCTCACCAATTTCAATAGCGTTCATCCCATGGCCGATAAAAGATCAACTACCAAATTTCATCAAAATATATTCATATTTGCGACCTGCAGTTTGATTACAAGCTTTACATGGACACACAGACGGACGGACGGATGGACGGACATCGTTAAATCGAATCAGATAGTGATTCTGATTCGATCGGTATAATTAAAGATGGGTGTAGGTCAAATATTTTTGGTTGTTACAAACAGCAGCACAAAGTCATTATACATACCCAAACCACATAGTGGTATAGGGTATAAAAAAAAATTATGAAAATACGCCTTACGCCCTACGTAACTATTTTATGCTAATATTTTTATACCCTATACCACTATGTGGTTTGGGTATAATGACTTTGTGCTCCTGTTTGTAACAACCAAAAATATTTGACATAGACCCATCTTTAATTATACCGATCGAATCAGAATCACTTTCTGAGTTGATTTAACAATGTCCGTCCGTCCGTCCGTCCGTCTGTGTGTCCATGTAAACCTTGTAATCAAACTGCAGGTCGCAAATATGAATATATTTTGGTGAAATTTGTTATATAAGCTTTTATGGGCCATGGGATGAACGCTATTGAAATTGGTGAGAATCGGTCCATGTTCAGACCTAGCCCCCATACAAATTACCCCTATGAAATCGACATAAATTGTCATAAGATCCAAAATGTCATATAGATCTTACTCAAATTCGGTTTATATGCGTTCATTACATCCATTAATGAGTAGTCCAAAAATGATCCCTTTGGCCCCATATAGAGCTGCTTCCCCATTTTCACTTAAATCTATTAAAAAACAAAAATATTGCACTGATTCTTCTCAAATTTTGTTTGTATATATTTTTGCAAAATACAAGAGACTTTACCAAACATAATCAGGATCGGTACATTTTTGGACCTAGTCCCTATATAGATATAGCATCCGATATGAACTTTTTCATATCTGCAGCCAAAAAAATTCCACTCAAATTTGGTTTTTGCTTATTTTCTATGTCCAGTTAGTTGGGCCTAAGAGATAGGGTTTCTAAACGCATGGTATAGGGTATCGTATAGTCGGTCTAGACCGACTATAATTTTCTTACTTGTTTCTTTTTAAAATAAATAAAACATACAATTTTTAAATAAATAATAGAACTTTAAATTTTATGATCCAATTATATATGTAAACTTTGTATAGGAATCTGAAAATATTTATCTTGTATCAGAATCTAAGAATTAACCTATACAATAGATCGACTGATTTGACGCAATTTACAAGGCAATCGTTTCCAAATCTTGATTTTTTCTTAACGAAAAATTTTCCCAGTATCAGAGATTTTCTACAAGAAAATATTTTAGAACTATTCTATTGGGAAACAGAAAGCAAATTTCTTAAGTTTTCTCGACCAATATTTTAAAATAGAATACATTGGAGAACTTTCCTATTAGAAAAGTGTTTCGATGCTTAGAATTTGGAATCATTAACAAATCCCATTGTTATGAGAATTTAATTCAGAAACGACTCTCCTTAATTCAAAATCTTCTAAAAATTATATAACAAAATGAACAACTACTTACCAATTTCGACTCCATAGTTAATTTTTTTTTATACAGTAATAAACAAATTCTTGCAATAGAAAAAAGATCCAGTAACCGTTTTTCCGTTAAAAAAAATTAATTCAAACCAGAATAAATTTTTATATTGAACAACACACAACCGCTTGAAAACAACTGCACTGTAAGACGTTCTGCTAACTACTGCATACAAAATTTCTTAGATAATGTCCTACAAACAAATGTTAAACCGCCGCCAGTTAGTCCCGCTTGCCTGTAGAATATCCTTTTGCCTACCTACTGTGTGTCAGAGTGCGTGTTATTGTTGTATTCTTGCTGTATGATTCGGCAAATGTATATTTGTATTAATAGCAGAAACGAAATTAGGGGTAGGAATTTATGATCGTCAGCTTGTAGTGGTATGTATTGATGTAATTTATTTCTATGTTCCTTATTCAATTCTCACTGCAAATTCAACAGAAGCCCTTTAAAATTCCTATTTATTCTTGTTCGTATTTGTTTTGTTTACCTGTAATGAGTGTGTGTGCGCGCGCGTAAATTCTTTTTACAATCCAACAGCAATTGTAGTAACAGCAGCAGGCCATCAATACACTAAGGGTAAGTTCATGTATGGTATGTGAACACATTTGCTTTTCCTTCCCTTCTTGTTTTTGGAATCAGTTGGTTGGTCTTACAATACAAATGCAACATTTTCGCGCTATTTGTTTATGTTTAAATTCTACTTTCTGCTTTGAATGGCATGGCCAGATAAGAGTTTTAAGCAAAACCGAAATTGTAACAAGACCCCAATGGGAAGTAACAAATTTATTAAATTGAATATTAGAAAATTACAATTATTGCAAGGATCGAATCAGCAAATGATAAATGGTGGGAATTGGTTATGACAGACATTAGCATAAACTCATTATACCCTAGCACAGTGGATGGCCAATTAAATCTATATACAATATAAAAGCGAAAGTTTATTTGTTTGTGGCTTATATCTTCCTGAAATTTGTACAGAGTCTTACTGCGTATGTGGAACGAACTATAGGCTATAAATTTTGTTTGATATTTTTAGTGGGTGTGGCACCTCCCATACAAAGTGAATTTTTTTATATGATATATATTGCGTACTATGACAGGGACAGCTTTGCAAATTTGTGTGAGGTCATCTATTATTAATGTAAGTAGTCGGTCAAAATATGGGCGGGATCAGACCAATGGGCGTGCCACCCCCCAAACAAAGTAAATATTAAATGTTATATATGTGAAGTACTATAAAAGGTGAAGCCTTGACACTTTGTATAAGTTCATCACATATTAATGCGAGATATGATTACTGGGCGTGGCAACTCCAATAAAAAAAATATGAAGTACTATGAAAGCGGCAGTCTTGAAATTTTTGACAAGTACATTAATTATCAATGTGAGGAGTCGTGGAAAATATGGGCTTAAACGACAAATTCAAAAATCGCCGAAATCAAAAATCGCTAATATAAAATATTGCTAAATGATAGTCTAAATTCAAGGCCAATCGTTAAATCAAATTTGGAAAATCCTTGGTTTTCCCATGGGCAGCTATATGTAGCTTGTTCCAGAGTAGGAACGCCGAAAAATGTGAAAAGCTTTGCACCGAATGAAAAAATAAAAAAATATTGCATACCAGCAAGCCTTTACATATAAACAAGTAAGTGTGTTAAATTCGGCTGTGCCGAATCTCTGATACCCACCACCTGCATTTTAAACTCAATATTACAACCGATATAGGGTGCGGCTACCACGTCAAAACTATTGGGGGTACAATTTAATTTTTAATTTTTAATTATTAATTTTCAATTTTTAATTTTTAATTTTTAATTTTTAATTGTTAATTTTTAATTTTTAATTTTAAATTTTTAATTTTAAATTTTTAACTTTTAACTTTTAATTTTAAATTTAAAATTTTAAATTTTTAATTTTTAATTTTTAATTTTTAATTTTTAATTTTTAATTTTTAATTTTTAATTTTTAATTTTTAATTTTTAATTTTTAATTTTTAATTTTTAATTTTTAATTTTTAATTTTTAATTTTTAATTTTTAATTTTTAATTTTTAATTTTTAATTTTTAATTTTTAATTTTTAATTTTTAATTTTTAATTTTTAATTTTTAATTTTTAATTTTTAATTTTTAATTTTTAATTTTTAATTTTTAATTTTTAATTTTTAATTTTTAATTTTTAATTTTTAATTTTTAATTTTTAATTTTTAATTTTTAATTTTTAATTTTTAATTTTTAATTTTTAATTTTTAATTTTTAATTTTTAATTTTTAATTTTTAATTTTTAATTTTTAATTTTTAATTTTTAATTTTTAATTTTTAATTTTTAATTTTTAATTTTTAATTTTTAATTTTTAATTTTTAATTTTTAATTTTTAATTTTTAATTTTTAATTTTTAATTTTTAATTTTAAATTTTTAATTTTTAATTTTTAATTTTTAATTTTTAATTTTTAATTTTTAATTTTTAATTTTTAATTTTTAATTTTTAATTTTTAATTTTTAATTTTTAATTTTTAATTTTTAATTTTTAATTTTTAATTTTTAATTTTTAATTTTTAATTTTTAATTTTTAATTTTTAATTTTTAATTTTTAATTTTTAATTTTTAATTTTTAATTTTTAATTTTTAATTTTTAATTTTTAATTTTTAATTTTTAATTTTTAATTTTTAATTTTTAATTTTTAATTTTTAATTTTTAATTTTTAATTTTTAATTTTTAATTTTTAATTTTTAATTTTTAATTTTTAATTTTTAATATTTAATTTTTAATTTTTAATTTTTAATTTTTAATTTTTAATTTTTTATTTTTAATTTTTAATTTTTAATTTTTCATTTTTAATTTTTAAGTTTTAATTTTTAATTTTTAATTTTTAATTTTTTATTTTTAATTTTTAATTTTTAATTTTTAATTTTTAATTTTTAATTTTTAATTTTTAATTTTTAATTTTTAATTTTTAATTTTTAATTTTTAATTTTTAATTTTTAATTTTTAATTTTTAATTTTTAATTTTTAATTTTTAATTTTTAATTTTTAATTTTTAATTTTTAATTTTTAATTTTTAATTTTTAATTTTTAATTTTTAATTTTTAATTTTTAATTTTTAATTTTTAATTTTTAATTTTTAATTTTTAATTTTTAATTTTGAATTTTGAATTTTTAATTTTTAATTTTTAATTTTTAATTTTTAATTTTTAATTTTTAATTTTTAATTTTTAATTTTTAATTTTTAATTTTTAATTTTTAATTTTTAATTTTTAATTTTTAATTTTTAATTTTTAATTTTTATTTTTAATTTTTAATTTTTAATTTTTAATTTTAATTTTTAATTTTTAATTTTTAATTTTTAATTTTTAATTTTTAATAATTAATTTTTAATTTTTAATTTTTAATTTTTAATTTTTAATTTTTAATTTTTAATTTTTAATTTTTAAATTTTAATTTTTTATTTTTAATTTTTAATTTATAATTTTTAATTTTTAATTTTTAATTTTTAATTTTTAATTTTTGATTTTTAATTTTTAATTTTTAATTTTTAATTTTTAATTTTTAATTTTTAATTTTTAATTTTTAATTTTTAATTTTTAATTTTTAATTTTTAATTTTTAATTTTTAATTTTTAATTTTTAATTTTTAATTTTTAATTTTTAATTTTTAATTTTTAATTTTTAATTTTTAATTTTTAATTTTTAAGTTTTAATTTTTAATTTTTAATTTTAAATTTTTAATTTTTAATTTTTAGTTTTTAATTTTAAAATTTTTAATTTTTAATTTTTTGTAATTTTTAATTTTTAATTTTTAATTTTTTGTAATTTTAAATTTTTAATTTTTAATTTTTAATTTTTAATTTTAAATTTTTAATTTTTAATTTTTAAATTTTAATTTTTAATTTAGTCAGGATCGGTCGATTTTTCGACTTAGTCCCCATATCTGAACTTTTTCACATCCGAAGGCATAAAAATAATAACAATGCCACTCAAATTTGGTTTATGCTTATTTTCTATACATATCTAATTAGTTGGACCTAAAGGGTCTCTAAAGACATGGTATAGGGTATCATATGTCAGTGTATACCGACTATAATTTTCTTACTTGTTATTTCTATGTTTATTTATTTTATAACTTTTCTTTCATTTTTAATTGCTTAAAAAATGTGTACCTAACTAAATATTTTTATTTAACAATAGAAAAATCTTTTAAAAATCATACAATAATTTGGCAAACAACCCTTAAATAATTGTTAACTCATAAAAATCAACAATCATCACTCGAATCAAAGCAAAAAAATAAAAAGTTTGATTGTTAAATTAATAACAATAATAATTGTTAAATATTAAAAATTTATATCCAAGTGTGTAGTTTTATAAGTTCTGTTCAAAGACCACTTCCCAGAACACATATCATGGTGTGTAGAGAATTTTTGTAATGTTAAGATAAGAGGGGTTAATTGAAATTCCTATGCATAACAAACATGAATGTGCATGATTTAAATGAGAGAAAGAAAAAACGTTTCAACACAAAGGGAAATGCGATAAATACAATAGTTCCTTAGTGACGAGTGAGTATTTAGAAGTACACACATAAAATTTATCGAACCATGAAACTAAGTGAGACCAACTGCGCAATGGGTATGTTCGTAAATATTCTATCTCAATTCATACCTGAAGCAATTAACTGTAAAAAAAGGACATACATACATATGTATGTACCTACTTACAAACAAACATTTATGTCTTATTAGAAACAAGTTTTGTTTAGAAGAATTATAATTGTAAACTGTTCTTGTAAAAACAAATACCTTGACCAAACTTAAGTATCTGTAATCTTAAAACTGCTTAGTTCAACATTAGCTATGTTTTTATGTCTGTATGTACATACATACATATGTACCAATATGATCTTCTTAATGCCTTTTTGTGTTGCCCATTTAAGAATACCACAGGTAGTTACATAGATACATATGAAAAACTCATAAATATATTTAGTGTCAAAAGAAAACCTTTTTCATATGTTCGTATTTCGCAGAATTTTTCATTCGTTCTTTTTTTAGGTAGTACAAATTTACAACTGGGAATTTCCCAATTCAACAAATGAGTCAAGAGAGTTTGTGCAAGCTAGTTCTGATATAAATTAAAAAAAAAAAAACAATAATTTGATGTACCCTATTATTATGTCTATGCTGATGTTTGTAACTACCAAAAAACAGGCTTTCCAACCGGAGTCTTGTACCCACTCCAGTTCAAGTTTTTTTTTAATTAAGTGAACTCGAAGTCGAACCCTTACCCATTCTATTGGTAATGGCAATTATTTAAGCAATTATGAAACCTATCCCAGAATTTATTTTAAAGAAAAAACGTTGTAGAATTCAGGAGAAAAAATTTGGTAGACTTAAATCATCAACTCAAATCCATATTCAGAGTGTTTTTTCTGCACTGAAATTTTTTTGAGCTCCACAATGAAGGCATCTCTCCGAAGTATCATTAATAAAATATTCTTTTTTGCTTTTGAATTACTTTCTGAAAACCATAACTATAGTTTTTGTTTTGCATCTAGCACTAGCTGACCCGGCAAACGTTATGTTTAAAATAATTATGTTATCCCCAGATTAGTTTCGATATGCATTTCAATTACCGAAGGAATTTTTTTAATAACAATGAATTAAAACTGAATAATTCGATATAATAAATTACATTTTGTTTCACATAATGCTTTCTTTATCTGATCTTATTAAATAATAATTTATTGTAATGGCAAAAACGTGTGGACAATATTTATTGTTTTTCCATTTTCGTATGGTTTGGCTTATCAACTCTGGAGCAACTTGTGACCGATGTAAGTTTCACAGTTTTACCCCGATTTTCACAAAAAATTTATCATTTGAAAGGTATTTCTTTTTAGCTGTTTACCAGATTTTCATCGTCTGGAACATTTTTTTGGAGTTATGATCGTTTAAAATTGCTACTACACATACATACATAAAATTATACAATGCTATGTGTGTGTTTATTAAATTTGTTAATGTGTTGAGTTTGTTTTCTTCCTTTAGGGTCTTTATTAAATGAAAAGATAAAGTTTCCTAGAATTTGCACTCGAATTTCGAGCGCTGGAATATGCTAGTAGGATATTGATATAGGATATCCCGCCCATTTTCTGCACGGTTCCAAAACTCTCCTTGTTATCCTATTCGAGATATGTGATATTGAATGTGAGCTTTCACGCCTACTGATCCGATTCCGCCCATTTCCAACAAGGCTTGTATGAGCAACCTGTGAAATCACACAAAGTATCGTTACTCTCCGTTTTATATTGCTCAAGATATATTATGATGAGAATTCAATTTGCATGGGAGGTGACACGCCCACTTATCCGATCCCGCCCATTTTCGGCACGGCACACAAATTTTCAAAGCTATCCCCGCCATAGTACTAGAGAGATTTGATATTGAATATTGACTTTGTTTGGGAGTGCCACCCCTCGTGAATTTTTCAGATATTAAGTAAATTGAATTCTTCCGGCTTGAGGTCATAAAATTTATAATAAAATAAACCGTAAATTTGTTTAATTTGTATTACTAATTTTTATTTTTATTATTATGCCCAATATTTCGATCGAAATCTTCGACCATCATCCTATTAAAAATTGTATAAAAAAACAAATTATAAACACATATTAGTTACAAAAATAATAATTACAAAACATTCCAAAAAACATTAAAAAAAAAACAACATAAAATCACAATATTTTCATACATTTTAAAATAACTAATAATCCGTGATTAATCATACGAGTTGTTGTCACCTACTGTTTTGTTTTGTTTTGTTCAGATATTTTAATAGTTATTGTGTTATTCGGGGTGGGTACGGAGACGAATCTAACATATCATAAATCATTGAAATCATTCCAGCCGTTCTTGAGTTATAAATAGTGTAACTTAAGCGACTTAAATTTTATGTACATAGATTTGTAATTATATCATATGCCATTCTAAGTCCAATCGACTCGAATCACTTTCTGAGTTTATTTTACGATTCTGTCCGTTTCTCTGTCTCTCTTTCCATGTAAACCTTGTAATCAAACTTTAATTATAAATATATTTCGATGAAATTCGGTATATAAGCTTTTTGGCCCTAAATGCATGTTAAGACCTAATCCCGTATAGATATCGGTCAAATTTGGTGTTTTATGTATTACAATCAGAATTGACAATAGTTAAAAAATTTATTATGTAGGACCATTTTAGTCATAGTCCCCATATATAGCTACTTCCCGATTGTCAAAAGTCATAAAAATGTCTTATTAATTTGGTCTATGCTTATTTTTATACCCTCCACACGTCAGTGGCAGAGGGTATATATAGGTTTGTCATTCCGTTTGTAACGCATCGAAAAACTAATTTCCGACCACATAAAGTATATATATTCTTGATCCTTATCACAGCTCGAGTCGATATAGCTATGTCCGTCTGTCCGTCTGTCTGTTGAAATCACGCTCATTCACAAAAAAAAGCCATCTAACTGAATAAGGCTACAATAATATCATTTGCCATAATTCCCAGCAGGTTGGTATTGAAAATGGGCTAAATCGGGCATCATCGTGATTAGAAACGAGCAAAAATATGTAGATACCTCTAAAAAAAACATAAAACCCAGTGTGTTTGTTGTAACAGTTTAGTGGTTGAACATAATAATTGTACAACAACATAAAAAATGTCACAAAAAAATTATGCATATATATTAACAATACCAAGAACTATTGCCACATATATTTTTATCGTTATAATAAAAAAAAAATCGCCAATATGAAAGAAAAAATTAAAACGAAAAATGGAAAATGGAAAATGAAAAATGGTAGATGAAAAATGAAAAATTAAACTGGAAAATGGAAAATGAAAAAAAGAAAATGGAAAATGGAAAATGTAAAATGAAAAATGGAAAATGAAAAAAGGAAAATGAAAAATGGAGAATGAAAAATGGAGAATGGAGAATGGAAAATGGAAAATGAAAAATGGAAAAAGAAAAAAGAAAATTGAAAAATGGAAAGTTGAAAGTGGAAAATGGAAAACAAAAAATGAAATATGAAAAATGGAAAATGATAAATGGAAATGGAAAATGAAAATTGCAAAATAAATAATGGAAAAAGAAAATTGAAAAAAAATGAAATTCAAAAATGGAAAATGAAAATTAAAAAAGGAAAATGAAAAATGAAAATTGAAGAATGAAAATTGAAAATTGAAAAATGGAAAATGGAAAATGAAAATTGAAAAATGAAAAATGGAAAATGAAAATTGAAAATTGAAAATTGAAAAATTAAAAATGGAAAATGAAAAATGAAAAATGGAAAATGAAAATTGAAAAATTAAAAATGGAAAACGCAAAATGGAAAATGGAAAATGGCAAATGGGAAATAAAAATTGAAAAATTAAAAATGGAAAATGAAAAATGGAAAACAAAAATTGAAAAATGAGAAATGGAAAATGAAAATTGAAAATGAAAATTGAAAAATGAAAAATGAAAAATGAAAAATGAGAAATGGAAAATGCAAAATGGAAAATTTTAAATGAAAATTGAAAAAAGGGAAATGAAAATTGAAAATGAAAAATGGAAAATGGAAAATGAAAATTGAAAAATGAAAAATGGAAAATGAAAATTGAAAATTGAAAAATTAAAAATGGAAAATGAAAAATGGAAAATGAAAATTGAAAAATTAAAAATGGAAAACGCAAAATGGAAAATGGAAAATGGCAAATGGGAAATGAAAATTGAAAAATTAAAAATGGAAAATGAAAAATGGAAAACAAAAATTGAAAAATGAGAAATGGAAAATGAAAATTGAAAATGAAAATTGAAAAATGAAAAATGAAAAATGAAAAATGAAAAATGAAAAATGAAAAATGAAAAATGAGAAATGAGAAATGGAAAATGCAAAATGGAAAATTTTAAATGAAAATTGAAAAAAGGGAAATGAAAATTGAAAATGAAAAATGAAAAATGGAAAATGAAAATTGAAAAATGAAAAATGGAAAATGAAAATTGAAAAATTAAAAATGGAAAATTAAAAATGAAAATTGAAAAATGGAAAATGCAAAATGGAAAATTCAAAATGAAAATTGAAAAAGGGGAAATGAAAATTGAAAAATTGAAAATGAAAAATGAAAAATGGAAAATGAAAATTGAAAAATGAAAAATGGAAAATGGAAAATGAAAAATGAAAATTGAAAATTGAAAAATGAAAAATGTAAAATGTTAAATGGAAAATGAAAATGGACAATGGAAAATGAAAATTAAAAAATGGAAAATGGAAAATGAGAATTGAAAAATGAAAAATTGAAAAATGAAGAATGGAAAATGAAAATTAAAAATTGAAAAATGGAAAATGAAAATTGAAAAATGAGAAATGGAAAAAGAAAATTGAAAATTGAAAAATTAAATTTGAAAAATGAAAAATGGAAAACGCAAAATGGAAAATGGGAAATGGGAAATGGAAAATGAAAATTGAAAAATGGAAAATAAAAAATGAAAATTGAAAAATTAAAAATGGAAAATGAAAATTGAAAAACGGAAAATGGAAAATGAAAAATGAAATAAATAAATATGATAAGTTCAGATTTCTATATTGAGTTTCTTACCTGTTATTATTATGTATTTTTTTTGTATTGAATGTAATGCAGATAAAAATAAAAAATAATTCAGATAAAAATATTTTAAAATTAGCTTACTTTTAATAATAATAATTTTTAGCCAAGAATCATTTGAATTTTGTTTTCGGAATTAATGTTTCAGTATCGGCAAAAGTTTTAAAGTGTAGCCGTACTCAACATTGGGTGTAATATAGAGTTTAAGACTCAGGTGGAGGGTATCAAAAAATTCGGCACAGCCGAATTTAACACTCTTACTTGTTTTATATCCAATTATGACCTAAGCAAAGTTGGACCGAAGACTCTCTCCCGAAGCTCTAGCATAGGACAGGTCCACACCGGTCTACTTATATTTAAATAATTTTCTTCCAAATATACAATTCCGAAATCGTTTAAATAATTATATTAAATAT
Organism: Cordilura impudica; assembly: GCA_963682025.1. Classification (NCBI taxonomy): domain Eukaryota; kingdom Metazoa; phylum Arthropoda; class Insecta; order Diptera; family Scathophagidae; genus Cordilura; species Cordilura impudica. Next base: position 31,403,570 of record OY821518.1, on the reverse strand, counting down.
CCAATACCCACTATTCATTATTTGTGCGAGCAACACTAGAATTTAAATTTAAATTTAGTTAACTAAAGTCTAAATTTAAAATATCGTAGTAATGTCGCCGACTTTAGGTTTTTGTCCATCCACCATCCATCCGTCCGTCCGCCGTCTATGAGTTTTTTCATATTAAAAGAGCGTATTGGATTTTAATTTTGTTCAATAAAATTCAATAGAATTTCTTAGATTTAGTTTTAAAAATTCTTGTTTTCAATAATGGTACTGTAAGGATTAAACGGTTTAATTGTATTGTGGTGTTTCATGTGCAGCAGGTCATAAACGCATTTCCTTAGTTTATTATTGTCAATGGCATTTATGGTTGAGTATTATTATAAAATTGTAAATACTTGTTTGAGTAATGCACATGTTAAGACTTGTAACCTTTACTAGGACACTTGTTGCTTTATGGTATTAAGTACGTATGTATGTACGTATAGAGGATGACAGTTATTGTTTCCCAATTTCTGCGGTGTAAATAGCATTTCATGAGTATTAGCTGTTGATGTTATTATACCCTCCACACCTCAGTGGCAGAGGGTATATATAGGTTTGTCATTCCGTTTGTAACGCATCGAAATAAAAACCATATATTTTCTTGATCATTACAACAAGAGAAGTTGATTTAGCGATGACCGTCTGTCCGTTTGCCTGTGGAAATCATGATCATGCCGTCAATATCTAAGCTAGAACGTTTTTGTATAAAATCGTATATTAACATCCCAAAGGAGTTGCTATTTAAAATCGTCAAAATCGGTTAAAAGGGTCACGGGATATGAATGAAACTTTGAAAAACAATCGTGAAAAAATTAAATTTTACGGTGAGTTTGTTGATTTTCTTAAGATATGTTGTATATGTTGTAATTTTTCTTATTTTTGAAGTCAATGCAGTTGTGTGTATATTAATACTGCACGTGTCACATTAGCCTAAGCAAGTATTACCACATATTTTTTTTCGTTAAAATTAAAAACTAAATATTAAAAATTAAAAAATTAATAAAATTTAAAACTTAAAAATTAGAAATCAAAAAATAAATAAATAAAAATTAAAAACTAAAAATTAATAATTTAAAATTTAAAATTAAAAATTGAAAATTAACAATTAAAAATTAAAAATTAAAAATTAAAAATTAAAAATTAAAAATTAAAAATTAAAAATTAAAAATTAAAAATTAAAAATTAAAAATTAAAAATTAAAAATTAAAAATTAAAAATTAAAAATTAAAAATTAAAAATTAAAAATTAAAAATTAAAAATTAAAAATTAAAAATTAAAAATTAAAAATTAAAAATTAAAAATTAAAAATTAAAAATTAAAAATTAAAAATTAAAAATTAAAAATTAAAAATTAAAAATTAAAAATTAAAAATTAAAAATTAAAAATTAAAAATTAAAAATTAAAAACTAAAAATTAAAAATTAAAAATTAAAAATTAAAAATTAAAAATTAAAAATTAAAAATTAAAAATTAAAAATTAAAAATTAAAAATTAAAAATTAAAAATTAAAAATTAAAAATTAAAAATTAAAAATTAAAAATTAAAAATTAAAAATTAAAAATTAAAAATTAAAAATTAAAAATTAAAAATTAAAAATTAAAAATTAAAAATTAAAAATTAAAAATTAAAAATTAAAAATTAAAAATTAAAAATTAAAAATTAAAAATTAAAAATTAAAAATTAAAAATTAAAAATTAAAAATTAAAAATTAAAAATTAAAAATTAAAAATTAAAAATTAAAAATTAAAAATTAAAAATTAAAAATTAAAAATTAAAAATTAAAAATTAAAAATTAAAAATTAAAAATTTAAAATTAAAAATTAAAAATTAAAAATTAAAAACTAAAAATTAAAAATTAAAAATTAAAAATTAAAAATTAAAACTTAAAAATTACAAATTACAAATTAAAAATTAAATTTAAAATAAAATTTTAAATTTTAAATTATAAATTAAAGATTAAAAACTAAAAATTAAAAATTAGAAATTAAAAATTTTAGTTTCATTCTTTATTTGTTTATTTGTATTAAACTCTTTTTAAACTCTTTCTTTTAAATCAATCTCTCTGTCTGTCTGTCGTGGGGCAACCCCATCCCCCTTATCCAATTGATCAGAAACTTGGCTTGTGACTACAAATTAATTTTGGGGTAGTCACGCAAAGTCACGCACAGTCCGGTTCCAAAATAGTTTTGTAAATTCTTAATTTGTTGACCAAGTTTAGTTCAGATTTTGGTACCAACAGCCAGTATAAAATACGCGTTTTAGTTATACCATATACATTTGATATAGACCCAACTTTTATTATACCGATCGACTCAGAATGACTTTCTGAGTCCGTCCGTCCGTCTGTGTGTCCATGTAAACCTTGTAATTGCAAATATGAATATATTTTGTTGAAATTTAATAATTAAGCATCTTTCCATCGGCCATCGAATGAACGCTATTGGAATTAGGGCAAATCGGTTCATGTTTAGACCTAGTCCCCATACAATTTGCCATTATATCCAAATTATCATATAGATCGCGATCAAGTTGGGTTGGTGTATATTTATTAAATCCATTTATCAGAAGTCCAAAAATTAACTTTATAGGACAGTTCTAAGTCATAGCTGCTACTGCTTCAGTTAGATCTATCAAAAATAAAAATATTGCACAGATTTTTCTCAAATTTGGTCTGCAAAAAATAAGCGACTTTACTAAATATGATCAGGATCGGTCCATTTTTCGATCTAGTCCCCATATAAATATTGCATCCAATATGAATTTTTCCAAGTAAGTCGCAAGTAGTCTAGTGTCACACCTAGATATGTATTTTATAGAGTTTTCTTTTGGTAAATTATTTCCATTGATAGTTTTTTTCCCTTATTCAAAAAAATTATTTATACATAATACCTCTGCGCCATATTGACTTTAATAAAGGAAGTTGGCAATAATATTTTTCTTCTTTAAAACATAAATTTTATAAAACAAAAATAAAAATGTATGTTAATTTCATTCCGACAGTAAATTTTAAAGGTATACTTACAAAATTCTTTCTAAATTTTAAAAACGGTATTTTTTATATTGCAGAGTAATCGCCACGCTACAAAGCAAAAGTGATAAGTCTAGATTTATCAGAGTTTACTTTTATATTCTACTTGGTTAGCCATTTTTCGGGGAGATAAATTTCCATCTAAACAAATAATGAGGCCTATGTTGGGCAGTGACTTGTTGCAACTATAGCAGTGTCGTCTAAAGATATAGCAACGATATGCAGTGAAAATAGTATACAAAATTGGGCCAAAAAAACTTCCCTGAGGTATACCGGCTTCAATTTTGAATATCCTTAATCGCTCGTCTTTAGTTTTAACATAGAAATATCTTTCAGCGAGATATGTAGCTTTATAAATGGAACCGGTAAAACCTTCTTTATTTTAAAAAGTAAGCCATGGTGCCATACTCTGTGAAACGCTTGTTGTATGTCGGGAAATATCGCTAAGCAATAACGTTTATTTTCGAGGACATCAGTTATTGCATTTACAATTCCATGGCATTGTTCGGGAGTTCCATGTATCTGACGGAGTCTAAACTGATGATCTAGAATAATGTTTTGTTCCTCCAGTATCGGCAATAATCTTCGCAGAAATATTTTCTACAAATTTTTTTAGAAAAAACTGAAAGTAAGCTTATGCGACTATATAAGTGAAGAAATCTCTATAGTATTTATTCTGGAAGACTTCTTCTCGTTGGATATCTCTTTCCAATAAGTAAAACGACTGTGTTCTGTGAGTTAGGGTCTTAAACTAAATTTTATTTCCTACCACCAAGTGTGCGTTGGCTACAAAGTGCAACGCAAACATATAACTTAAATTAGCAAAAACGTAAAATATAAAATCGAAGTAGCTGATCATGCAAATCTAAAACGGCGCGTGTCAACTATACGCAGCACCAATACTAAGCTACGTATGAACTAAATGTTGCCGATTAGGCAGATCAGAATCAAAGCGTGTTAACTGTTCCCCGTTTTGAATGAAGGCCGTCCTCGGTCTTCTTCAAGATTTCTTCCAACGTATTTTTCAAGTTGACTAGCGATCTTCTCTTTCTCCAGCCCCTTATCATTCTGTAAGCCAGATATATCAAGGCGATGCAACACAATATCACAGAGGTGCTCAAGATAGGTTTCACAGTGATTTCTTTCTTTAACTCATCGAGATGCTGAAGATTTCTAATTTGCATGTCGTGGAGAAACGGTAGACTGAGAACTTGTTTATGCTCTGTAACCTTTATCATGGGAAGGTTTGGCAATTCGGGAATACTCCCTGGGACCCCAGCCCTATTCACGTACGTGATTCCATCGATGATAACTTCACTATCAAAAGTAACCAGGTAAGTGCCATTCACAAGTTGGCTGTTACCGTGATTTTCAATCACCTCTGCGATCGCATTGTTGATAATGATAATGCCATCATCCACTACCATTACTTTCTTAAGATCGTCGAACTGAGTGTTACATTCGGCAGATGTCCCAAATACTAGTTGTTGAGCACAAGTGGTAACGTTTTGAAATTTGCAAAAAGTGGACGAGATTGCTGTCCTGCAGCTTTCGACTGAGAGTACCTGATTGCCACATTTTGCCACCTTGTTGCCTCCCTCGAAAGAAATTATTTTTTGCTGGTGGGAGACAGGGAACAGATCTATTCTCTTGCATAGCTGCTTGGGTCTAGGAAATTTAATAACAAATTGTAAAATATCATTATTTTGGTAAATCTTAATGCTACTGATACTCATAACTTCCGACACACTAGTGTCTGTAAAGCTTCCATTCTTCACCAGTGACTTCACTTCCTCGCTATCAAGTATTGCGAGATCTATAACGTTTACCTTCGCTAAACTAACAGATAAAATTAAATTCTGCAAATTTATAATCGAAATTCTATTTCTGGCTAAAAGTGTTTCGTACAATTTATCAGTGTTCATCCTATCTTTTTCTTTTTCAGCTGCGATTACCTGGTTTACCGTGTCCGTCAGTTTCTGAAGTTGTTGGTCGATTCTAGTGTTGATATCTATTTGTCTGTTGTTTGCTTCCACCAGCTGCTCTTGTCTAAACTTGCTCTCTTCAAAGTCATCGAAGTCAGGAGTGCCTGCTACTACCTTCAGGGCAGTTCCTAAGATGTTTAAACTTCTGGCATGTCTGTGGTGGATTCGTAGGGCTGAGAGCAATGTAGCCATATGGTTAATATCTGATTCCAAAATTTTTTTCATATGAGACTGTGGGAAGAGATCAGACAATTCGGTTGTTTCCTTAATGAGTCCGTTGTATAAAGTCAAGTTGGAAGAGTGTTTTAGGTAACCATAATCATCCCAAATAATTATATCGCCATCATATATCGGGATGTAGTTTGAATGAGAGTAGTCGATGATCTTGCCTGCTATCGGTAAAATTACCGTAAGTAAGATGTTTAGAAACCTAGAATAAAGAAAGTTGTTTAGAGCCATGCTATCTCAGATTGTCCTTATGGACCACCCTTCCTTTTATTAGAACTGTCGTGCCCAAATCAGCTTCGACCGTTTCTTCTCCATACAAATGGCTTAATTTAATTCCCAATCTCCTGTTGGATTTTATAAAAACTTTATCTCCTACCTCGAACTTTCTATCTGTCCTACCCCTGTTGTGATTATCCAGGGTTTGATTTTGTGCACTTAAGATTTTTTCCATAATGAGCGTTCTTAGCTCATTTGGAGCGGAATGGATTATGTCGATAGGACGCTTTTCGGTAACAGAGTGGATTGTCCTATTGTACTCAATAGTGGCCTGCAAAATAAGGTTGACGGTATCCTCGATGTTTCTCTGAAGTTTCAGACATCTCGCGACCTCTGAGAGGGTGCTGTGGAAACGCTCCACTTGGCCATTTGACGTGCTATGAAGTGGTGGTGAATTAACGATCTGTATGTTATACGAGTCTAATAATGTTCTTGTAGTCTCTGAATTTAGGGATTTTTCGTTGTCGCAAAATATTGTCTTAGTTTGAGGGAAAAAGTTCATTAATTGTAGTATTGGAATTTTAACATCGAAGATGGTACGGGATTGGATTGGCTGAACTATAGCGAACTTGGAAAATTTGTCAATGCAAGTAAGGAAATATTTTTGGTCAGTGGAGTAAATATCTATGTGTAGGATTTCACCCGCATAGTTGGGAATGCGTGTTTCTCCAATGAATTGCCGTTTCGGGTGCCTCTGGTACTTTCCCTTAGAGAAAATTTTACAATTTGAAACAATTTCCTTAGCAAGTTTTGACATTTTCGGAAAGTAATAGTCTTGTAATATTTGTTTTACGTTTTCCTGGGCAGCTCTATGCGCTCTGTTGTGTTCAGAAGCAACAATTTCTCTCTGTTCATTAAGGTCATAGATGTCTGTTACAAAGAGTTTTGAGTACCAAAATTTAGTACCTGGAAACTGTCTGATTAAGTCATGTTGCAAGAATGCCAGAGTTGGGAGAGTGCAGTATATTGCATTTACCACATTTGGGTTAACTGCATCCCGGACCGTTTCAAAGAGTTCGTTTTTTTCATTAAATTGGATGTTATGTCTTATTTTCTTTCCGAATATTACAAAGGTACGCAATGAGGCTTGTTCAGCCTCTTCAATAATTATTTGATTTCTGTAGCAATTAATCGGGTTATCCGTACTCGGAATAGTATAGGTAAGGGACGCCTCACTATGAACAGTAGCATGGTCTGATTCTGGGTCGTTGTCCGTAGCGTTTATTTGTTGTCGGGATAACGCATCCGCAACTACATTTTCCTTTCCAGGTTTGTAAAAAATCTTTGCGTTGTGCTCATCAACAAAAGCTCTCCAACGTTTGATTTTCGCATTTGGGTTTCGGTCTGAAACCGCGAATGTTAACGGCTGGTGGTCCGTAAAAATGTTGAGAGTTTTCGCGCCGTAAAGGTAATTTCGAAGGTTTTTTAAAGCCCAAACTATTGCCAAAAGCTCTCTCTCATTCGTAGCATAATGCATTTCGGGGTCTTTTAATGTTCTAGAGATAAATTGTATCGGTTTACCATCTTGGGATAAGACTGCACCTAGGCCCAATGCCGAAGCATCTGTCGTTAAGTCGAATGGTTTCCTAAAATCTGGATACGTAAGCATAACGTCTTCTGAAGTCAGTATTTCCTTTAGTTTACTGAAAACAAGGCAATTGACTTTCGTTAAGTGTTATTATAACCTTTTTTGACTGACTTGCACTAACTTTCCCGTTTTCGCCCTTAAGCTCGTCTGTTAATGGTTTGGCGATTCTCGCAAAATCTTTAATGAATGATCTATAGTGACTCGCCAGTCCTAAAAAAGATCTTAATTGAAACAGGTTAGAAGGTGGAACGAATCTAAGAATCGCCGCAATTTTGTCTGAAGACTTCCGTATGCCTTCCGTCGACACCACGAAACCAAGATATTCCACACTAGTCCTAAAAAATTTTGACTTTTCGACGGAAACGCACATATGTGCTTCCCGAAGCTTCGTGAGGACCCAGTTGACATGAATAAGGTGGTCATCTTCTGATTCCGAAAAAATAATCACGTCATCGACATAAACGTGGCATAATTTTCCTATCTGTTCCCTAAGAATGTCGTCGATAGCTCTCTGAAAGATACTTGGAGCATTTTTTAACCCAAAAGGTAGTTTGCAGAATTCGTACTTTCCGTTGTTAACTGAGAAAGCAGTTTTCTCCCTATCTCTTTCTGCGAGTTCAATTTGATGAAAACCAGATTTAAGGTCCAGGGTAGTAAAATATTTAGCATTTCCCAAGTTTGATAGAATTACCGACATATTCGGGATAGGATATTTGTCGTTAATAGTAATTTCATTAAGCTTTCGGAAATCTATCACCATTCGTTTCTTCCTGTTTCCTAATTCGTCCATGCTTGTCTTGTCTACGACCCAAATTGGGTTATTATAGGGTGACCTAGATGGTCGAATAATGTGGTCTGCCAGAAGTTGTCTAATTTCCTCGTTTACAAAGTCCGATACCCCTATTGGGTATGGATACGATTTCGAATATATTGCTTCATCGGTTTGAGTCCGGATCGTCGCTACTATATTTGTGTTATACGGCAGTGATTTTTTTAGGTCTGAAAATACTTCGTTGTTATTGTTAATAATATTCTTAAATTTGGTTCTAACGGATTCTGGTACATTTTTCACGTCAACTATAATATGATTCACAGCTTTGCACTTCATGAAACAAATTTTCTCCGAGCCTGCCGCGTAATTAATTGTCCCTTTTTTTAGGTCAATGTTAGCATTAACCTGTTTTAGAAGGTCTAACCCCACAATTGCATCAAATGTTGAAAGATTCTCTAGCACAAAAAAAGTTGAATTTTTCCCAAACAAATTTACGACACATTTTTTATTTATGTCATTTTTTCCGTGAATCGAATGAACTGTAAAGGGATTATCGGTATCCTTGATACCTTTAAGTTGTTTAAATGGTCTTATATAATTTTTCGATGCCCCGGTGTCTATTAATATTTTTATTGTCTCCCCAGCAAGAACCCGTTCTATGAATGGTAGCTGGGAGCATGCCCTAAAAAATTAATGCTTTCAAAATCATTATCGTTAGCATGCTGTTCGATATCTAGAACCGCGTCGTCCGCTGTGATGGAATATTGTTCCACCTCATTTGTCACATGGTTGATCCTCTGAATCCTGGATCCCGTTTGTCTGTCCGATCCAGGTTGTTTTTTCGTAGGTTGAAAATTTTGGTTTCGACCGCTCGTGTGCCGTCTGAACCTTGAAGACGATGGGTCAATATCCATTGGTTCTGGAATATCTTGTCCTCTGACTTGACCCGGGTGCCTTTGAGATTGGACCCTATTATAGTATGGGTTTTTCTCGTTAGGTTGATTTTGATTGGGGAATTTCCTAGCATTAATTTTATTATTCTCGTTGATTCTATTAGCAAATGTGGTTGCAAAAACATACCGCTCGTGGTTGGATTCAAGTTCCTGTGCGAGTGCCAATGCTGTTGGTAGGTCCACAGGTCGTGACGAGAATAAGATATCGCATAGAGGTTTTCTTAAACCTGAAATAAAGGTGCGAAGTGCATCCTTTCTATACTTATCATTTAGCACATGTACGACGTCACTATCGTACGTCATCAATGTCTTATTCGTCAATAATGTAAGCTTTCGTTCAACGCTATCATAAAAATCCAAAACAGAATCATTACCCTGTCTAAGCGTGCTTAACTCCTGTTCTATTAAATATATTGGTCGTTTATCCGCATATGTAAAATCCAAGCGAGCAATAATAGCTCGAAAATTTAGCACTGTATTAAATGAGGCCAGAACGGCATCTGCCGCTCCCCTTATCTTATTTCTCAGAATGGCCACAGCTTGGTAGTGTTTAGAACTACCATCAAAATTCTCATAAACCTTATATGCAGTATGTGCTGCCTGTCTCCAAGAGACATATTGTTCTAATTTACCGTCGAACTCCGGTAATGATTTTACTAAGTCAAGCGTTTCGTTGCATACCACTGAAGGGTCTATGGCAGTTTCCCTAAATTCTTCTACGTTCACTCTACCAACTTCTAAACTAGCTATTTTCTCAGTAAGTTCGTTAATTTTTTCTGTAAACAATCTAGACTGATGTTGTGTTGCCGCAACTACGGCCCTGTTAATCATAGCTTGTACTTCTTCCTGTGACATCCTTTCTCTATTTCCCGTAATATTTAAACTGTCAAACAAGTCCTCCAAATCACTCATAAATTAAAAAATATAGTTTTAGTTTCGTAAAACCGTCTACACACTTTCGCTTTAGCTGGATAGAAAAGGTCAAAACACTGATAATTAAAACCGTTAGCACGATAGCACTATTTTCACTTTTGATATTCTTTTTATTTTTTCCTTCTAAAGCCACTTTATGAAAATTGGAAACTTTACTTACATTCTTTTTTATTTCTTAATATAATTCTCCGTTTGACTTGGTGTTGGTGGTGGTGTTGGCTGGTGTTGGTGGCGGTGGTGGTGGTGCTGTTGTTGAAGTTATAGTTTTATATTCCTGATGAAATGTACGGTTCCTTATCCTGTTGGGCGCCAGTGAAGAAATCTCTATCGTATTTATTCTGGTAGACTTCTTCTCGTTGGATATCTCTTTCCAATAAGTAAAACGACTGTGTTCTGTGAGTTAGGGTCTTAAACTAAATTTTATTTCCTACCACCAAGTGTGCGTTGGCTACAAAGTGCAACGCAAACATATAACTTAAATTAGCAAAAACGTAAAATATAAAATCGAAGTAGCTGATCATGCAAATCTAAAACGGCGCGTGTCAACTATACGCAGCACCAATACTAAGCTACGTATGAACTAAATGTTGCCGATTAGGCAGATCAGAATCAAAGCATGTTAACTTATAGCGACAACATATTTTCGGGTTTGTTCAATTTTGAAATCATTATAATTTCTGCACGTTTCCACTGTAATGGAAAGTGATCTTATCTCATGATGGAATTGTATATTAACGTTAAATTGAATTCACTTCTTTCAGATAATTTGCTTATAACGCACAGTGGCGCCCGTAGAGCAAACGAGGTTGCAAAAATCAAAATTTTCATGTGCGCCGACGAAGTTTTGAATAAACCCATGTTATAGGAAACTTTTCAACGATTTCAAATATGCTAGATACTCTTAATAATATCACATTTTTAGTTTAGAAGATATAACCGTTCAAAGTTGACCGACTTTCGGTTTTCAAAAAAAACACACAATTTTTAGTCAATTTGTTGCGATTTCAGGTGTAATATCCCGAAAAATATCCCGAAACATGTTCTTTGATTATTTCTTTACATAATTCAAAAGGTTTTATCTGCCCGTACGTGCCCGTTTGGCTTCTAGAGGTAAAAAAGGTTAAAAAGACATGGTTGCAGAACTTGTATGGCGTGCGTCCCTTACATGTTTTGACTGCCAGTAGTTTTATCTAATGTTTGAAAATTGCATTTTAAGTCGGTTGTCTACCTGTGAGCCTCTGCCAAAGTCTACTCCCAATATTCTGTTACAGACACAATATGCACAAAAAACTACTCATTGAAATTCGCAGGTACGCACCTCACTTAAAAATTACTTTGGAGTACAAATGGTCAAGAACAATATTGACTTATGGTCCCTCCAGGTAGGCACAAATCTTATTTAGAAGAAGAAGCCTTGGCCTTGTTTATGGACTTACAACTTTCCAAAGAAAAATATGAGATACTACGGGCATCCTTGATGCGACACGGGGCTGACGTTTTACCAGGATACAAGCATATTACGCAAGCCAAAATAAATTCACGACCACTGCATACGGTCGCGACCACTGCATACGGCACGATGACGCTACAATATCGGACGGAAATATGTTTATGGCAACGGTTGTTCCTCTGCGGCTAAAATCTGATGTTTCCCTACACTGGAAAAAGCCACGTCCGTCATCAGTGCATTATTGCCGACCAATAATGTTTCAGTTTGCAAGGGAATCGGCAGAACTCATAAGGACCACGGTGAAGGACATTGAAGAACATATAAGCAAGATTAAGCCTACAAAGCTGCAAATTGGAGAAGGAAAATATATTGAATGCAATTACGAGTTCCACCTGACCATGGTTGACGGAAAAGTCGTAAACGAACTGACAGGAACAACCTCAACATTGTCATGCCCGATTTGCAAAAAGAGGCAGAAGAACTTTGGTAATTTAAACGATTCTACAAACGAGGAGAATTACGAATATGGAATGTCACCATTGCACGCAAGGATAAGGTGTATGGAGTTCTTGCTAAAACTGGAGTATACCCTACCACAAGAGGAGGAAAACTACGATGAAAATACATCAATAAAGGATAAGGAAAAGATCAGAAAGAAGCAAATACAGGATGCTTTTTGTAAACAAGTTGGACTAAAAGTAGACTGTCCCAAGCACGGATACGGTAACTCAAACGATGGAAACACTTCTAGGAGATTTTTTGAAAATGATGAGGCAGTAACTAGAATCACTGGAATTGACAATCAAATCGTGAAAAGATTGGGAACGATCTTGAATGTTTTAAACTGCAAAGAAAATGTCAATTCTACAAAATATGGAGAATATGCATCGAAAACTGCATCTCTTTTAGCAGAAATGTATCCACAGAAGAAGTTGACCCCGACCGTCCATAAAATATTGGCGCATGGCAAAGATATAATTGAGTACCAGACTTTGCCAATTGGAGAGCTTTCTGAAGAAGCACAGGAGTCTCTTAACAAATTTTATAAAAAATATAGATTGCAGAACACATTCAAAGCATCAAGGGTAAGGCAAAATGAGGACCTCTTCAACATGTTGGCAGCATCTTCCGATCCACTTATTTCTTCACTGCGGCATGTGAAGTCACGAATAGAGTTAGAAAATAATTATAGTTTAGAAATGATTAGTCTTTTAGATATATCTTCTCTTACGAATTGTGATGAATATTTTACAGAAATTTAAAAAAATAAATTTAAAAAAGAAGTAAATTTTTTTAATTTGTTGGGTAATAATTTAAAACATAAAACCCTAAAGAAAAAAAATAAAAACAATCTAAAAATGTAAAAATAATTTTTTCTAGTTACCATAAAATTGATTTTTCTACAAATTTTAACTTTGATAACCCATAAGTAGGCCCCTACAAAGCGTAGCACCCTTTCCAAACGCTCATTTCATAGGCTGAACAGTTATCAATCATATGCTGTTTAAACTGTTCAATTATGTTATTCGGTTCAAAAGATATGATTTTTGCAACGAAAAAACTCAAATGGCGCCACTGTGCAACGTTAGCAATTATCAAGTCGTAACCAAGTGACTTCTTTTTATTTATTTTTTTAGTTTTGATTTCATTGGGAGTGAAATATTTTAACCTTAGATCCATTTGGCAGGTGAGTCTAAGAACTCGAGTATTTAATTTCTTTCTTCAACACTATTAAAACTATAGGTTTGGAATATATTACATACATACATAAGTGAAGAGGGAATGCATCTGATGTTGCCGTTTTATTTTAAGATAAAAAATGTCGCATTTTATTTCCACTTTTTTCGAAAAGTGTATTTGGTTGATTTAAACAATAAAAGTTCGTCATATTTAGAATTATTAATTTTGTTGACGAAAGCGCCGTTGCCTTATTTTTTGTTCATAGAGTAATGCCGTTTAATTTTCTGATAAAAAAATGTCGCATTTTATTTGCACTTTTTTCGAAAAGTGTATTTTTTTATATATTCTAAATTAAGAGTAACATAATTTTATACATCAATCGAAAGGTCTCAAAGTGTTGTGTTCATAATATGCAAAAAATTTTGATTATTATCCTCTTTGAAGTCAAAAAAGGGGAACAATGTGGAAATATGCTCACACTATGACCTGAAAAAAGTCAATGGCTACCACTTTTTGCGATTTACGAGCGCTCGACTTTGAGACCTTTCGATTGATGTATAAAATAATTTTGCTTTTAATTTAGAATATATAAACAATACACTTTTCGAAAAAAGTGCACATAAAATGCGACATTTTTTGTCAGAACAGAAAACGGCATAAGATTTTAAGGTCTTTGCATGCCTTATAAAACAATCTATTATCTAAAGGATTTCTACTAAGTTGCCACTTCTTCTTTAGTCTTCTTTTGTGACGGTGATCTTTTTTTGCTCTGCACTGTAGCAAAAGAATTTCTGGTACAGGCAGAATAAGAAAGAAGAAAAAATAATAACCTTGATCTTGAAATTATTTTCAAGTTCAAGTATGTACATATAAACAACACCTTATATGGTAATAGGTTGATGGCAGTTTTTTTCTCTTCATTGTGTTGTATGAAATCATGAATACATTCATATGCAATCATGCTGGTCAAACCACGTATTTTCTTGTATTGATCTCACTTGCTCTCATAGTCATATATGAGTGGGAGTGTTATAAATACTAGAGAATATTATGAATGCATATGAATGTTCTCAATGAATTGGTGGTGATTTTGTTTTATTTAATAAACAGGTTTTTATCTGGACATAAATGAATGAAGATGAGAAGGCTGAATGCAAGAAAGTTAAATTTAAGTCGGGGTGTTGAAATTTGAAGAAATGGTTGAGAAAAAAAAAACCTCCGTAAAATTAAAAAAATAAAAATGTTTAAGAATTTAAGAAAAATATGTTGTAAAGTTAAGAGTGACCGCAAAAAGGTTGACGAAAAACCTATAAAAAAAAATTAGAAATGTAAAAAACTTAAAGTAAAGTTAAATTAAATTAAAATTAAGTATTAAAATAAGTTTAAAGGCATTGAAAAATTTAAAATTAAGCAAATGAAAAGAAGAAAATTTATTACAAGTGTTAATTGGAAAACTAAAATTTGTAATCAGCACTAATGGTAACTGTGAGTACTGTACAACATGTATACAACCGTAAGACCAAAGCCACCACAACCCAGCAACTTCATCGGTACCACATCTTTACAACCAACACCAGCGATATGGCGATAGGAAAGTTGTGCAAAAATTAAAAGTGAGCTAATGTTAAAATTGTTCTACTATTAAAAATTTTTTTCTACTATTAAAAATTTTTTATTAAAATTTAAAAATTTTCCTAAAAATAAAAAAAAAATTTTCCTAAAAATAAAAAATTTTTCCTAAAAATTAAAAATTGTCCTAAAATTAATTAGTGCTAAAAGTCAACTTTTGTTTAAACTAAAAAATTTCATAAATTAAAATAATTTTCCTAAATATGGAAAAAATTAAGCTAAATTTAAAATTTCTCCTAAAATTAAAATTATGCTATACTTTAAAATTTTTCTAAATTTAACATTTTCCTAAAATTAAAATGTCCCTAAAATTAAATTTTGCTAGAAATAAAAATTTAAAATTTAACCTAAATTTAAAACAAGTAAGAGTGTTAAATTCGGCTATGCCGAATCTTTGATACCCTCCACCTGGGTTTTACGTTTACATTAATATCTGGAAATATTTGAATATGTAAACACTTTGATAAACCTATTACTGAATTATTACAACAAATGCTCTGAATTTTCAGCATTTTATAGAGGTGTCTACATATTTTAGGTCATAAATTGGCACAATGACTCCCGATTTATCCCATTTTAAATACTAACCTGATCCAGATAATTACAAACAATATTAAGTTTAACCAGGTAAATGGTTTATTTTGTAATTTTCTTTTTAATTTAAATTTTTTAATATAAAGGTGCATTTTATTTTTTACAATCCTTTTCAATTTTCCAAACCTATTAGTATAGGGCACATTTGTGAGTCCGCATAGATCAACTTTCAACTCTTACTTCTTTTTATTGTATTAAATCTATCTTTGTGTCTTTAAATTAATTAAGATAATTAAGATGAAAATATTTAACAAACTGTTTTTTTAGTTAATATCTGAACATTTTACTGATACAAGGCAAAACTAAAACTGCCAAAAAATTCAGTCAAAACTATTTTGAATGTATTTGTTAAATATCGCATAATTTTTTTCAATTTTAAACTTTAAAGTCTTTTTAAGTCTGGTAATAATTCTATAATATGAAGGAAGTAAATATGTGGATTCTTTAATAACAATGACAAGTATAAAACACTGTTTTGTGCATAACATTAAAATATTATAAATTTGAACATAATTAATTTTAGAAACATAATTAATTTTAGAAAAATGTTCGATTCGTTTTTCGATGATGCTGAAAACACATTAAAGAAATACAGAACATAAAGATTTTGCTTCAGTTAGTTGGATGGCTGGAGCAGGTCAAAGGTGACGACTATAAATGCAAATGCAAGGCTTTTGAAAATATATTAAAATGCGATAAATCAGATCTAAGTATATGTACATGTCATGCTTATAACCACTGTTATAAAAAATCTTTTAAAACCAACAGTATTGCCATAATTTGAAATTGTAAAGATGCTAAATTGCAAAAAAAAGATGCTTAAACGTACTGGATGCTAAATTTTTTTTTTCAAATTTCATTACCTTTATACTGAAAAATTATATACTTATTAATAAATTCTTTGGTTTTTAAATCGAAAAATTAATATAAAACATATGTTTCGATTTATATTTTTTAAATTTTAATTAAAATTATTTTGAATTTCATCTGAAATTTTTATTAACATCAAATTGAGTTTATTTTAAACTTAAATTAAATAATTTTAATTTTAGAGGGATTTTTTTTTTATTTAAAATATAACAGAAATTACATTATCAAAAGATACGATTATATTAGAATAATTGGTTTATGGAATCTAACATTTCTGTGATGTCTTCATGTTCAAGTTCTTCTTGGCTCTGATATATTTCTGACGATCGACTCTTATCAACGACATCGCTCGGTATATTGTAAGTGTGACAGCACCGATTGTTCAATTTCAATCCTTCTTTTATACGTATTACAGAACATAACAACTCGGATTTTATTCTGTTCGAAATTTGCTTTTAACTAAAGCTATTAAACTAAACAAACGTTCAACTTCGGCTTTTGAGAAAGACAAAACTAATATAGACAATACAAATATTGATAACTCCTAAAATGGATTTTCGCCAATAGAATTTTTCAATCCATAAAGAGGTTGTATTCAGTGTTGTATCCCAGTTTTGTTCTGTGATATAACTCCATTGGATTTGAATTTTTTCTGTTTCAGATGATATAAATTTAAACTCTTCTAATATATTGGTTATCTGTTCTTTTACCCGTTTTAATGTGTTTTGTATTGAAAATTTTGGCATTTTTTTAATACAATAATATTTTTTGGCAATCGACTTTCAAATTCATTAAAAACTGTTGTTGGTGTTTACATTCTTCTATTTCAAAATGTTTTGTTATATTTGTTGAAAGAAACGAGCAGAGTGGTAAAAGGAGTAGTACACAAAATTACTGTACTACACTTTGAGAAATAAAAACATATCAATACCATTAAAATTATATATTCAAAAATTATGAAAAAAAAATATAAAAAAAAAAGATGTTAAAAGCAACTTTTTATTAATAAAAGATTCTAAGTTAGCATCTAGCATCTTTTGAGAAATTTTGGATGCTAAACGCCAAAAAAAAGTTGCTAAATCTAACAACTAAAAAGCTAAAACGGCAACACTGAAAACCAAGAACAAATATTCTGTTTGAGTTGTAACATCTCATTTGCAAGCCATTTTAATTAAGCTGCGTTCACACTATGTGTTTTGCTTGTGTTTTTCTTATTGTTTTAGCACGTGCAATTTGTACACATAGTGTGAACCCTTTCAAAAACTGTTTATGTACAACACATTTGGCAAAACATATGTAAATTTTTCAATTAGAGCAGGTTCTATTTTGGCATGACAACCATATTAAAATACAATACTGCTTGTGGCGAAAGAAAAACAGAGTAAATTATAAAGATAAATATTGAAAGAAAAATAAATTGTTTAATATTAATTAACAATTAAAAAATATAAAAAATATATTACTTTATTTTTAACAATAACTTTTTGTAAATTCACAAATTAAATCAGCTGTTGTTTACATTTAGAGGTTATGTCATACGGAAATACATATGTACGTTTGATCGCAAAATGATGAATTGTATATAAAACGCCAATTTTGACACATACGCCGAATTACGTATGGATCGTAAAACTGAATTTACATATGGAAAATACACATAGTGTAAACACACCTTTAATTGTGTAAATTTTAAATGCACATCTAACCATATCAAAAAGATGAATTAAACAGAATTGCAAAAATATTTTTTTTATAATATCTGTATGTTTTTTATATTATTCTTATGTAATTCTCATGATATTTTTATCTTATTTTTTATATTTACATAATTGAAATTGAAAATGTACAAATTAAAAATAAATTTAAAAAAAAGTAGTGTAGGGAAAAAAGGGAATTTTTTTCACAAGCGTAGAGATTTCTGAAAAAATCTCCTGGCATCACTAGTACCTGTTAAAAAAAAATGTAAAAATTCACAAGACAACGCGACATAGACTTGCTTTGTTCAAAAGCTTCCATAAGACTGAATGAAATTGTTGCTTACTTTACTCTTTGGTGAGTATTTTCATTTTTGTTCGGCTGTATACATATAAGAAGCCAATTTGAGTTCGGTTTACTCGTGCTGCTATGCATATGTTTGTGTGTTAACAAAAATATACGATATCCCAGTCATCATTTCGAAGATTGTTTTAACAAAAATTACCTTACTGTGTCTTCTTCGAGCACTTTTGATGATTAAAAACTGCTTAATCACATGCGCTATTAGAAAAAGACTAGATAATGATTTTTGCTTTCTCTTAGAAAGTGATTTATAGAAAAATTACATTAAATAAGACTCAAAAATGAGTCGAAACTGATTAGAAAAGCGGATAAAAAGCACTCTCAAGAAGATTCGCGGGTAAGGTAATATTTAATCCCAACAAAAGAATATTTTGTGATCAGCAAAAGGGCGCATTTATAACTGTTTTAATAGCACATATGAGTCAAAAAGACTCTACATGATCATTTATTTCATAAAATGTTTACTGGGATTTTATTCACTATCTGTAGAAACAGGTTTTTTAAGTAAAACAAATCTGCATACAATTTCAATTCTATTTCGTTCACAATGATACGATCACTTTGTTTACTAGCTACTAGTAAAATAAGAAAATAGTATTATAATACAGCGTACTGATGAATTGCACTTCTCAATTAGTTTATTTTTAATGTGCCATAAGAAGTTCGGTTTGTGCTAAGAAAAGCATGAATATATGTTTCCCAGGGCGAAGCTTCATCATTGCACTATGATTGAGTTGAGCTCCGCGACTATTCATAATGTGAATAGCTCGTGTCAAAAATTTTTGGTAGTTGGGAATGGTGTTTGTGTTAAGAGAAGCATAAACGCATGTTTCCCAGGGCAAGGCTCGATCATTGCACATTGATTGAGCTGAGCTCCGTGGTTATTCTTAATGTGGATAACTGTTGAAACAAAATTTTGGGAATGGCGTTTGCCTCCGTCCCGACATTAAATAACAAAGTTTAAAAATTTATTGTAATTAACATCTGACAAAAAATAGTATTTTTCTAAACAATTTTTTTTACAGGGTAAATAAATATTTTATGGCTTACCTATCTACTACTTTTGAAGTATGCAAGTATGCAGGGTTTATACATGTACTAAAAATACAACTCTTAAAACCATACTATTTTTTCAACTCTAAAAATTTCAGAATTTTGTAAAAATAAAATAAAATACCGATTTATTTTAATATGCGCTTATTATGGATATACATTTACAGAATATATGAATATTATTTATAGTATTTTGATATTGGCAACAGTAGTATGTATCAATTTGGAACATTTTGTGATGTTATAAAAATCGCAGAATATTGATATTGATTTTATATAGTTTCTTTTATTAATTAATTAACTTAAATATTACACCAAAAAATATTGATATTGATGAATTTTTATATTATTAACACAACGACCACAAAAACAACATGCACAGCTATGACAAAATGCAAAATTTAGGAAAACAATATAGGAAAACGTCATATTTTTTTTTACCTTTTCAGTGATTTCTCGGAACCTATGAAACCTATTGTCATGATTTAAAAACAGGAACCTTCTCAAGATGTTAGTGAATCATTATCACTAAAAACAAGCGTCCTATCTGCCCTATTGAGGGCGTTATCACAAGAACATATATTCAAATCATATTTTCTCATGACTTTTTAATTCTTCGCTCAATTCTCGGGACCAGATTAAGCGATTTGGACGATTTTAAATAGCAAACTTCTCAGGATGTTAGTGAATCATTTTTTATACCAAGGAGCACCCTAGCTATCCGATTGAAGCCGTCATCGTGATTTCCACAGACGGACAGACGGACAGACGGACAGCCGGACAGACGGACAGACGGACATCGCTATATCAACTTCGCTTGTTATAAGGATCACAAATATATATATTTTATGGGGTCCAGAATTTTTTTTCTAATTATTACAAACGGAATGACAAACTTATATATACCCTCTGCACACTGGAGTGGAGGGTATAATTATAGAAATTTAAGAGAATTTACAAAATGGTACCATATTTAAAACAAAAAATTTTTTTTGTTAAAGCTAAAATTAAACTAAATTTAATTAAAACAAAAAAAAATACATTGAATTGAAAATCGCATTCAAACTTAATTTTTTTATAAAATTATATTAAAAAAAAATTTTCTAACATTAAAATTTTTCTAAAATTACCTAAAAAAAGTTTTCTAATTATAAAATTTAAATAAATATATAATTTTCGAAATGTCATTATTCGCAAAATATAAAATATTCGAAATATAAAAATTTTCTAAATATAAAATTTTTTTCTAAATATAAATTTAAAATTAAAATGTTTCGTAAACATAAATTTAAACTAAAATTTTTCCAAATATAAATTTAAATTGAAATTTTTCTAAATATAAATTTTAATTACAATGTTTCAAAAAAAAAATAAAAATTACAACTACCAATTTAACTTTTAACGATAATATTGTTTGCCAAAAATGGCATTGGAATTAAGAATTTCTAAAGATAAAAATAAACCTTTTTGTTAAACCCAAGGTAGAAAACCAAACCAAACCAAATCTTTTCATTGGAGTGGGTTACCTCCAATTAAGATGGAGTCGAGGTAACATGGTTGGGAGGGCAAAAGGGGCAGAACACCTCGTCCCCAATCCCAAGGTAAGTATGGCCATCCGTCCCATTTAGCGTCCGATTTTTTTGACAGTTGTTTTTTTAATCGCACGTGAAAATCTGTAGTGCGGTTTCCCTGGGCCTGAGCAAGACCCCACCCATCCGGCGAGCTAGGCCCCTACGCCAGCACGTGCGACCAGCAAAGGCTCAGGGAAACGGAAGCGGATCTTCCACCAATGCCGCACCATTACACTTTTCTCTGCAAGAAATTACCTTCTTTATGTTGAAATTTTAAGATTCTTTTTTTTTATTTTAACATTAGCTGTTGTCGAAATAGATGCGGCTTCATATATGAGATTCTTAAATTTTTCAACTGTTTTCCACTTTAAGGTAAGGGAAATTCTTTATATTTTTTAACATTTTAACAATTATATTAGAAAAAATTTGCTTCTCGGTAAGCAAGGGCTTCTTGTTCTTAATCTCTAGCTTCTAAAAATTGTTATCGATTGCTCCGTAGTTTCATATACATACATATATGTGACCTTCTCCGAGAAAAGGGACCTAGTGTGTGAAAATTAAGTTTTGAGAAAAAAAAACGCATTTAAAGTTTCTACACCCTTTAAGGTACCAGAATCCACCGTTTTTGACACAACCCGTTTTTTGAAACACTAGTTCCCTTTTTTCGGAGAAGGTCACATATATGTTATACATACATATGTATGTAAATTCAAATTTGGAGATTTTACCATTTCAATGGATTTTGTTTTCCGCGGACGTACCTCAGTCTATTCTTTTTACAAGCCAACTTATCACAAATATGAAAAACCTTTCTGTTCAATTTTGTATTTAAAAAAAGTGTCTAAATATAAAAATTTCTGAATTTTTCAGATCTATTGTGGGATTTTCGCTGTTTCTTTTGTTTCGAATGCAAGTTAAGTCTGAAGTTGGTTTTCCATTTTTCCATTTTTTGCCCAACGAAACAGAAAACGGAATACATTTTGTAGAAAACTATTTTATTTATATTTGGCGATTTTTGATTTTGTCAATTTTTGTTTTTGCGATTTTAGATTTTCGCGATTTTCGTTTGTGCGATTTTTGATTTTGGCGATTTTTTTATTCGCGATTTTCGTTTTTGGCGATTTGATTCTGGCGTTTTGTTTTTTACGATTTTTGTTCGCGGTTTTCGGTTTTGGCAATTTTTGATTAAGGTGATTTTTGATTTTGGCGATTTTCCCTTTATAACACTCCATTTTTATATATACGAGTAAGATACCACTATATGGTCAGCGTACAATGAGTTTGTGCTGATGTTTGTAATTACCAAAAATAGTTGAACTAGAGCCATCTTTTATTATACCGATCAACTCAGAATCACTTTCTGAGTCGATTTAGCGCTGTCCGTCCGTCTGTGTGTCCATGTAAATCTTGCAATCAAACTGCATGTCGCAAATATGAATATATGGTATATAAGCTTCTATCGGTCATAGGATGAATGCTGTTAAAATTAGTGAAAATTGGTGCTTGATCGGACCTAGTCACCATACAAAGGACCTCAATGAGATCGACTTAAATTGCCATAAGATCCAAATAATCATATAGATCTCGGTCAAATTTTGTTTATATGTGTATTACACCCATTGACGATGTTTGGAAGCGTCTTTATTCTGCTCATTTTTCTTAAATACCTTTCATATTTGTAATAAAAGAAAATTATTTAGTGTTTGTAGTAGATAAGGGCAAATTTCGTGAATCCTGCGTGATTCACGTGAATCACGTGAGTGTGAATTTAAAATTATTTCACTCACGTGAACGTTAGTGAGCGTGAATAGAAAAAAAATTTTCGGGCGTGAGCGGGCGTGAATGAAAATTCTTGCGTGATTTTGCGTGATAACAATTTTTGTGTATTTTTTCATTTTATATCTGCATGGTTTAATTTTCTGGAATGTCGCGTTCCCTTTTTGTACTACGCGACATTTGACGTTAAAGAACTTTTTATACCACATCTTTATGTATTTTTACATTGACTTACTTGTATTTATACATGTGTTGAGAAATATAAGATGGAATTTTCTCTTACCTTTAAAAAAGTGAGATGACTAGTATCACAGTGTAAATTACTTGCAAATAAAACATAAATCATTTATTATAAAAATATAAATTTGTGCTATTTTTTCTATATATTTAATTGCAATATGTATTTGTTGTTACTTTTTGAGTATTTTATTTCGATTTTATATTTTGTTTTGTGTTTACATGGTATGTCACACATGACAAATTTGAAGGTTGTTCGGAAAAGTGTGGTAGTCTAAAAACTGCTTTATTATGAAATTCTGATATTTCGTTGCAATCAGCTGTCAGCAAAAAAGAATCAAAAGAAATATTAAAATATTAAATAAAAACATTGTCAAAAAAGTGAGAACAAAAACAAATAAAAAGATTCAGTGTTCAAAAAAGCAACATGAGTTCAAAAAAAAAGAGATCTTGCATCCGACATTCGGAAAAATAAAATTAGATATTCATTTTTCAAGCCAGCCGGCATCAAAAGTGGCGTGTGGAGCAAATTTGATATGATGAAATTAGAGGAAGAAGTTTTAAGCTTTGCCCGATGCATTGCATGTGATTCTCTGCTTTCTTATACGGCAAAAACAGGTACGAGCAGCTCGTGCCCAAATGCATCAAAGCCAGCTATGGTTGGTACGCCAAAAATAGACGACTCATTTGTCAGAAAGAAAGTGCCGGAGCGTTTGAAATAAGAGATAGAAGTGAACTAGGCAAATTTTATTACTTGGGATCTTCGGCCACTAAGTATAACTGAAGGTACATACATATGTATATTTTGAGATATTTTGTAAAGGCAATTGTTTTACAAATTTTTTAATCAATTTCTAGGAAAAGGATTTCAAAATTTGGCTCAGGCACTAATAAACGTAGGGGCTTTTCTTGGAAACGTAGAAATAAAGGATGTTTTAGCTTCCAGAAAACGACTTACCACAAAGGTCTTGAATTCAGAATACCAAAAGGAGAAAGAAAACATTAAATCAATTTTAACTGATCGTCTTATGGCTTTCACTACTGATATGTGGGTAGACGAATATACCCAGCGAAACTTTTTGACACTAACCTGTCATTATATAGATAATAACTTTAATCTAAATGTGAATATATTGGGAAATAGAGAATTCCTTCTAGGAAAGTGGTTTGATTAGAGAGAATTTTGTGCCATTTTCTTAGAAGTGACATTAACCGCTTTACAAAGGTTTTGTTCATGCGCTAACTTTTTTATACCCTTACCTTTAGTCATAGGGGTATATATCGTTTGTTGCAGAAAAAGTACTCATCATAGAAGAAGTCAGCCTAGATCCTACAAACATAAAAAATTAGACAATATTACATTAAATTTGTTTTAAATATTTTCTGAGATTGTCGTTTTTTGCATTTCTGTCACTTTTTTATGGGTAAAAAAAACAGGCTGTAATATTTTAGAATCTGTTGTAGATATTCTTAAGGATTTTAAAATAGAAGACAAGATGGAAAGCAGCATTATCGTGACCGATAACGGAGCCAATGTTGTGGCAGCATTCAAGAAGTATAAAAGATTATCATGTGCATGCCACAATATCAACCTCGTCATGGATGACGTTCTAGAAAAGGAAAAATTAAGCGAAGTACAAACACTAATAGAAGCATGCAAAAGACTTGTTGGGTATTTTAAACATTCAGAATTTAACAATACATTAACAAAATCTCTAAAACAACACGTAAAAATGCGCTAGAACTCAGTGTTTTTTATGCTGGAGAGCATTCATTTAATGAAAGGTGAAATTCAAAAAATATTAATGGAGAGAAATGAAATCACTAAAATTGGTCATGTTGATTTTAATCTTCTTGAGAAAATTTTAGAATTTTTATACGCGTTCAAGGGATGCTCTGAGAGGTTGAGCATGGAGAAAATTCCAATAATCTCTGAATACGTCTTATGGTATGAAAAGCTTATTAAACATTGCAACACTGAGTGTTATGACTCAGAGATAATGGTTGAACTGAAAACGTGTACAAAAAAGGCTATAAAAAACAGATTTGAACCGCAGATTATACATTACGTTGCACTGTTTCTCAATCCTCCTTTTAAGGAGTTGAAATTTTGCACAGAAGAGCAGAAAAAAAAACGTTGCAGGTGGTATAAAAAATATATTACAAGACGCAATTAACAACTTGAAATCTGAAGCTCCAGTTGCAGATTGCAGACCAACAACAAGTAAAAGTAACCCGTTTTATGAGTACATGGATATTACACAGCTTGGTATTCAATCAAAGGAATACGACATTGAAGATGAACTCAGGGCTTATGCTAAAATAAAAGTAAACTTAGAATGCAATATTTTAGATTTTTGGAAAAATCTTCCACTTCTTCAGGTATTGGCTCGACAGATATTGTGTATTCCTGTCAGTTTGGCAGCTAGTGAACGCGTCTTTTCTACATCTGGCAGAATTTTAGAGGAAAGAAGAAATCGTCTTACTGGGGACAATGTCGACAAAATTTTATTTCTACATAAAAACTTAGAGTAGAATTTTACTCTGAAATTTCCTTGAACTGTTTTTTAATTAACTTTATTTTTTACAAACTACAATTCCTTGTATCTCTCTCTGTATTACTTTTATTTTCAATAAATGAAGTAATCGATACTTCGTGAAAATTCTCACAAATTTTTATTTAGTAACTTTATTATATATTTTAACACATTTTTTTTTACCAAATTTCATTAATTAAAATATCACGCGTGAATCAGGTGAACGTGAGTCGAAACTTTTATTAATCACGTGAACGTGAGTGAGCGTGAGTAGAAAAACTAATTGCGGGCGTGAGCGAGCGTGATTAAAATTTTTTGGCACGTGAGCGGGCGTGAACGTGAGTCAAAAATCACTCCCGTGCCCATCTCTAGTTTGTAGTGAATTTATTTACGTTTTTTACTATTTACATATTTAAAAATACAAAAATATTGTAAAAAAGCAAAAAAAGTAAAAAAAAAAAAAAAAATAATAAAAAATGTGCCAATTTATCTCAAATATTATATATTTTTACCAAATACGTTTTTCTTTTATTCCGACATTTTTACATCCATTCGCTTCGAAGTCACATCAAAAATGAGACCATGCAGGACGATCAACGATATATACTAGATTTTGGTCGCAGCTTGTATGGGATTTTTTTTTAATTCTTAATATTTTTGCTCTCTAACATATGATGTTTGCTGCCATATATGCTCTCTTAATTTTTTAGCTCTATTCGACGGTGCCTAGTGGGGCCCAAAGTACCCGAAGTGTGTTTATATGGGGAAAATGTGACTTTTTTTCAGATCTTACGAAAAATTCGTTCTACAGTTTCATTTTTTCGACATGCCCCAGACCACTTTTGTGCCAAAAAGCCCTAGCTTATGAAATATGATGGCAGTTTTTTCAACTTTGATAAATTGATTAAAGCCATAGATTTTTTTTTTTTTTTTGTCTATACTTATAAGTACTCAAATATGAAGTATTGTTTTATTGCCGCGTTGTTAACCTATTGCGCGATGAAACCGAAAATAAGTAATTAATAAGTCCTTCTTCAAGTTTTAAAAAATTTTCTTTAAAAAAATGTAAAAAAAATGGATCCGGCACTTTAAGCTTTGTTAAATTCATGTTAGAGATTAACTGTGTGAATTTTTAATTAAATTCCACTGCCAGAATTTTTTTTGCGGATTTCGAGGAAAATTAGTTTTTTGTGAAATATTCAGTAAATGTACTCTTTCCAAATAATTTGTACCAAAAATTAATCAGTTTTCTACTTTTAAATATTATATTTTATCTTAATAGCCTAGGGTTTCTGAAAAAAATAATATGACCCAATTATCCCTTTTGGACTTGGGGTCACATATGGCTCCAAGCTAATAAAAGACAATTTATTCAAAAAATTAAACACACTTCGGGTACTTTGGGCCCCACTAGGCACCAGAAGGCACCGTCGGATCGAGCTAAAAAATTAAGACAGCATTTATGACAGCAAACGTCACATTTTAGACAGCAAAAATATTAAGATTTAAGAAAAAAAATCAATGTGAGTCCGATCACAGGGGAGATTTTTAAACATCTACACCTTTTCCAATTGTATTTCAGAAATTATCAAATGCTTCTCCTGTAAAAAATAAAAATATTAGTTACGGCCTTTTGCATTTTAAGTGACGATATGTAGTTTTCAAGAAATATCACAAACCCAGTGTATTACTTAAAGATATATGTTTTTATATAGCGTTCTGACTATTTTTCTGATACTCAATTGATATTTTCTATATTTCAATTCATATTTTCTGAAGTAAATTTTATAATTTCAGAAATACATTTTATGTTTTCTGAAATACATTTGATGTTTTTTGAAATACATTTGATAATTTCTGAAATACATTTGATGTTGTCTGAAATACATTTAAAATTTTCTGATATACATTTTATGGTTTTTGAAATACATTTGATAATTTCTGAAATACATTTGATGTTTTCTGAAATTCATTTAAAATTTTCTGAAATGCATTTGATAATTGCTGAAATACATTTGATAATTTCGGAAATACATTTGATATTTTCTGAAAGACAGTTGATATTTTCTGAAATACATTTGATAATTGCTGAAATACAAATTAGTAAAATTTAATAAAATTTGATCTGTGCAATTTCAAGCAAAACGGGTTCTTAAGATCGAAGTTGTCTGTTAGGAACATTTATACATATTTTTCCAAGAAGGCATTCAGAATCAATTTTACCATGAACTGAGTTGAGGAAGAATGTTATATTAGAAATTATCCTTCTGCTTTTTAAAGTTAGAAGCTTTATTAGACCCAAACGACTGCGATATAGTGGGCGACTCAATTCCACATTCCACCGAAGATGTCGAAGATGAAATAGTAAGAATTGTTTCTGAACTGATTCAAGTTTTTTGATGAAAACGTTGTACTGTGGATCCCAGATTACTGATGCATATTCAAGTATCGGCCCGACCAAAGACGTGAATAGATTTTTTTTTATTACATAAGGATCATTAAATTCCTTTGCCCTACGTTCTATAAAACATAACCCACCATTTGCCTTATTAACAGTCATTATTACATGAGAATTAAAACTTAGTCTTTTTATCGAAGTGAACTCCCAAATCTATGAATGAGTGAACTGAGTTTAGTTTTGTGTCATGGATGACATAGTCGTTCGGAGTTGGCGAATATCTAGAGAAGGTCATGGACTGCCATTTTTTTAAGTTCACATCACACCATTTATGTTCACAGCATACCAAAGGTTCTTACTATATTGAACAGACTTTGGAAGATCATTAATAAATAGCTAGAATAGGAGAGGTCCAAGGTGGACTACCTTGAGGGACATCGGAAGTAACATTTCGATTTAGAGTTATTGAAAATTAAACATTGCTTTCGATGTTTTAAGTAGGAAGTTGGCGGAGAATCCAATAATATCAACAGTTCGAATCTAACTCTCTTTACGAACGGTTGTGTAAAAAATCAAAGCGCTTAGAGTACAACTATTTAAAATTAAAAACAAGTGTTTATTTTTGTTTTTGCAATTGCCTATTCTTGATCTCATTTGAACTCACGTGGTAGACATTCTAGCTTTAAAACAGGAATAAAAATTTTGCGATGGCCCGAGGGGCCAAATCTTCATCAAAAAGAAAGCTTGTGAATAAGAAGATGACAAAACTTCCTCCGGGTTTTGTTAGCCCGAACATGGCGTCAACTTCAAGCAACAGATTTAGCCTGCTTGCTGGCCTCAATGATATGGACGTAACTCCCGTATCAAATATTAACGATGTTAAGGAACACAAACCTCCACCCATTGTTGTAGAAGCTAACGCTTCATTTACAGAAATACAAAAGCTGCTTGGTAAGGATTGCATTTTCAAACGTACTTCAATTGGTACCGAAATTTTTGCTCCTAGTAATAAAATGTACGAATGCTACAATCAAATACTTAAAGAGAATAAGATGGAGTTTCATTCTTATGGCTCCAAAGAAAATAGGTTATACACCACCTTTTTACACGGTTTACCCCGCATAAGCTCTGAGGAAATCTCCAAGGAGCTAAAAAACTACAACCTATCCCCCTCTTCCGTAACTGAAATAACCACCAAATTCAGTTCAAACAATAATGCAGTTTATTTTGATATGTTCCTAATGACCAGTGATTGTAATTACTTGTTGTGATATTAAGCTTCCTATGGTCGTCCTAAGCAGGAATAATTAAAACAAATATGCTGTAATTTTGTTTTCTGTCTGCGACGTTTCGACACTATGGTTGGTGTCCTCATCAGGCGTCTAATTTTATTTAATAATAATTAAGAATATACATTTATTATCACTTTAACAAATTTATGTGAATTTTTTTTTTTTTATAAAATAATTGTTACCTTAATAGTATTATTACACACTTAATCTAAATTTTACATTTTAATTTTATTTATTAAGTACTAAATTGTACGTGTTACTAATGTGATCACTGTCTTCTTTAATGTTTACTGTTTTGTCAATATGTTTCTTAATATGCAAACTTTCAAGTGTTATTCTTTTATTTGTTTTTGTCTCTCTTTCCAAGACTTTGATGTTGTCAAAATCAAAATTGTGTTTATTGTCAAATGCATGTTGAGAGAGAGCTGTTGTTGTTATTCCTTTCTCAACTGTTCGTTTATGTTCTTTCAACCTAATCTCTAATTGTCTTTTCGTTTGTCCAATATATATTCTGTCACATTGTTGGTGGACATTACCATTGCATTTTATTTGGTATACTACATTGTGTTGTTTGTGTAAGTCTGTTTTCGTTTTTTGGGTGTTAAAAAGCTTATTCAATGTTTGATTTGGCTTCGAAGCTATTTTAATAGTTTCAGTGTTGATCAGATTTGTTATGTTTTTCCTATTCGTTATTGTTGGTAAATATGGTATAGTGGCAAAGGTCGTTTTTTGTCCGTTAACTGAGTTAGATATTGCGTTGTTATTTTGTGTGTTATTATTTTGGGTTTCATTTATTACTGTGGAAATTAATTTGTTAATATATTTAATAGGATAATTATTTTTAGTCAAAATTGTTCTTAGTTTCTTTATGTTATCTTTTAGGAAAATGTTATCACTAATGTTTATTGCTGTTTTTATAAGATTTTTTGCTGTGTTTTTCTTCTGTATAGGGTCGTGGTTTGAAAAATAATTGATAATTCTACCAGATGAAATTTCTTTAGTAAACCAGTTTGTTATGAGTTTGTTATTAGTTTTATGTATGGTAATGTCTAAAAAGTTGAGGCTATGGTTTGTTTCCTCTTCTATCGTGAACTTTAATTTGTTATGGTAATAGTTAAATTCTTGTAATATTATTTGTTTATCTTTCTGTTTTATAATGGCAAAAAAGTCATCTACATATTTGGTAATATATTTTATTTCGATGTTTTTGGATTTTAGATTGTCTAGTGTGTAGTCTAATAGGTCATCTAAGACTATTTCCGCTATTATTGGAGAAAGTGGGTTCCCCATAGGCATACCATAATTTTGTATGTAAATATTGTTGTCAAACATAAAATAATTATTGTCTCTTAAACAAAAGTCAAGTATTTTGATAAATGTATTTTTTGGGATGCTGGTGTGAGCTTTTATTGTTTCCCATTTTTTAATAATTATTTTAATGGCTAAATGTATCGGGATATTTGTAAATAGTGATACGACGTCGAGAGATATCATCAAATCATTTTGTTCTATGTCTATTTCTTGTATATCTTTCTTAAGTTGTGTTGAGTTTTTAATGTTATATTTGGTGTTAGTTAAATTCTTTAGTATTGTACCTATGTATTTTGATAGTTGATAGGCTGGGAGTTCATATGACGCTGCTATTGGTCGCATTGGCATGTCCTGTTTGTGAATTTTCGGTTGTCCATATAATTGTGGTGCGTTAGCTGCATTGCATCTTAGTTTAAATTTAGTAAATGTTTCTATGTGGTTATTTTTATGTAGTTCAGTAATGATAGAATTGTTTTTATTAGTTAATTTTTCCGTTGGATCTGTTCGGCTTATTTTGTATGTGGTTTTATCTTCTAGGAGTTTGTTCATCTGCTTCATATAATGTTCTTTGTACATAAGTACTGTTTTATTTCCTTTATCTGATTTAGTAATTATTATATCGCTTTTGTGTCGTTTTAATAAGTTCAATGTGTCTTGATATGTTTTTAATATAAATCTGTCAATATGATTTATGTTGTGGTTTCTAAGATTGTATTGTAGTTGATGTGTTAAAAAGGTTCTTGCTTTTTCTTTATCTTTTTCAGTTTTAGCAAAGGAGAAACAGTATTCAAAATCAGCAATTAAGTTTATGATGTTTATGTTATGTTTTTGTGTTGGGAGTGCAAATTTTTTCCCCATGGAAAGAATCCATTGACATTCTTCTGGGATATTTATGTTTGTTAGATTAATGAACCATTCTTTATTATATTTAATTCCGATTTTTTGTTTCAATATAGTCAATAGTTGTTCTATTTTTTTATTGTGTGTATTTTCTCGTATACTTTTAACTTTATGTTGTGTTTTGACCTGTATATCCATGAATTCTGCAAAATCCTCTTCTGTTAATATATTTTTTATTTTCGATCTAAGTAAGTTAATATGTTTTAGTTCTGTGTTAATAGTTCTATTGCTATCAGAGATTTCTAGTTTTAAGATTTTGTAGTGAAAATTGTTGGTTATATTCGTTAATTCTTTTGTTGTTGTGTTGTTTTTGTTGTTAAAGTTCAATTTTTTCGTAAAAATTTTAATCCAACTGCTTTAAAAAATGTACGAACAATTTCTAATATTATAATTTCTTGGAAAAAATATAAATCGAAATCCAAGAACAAACCAACTCAATGCTGGAACTGCTTGATGTATGGCCATGGCGGTGAACATTGCCATCGAAGTGCTGCATGTATGATATGTGCAGAACAACATCATAC
This sequence comes from Cordilura impudica, assembly GCA_963682025.1. Lineage (NCBI taxonomy): Eukaryota > Metazoa > Arthropoda > Insecta > Diptera > Scathophagidae > Cordilura > Cordilura impudica. The sequence continues at coordinate 31,371,901 of OY821518.1, read as the reverse complement.
AAGTGTGTGTCCGTTTAACACAAATGAAAAAAGACCAGCTGTTTTTACATGCTTTAATTGCAAAAAACAAGGAAAAGAGAGAACTGATTACTCTGCAAACGACATAAACTGTCCGTTACGTTCTCTCTATTTGGAAACTAGAACAAGAGTTACTTCTAAAAGTCCGAATAAAAGCAGACAACAACAAAATAACTCATTTCAATTTAATGTGGGAGATTTTCCTAACTTAAGAAACAACAACACAAATTGTAACAATAACATCAATAATAACAGCAAAGCTACATATGCTAACCAGCTGAAAACAAACAACGATTTATTTAGCATTGATGAGCTTTTTGATATTTTCACTACAGCTATGGATGATTTGCATAGGTGCACTTCAAAAGTACAACAAATTAAAGTTGTTATGTCAATGGTAAAATACGCCCATGGATTATACTAATAATTTAAACGAATTCAAAATGCTTCACTTGAATGCTAATGGCATTTCAAACTTTTCTAAATTAAAACAATTTGAAATACTAATTGAAAGAGAAAATATTAAAATTGCGTCTTTGAATGAAACATTTTTTTCAGAAAATCATAGACCCTTTTTTAAAAATTATTATTTATATAGAAGTGACAGAACAGATGCTAGAGGAGGAGGAGTAGCTCTGTTAATTCATAAATCTGTCGCTCATAAAAACCTCTTTATATCACACACTTCATCAATCGAAAACATCTCAATTGAAGTTATTATAAATAATAGACCTATTGTTGTATCTTCGTTATATTCACCAAGATATACCCATAACTTCTGTGCTGATATCTTGAACCTAACACCTTCCACCAAAGAATACATAGTTTTTGGTGACCTAAATGCCAAACATTGCTCTTGGAATTGCCGTTCAAATAATACTGCAGGAATCGCACTGAACAATCTACAGCAATCAAGCAATTTTTTTATACACTATCCTAATAGTCCAACCCTATTCCCCCATCAACACAATCGCGAAGCATCTACAGTCGATATTATTTTAAGCAATACCGCTTTGAATATAGACGTAAAGACAATGGATTACGAAATACCATCAGACCATCGCCCCATTATGTGTACACTTAAAAGATCAGTGGCCTCGCAGGTTGACCTCAACTATTATGATTATAGTGCAACCAACTGGAACATTTATATGAATTTTTTAGAAAATAAAATAACGTTAAATTCGGATATATACAATACCAAGGTAATAATTGATCAGGAAATACAAAAATTTATAAATGTAGTTTTTGAAGCAAGGGATGCGTCTACACCTAAAATAACTTAACAAAATAATTTCACATTACCAGAAAGTACTGTGAAATTTATTAAACTAAGACGAAGCTTTAAAAGAAAAAGCCAACGATCTTCAAATATAGCCGAGCAAACTTTTTATAATCAATGTACTAAGTTTCTAAGTAACATGATTGATAAAAGTATTAATTCGGAACGCAATAAGAAATGGTCTCAATTATTATCCAATTTAAAACCAGGTGATAAATCATTTTGGAGAATAAGCAGGAACTTGCGAGGAAAAGGAAAAAATCAAATCTCTCACCTTGAGGTTGGAAATACAAGGATAACATCTGATAAGGACAAGGCTGAAGTCCTGGCAAATACATTTGTCAAAGCAAATAACCTCACTTCCAATTACAACCACTCAGCGGATATAGTAATAAATACAACAGTAAATAATTTTAAGAAGGAAAATCCCAGTTCTGAGTCAGCAATTTATACATCTCTAGAAGTAATGAATATTGTCTCATCATTAAAACCCTCAAAATCTCCTGGTTTTGACAATGTTCCCAACCTGCTCTTAAAGAAACTACCACTCAAAGCTCTAAAATTACTGGTTATAATATTTAACAGCTGCATCAAACTCAACTATTTCCCAAACCATTTCAAAAACGCTAAGGTTATAGCTATCAACAAACCTAGTAAGCCAAAAAATAACCCAAATAGCTATAGACCTATTAGTTTATTAAGTAACTTAGGTAAAATATTTGAAAAAATACTACATTCTCGCCTTAGTGAATTTGTAACGACCAATTCTATTGTTGCTAAAGAACAATTTGGATTTAAAAAAGGGCATAGCACTACTCACCAAATAAACAGAATTAAAAATCAAATAATCACAAATAAAAGCAATAAACGTTCAACGGGTCTAATATTGTTAGATATTGAAAAAGCGTTTGCCACAAATATACCAAAATATTTATGCAAACTTATTTTAGATTTCATTCACGGCAGAAGCTTTAAAGTTGCGATTAATAATGAAACATCATCTCCCAAAACCATTACCACAGGGTTACCTCAAGGATCAGTCTTGTCGCCATTGCTTTACTCGATATATACATCCGATTTCAAAGTTCCGAAATATATGAAAGTTGCTTACTACGCAGATGATACTGCGTTAATCTCTTCAAACAAACTTACAAGTGCACTCCTGAAGAAAATGGAAAAGGGACTTGTTAATTGCAGTAAATATTTTCACAAATGGAAAATCAAAATTAATCCAAACAAGACCCAAGCAATTATTTTTCCGTTCAACAAATCTCCCAAAAGACTGCCAAGACGTCATCTTCATATGGGAAATAATACCATAAATGTACTTAATCATGTCAAATATCTCGGAGTTGTCTTGGACAAAAAGCTTACTTTTAAACAACATATTATGGCTACGTGTCAAAAAGCTATAAAATCATTTAAAGCATTATGGCCACTACTAAATAGAAGGTAATTTCTAAACCCCAAAAACAAAAATCTACTCTTCAAAAGTGTTATAAGGCCGATATTAACATACGCGTGTCCTATTTGGAGTGACGCTGCCAACTGCCACCTAAAACGCTTACAAATTATACAAAACAAATGTCTTAAAATGATAAATAAAAAGCCCTGGAGGTATCCTACAAATCTTCTTCATGAAGAAACAGGTTATGAAAAAATTATCGATTTCATAACAAGGATTAACAACAATTACTTTGCCAAAATTGAAAATTCCTCTTACCCACTGATAAGAGAATGTAGAGAAATAACGTAAAATTAAAAAGAAATCACCAAATTGAAAATTATATGCTTATAGAGGTCTATTATTTCTAATAAACCTTCTATAAGCATATAAATATTTTCAGATAGTATTTGAATTTATTAAATCATATAAAGGTTTTTTTCCTCCCATTTTCCTTTAAAAATCATTAAAAAATAAAATAAAAACTAATGTCTTTAGATCCTATATATTATTTGTTGCAATATCTATATAAAGATAAGATCTCATATGTAAATATCAAATTTGTTAAAATATGTAAATAAAGGAAGAATGTATAATTGAAAAAAATTTCCAATAATATCAAGTTTCGCTCTCAGATCATGGCTAACTTTATAAAAAGATTTGCTAAAGTCAGGGTATTTAACATCAATTTGTTTATATTTCTAGAATCCAGAATTTATATTGGAAGTAAACTCCATTAATTAGTAGTCGTAGACCGTAGATAGTATATCAGTTATAATTTTCTCAAAAAGTTTTGGTATAGCATTTAGTTTTGCAATTGCTCTATAATTACTAGCATCACGGCGGCTACCAGATTTAAAGTGCGGAATAATAAACGGGTTTTTCCAAATTTAGAAAAGAAGGCAAATTCAAGAGTGTTATTATATATTAGAGTTAACGGGGTAGCCAATATTCCAGCAAATTATTTTAAGATGCAGCTGGGAATACCATCTGGACTCGGAAACAATATTATCATAGCTTTACATAGATAGTGGGTTTTTTTTTTGTGAATGAGCGTGATTTCAACAGACAGACGGACGGACATCGCTATATGGACTCCAGTTGTTATATGGATCAAGAATATATGTATATACTTTATGGATGCGTTACAAATGGAATGACAAACTGATATATACCCTCTGCACAGTGGTGTGAAGGTTATAAAAACGCTTTATATTTGGATACTAAGTTTATAATATTAAATACACTTAATGAGGGCATGCATGGAAATCAATGGGCTTAAGATTTGAAACTGCTACATGAATAATGAAAAACAAACAATATTGTATGTAATTGAAGTAAAAAATCTTTATACAGCGCGGAATAATCGGAGATGTTAAATCGCATTTATAAAAGGGTTTTAAATCAACGTGAAAAGAAAAACACACTGACAGGACCATGGGTAATTTCATGTAAATGTCAACATTAGGTCCAGTTCTAAAATTTTTGTTTTAAATAATTTTTATTGATACCATTTCAAAGAAAAGGGTATGAAAATTTGGCAATAGTTTGTTAGCTGTATTTTTGAATATTTTTATAGTCCCTAATTTTCCAGTAAGAATGAAAAAGTGTAATTAAGTAATTTTCAAAATAAAGGCAGTGTCATGTCTGTCACATTACAAAATACTTCCTTTTACTATAATTTATTTTAGAATTCATTTTTTTATATGCTTTATTAATAAACTTATTTGGTATACAAATAACTTCAGAGCTTTTGTGTGTTTTACAAACATCCTGTCTTTTCGTTGTCATGTCTGTCACGACTGCTATTTGTCCCCAATAACAATAACAATAAAATTTTCTCACCTTTTCTAATGATATTTTCTGAAATACATTTGATAATTTCTGAAACTCAATTGATATTTTCTGAAATTCAATTGATATTTTCTGAAATACAAATGATACTTTCTGAAAATCAATTGATGCCTTCTGAAATACAATTGTTTATTACTGAAAATCAATTGATGTTTTCTGAAACACAATTGACACTTTCTGAAATTCAATTAATGTTTTCTAAAATTCAATTGATACTTTCTGAAAATCAATTGATGTTTTGTGAAATACAATTGATACTTTCTGAAATACAAATGATATTTTCTGAAAATCAATTAATGTTTTCTGAAACACAATTGATACTTTCTGAAATTCAATTGATGTTTTTTGAAATACAATTGGAAAAAGTGTAGTAATTAAAAGTTTATTTTCGACTTCTTCAAAGTTTTCCCAGTATTTAGCTTTTTTTAACTCACAGTACACCTAGCGGTTCTGCTTACTAAAATAGTTCTGTCAATAGCAAATATACACTTGAGTATTTAAAATTAACGAAACCGATTTGTGATTTTGCTAAACAGACAGCGAACTCGGCGGTTCTGCTTACTAAAAAGTTCTGTCAATAGCAATTATATACTTGAATATTAAAAAAAAAAAAACAACTCTGTAAGTTTGTGAACATGTTAAACTCACAGCACACCTAGCGGTCAATAGCTATTTTGGTCAGACTGGAGACGTATAGAGTAGATTTTTTACATCATCGGCATACCAAAGGTTATTACTATATTGAACAGACTTTGGAAGATCATTAATAAATAGCTAGAATAGGAGAGGTCCAAGGTGGACTACCTTGAGGGACATCGGAAGTAACATTTCGATTTAGAGTTATTGAAAATTAAACATTGCTTTCGATGTTTTAAGTAGGAAGTTGGCGGAGAATCCAATAATATCAAGTTTCGCTCTCAGTATATATAAGAAGATTTATAAAAAGATTTGCTAAAGCCAGGGTATTTAACATCAATTTGTTTATATTATACACCTAGCGGTTCTGCTTACTAAAATAGTTCTGTCAATAGCAAATATACACTTGAGTATTTAAAATTAACGAAACCGATTTGTGATTTTGCTAAACAGACAGCGAACTCGGCGGTTCTGCTTACTAAAAAGTTCTGTCAATAGCAATTATATACTTGAATATTAAAAAAAAAAAAACAACTCTGTAAGTTTGTGAACATGTTAAACTCACAGCACACCTAGCGGTCAATAGCTTGAATATTTAAAATTAATTAAAAAGATTTGTGATTTTGCTAAACAGACAGCGAACTCGGCGGTTCTGCTTACTAAATACACCAATACACTTACATATACCACACACCGATTTTCCCTTACGCTGTTTTTGTGATTGTATTGTGAAATTGGATTTTACCCCACCTGAGCGCATAGATGTTCACACATCAAAAATTTTACCGATCAGTCTAATATAACACACATCAAAATCGCACGTCAAGCGAGCAAAAATTTAAAATTTTTGATTTTGTTAGATTTTTTTAGAATTTTCTAAATTGGGCTTCCAAGGTCTGGTATTTTTTAAAAATAAATAAAAGACTAGTTTATTTCATTTTCTCCAATCCTACGTTTCGTCGGTATTTTTCCGACCTCCTCAGGGATTAATTTTATTGAATCTGGCAACCATATAAATATATAAAGGAAAATAACGATAGTAATAACAAACAACCATAAATTTAACAATAAAATAATTACACTTACATATAGTCTTTTCGTCAATTTTACATTACTTTAAAATGTATTACACCGTTTTTGTACAACATTTAACATACGATACAAACATAGAATTAATTAATAAAAATATATCAATGTAAAATAATTAAAAAATCATGTGAGTCCGATCACAGGGAAGATCTGTAAACATCTAGTAATTAAAGATTTTTTTACATCATTTTTTAAAATCAAACAGAAAGCGTCATCTATGTATTACTTATAGCAAAAACTGTTTCAGCTAATTCAACAACCGTTTTCTGTAAAACTTTAAAAATATCCTAATATAAACGTATATAAGTGATACATAGATGACGCTTTTAAAAAAGTGGCATAAAAAAACAATTTTATATCATAATTTTTTCACCAATACAATCATAAGTCACACAGCGTTATCTGCTTCAGCTCACACCGATATGAGTTACGCTGTTTTTGTGATTGTATTGTGAAATAGAAATTTACCCCCCTGCGCGTATAGATGTTTACACATCAAAATAAAATATCACAGTAATTATCCTATCGCCAATATCACAGTCGAAGTTAAACTAAATTATTGCTATTATGTAGTTAGAATTAGCGCCGTCTCTATCTTCCTTTATATTTATAACTTGATCTGCTTTTTGCTGGATTCTTAAACTTTCCAATGTATACCTTTTCCCCACTTTCTTTTCTACTTCTAAGATCCTCACATTGCTAAGGTCGGCCGTATGTTTTTTATCAAAACAATGTTGATAGAGACCTGTTGTTAGTTTTTGCTTTTTAATGTCAGCTTCATGTTCGTCTATTCTCGTACCTAAGCTTCTCTTTGTTGTGCCTATATCAGTGTTGCCACTTCTTGGATAATTATCCAAAAAATGGATAATTTAAAATTTTTTGGATAATCATTGGATAATTTCATTTTTGGATAATTTATGGATAATTTTATCATTTCCAATTTAAAGTTTTACATGGACAAAATATAATTTTTTTTTTAAATTTTATTTGGCGATTTTTTTAGTTACTTCTTATTTGACATCACTTTTTTTTTGTTTTTAGTTCTGGCAATGCCTTTTAAATTTTGAGCTTTTCAAATTATATGATTCTATAAGTATTTATATCTGTCCTGTTTTTTTCTAATGGTAAACGAAGCTATTTTTCAAATTTAAACGCTGTCAGTAGGCTACTGTTAAGTTTTTTCGTGTGAACATTTTTGTTTGATTTTGTGGACAATTTTAAAACAATTAGTGGTTTTTCTGTTTACATTGTTATAATAAAAATATTAAAAACATCTTAAATATATCAGGTGATTGTTAAGTAAGTATATTAATGATAATATTGAAGATTGTTTTTTATTGAAATTGTGATATAATTTTACTTTTACAGGCCATGGAGTATAAATTTGGAAGTCAATGGCTGGAGGATTCCCATTTTAAGATTTGGTTACAGCGAAGAACAGAAAATGGAAAAGAATATGGATATTGTAAAATTTGCAAAAAACAAATGGTTGCCCACAAAAGAGTTTTAAAAACACATCAAACATCATCCCAGCACATAAAAGCTGCATCGGCCATTAAAAATAATGCTACAATTGATGAATCCTTCCAAAAAAAGAAAAATGTTGCAGAAAATATAAAGCGAGCAGAGTACAAAGTAGTTGGAATGTTGGCAGTTAACAATCTATCTTTTCTTTGTATTGATAACATGTTGCCCACCCTTAAGGAATCGTTTAAAGACTCAGATACTTTAAAAAATATAAATATGCATAGAACTAAAGCTACTGGCATAATGAATAACGTGCTGGGTCCGTGTTTTTCTATGGATTTATTTGATAAATTGAAAAAAACATTTTTTTCAATCATAATCGATGAGACGACTGATGTAAGCACAAATAAACAAATTGCTTTTGTCGTAGTTTTTTATGATGACTCCCGTTTAAAAATGGAACATTCGTTTTTCGATTTTAAGGAATGTGAAGCTTCTAGTGCCAAGGAAATCTATCAACTTTTAAAGCAAACTATTATTGAAAAAGATATTCCTTTTGACAACCTTATTGGATTTGCTGCTGATACACCCAATGTCATGTTTGGTAAATACAATTCTGTTTGTACTCATTTAAAAACGGACAAACCCAATGTCGTACTAGTAAAGTGCTCTTGTCATATTGCTCATTTAATTGCCTCAAAATCAACTTTAAAAATTCCAACCAGCTTAGAAGATTTATTGCGAAATCTAGGGTCTTATTTCAACCGTAGCTATTTACGTCAGTGTAAGCTCCAAGAATTTCAACAATACTTTCAAATTGAAGTGCACAAAATTTTATCGCCCATTATAACCAGATGGCTTTCTTTAAAAGCATGCGTGGATAGAGTACTAGAGCAATATGATGCCTTGCGATCGTATTTAAGATTGGAAGTTTTCGAAGACCCTTCAAAAATAACAGAATCAATGCTTACAACTTTGGACAAAAAGTCAACTAAAGGGTATTTGGAATTTTTATCGTATGCACTTGGTATTCTGACAGATTTTAATTTGATTTTTCAATCAGAACAACCCATGCTTTATAAACTAAGAAGCGAGGTGACAAAAATGCTACAAACTTTTTTGTCAAATTTTATAGAAGTTGAAGTTATAAAACAAAATGACTTATGGTTATTTGATCATACAAATCAACAGTTCTTTGTTGAACAAACTGAAATGTATATTGGTCTTGCAGCTCAAAATACTATCACATTTTGCTCGCAAGAAGACAAAGATAAAATGTATAGCGATTTTCGAAATTTTTATATGGAAGTTGTATCGCAAATAAAAAAAAGATTTTGTTTCGAAGACGAATTTTATAACATTATTGATATTGTGGATCCAAAATTTGCACAAACATTTAAAATAAAATCTTTATTTAATTTTAAAACTAGATTTCCATTTGTTAAAATAAATTACCAAGAATTAGACAATGAATGGCGTCAACATGCCTTGTTGGACCACAAAAAATATGGTTTGTTTGATTATTTAGATGTACAAACTTATTGGGCAAAAGTTTTTAAAATTACAAATTGTGCTGGTAAAAATCTTTTTCCAAATTTAGAAGTTGTTATAAAATTTCTTATGATTCTTCCATTTTCTAATTCATCAGTAGAAAGAGTTTTTAGTAAACTAAAGATAACAAAAACTGATTTACGAAATAAATTATCTTCAAATACTGTTGCTTCAATTCTTTTTACAAAAGAAGGCATTGAAAGAAATGGTGGTACAAATTTTGAGCCCACAAAAGAAATGTTAAAAAAAAACTGGAAAAAGAACTAGTAATAAATACTATTATTATAAAATATTTTTTATTCTGAACAGTACAAAATGTATGACTTTTTTTCTAAAAAAATTTCTTGTATTCTTTAAATTGAATTAAAATAAACCACTTTTGTTTTTGTTAATAAAAAAAAATTTATTTTTTTTTTAAATTGTTTTTTAATTTTTTTAAACATTGTTTTTTACTTTTTTTTTTTTTTGGATAATTTTTGGGATTTTGGATAATTTTGGACAAACTCCTGGATAATTTTTTGGTTCACTGGTGGCAACACTGGCCTATATAAATTTTTCCACACTCTTCTTGTTCGTTGCCAATACATTTTATCTCATATACTACGTTGCTTTTATCCCTTGTTCCTATTTTTGTTTTTGTTTGCGTGAACAGTGATTTCGTTGTTTTGTTTGCTCTGTGTGCCAATATTATATTGTTGTCTGCTATTATATCTCTCAATTGTATATTTTCTGTAAGTTTGGGATAAATGCTAAGCTGTAGAATTTTGTGCTGCCAGATGTGTTATTGTTTTGTGTATTGCTAATTTTCCCAGTGTTTTTATTTGTGGCTTTGTGTATTAAATTATTAATTATATTTTTCGGAAAACTGTTTTTTGTTAATATTTCTTTAATTTTGTTTATGTTTTTTGATCGAAATTTATTATCACTTAATTGAAAAACTTTGTTTATCATATTTAATGCTGTGTTTATCTTTTGTGTCATTGGTTGCGTAGAGTGAAAATTGATAATGCGGCCAGATGCAATCGATTTAGTGTAGCAGTCTGTTAAAATTTTGTTATTTTCCCTGTGTAGCCTCATATCAAGATGCGGTATTGAATTATCTTCCTCTTTTTCAATAGTAAATTTTAATTTTGTGTGATAACTGTTAAATGTTTTTAAAATCTGCCCTTCGTCTTTTTTTTTGATCACTGCAAAAAGATCGTCCACATATTTAGAAATTAGTTTTATTTGTATGTTATGGTTTTTCCGCAAATCCTCAGTTGTTTGTTCCAATAGGGTATCTAGGACAATGTCTGCTATTGTTGGGGATACTGGATTCCCCATTGGCATACCGTATGTTTGGCTATATAATTTGTCACCAAACATAAAATAATTGTTGTCGTTTAGACAAAATTTAAGTAAAGTAAGAAATTTTGTTCTCGGAATTTTTGTGTGGTTTCTAAGAACGTTCCATTAAACCATAATATTACTTATTGCTAAATGTATCGGTATGTTTGTGAATAATGATACCACGTCCAGTATCATCATCGGTGTGACACATACAAACACATTTTCGCTATACCACTACAATGCTTGTCATGCATTTTGACCGTGTATATCCCGCTTTACATTCTTCTATTTGAAAGTGTTTTAGGCATGATTTAGATGCTGATTTTTAACGACGTCGTTTTTCGACGTCTTTTTAGTTTGTAGGCGAACGGTGTAGAGAAGCAAGAGGGGTAAACAAAAGGACATGATTTCCGTTTTTGAAGACTTTTTGATATTTCTCTTTGCACTCATTTCTTTTTTTCTTGTTACGTTTTATTATTTTTCGTAATTTGAAGTGGCCTCTTCAGTAAGATCAAGAATCGCTTAAATTTTTATTTAATATTTATGCGTAATTCCTTTAAACTGAATAGGTTTTAACTTAAAACTTTTAAATATTGATACGTTCTGCTATTTGATTAGATATTCTAAACATTCTACTCATAATAATTTAAATATTAAATAGTTTTTTGTGTATGAAAAAATCGCTTTTCCGAAAAAAAATTTACAAATAAAAATTTATTTTTGTGCCTAAATCAAACCATTATATATTATACTATTATTCTAATCTTATTTATCCGTCCTATTATGAAATTATTTTGGAAAAAATAGTGCGATTTAATTATCGGCGGGTCTGGAAATCGATGAGTACAAAGTTGGAAAAAGAAAGTACTATCGGGGTCACTTGGTAAAAGGCACGTGGGTTTTTGGAAGTGTTGAACGACTAAGCGGTAAATGTTTAATTTTACCTGTTAAAATCGCAGCCCTGAAGAATGGATACCTATAATTAAGATGTCAGATTTTTTGAAGTTATTTGTTTCTATATATGCATATGTATGTATGTATTGTAGAATTCAATAAAACTTTTAAATTCATAGGCATATAACAGTTTGCCGCTAGAGGTGTACGAGCATATCCGTGTGAATCACTCCATCCATATTTAGGACCCTGACACAGGTCAATACACAAACATAATAGAAGGGTTTTGGCGCCTTCTAAAAAATTCGGTACCTTCTTTCAATAGGAGAGAGAAGTTTTTCAACGGGTATGTCCAAAATTTACAAAGTTTTTAAACTTTGCTGGAGAAATGTATAATCCCAGGAAACCGTCAACAAATCATGAAGAATTTAAAAAATTAGCTGCGGAGGAAGAACTGGATTTCGAAAATAGTTCAGACTCGTCACTGGCTGGAAGTGAGCTAAATGTTACAGATAATAACTTGGATAGATAAATTGAAATTGGATAGAAAAAGGAAAAATGTATTATTTGTGAAAATTTTCATAATAGGACAGATAAATAAGAGTAGAATAATAGTATATTAAGGGTTAATTTCCTGAAAAAAAATAAAAAGTGTAGGTAAAATCCCTAATATATATATCCGGTCCTGAAAGGGCTAAGACGCCAAAACATATATCGAAATGAAGCTAGTGGACCCAGTTTTCATTCAATTGTTGTAAATACCAACATCATATAGATCATTTTATGAGATAATGGGACGTTTTCGGGGAAAAAAAATAAGCAACAAAGTTATGTACAAATCAAGGTCAAAGTTTTGTCGGTCCATAACTCCGAAAATAGGCTCGACGCTTCAAAAAGAATTATTTCTCCTAAATAACAGCCCCCTATCCCCTCTAAAAAAATTTTAAAAATCAGGATATAGCCACTAAACTAGACAGAATTTATTTTGTTTACAATGTAAAAGTATTCATTGAAACTAATTCATCACCTATTGCTTTTGAAAATAAACATTTATTATGAAAGAAATTGGCAGATACACACATTTTTTTAAATTAATGAAACCTGGTTATGTGAATATTTACTTACTTCTTTTATCGTTAATTTCCTCAGAATAATTATTTAAAATTTTTGCACAGAAATAGAATTGAAGTATTTTTGCTTTATTTATCACAAAACTCAATCATATGTTTTTCAAACATGTGTATGTATGTGTTTCTTGCTTGCTAATTCTTATGCGGCCTACACACGAGGCAACCAGTTGAAGCAATGGTTGCATCAACAATGATATACACGTAGCAACGGTTGCCTCAACCAACGAAAAATATCAAAACTTTTTGATATTTCTGGCTAATTGAGGCAACCGTTGCTACGTGTGTATCATTGTTGATACAACCATTGCTTCAACTGGTTGCCTCGTGTGTAGGCCGCATTATGCTGCCTACACACCAGGCAACGGTTGCTTCAACCCAGCCATGTTGAATCAACCGTTGCCTGGTGTGTAGCTCTGTTGCCCATTGATTTTCGTGTTGTATCAACCGTTGCCAGAAATATCAAAAAGTTTTGATATTTTGGGTTGGTTGAGGCAACCGTTGCTACGTGTGTATCATTGTTTACTGCATTTACTTCTTCAGTTCGTCGAAAACAAGCGAAAAGGAAGGTTCGTGCGAAGTAATGTTAAGCGGAAAGCAGGAAAACAAGAAAGTGGCTATTGAGAATAATGAAAATTATGTTAACTTTATTAACGAATATAAAAATTTGAGAGAGCTATGGGAAGCAACTTGTGAAAAATATAAAATTAAAGATCTTAAAAAAAGCATACGAACAATTAAAAATAGAATATAATAAAAAATTAAATTATACTTTTCTTCCGCTTGTGTCTTTTCTGTACCACAGCTACACACAGTAATGAGGTTGCGGCATTCGTTGCCACGTGTGTAGTCAACAAACAAAACACGTTGCTACAACACATTGAAGCAACCGTTGCCTGGTGTGTAGGCAGCATTACTGGCAAAAATATACCCAGTAAAAACTAGCAAATTTTCAAAATGTCACTTTACGCTCTAATTTGTTCTCTTTTACTGGGTTTTTGAAGTAAATGAACAGGATCCAGTAAATTTTGTGATAATTTGTACAAATTATCACGTAAACGAACAAAGCTAAAGATACATGAAGAAATATACATAATGCTTCCGATAGACACTACTACGAAAATTGCAAAAGGTAAGTGATAAATTAAATTTTAAATTAGTAATTTTAATTAGTAATTTAAATTTTATTATGAACATTTTCCTTTTTTTGTTTCTCAGCAGACATTCCTGATGGCGGATCATTGCCATCTGCTTCTACTATAGCTGTTAAATCCCCAGATGATTTCCCTAATATTAAAAGACTCTTGACAACTATTCTTAAGGATACTGATATTAAAATGAAACATGCTGGTAAAAGTTTCAAATATCATTTTCTTACAACAAAGTTCCAAGAATATAACCTTCATGCAACATTTATGTCTTATTTTATACAAAAACATTTATCGAATCAATTTAATGTTCCATTAACTGATTTTCATACTGAGAGAATACTAAAGAGACCAGACAATTATATTATCAAACCTGATATACATAAGGCCATTGTAAAGCATTATGAGATTTACAAAAATCACAAGACCAGGGCCATGGAAATCATAAAAAGCATTAAAATCGTATCATTATCAAGATCCATATATTTCAGACGCGATGATGTTAAAACGGAATTTCATGTAAATGAGGATAATCTGCGGGAAGTAGTGAAATATTTCCAAAAACTTCCATATAGGAAGGTGGAATTAAATTATAAACTTGGTTGTAAATATTTTAATGCGGATTCCGAATTATTATTTGATAATGAAGTAATCTACGAAATTAGAACGTCGTCAAACGAGTCGCTTTCTCATCTTCATAAAACTATAAAAATTTGTAAATTTTACAAAATGATTCTTTTGGCATATGCGTTCTTTAAGAAAACTAAAAATGAGATTAAAACATTCAAAATTTACAATCCTTTGTTGGGAAATGAATATTCAATTGAATTAAAAAACATTGATTTCGATCAGTTTGAAAAAGTCCTCAAAAGAGATGTTGATGCATATTGTAACTTGAAGCATTTTAAAAACATTAATCTAACTTTGGATTTAGATTTATTTCCAAACAATGAATGTACAGCAGCTAATGGAGAGCCGCAAGTGAATGTTGAGTGTGTCAATTCTGGAAAGTCGACAGTTGATCCGGTGGTTTGTGAACATTTAGCTAGCTTTAAAATTAATGATTCTAACGATTCTCAGGTCCAAAAAAATACAAACAAAAAAAAAACTGACACAAAGAAAATTCGGAAGCGGGAGAGGATCTCTAATGTAGAAAACGCTGTTGAATGACGGCCGTGGCGTTATAATTTGTAACTATTCATTCATATTTTAAAAAAATTTAATAAAATGTTTATAATTATTTAAAAAAGTTAATGTTTGATCAAAATGTTTCGTAATTTTTCACTTTTAGTTTTTTATATGAAATTTTATTGGATTATCTTTACATTTTCGTTAATTTATTGGGTATTGGGCCAAGATGTTCCAAATACCAACCTGCTGGAAATAATGCCAAACAATATTATCATAATTTGACCCAGGTTTATTTTGTGAATGAGCGTTATTTCAACAGACAGACGGAGGTTGCTACATCGAATCGAGTTGTACGGATCAAGAATGTATAATATATTCAAACGGACTGATAAACTAATATGTATATACCCTCTGCATGGTGATGTGGAGGGTATAAAAACACTAAAATACCTAACAATTTTTGTTAATTACACTATACAACAATCCGAAAATTGTTGTACAGTGGTATGTATTTTTCAGATATGAATTAATTCTTTTTTAAACAACATCATTCTTTCTATAAAATCACAATAAATAAATCTATAATAATAATAGGCTAGGCGATTTTTTGTTACCGATGTTTTGTTCTACCGTTTTATTCCGATTTTGACCAAACGTATATTATTTGAAAGGCATTTCTTTTTAGCTGTGCACCAGATTTTTAAATTTTTTCATTTATATTGAGTAAATTGCATTTAAAGTTGCTACTGACACATACATAAAATTATACAATGCTGTGTGTGTGTTTATTAAATTTTTTAATGAGTTTGTTATCTTCATTCACAATAATAATAAACCAAAAAAGTGTTGGTTTGTGAATTGCGTAAGTTGAAAAAAAAAGTTGCCTAGAAATTGCACTCGAATTTCGAGCGCTGGAATCTGCTAGTTATAATAAATACTGGTCAAAAAAAGAAAAGCAATTAACTTTAAATTTATATGATAATAGAATTTAAAAGTTAATTACTACGCTGTGCAAAAGTCCGTGTTATGTTATTAACCCTTTGAGGACAATAGTTGCTTATAAGCAACTTCTGACTTTATGACCATATTATTCCCGTATGGGATTCACTGTATTATAACGCTAAATAGCAAGCAACAGAATGATGTTGTGTGTGCAATAAAAGAGAAAAGCAAATGCAATAATGTGTTTACGTTTTTTGCTTTACGCAGTTATTCAGTGTGATTTCATGTGCGCGATCAGTACACGATAAATTTGCTAATAAATAAAAAATATTTTTAAATATTTCTGCATAGCTGGAAAAATTAAAGTGAACAAAATGTTGAAGTACAAGGGTAAGTAAATTTATTTATGTTTTTAGATAGAAAAAAAATTCAATATTTAGAGAGATAGAATTTTTTTAAACCTGAAGTTGCTTATAAGCAACTTTGGTCCATAGTGGATATAGAAAAAGTATAAATTAATTATGTTTGCAGAAAAGCTTACACAGAGGAAAGGCCTGACTGATGCTGAAATTGAAGCTCTTGCAAACTTTGATTGGGACATGTCAGATGCTGAGGCTGAAGGTGATCCTGACTTTGTGGACGAGGCAATTGAGGCAATTTTAGTAAGGGGCGAGGAGGTGGAAGCAGAAATCGTTGACAACTTGCTGAAGGATGATGAGAATATAAACTGCTGTGATGATGAAGAAGTAAGTACTGAGGCTAGTTTTGAGAAAATAGAGCCGTCAACATTGAAGTGGAGAAGACGGGATATGTTGCCTGGAAATGTATTATGGAGGGAAAATGCTGAATGTAATGACGTATATGAGGAAAAAACTCCGATAGAGTATTTTGAAAAATTTTTTGATGAGGAAGTATTTGAACTAATGACTTCGCAAAGCAATTTATATTCAATGGAAACGCTTGTGACAGAATTGAAATGTTCACCATATGAAATGCGATGTTATATCGGGATATTCTTGTATATGGGTATCATAAAAATTCCTCGAACAAGGATGATTTGGTCAAAGGAGTTGAAGTTGAATTTTATATCCGACGGTATGACACGATCAAGATTTGAAAAAATTAAGTCTTCTTTTCACCTGAATGAAAATTCAAAGCAGCCAAAGAAAGATGAACCAAATTTTGACAAGCTATATAAAATACGCCCATTACTGTCACTACTGAAAGATAAGTTCAATAAAATACCTCAAGAAGAACATCAATGTGTGGACGAGCAGATTATAGCTTTCAAGGGGAGGTCAAGTCTGAAGCAGTACAATCCCGCGAAGCCTCATAAATGGGGAATGAAAATGTTTACCAGAGCTGGGGCATCAGGCATTATATATGATTTTTCTTTATATGTTGGCGATGGAACATGTCCAACGTACGGACTTGGTATATCATCAGATATTGTTTTGTATTTGGCTTCAACCATTCCCAAACATGAAAATTACAAACTATATTTTGATAATTGGTTCACCTCAATAAGCCTTATGGTAGCTCTAAAAGGAATGGGCATATTCGCAACTGGCACCGTGCGGCAAAATAGAATGGCTAAATGCGAACTTCTTTCAGAAGCCGAACTAAAAAAAAGTGGTAGAGGTTCGTATGATATGAAATGCGAAGTAACACATAACTTAACTGCAATTCGCTGGATTGATAACAAAAGTGTGCAGCTGTTGTCTACCTATATGTCTGACCAGCCATTGGGATCCTGTAAGCGTTGGTGTGGCAAAGAAAAAAAATTCATACATATTCCCAGACCAGCTATAGTTAACGACTATAATCAACACATGGGAGGAGTTGACTTATCCGACATGCTCATGGAGCTTTACAAAATTAATCATAGATCCAAAAAATGGTATATGCGCATTGTTTACTGGTGCATCGGAGCTGCTGTTGTAAACGCCTGGTTACTCTATCGCAAAGACTTAAAAGCTGCCAAACAAAAGTCTAAACCAATGCCACTAATATATTTTCAAATGGAAATAGCACAATCGCTACTTAGCTCTTCTTCTTCCTCTAACGTCACTAAACGTGCAAGGGGACGTCCTACTACAAACCCCTCACACCCACAGTCCCCTTACACCCAGCAAGCCCTTCGTCATCAGGCAGTATTTGCAGCCCTTCATTAAAACGGAAGTACACCCCAGATCCAGCCAAAACACTGCGATATGACGAAAAAGGCCATTGGGTGGTATGGGGTCAGAAAGGTCGCTGCCGCCTTTGTAAAACTGGAACTCCGCTTTCCAAATGTTCCAAATGTGGAGTTTATTTGTGTTCGAACACAAGCAAGAATTGTTTTCTTTTATACCATACTTAAGTCTTACATTATACAAAAAAACTGCTAAATAAAATATGAAGTATATTCGTAAAAATACCCTATTTTTATTTACCACTATGGACAATTGTTGCTTATAAGCAACTTCTTCTAGGACTTCGTAGAAAGGACATATGACTTTCAGATTTCGCAAACTGCTTATTTAAGCCTATACAAGTAGAATTGGTCATAGTTTGAATTTTTAGTACCAACGGGTTAAAAGCTGTCCTCAAAGGGTTAATTTTAAACATTGTAAAAAATTCGTTACCGAAACTTTTTTATTTTCCGAAATAAAATACTAAAAATAATTTCAGTCTGTCACAGTTAACGAATTATGGCCCCTGGATAAGAATAAAAGTGAAACGAGGACTAAGGTTTGACCGTCTTCTTTAATTACTAAATCAAAATATGGATTTTCAATTGATATTACTCGATACCAAATGCGGTGATTTGCTCCCAGGGCTGAAGGGTATCAAAGATTCAGCATATCCGAATTTAACATTCTTGTTTAAAATTAAAGTAGTTTAATTGTAATTGTTAATAATAATTTTTATTGGGCTTTTTTTTCAAAGACAATGGAAAGAAAAGCTTAAAATTAAGATGTAATCTATTAGTACACAACGAAGAATATTAAACTTATATTGTATTAAAAATGTTAGGAATTCTGTCCTCGTTGAACATGATGTGAAAGTAGATCTCTTAATAATAAAAAATAATGTTTTTATAACCAACTCAAAAGCTCTATAAAAAAGAAGAAAGCAAGTAAGAAAATTATGCGATACCATATACCATGCGTTTAGAGAATTGGTCTTAGTTCCAACTAATTGGGTATAAAAAAAATAAGCATAAACCAAATTTGAGTGGAATTTTAATTATTTTTCTTTGTATGCATATTTGAAAAAGTTCATATCGGATGCTAAATTTATATGGGGGCGAGGTCGAAATTGCACCGATTCTGACCATATTTGGTAAAGTTACTTCCCTACTGTAAAAGCATATACAAATCAAATTTGAGCAATATTTTTGATTTTGATAGGTTTGAGTGAAGATGGGGAATCAGATTTATATGGGGGCTATGAAGAGGAATTGTCCTATAGGGTTTATTTTTGGACTACTGATTGATGGATGTAATAAACACACACAACCCAAATTTGAACGAGTTCTATATATAATTTGGAACTTATAGCAATTTAAGTCGACCTCATAGGGATCATTTGTATGGGGACTATGTCTGAACATGCACCGTTTTTTACAAATTTCTATAGAGTTCGTCCTATGACCGGTACCAGCTTATATCATTCATCAAAATATATTCATATTTGCGACCTGTAGTTTGATTACAGGGTTTATATGGGCACACGGAAGGACGAACGGACATCGCTAAATCGACTCAAGAAGTGATTCAGAGTCGATCGGTATAATAAATGATCTAGCTCTAGGTCAATTATGTATGGTAGTTACAAACATCAGCACAGTCATTACATCCTAACCACATACTGAAATATGGTATAAAAAATATTTTTAAAAATAACCTCTATGTGTGCCTCTAATAAGATCAGAATAACATTTATGATTGAAATTTATTAAAATAACCAAATGGAAATAAATAATTAGTATTAGACCAAGGAAAATCTCTTTGATGGTTAAATATATTGGAAATAAATTTATGGTCATGTAAACTTACTCAGTTATTTCATGTACGGTACTTTAAAATTTTTCGTTCCGAAATTTCCAATTCTTGCATTACAGTACAAAAGCATATATGTACATACATAAGTATACACAGGTACTTATTGGTATATTTTTATTAAAAGTTTTTGAAAAAATACCATAACATTTTTTTTTTAGATGATTTTGAATGTTGATAATATATCAAAAGTTTGTCAAAAGTATTACCAAGATATTTTGAAAGGAAAAATCACATCCCAGTCACCGTTCAAACAAGGCAATTTTCGTTGCGCAACTTTTCTTCAATTCACTTTTAAAGTTGCCTTAATGTTCACACAGATAAATTTATTGCCGCAACTTTTCTTTTGCTTTCAAATTTTTTTATGATTGACAGTTCATTTTATTTCGTTTGTGTAAGAAGAATTTATTATTGGTTCAAATTGAAAAATCTATTTGTGTGAAAAAATTTAAGTCAAAGAAAAAATGAAATAATGAAAAAAATAATAAAATAAATGAAATAATAATAATTTTTCACAGCGAAGCAAAGAATGAAAAGAAATGTCAAATAATAACCTTCAGCTTAGTCAGAGTTTACACAAGGCAACTTTTGTTGCGCAATTCTTGAGTTTGTTGGAGAGAGGGGAAAGAAGAGTGGTATTTGTTACGGAGTTACTTGTACTCGGCAACTCTTTTTGTTGTGCAATTCGTAATTATAAACACGAAGTTAGCTGCAGCTTATTATTTCACATTTATTTTTATTCTTTGCTTCGCTGTGAAAAATTATTTCATTTATTTTATAATTTTTTTTATTTAATTTTTTCTTTGACTTCCATTTTTTCACACAAATAGATTTTTCAGTTTGGACCAATAATAAATACTTTTTACATAAGCTAATAAAGTGAACTGTCAAAAATGTAAGAATTTGAAAGCAAAAGAAAATGAAAAATTGCGGCAATAAATTTCTCTGTGTGAACATTAAGGCAACTTTAAAAGAGAATTGAAAAAAAATTGCGCAACAAAAATTGCCTTGTGTGAACCCAGACTTACTTCGTGTTAATAATTACGAATGGCACAACAAAACGAATTGCCGAGTACAAGCAACTCCGTACCAAATACCTCTCTTCTTTCCCCTCTCTCCTACAAACTCAAAAATGCACAACAAAAATTGCCTTGTGTGAACTGGGCCTTACGAGTTTTTAGTAAAAAAAAACCGGATTTGTTTTTCTTTTTTGGTGTTGAAAAATTCGTGTTGGTTTCACTTTCATGGGTATATTATGAATTACAGAACATAGGTGATATTTACGCTCATCGCTAACTCGGCATACTCGACAGAAGCATGATTGACAATGGAGTGATTGATCGATCAATCAAGCTCGAAGCACACAAGCAACAATATTTTTTTAAAAAGTAAATTTTCTTAAAAGAGGAAAATTTCTTAAAAAAGTACTATTTCTTAAAAAGTACTTTTTCTTAAAAAAGTTTCTTTGCTTAGAAAAGTATATTTTCTCAAAAATGCCCTTTTCTTATAAAACTACATTTTCTTAAAAAAGTACATTTACTTGAAAAAGGTTATTTTTTTAAGAAAAATAAAAAATAAAATAAAAAATAGCAATTCTTAAAAAGTACATTCTCTTAAAAAAAAAGTACCTTTTCTTAAAAAGTTTGTTTTATGAAGTGCATTTTTTAAAAAATGAGTATTTTCGTTTCGTTATCGAATTCTAATGAGGTAATATCAATTTAAAGGGCCATTAATTGACTATATTGTATGTTTGGGTTCTTCTATTGATGTTGAACTATTCTCAAATATTTTGGGTCTAGTCTTTCTCCCTTTGTTCGCCCTACTTCAACCATGGCCTCTTAAAGTAAACTTAACTGAAGAGAGCAAAGTATTCCAATTTCGTATTGACCAGTTCATGTGTTCTTTGGCAAAATTTATGCGAGCCAGACGATTTATCTCTGATATCAGTTGTTTCTTCATAGTACGTAACAACCAAGCTCGGCCCCTATTTCTCGTCGAGAAATAGTTCGAGCACATATTTTTCGTTTCAGATTACTAATGACCTCTGTATGTTCCATTTTTTGACATTTTTTTTTTTTTAATTTTTTGGTGTGGATAGTTATCCTGTCTTTGAATCGTTTTACGGGGACTGCCGCCTAAATTCACGATATTTCTTGCAAATTTTTGAAATTATGAATTTATTCATAGATAATTTGCTTACAAGCAATATCATCTATCATCCTGGTTTTTAACGCTTTACAAGACTTTATTCGTGCCATTAATTTATAATAATTAATTATAAGATAAAAACATTGAAAAATACAATTGTGTTTAAAAACAGTTGAAAGAAAATGTCAGAAACTACAAATAAAAGTTTCCATTGTTTAAAAGTTTCCATTGTTTTGGCATCACTAAAAATACTTTTTTTTCGTTTAACTATTTTTTATACTGTTTACAATGACTTTGTGCTGATTTTTGTAACTACCAAAAATATTTGCGCTAGACCCATCTTTTATTATATCGATCAATTAGCTATGTATGTCCGTCTGTGTGTCCATGTAAACCTTGTAATCAAATATCGCAAATATGAATATATTTTGATGAAATTTCGTGTATAAGCTTATATCGGCCATAGCATGAATTGTATTGAAATTGGTGAAAATTGGTGCATGCTCAGATCTAATCCCGATACAAATGACCCCTATGAAATTGAAATTGCCATAATATCCAAATTATCATATAGTCCTAATCATTAGTCCTAAAATAAACCCTATATGACAATTCTTAGTCATAGCCCCCATATCAAGCTGCTTCCCGATCTTCACTTAAATATATAAAAAAAAATAATAATGCAAAGATTTTTCTCAAATTTTTTAAATATATTCTTGCAAAATATAAGTAACTTTATGAAATATGGTCAGGATCAGTCCATTTTTTTACCTACTCTCCATATATATATAGCATCCGATGTCAATTTTTTCATATTCAAGGGCAAAAAATTTAATAATGCCAATCTAATTTGGGTGTATGCTTATTTTTTATATCTAATTAGTTGAACCTAAGGAAAAGGGGGTCTATACGCAGGGCTATATTTTCTTACTTTTTACTGCATTTTGTTTTTAAATTCATTATTTTTCATAGAGATCAATTCAAGGAGTGATTTCGCATATTAAAATAAATACATGATTTTGGGAAGTGAAATTATCAAAAAACAAAATGGCCAATTTCAGAATTTTGTAAAAGTTTTCAACGAATAGTCACCCACCGTATGTCAAAGTACAAAACTTAACAACATTGCACAAAGAACAAGTAAGAAAATTATAGTCGGTCTAGACCGACTATACGATACCCTATACCATGCGTTTAGAAACCCTATCTCTTAGGCCCAACTAACTGGACATTGAAAATAAGCAAAAACCAAATTTGAGTGGGATTTTTATTAATTTTTTTTTCTGCAGATATGAAAAAGTTCATATCGGATGCTATATCTATAAAGGGACTAGGTCCAAAAATGGATCGATCCTGATCATGTTTGGTAAAGTCTCTTGTATTTTGCAAAAATATGTACAAACAAAATTTGAGAAGAATCAGTTCAATATTTTTGTTTTTTAATAAATTTAAGTGAAGATCGGGAAGCAGCTCTATATGGGGTCAAAGGGATCATTTTTGGACTACTCATTAGTGGATGTAATGAACGCATACAAACCCAATTTGAGTAAGATCTATATGACAATTTGGATCTTATGGCAATTTATGTCGATTTCATATGGGTAATTTGTATGGGGGCTAGGTCTGAACATGGACCGATTCTCACCAATTTCAATAGCGTTCATCCCATGGCCGATAAAAGCTTATATACCAAATTTCACCAAAATATATTCATAATTGCGACCTGCAGTTTGATTACAAGCTTTACATGGACACACAGACGGACGGACGGACGGACGGACGGACATTGTTAAATCAACTCAGAAAGTGATTCTGATTCGATCGGTATAATTAAAGATGGGTCTAGGTCAAATATTTTTGGTTGTTACAAACAGCAGCACAAAGTCATTATACCCAAACCACATAGTGGTATAGGGTATAAAAACCGTAGTTTATATAAAAAAAATAGCAGCACAAACTCGCAAAATAATATAAGAAAATTGATCAGAGACCAGCGTCAGCAAAATTAATACCGGCTTCGTGTAGCCGCCGAGCAGGCCATATTTTGCCGCTACCGGTCTTTTGCAGCCGTAACTAAGAATGATAGAATAGTTGGCCGTACCTACCTTACGATACGAGAACTTTTGGTATAAATAAAAGTATTTAAATATTTACAGACATATTCAAAAGTTTATGTTATGCACTCAATGTGCGCTTCTGTTTTTAAGTCTTGTACTGGTTGTTCGTGAGTCTACTCATGTTTTTTTAATCTGACTAATCTCCTTATTTTTGCTTAAAATCAACTCTGATTTTTTGTTATCAGTAATTTTTTTTTCTTAAATCACCTCTGATTTTAATATTTGTGTTTCAATTTAAATAGTTGAAAAAGTAAAAAAAAAATTAGAACTATGAAAAAAAAAACATTTAAAAATGAACTGTAAATAAGTATATATTTTGTTTCATTGAGATTTTTAGTTGATTTTGTTACTATAAAAAAATGTTGATAGAATTGCGATAATGACAGCACTTATCCAAGAGTTAAGTAGTGTGTATGCCTAAGTTAACATACATAGTTTGTAAAATTGTGTTATGAATCAGAAAAGCTTATTCAATAGATACGCAATGTCTAAATTTTGGTTATGAATACGGCTGTTACAGTCTAGTGACTAAATATGTTTTGATATTTTTTATGATTTAGATGTTATCTCAATTTCTGAACCACAATACATATAGAAATTGTTTAAAAACTCGATTGAATTGTTAAAAAAAAAAAAAAAAGAAACAAAGAAGGTGGCTTATCAGTACACGATCGACAGTTTTGAATTAGAAATACAAAAAAATTCTTTTAAATTAAACCGTGTTGGAAGAAAATCTGGCAATACTGTCAACCTGACACTCATCTTATACAACTCTACTTTTGACGTTTCTTCTTTTTTGTAATAACTTCCTTTTTTATACTTATTATCTCTGTCTCGTCATAACCCTCATACAATAAAGTTCACCTTTTTCTATTTCTAAGAGTAAAACTATCCGCTTTTTATTTCGCCATCACAACAGGTTATGGGCCCAGGTTGTGCTCAATAGTTTTGTTTTAGAAGTACGAAGGGTTATATATATTTTTGGAGTTTTGTAGTTGAAAAGTTAATTGGCCGTGAGAACTACACAACGTGGGCGTTTGCTGTAAAGAATTTGTTACAGCATGAAGAATTGTGGGACACCGTCCAGGGAAAATACCCAACAAGTGGCAAAAATCCAAAAGTGGATATGAAGGCGAAAACCAAAATTATTTTGTTGGTGGACAAAATAAATTACGTCCACATAGAAGATGCCGAGACATCAAAGGAGGTATGGGACAAGCTAAAGTCTGCCTTCCAGGATTCTGGACTTACACGTCGAGTGGGGCTATTGCGTCAGCTCATATCGACGAATTTTTCAGCATGTGCAAGCATAGAGGAATATGTAAGTCAAATCGTGTCTACGGCGCACAAGCTAAAAGAAGTCGACATGCCTGTGAGTGACGAATGGATTGGCACTCTTCTTTTGGCCGGACTCCCGGAGGAATATGCGCCAATGATTATGGGCATAGAGAGCTCAGGCGTAAAAATTTCTTGTGATTCCATTAAGACCAAACTTCTTCAAGACATCAAAAAGTCAAATGACAGCAGCGGCGCAGCCTTTTCTGCGGCAAAGAAGAAGAATCACAAGAGAGGAATACGTTGTTACAATTGTAATCGCACTGATCACATCGCTGCCAATTGTTTTAAGAAGAAGCAGGACAACAAGAAGGAGCATGGCTTACATATGTCCATGCGCAAAGAGTGGTTCGTCAGCATTCGAGAATCAACTGTCAAAGAAATTTTTGTTGCCAACAAAGAGAAATTGACTGTTGAAGGTATCGGTAACATAAATTGCAAGCTTGATGTGAATGGGGATAAGCTGGATATAACAATTTACGATGTTCTTTATGTGCCGAACTTAACCGTAAATTTGTTATCCGTAAGTCAAATCATCAGCCGAGGCTATGCAGTTCAATTTCTGAATGATAAATGTCAGATCACAAGAGACGGTAAAGTGATAGCCAGAGCCAAACTTCAAAATAATATGTTTAAATTGGAGGGTAGCACAGGTAGCACACATCATATGTGCATGGCAGCTAACACAGACGACGTTGGTATTTGGCACTCACGTATGGGGCATTTAAATATTGCGGACTTAAAAAGAACACAACAGCTGGTTGACGGCATGAAGTTAGGGATGTCATCGCAAGAAAATTGTACATCGTGCCTAAAGGGGAAAATGTCCAGGAAGCCGTTTAAAACATCAGAAAATCGAAGAACCGACATGCTTGAGCTCATACATTCGGACCTTTGTGGACCAATGGAGGAATCGTCTTTTAATGGAGCTAAGTATTTTCTGACATTTACTGATGACCATACACGTAAAGTTTTTATATATTTTTTGCAGGCAAAAACGGAGGTACCAGCATTTTTCCAACAGTTCAAGGCCAGAGTAGAGAACGAAACTGGTAAGCGTATAAAATGCTTGCGTACAGATAACGGCACAGAATATTGCAACAAACAGCTTTCGGCAATGCTGAAGACAAGTGGCATACAACACCAAACCACAGTACCATACAGCCCCCAACAGAACGGCGTCGCCGAACGTATAAATCGCACCATAGTCGAGAAGGCGCGCTGTATGTTGCTACATGCTGGTCTGCCGAAAAGGTTTTGGGCCGAAGCTGTTGCAAATGCCGTTCATGTTATCAATCGCTCCGTTTCTGTCGCTATTGCAAAAAATATTCCACAAGAACTCTGGACCGGCGTTAAAATTGATTTGTCACATCTACGTGTCTTTGGATGCCGTGCTGTTAGTTATGTGCCAAAAGAGAAAAGACGAAAATGGGACGATAAATCGAAAGAATGCATTTTCACCGGCTATTGTGAAGACACAAAAGGCTACCGCGTCTTCTTGATCCTAACACGCTCTGCCTGATTAAAAGCCGTGACGTTGTATTTTTTGAAAATGAATTTCACCACAACAAATTTAAGACTGCTGCCGACGACGATGTTTGATTTTATAAACATTATTTTGAGTCATATAGTGATGGCACAGTACGTTTTGATGGTAATTGCGCAACAGATGATGACAGCGTTGATACGAGAGACCTAGAGAGTGAAGGCGGTGACACACGAGATGATACAATTGCTGAAAGCAATGAATCTACGATTGAGAATGAAAGTGATGAATCTCTTGAATTTTATGAACCTGACGAGACAATTTCAAATGAAGCCAGTGATGTTCAACTATCAAACAGTGATGGCGCTGTTAGACGTTCAGAACGCACTCCGAAGCCGATAAATATGAAAGATTACCATCTGTATTTAGTGGCAAGTGGCGTTGATGATCCACTCACAGTAGATGAGGCTCTCAGAGATGTTGATGCCAAACAGTGGAGGCAAGCGATGAACAGTGAGTACCAGTCATTAATGAAAAATGAAACATGGGCATTAGTGGACATACCCCAAGGCGTGAAACCAATAAAGAATAAGTGGGTTTTCAAAAGAAAACGGGACGAAAATGGCAACATCGTCAAATACAAAGCTCGATTGGTTATTAAGGGCTGTTCACAGAAACCAGGCATTGATTTTCAAGAAACGTATTCGCCTGTGGTGCGCTATACTTCAATTCGATATTTGTTATCAATTGCTGCTCAATTTGATTTGGATATTGAACAGATGGATGCTGTTACAGCTTTTTTGCAAGGAGACCTTGATGAACAAATATTTATGGAACCACCAGAAGGAGTGACGGGCAATTTCGAAGGCAAGGTGTGTAAACTCAACAAGGCACTTTATGGCTTGAAACAGGCGAGTCGGCAATGGAATAAAAAATTAGATGCGGCCTTGAAAAGTTTAAAATTGCAACAATCTAAAATGGACCCATGTATTTACTACAGAATAAGTGGTACCAAAATATTTTTTCTATCAGTTTATGTCGACGACATTCTGATTTTCAGAACTGCAAAGACTATTTTCCATGAAGGATTTAGGTGCAGTAAATAATTGTGTGGGTCTGCATATCACCAGAAATCGTGAAAAGGGGAAAATATATGTTGATCAGACTATGCACACAAAAGAATTTCTGCGTCGATTCAATATGTCAGAATGCAAGCCGATTTCTACGCCCTTTGATATAAACGTTAAACTTGAAAAGCCTAAACCTGGATCGAAAGCTCCTGAAAATGTTCCATATCAGGAGGCCATTGGCAGTTTGTTGTACTTGGCCCAAGGAACGCGACCTGATATATCTTATGCGGTTAACTTCTTGAGCAAGTTTAATGGAGAATTCGACAATACACATTGGTCAGCAGTGAAGAGGGTTTTCAGATACTTGAAAGGGACAATGAATGCTACCCTATTCTTCAGAAAAAATGACAATCTTTTGATCAGCGGTTTTTGTGATGCCAACTATGCTGGTGACGTTTCAGATAGACGCTCATGTACTGGCTATGTTTTCATGCAGCAAGGAGCCATTAGTTGGAACAGCAAAAGACAGTCAACAGTGGCGCTCTCAACAACAGAGGCCGAGTACATGGCCATGTCTGCAGCCGTACAAGAAGCGGAATGGCTTCGACAATTTCAGAAAGAATTCTTTGCCCATATTTGCGATGACACGATCCATTTGCGATGCGACAACAAAAGTGCTATCAATTTAGCGAAGACCGAGGCCTACCATGGACGTTCGAAACACATTGATGTGCGCCATCATTTTGTGCGTGAAAAAGTAAATGATGGGCAAATAACATTGGACTACGAAACATCGGAAAATATGGTTGCTGATTTTTTAACAAAGCCCCTAGTAAAGGAGAAGCATATGAAATGCGCCAGGATGTTAGGACTCCATTTGGTATAGCCAGCTTTAGTGGAGGTGTTGGAAGAAAATCTGGCAATACTGTCAACCTGACACTCATCTTATACAACTCTACTTTTGACGTTTCTTCTTTTTTGTAATAACTTCCTTTTTTATACTTATTATCTCTGTCTCGTCATAACCCTCATACAATAAAGTTCACCTTTTTCTATTTCTAAGAGTAAAACTATCCGCTTTTTATTTCGCCATCACAACAAACCGTGAGACATTTAGGTAGTGGAAAAAACAGGCATTACATTTAAATTCTAACAGAACAATTATTACATTATAATAATAAAATTCAATTTCTCTCTCTTGTAGAGTTTCAATGTTGTTGAAGACTGTCAACATTCCGATCACAAGAAGCCTCTTCAAATCAAAATGGTCTACATTCAATGTAGTCGATTATAAAATTATAAATTATGAAATAGTGAAAACGCTTTTCCAAAAAATAATTACATGCGTGTTATTTATATTCTGTATTATTTCTTAGTTTTTATTGTTTCTATGTGTCTAGAGCAGGTTTCTAGCCGCCGTAGAACATATTTTAGGTAACTTTTGCCGCTAGTTATTAGTGCCCGGCACAGTACTCTGATTTCAACACGAAAAGTAAACAGATTATAATATGATGGCGTTGCGATATTTTGGTACGATCGGTTAAACAAATTAAATGAGAAAAAATGGTTATTGTGGTATGTCGCCCCAATTTTGATTAATGGCTTGGTAGTAATGAGGGGAATAACTTAATACAGTTTTTGTTATTTGAGTTGCGTATTTTTTTTGAAGCTACTATAGATACATATGATTTGTTAAAGATACATAGTGCAATATACATAATGGCTCCGATAGATACTGCTACAAAAATTGCAGAGGGTAAGTGTTTAATTAATAAATATTTAATCAAAGTTGTTACCTTATTTTTGTGAGTGTTAATGTTCCTGTTGTTTCTTTTAGCAGACATTCCTTTTAGAATACCACTGCCATCTGCTCCTCATATCATAGCAAATAAGTCTCCAGATGATTTCCCCAATATTAAACTGTTCTTGAAAACTATTCTTAAAGATACTGATATTAAATTGACATATGTTGGTGAAAAATTTCGGCATCATCATCTTACAAAAAAGTTCCAAGAATATAACCTTCATGCAACATTTATGTCTTATTTTATACAAAAACATTTATCGAATCAATTAAATGTTCCATTAATTGATTTTCATACTGAGAAAATACTAAAGAAACCAGACAATTATATTATCAAACCAGATATACATAAGGCCATTGTAAAGCATTATGAGATTTACAAAAATCCCAAGATCAGGGCCATGCAAATAATAAAAAGCATTAAAATCGTATCATTATCAAGATCCATATATTTCAGACGCGATGATGTTAAAGCGGAATTTCATGTAAATGAGGATAATCTGCGGGAAGTAGTGAAATATTTCCAAAAACTTCCATATAGGAAGGTGGAATTAAATTATAAACTTGGTTGTAAATATTTTAATGCGGATTCCGAATTATTATTTGATAATGAAGTAATCTACGAAATTAGAACGTCGTCAAACGAGTCGTTTTCTCATCTTCATAAAACTATAAAAATTAGTAAATTTTACAAAATGATTCTTTTTGCATTTGCGTTCTTTAAGAAAACTAAAAATGTGATTAAAATATTCAAAATTTACAATCCTTTGTTGGGAAATGAATATTCAATCGAATTAAAAAACATTGACTTCGATCTCTTTGAAAAAGTCCTCAAAAGAGATGTTGGTGTATATTGTAATTTGAAGAATTTTAGAAACACTGATCTAGCTGTGGATTTAAATTTATTTCCAAACAATGATTGTAAAGTAGCGATCGGAGAACCACAAGCAAATGTTGTATGCGTCAATCCTAGAAAGTCTATTACGACGCTAGCCGCTAATTTAGATCCGGTGGTTTATGAACACTTTGGCAGCTTTAAAATTGATGATAATGACTGACGTTACTCGTGTCCATACAAATACCAACAAAAAAAAAAAACCTGATACAGGGAGAATTCGTAAGTGGGAGAGGATCTCTTGTGAAGAAGCAGCGCTGCTGAACAACAACCGTGGCCAAAAAATTGCTAAACGCAGCGTTAAAAATACCAAGCGTTAAAAAATAAGTGGGAAATAGGTCTTTTGAAAAATGTTTTACAACTTGTCAACATATGAAGCGGGTGGAGTCTTTTTAATGTTTTTTTGTTTGTTTTTTCGTTTTTAATTGTTTACTTATAAAAAAATTCTTATTCTTGTTTTATATTAATAATACATGCTGAGGATGATCTTCGAAGAGGATCGAAATATTCGTGTAAAATAGAAATATAAAAAGAAATAAAAAACTGACCTTAGGCTGGAAAAATTAAAATAACTAATAATGTTTTAAAATTTGTAAATATTCATTCATATTTTTAAAAATAAATTTAATAAAATTAAAGAAGTTTTAACTGTAATTCAAAATGATCCTGGATTTTTTAAAGGTTAAAAGTCGACGTTCTTAATCCTAAACATCTTTATTAAAGGAAAATGTTGTAAGCTAAAAGTCTATGAAGCTATTACTCTTTATCTTCTGTAATTAGCTTATAATTTTAATAAGTTAATTTTTATAAATATTGACCTTTATTAACCTTTTTAAAAAATGATAAAACAATAATGGCAAGAAAAGCTTAAAACTAGAATGTAATATCTTAATAAACAAAGAATATTAAAGTTATATTCTATTAAAAATTTTAGGAATTACATAAAACACAACTACATAATGGTTTTAAAACTAACCTCAGATTAAAATATATGACGTAATGGAACAGACATTAAAAGATTATTGAAATTTATTAAAATAATCAAATGGCAATAAATAATTAGTATTAGATTAATTAAAATTTCTTTGATGGTTAAATATATTGGAAATAAATTTGGGTTCATAAAAACTTATTCGAGTTGCAAACCTTCCAAAATGTCACAATGCAGTACCTTCAAACGTTTCCTTCCGACATTATCAATTGTTTCATTAATGTGAGAGAAATAATCGAAAAGCATATAGGGTAAGTGTACCAGTAGTCGGCAGTTTAACTTTTTTTTTTTCTTTTTCAAGCTCGTTCCATTACAAATGTGAAACTGCTGTTGGGATGTTATTTATTTAATACGATTTTGTAATTAGTTTTGTTTAATATTTATTTAACTATTTTCACAAATAAAATTATTAAATATGAGTAATTTACGTACTTCTTAAAACCCATCGGTTTTCCCAGTGGTCGGCACCTATTATCCTAAGCTCGGCATAAGATGACCCTATTGTCGGCATTAAAATTTTAAAAAAAGCGAAACATCATATAGAATTTCAAGGTGTTTTTATTTAAAATTAAGTTATTTACATTTTGAATGTTTATACAGATACGAGATCATTTCATTTATATCTAATAAAAACTAAAAAATATTTTAAAAATATGGGCACTTATTTAGCATTAAAAAAGCGTTGGAATTAATTATAATTCTTATTATTAAGTACGATAAGTATAATAGAAACTAAAAAAAGAAACAATTCAATAGGTACATATGTATGTAGCTGCAAAGGTACGTGAGATCCTTAAAGTTCAGAATCACTTACTACTTAAAAATTGTATTAGGTACATTAAATAAGTCTGTTGATTTTACATGCTTCACACATAAAATCCAGTCTGTTTGGTTTTACATGCTTCACACATAAAATCCATTTCGATAGCATCCTCGTAGGCTAATTCCTTTAAAATAGTGCATTTGAGGTGAAACCACTGAGGACAATTATCGCATCCTACGTTTTTTAGAGCGTTATCCTCAGCATCGGTATCCAAGTCTTCTTCGAATGTGCTACAAACTTGTTTTTTCTTTCCTGTTTTAACTTTTTTCGGCTTATTTTCATTTTCCATTTTTCTTTTTTGGCGTTGAAGTTTTCTTGATTTAATAGCTTCTGCTTTGGCTACTTTCTCCCTTTCTTTTGCCTCCATATGGTTCCTCCATCTTGAGGATTTTGAGGATTTTGACAATTTTGGAAAATACAAATGTTTTTCGAATGTAGGTAACATGGAAATTGCTTTATTTTTAATAAGAGTAGCGCCTATAGGATGTTAATAATAGTTGAAATAAATATATACCTGGAATGCATGATAAATTAGATATAATTTTTAGTAACCTGTACTTGGAGAATAGCTAATGGACTTGAAGACGTTGTTTATAGTGCCACTAGCTGATGACGTAGGAGAGATACAGTCTGTAATCAATTCAAATGTTTGAATATTCTCTGGAAGAGTGAGTGGGACTGGACTTGAGCTATGGTTAGGTTCAAACAAATCATCTTTGGAACTTGTTGGAGATAAACAGTGAGCATGTACGGATGGTAAGGTTGGTTCTTTTATATTCTTTGTCTGCATTTCCAAAACCCCTTTTTCATTAATTACATACGTTCCCGACTGTAAATTGACGTCACCAAAAATTTCAACCGTTTGGTCATTTCCTGTTTGCTTTAAACCACAGATCTCTTCAATAATGATATCGGAATTAACACCACGTTCTCGCAATTTCGTAGCTAGTTTGTTAATAATTTTGATAGCTATATCACAATCTGTTCCCTGAAATGTTGTCTCGATTTCGTGTCGACCAGCGACCAATAACTCTGATTGATTTTGAACACATTTGGTGTAGTCGACATTCTCAGGGTTAAAAGGATATAACCCACACTTCCGAAATCCATTTTTAATTGTGTCTTCCAGATTTATGTTAGAACCATATTGAGGAGCGGACAAAATGTTGACTTTGAAACCACTTTGTTACTATTTTCCTGTTTCAACTGCCATTCCCTAACAGTTTTCTTCCACTCTGATTTCAACGGTTTAAATACGCTTACATCCGCAGGTTGCATGATGTGTGTGGTGTTTGAAGGAAGGGCATATACGATAATACCATTGCTCTCGCAAAACTTACTCAACTCCAACGTCATATGAGATTTATGACCATCCA
The DNA here is from genome assembly GCA_963682025.1 of Cordilura impudica. NCBI lineage: Eukaryota > Metazoa > Arthropoda > Insecta > Diptera > Scathophagidae > Cordilura > Cordilura impudica. Next base: position 31,337,898 of record OY821518.1, on the reverse strand, counting down.
CAAATAACAGAATTGGTCGCTGAATAATGTGCTCATTAAGCCAACTATGAACCCCAATGACGATATATTCAAAAAATGTCTCGCTTACCATCCATCCGGTTTCCGACTTACCTAAAAACCAATTCTCTGGAAGGCTATTTACGATATCTTTAGGTGGCCGCACATATGGAAAAACAACCATTGGCCATTTGCTGAAAACACCAACAGCCCCGTAACGGTTTCTTTCTCGTTTCCTTTTTGAATGGTACAAACGTTTTTATATCCTTTTGGTGCCAATACTTTTCCCGTTTTAGGGCACATACTGAAGCTGGTCTCATCTCCATTAAAAATTCGAGATGGATCATCTAAAATGTCCAAAGCGTTCTCTTCAGTAAGAAATTTTTTTAATTCTTCGAACCATTTTCCTATATATTCTTGGGTTATTACCACTTGCCCTTTACAAATACCTTCCGCATCTCTGAGACTTAGGTTAGGGTGCCGTTTTAAGAAGCCAAAATACCACTTCCTTCCAGGTTTACCATTTACAAATGGTGTGGTTCGTTGATCTTCTTTCACTATTTTTTCGACAGTATTCAACAAGTCTTGAGGTTTTAACGGAAATCCACATTTTGCAAGATCTCCACACCATTTCGCCAGACGTTGCTCTTCAGCATCAGTTAAAACTGTTTGTGGACCCATTTTCCTGGCGCCATCAGCAATACGGCCATGGATTCTATCTTGTATAGTGGTACACGGCACACCATATTTTTTGCTTGCACCAGAGATAGAAGTTGTCCCTTTTCTTATTTCATTTAAAGCAATTTTCATCGACTCTTCTGAATATTGCTGCATCGACCTTTTTCCTTTAGTGGACATATTTGAAAACAGAAAAATGTCTGAAATGTCATGAAGTACCTATTATTTCTACCGAATAACAAAACTTCATCCTGTTTTGAGATTCCCAGTTATTGAATTTAGCTAAACAAGTTGCTGCCGACTTCGGAACACTTATGTCCTATACGCGGCAGGTCTCAATATAAACTATGCCGACTACTGGGTAAACTTTTTTTTTCTCATTTTCATTATACAGAGTAGAAAGAGAGATGAATAATGAACAATTTTTTAAATTTTTAGCTTAATCTGAGAAAAAACCAATTTACCAGTAGTCGTCACCCCCCCCTGCCGACCATTGGAAATCATAGAAGTTTTTGTTCCTAATATCGGCAGCAATTAAAATGGACAAAAAAATATATTTTTTACCGAATTTTTCACTTTAAAAACAATATTTAAATTGTTTTCTTTCTTAAGAAACACTTGTTAAAAAAATCACTCAATTTAATATCAATACTTACTTGTTTAAGTAACTCTACCGCACTTCTTGAAATACTGTCACTGAATGATGACAAAAATACATCAAATTAAGCATCCTACTCAAATTAACTCATTTCATAAAGAGAAAAAAGTATATTTCCAAGGAAAGCTAAATTTTATTTAGATATATAACCGCCGTTATTCTTATTTATTTACATTTTATATAAAAAAAAAAATGCCGACTACTGGTACATGCCGACATTAGGGACGTTTACCCTATGTATATTTATACTTGCCCCGTAAAAATTATGAAAAAGGAACCTTATATTTTTTTTATATGATTTAGAACATACATATATTCCCAAGGCCCATGCACATTTGTTTTTGTGAAAGCACTTGGGCATAGGCAGTGTAATCTAATATACACACAGAGTACTCAGCACCAAGCAATACAAAATACGCGAACAATTTTATTTTATGTTGTTTTTTCTTGTTTATACGAAGGAGCATAGCAAGAATACTTTCGTATGCTTTGTTCGTACACATTAGCACTTGGAAAATCAGTGTAAGTCTTAAGTTTAAAATTCCAATTATTACTTTATAAAAGGAGCTATATGTATTCAGGCGAGAAGTGGGAAAGTGTTTTTTTCACTTACAACTTTAAGTCTGAAGCAGAATGCTCACAAATTATTAAGACTAAGTCTGGGTTCACACAAGACAATTTTTGTTGTGCAACTTTTTTTCAATTCTCTTTTAAATTCTCTTTTCGTTTTCTTTTGCTTCTAAATTCTTAAACTTTTGACAGTTAATTTTATTTAGTTTGTGTTGTGGTTCAAGGTCAAGAATGATAAAATACAAGATTACGCCATCCCAACATTTTCCCGTTAGATGACGTCACAAGTCTATCGCAAGGGCTACCACGTATGTTTCATGTGGAAAAATTATAAAATCTTGCGAAAAATTTATGTTTTATGGAATAGTTGGCAACCCTTCAACTAAAATCACTTTGACAGTTCTCAAAAAAATATTAAATCAGTTCTTGTTATAAATTACAAATTGAGCCTTATATTTTATGAAAAACATTATTAAAATAATTAAAATTAATAAAAACAATCAGTAAAGTGTGTTAATAAGTTGCAGTATAAAGAAAAACTAAAAAACAAAAAGGCAGAAAAAACGTAAACATGCGGTGTGCAGTGGGCAAATGCAAGCAAAATAATAATAAAACAAGTGAGAAATTAAAAAAAACTAAAATTTTGGGTGTTTTTAATAAGTTGATTATATTTTTTAATAAAGATGTATCGTTTTACAAGTTTCCGAAAGATGAAGCACTAAGGAAGCTTTGGATATTGTTTTGCAATCGATGCAATTCCGTAGATGTTCAAAAAGAAAAAATTTGTGCCTTACGTTTCAAACAAGAGGATTTTGAAAGAAATATGAAATTTGAAATGGGTAAGTTATCACAAATTTAAGTTTAAGAGATTATCACTTAATAATTATAAATAGGATTCTGCAAACGGGGTACACGAAAATTGAAACCGGGAGCAGTTCCCAACATAGAGACGAGCGCTATTGCAAATGACATTGAAATTTCAAATAAAATTGCAAATCCAATTGAAAATCGATGAGAAGTTGAAATTCCTAATGAATTTGAAACACTTACAAGCGATGAGAAAAACACTTCAATGACTGCTGGCATTGTGGAAGATAGCCTACAACTGTACACAAAAAGTTTGGAAATGAAAATGTATGTAAGTTTTTAAAAAGTGCACAAATACTTATTTAACATCGTTTTTAGAGATGCATTGCGCCAGGAGAATAGTATGCTGAAAATGGTTCAAAGTCAATCTGCGATCACAATAAAAAATTTGTATCGTCAAGTTCGGAGCTTAAGTACTACTAACACAAATCTTGAGAAAGCATTGAGTCGTCTGTTTACTAAAGGCCAAATAAAAAAACTAAAAAACGGTGATAAAAGGCAAAACTTTACAGACGCAGATATTGCCCAATCAATCACTTTGTATTCCACAAGTGCCAAGGCTTACAAGGCTTACAAATGCAGAAATTGCTCAAAATGTCAATAAACGAAAGAGGAAATTTAATAAAACAACAACGTAACGTTCAAATATTGTTTAGTGTTTAATAAATAAATTAACAATATATATATAAATAGTTTACATATTAATATATAAATATTTCAAGGAACATAAATATATATATGTATATATGATAAATCTACTATATATTTATATAAAATTAAATGTACTAAAAATTTAATATAACGATATTCTTAATTGAATTTAATTTTTTTTAAAATCTAAATTAAATATTTATATGTATATTAATTGATATCTACTAATCCTATTAGTTGTAAACTACAATTAAAAATCCTGTATCATTCCTGTATCATTCGACATAGTTTTTAAAATTTAAGAAAAAAAAACATAAAAGTTAAGATTAATATTTATTAATAAATTTTTATAATTTTTAAATAATATAGAAATCTAATTAAACCCTCATATTTTAAATGCTTCTTATATATTACTTAAATTAAAAAAAAGTTGAAAAAATTAATTTAAAATAAATAAATTTATAAAAAATAAAAGTTTTTTACTAACAAATTATTTGAGGAAAAAAATAATAAATTATCCCACTGTTGCAATGTTATTGTTTATGTATAAACATAGACATAAACATAAGAGTTTGACAGCTCAAAATTATTAGCCAATAGGAACACAGCTTGCGTGACGTCACAAATCTAGCAGGCGCAGAAAATTGTATTAGTGTCCGCGGGATGGCGTAATCTTGTATTCTATCATTCTTGGTTCAAGGTAAAAAATCTATTTAAAAAAATGGAAGTAAAAAACAAAAATGAAATAATCGAATCTATAATTGACTGCATTGGAGAAGCTATAAATTTAGATTCTGATGACAATGAAAAGGACGATATATTAAATGGTTTGTATGGCGTATTTAGTTCTGAAATATAATATTATTTTCTTTATTTTCCAGAGAGAAGCAAAGGCTTTCTCGTGGAAGACACGTTGTCGAGCATGATTTTGGTATATTAGCCAATCGGTTTAGAGTTTTTTTTAGCTCCAATGAACTTAAAAGTGGAAACTGTGGAGTCAATAACATTTGCTTGCTGCATATTACATAATTATTTGTTGACAACAGACGATACATATATAAATAGCATTGCAAATACCCCGGCTGAAATAAGTAACAACTTAAGCAGTGTATATAATCCTCGAAAGGGTGGTGCAGAACTCTTACGTCAACAGTTTATGGAGTATTTTAACAACGAAGGCAAAGTGGATTGGTTGTGATATACTTAATTACTATATATATATAATACGGTAATGCAATAAGTTTAATAATCCATTCATAATCGAATTGACTGGTTATTTTTTATTTTTCAGGTGGAATAGCATAAATCATTCCGGCCTTTGAAGTTCTTTTTTATTAATTCACGTTTTTCAAACAACAATCTTACATTTAGTACTAATTAACAAATTTTTTTCCAAACCATATATAACCGTATCATCCGTTATGTGATCTTTTATTCAGTATTAAAATGTTTATTACTTACATATGCACATATAAACATAAATTTCCATACCAATAAAAAAAAGAAAACTTGAGAAATTCAAAAAATATATTTGTTCTTTTTATTCAGAAAACAATTGAAGGAATAACTTATTTGTATACCTTTTCCAATTGTATTCCATTAAATATCAATTGTATTTCAAAAAGTATGAATTGTATTTCAGAAAGTATCAATTGAATTTCAGAAATATAGGCAGAATGCTAATACAATTGAAATTCAATTGATATTTAATGAAATACAACTGATATTTTCTGAAATTCAATTGATTTTTAATGAAATTCAATTGGAAAAGGTATAATTGCAATTATTTAAAAATGCACTAAAAATATATCCTCTTATATCACGTTCATATTCAATAAATAGAATATGCCTAATCACAACAATTAAATTAAATTTATTTGTACTGTATTTTTGGTGAAGCTACGAAAAAGATAAATAATATTAAATATTGGAACATATGTATGTATTGACATGCGTTTTTTTTATTACCTGATCTACAATATTAATTTAAATCTTCCTCATCAAATACGCCTTCGGCCGATTTTATGTTGTAAACACAACTGTTTTCTTCGACACAAATTATTAATTTCTCTACAAGCTGCCGACTCCATATAAATGTCATTTTTCTTAAAAATCAAATAAAATGTTTTCCTTTAAAATTATTTTTAAATTGTCCACAATTTTTCACAACGAAGCAAAGAATGAAAAGAAATGTCAAATAATTAGCTGCAGCTAACTTCGTGTTTATAATTACGAATTGCACAACAAAACGAATTGCCGAGTACAAGCAACTCTGTACCAAATACCACTCTTCTTTCCCCTCTCTCCTACAAACTCAAGAATTGCGCAACAAAAATTGCCTTGTGTGAACTCCGACTAACACAAAGTATATTGAAAAGCATTTTCAGATAAAATTTTTTCTTTTTATACACTCCACTCCACTCCACTCCATGCGTTTGTACCGCATCGAAAAACTAATTTCCGACCCCATAAAGTATATATGTATATTCTTGACCCTTATCACAGCTCGAGTCGGTATAGCGATGTCCGTCTGTCTGTTGAAATCACGTTCATTTACAAAAAAAAAAAAAATAAAACATTTTGCTGGGTAAGGTTACTATAATATCATTTGCCATAATTCCCAGCAGGTTGGTATTGAAAATGGGCTAAATCAGGCTTCATTGTGCTTAGATACGAGCAAAAATATATAGATACCTCTAAAAAAACATAAAACCTAGTGTGTTTGTTGTAACTAGCAGATTCCAGCCCTAGAAATTCGAGTGCAAATTCTAGGTAATTTTATTTTTTCATTAAATAAGGCTTTTTTTGTGAATGAGCGTGATTTCAACAGACAGGCGGACAGACGGACATCGCTATATCGACTCGAGGTGTGATGAAGATCAAGAATATATACACTTTATGGGGTCGGAAATTAGTTTTTCCATGCGTTACAAACGGAATGACATATATACCCTCTGCCACTGAAGTGTGGAGTGTATAAAAACGCCAATATGAAAGAAAATAGAAAAATTAAAAATGGAAAATGAAATTGAAAAATGGGAAATTAAAAATTTAAAATTTAAAATTTAAAATTTAAAATTTTAAATTTAAAATTTAAAATTAAACATTAAAAATTATAAATTAAAAATTAGAAATTAAAAATTAAATATTAAAAATTAAAAATTAAAAATTAAAAATTAAAAATTAAAAATTAAAAATTAAAAATTCAAAATTAAAAATTAAAAATTAAATATTAAAAATTAAAAATTAAAAATTAAAAATTAAAAATTAAAAATCAAAAACTAAAAATTAAAAATTAAAAATTAAAAATTAAAAATTAAAAATTAAAAATTAAAAATTAAAAATTAAAAATCAAAAATTAAAAATTAAAAATTAAAAATTAAAAATTAAAAATTAAAAATTAAAAATTAAAAATTAAAAATTAAAAATTAAAAATTAAAAATTAAAAATTAAAAATTAAAAATTAAAAATTAAAAATTAAAAATTAAAAATTAAAAGTTAAAAATTAAAAAGTAAAAATTAAAGATTAAAAACTAAGAACAAAAAAATGAATATTAAATATTAAAAATTAGAAATTAAACATTAAAAGTTTAAAATTCTGTATTTAGTTGCTTAGCTGTTATTTATATGTATTTTTTTTTTGTATTAAATAAAAATAAAAAATAAATCAGATAAAAATATTTAAAAATTAGCTTATTTTTAATAATAATAATTTTTAGCCAAGAATCATTTGAAATTTGTTATTCGGAATTAACTTTTCATTATCGGCAACAGTTTGCAACATTGGGTATAATATAGAGCTTGAGACGCAGGTGGAGGGTATCAAAAATTAATTCAACACTCTTTCTTGTTTTTCAGTGTAGATGTAGGAAATAAAAATATGAACAAATTTTGTTTTCTTTATATGTGTTAGTGTTTGCACTAATGGCTTCCTTATTAAAGTAAAGCCATTACGAATTTTTTAACGCCAAAAAAATTCGTATTGATTTTTTTTTTAGTGTTGAAAAAATCGTGTTTGTTTCACTTTCATGAGTATATGATTTACAGAACAATGGTGATATTTACGCTCATCACTGACTTACTGAGAATGTAACGCTATATGATTAATATTTTATTTAATAAAATTATCCCTCATACGTTTAAATACCAATAGTTTTGAACTATGAATTTGAAAATTGGAATGTAGGTTCCCCTGTTTCTTTTCTTAAAAAAACGAACTTTTCTTAAAAAAATACCATTTCTTAAAAAGATGCCTTTTCTTAAAAATAAAACTTTTCTTAAAAAGTACCACTTTTTAAAAATGTATATTTTTTATTAAAAAAAAGTAAATTTTTCTTAAAAAAGTACCTTTTTTAAAAAAAGAAATTTTTCTTAAAAAGTCCATTTTCTTATAAAAAGTACCTTTTCTTCAAAAAGCACCTTTTCTTCAAAAAGTACATTTTCTTCAAAAAGTACCTACATATTCTTCAAAAAGTACCTTTTCTTCAAAAAGTACCTTTTCTTCAGAAACTACCTTTTCTTCAAAAAGATCCTTTAAAAAGTACAATTTCTTAAAAAGAACACATTTTCTTAAAAAGAATGTTTCTTAAGAAGTACCTTTTCTTAAAAAATTATCTCTTCTCAAAATAGCTTCATTTTCTTAAAAAAATAGCTTTTCTTGAAGAAATACCTGTTCTTAAAAACTAAATTTTTCTTATAAAAGTATATTTCCTTTAAAAGTAAATTTTCTTAATAAAGTACTTTTTCTTAAAAAAGTACCCTTTCTTAAAAAAAACCTTTTGTTATAAATATAAATTTTCTTAAAATGTAAATTTTCTTTCAAAATTAAATTTTCTTATAAAATTACCTTTTTGCCCGGATTTTACAATGTCATTTTCAATGTCAATATTTGTCAATTATTGTCAAAATTTTACATCAAAAATGAAATTGTCAAAACATGTTTATTTTTGTTTGACAGCCGGATTTTTTTGTTAGTTCATAATATGTTATGCCAGCGTAATTTGTTGTCAGTTTATGTGACATAATGAAAAAAATACATTTTCAAAAATAAGTACTTGTTCTTAAAAATTTAATTTTTCTTTATAAAGTACCTTTTCTTCAAAAAGTACATTTGCTTTAAAAAGTAGGTTTTTTTTAAAAATTAAATTTTCTTAAAAAATTTATTTGTCTTAAAAAAAAAGTGATTTTTCTTCAAAGGAACTTTTTCCTTTTTATTAAAAAAGTACTAAAATTTCATTTTCTTAAATAAGGGAACTTTCTTAAAAAAGTGAAATTTTCCTAAAAAAGTAATATTGCTTAAAAAAGTAAATATTCTTTAAAAAAAAGAAGCTCTTATAAAAATTACCTTGTAAAAGTAAGTTATCCCGTTCTAGTGATATACTATACAGTTGAAGGACCATTAACTGTTTTTATTTTACGTTTGGGTGGTTCTATTGTTGGTGAACTGCTTTAAATTTCTCGACACGTATAAAAGTTTATCAACTAGTGGCCAACTGTGAAATAAATTTCAAAAGCTTTGTAGATATCTATATATATAAAATTCATTTTCTGTTTGTTTGTTTGTTTGACCGCTATACAAATTTTTATTTTTCAACGGATTTTCCTGAAATTTTGTACACATGATCTCTGTACCCCAGGAAAGGTCGCCATATACTTTTTACCGGCCACGCCTACTTTCACGCCCACTTTTTATGTAAAATTCATTTTCTGTTTTATTCATATTTGTTCACTAAACAAATTTTTACTTGTTAACAGATTTCTCTGAAATTCGGTACACACGATCTTTGTACCCCAGGCCAGGTCACCGGGTGATTCTTTCGGCCACACCTGCTTTTACGCCCACTTTTTGTATACAATTCGTTTTCTGTTTTTTGGTATATTTATTTGCTATACAAATTTTTATTTTTCAACGGAATTCTCTGAAATTTGGTACACACGATCTCTGTACTCCAGGAAAGGTCGCCATATGCTTCGTACCGGCCACGCCTACTTTAACGCTCACTTTTTGTATACAATTCATTATTTTTTTGGTATATTTGTTCCGTATACAAATTTTTATTTTTCAACCGATTTTTCTGAAATTTGGTACACACGATCTCTCTGCTGCAGGGAGGGTCGACATATTCTTCGTACCGGTCACGCCTACTGTTACGCCCACTTTTGGTATACAATTCATATTCTGTTTTTTGGTACATTTGTTCGCTACACAATTTTTCAACCGATTTTTCTGAAATTTGGTACACACGATCTCTCTGCTGCAGGGAGGGTCGACATATTCTTCGTACCGGTCACGCCTACTGTTACGCCCACTTTTGGTATGCAATTCATATTCTGTTTTTGGTACATTTGTTCGCTACACAATTTTTTTTTAAACGGATTTCTCTGAAATTTGCTACACACGATCTCTGTACTCCAGAGAGGTCGCCATATGATTCTTGCCGGCCACGCCTACTTCTACGCCCACTCTTTATAGAAAATTAATTTTCTGTTTTTTGGTATATTTGTTCACTATAGAAATTTCTATTTTTCAAGTGATGTCTAAAATTTGGTCACACGATCTCTATACTACAGGGAAGGTCACCATATGCTTCTTACAGGCCACGCCTACTTTGCGCCAACTTCTAAGTATATAAAACTTATTTTTTCCTTTTATTTGTTTCTTTATTTGATTGTTATACAAACTTTTATTTTTCAATGGCTTTCTTCGTAATTTAGTACATATTCCAGGGAAGATCGCCATATGATTTTTACCGACCACGCCTACTTTTACGCCCAAGTTTCATATAAAATTCATATTTTGTTGTGTGGTATATTTCTTCCCTATAAAAATTTTCAATGGATTTCTCTGAAATTTGGTTTACACGGAAATAACTACATGGTGAACAAATTCCCCAAACTTAAAAAAAGGTACCCAAAAGAAATGAACAAATTCCCCATTTTTTTTAATCGAAATAAAAAATGAAGTTACTCCCCAAATTCATTCTTAAATTTTTACATATTTTTATTTAACGAATTTTGTTAAATATTTATTTTAGAAAACATTTGCATATTACTCTCCATATATGTCCTACAATAAATGCATTTAAAATGAGTATTCTTTTCAATAGCATCATTTCGTTGCGCGGAAGCTACGCGCACGGGGAATACAGTTTAGCTAGAATATCGGAATTATCTGAAAAATATATGTTGACAATTAAAATAAGTTGGCAACAGCTGCGCGGCAGCACAGGTGTGGCTGCCAAATGCGCGGAAGCGGCGCGCGGCGCGCGAACGCGGACACAACGCGCTCTCGGAACACAGCTAAGCTAAAATATCGCAATGCTCTAAAAAATATGTTTTAGGAATTAAAATAAGTTAACGAGAACTAAGCGGCAGCACGGGTAGTAGCTGCGAGGAAGCGGCGCGGGGCGCGCGGACTCGGACGCGACGGATGCGGACGCGACGCACTCTCGGAACACAGCTCAGCAAAAATATCGCAATGATCTGAAAAATATATTTTGGCGATTAAAATAAGTTGACAACAACTGCGCGGCAGCATGGGTCTGGCTGCCAAACGCGCGGAATCGGGCGCGACTCGCTCGCGGCACACAGCTTAGTCAAATGCCGTATGATAAATTTTATCTACGTATGTGAAATAATTACCTGTTGATCAAAATAGGCCACACATATACTATAAGCAGTTGCTTAAAGAAACCTTGCGACACAATATTAAACGTCGCATTAGTCTTTCATTTCTGAAACTTGAATTTGACGTCTCTGCTCAATGATGATCACTAATTGAATGAAGTAATTCAATTTTTAAAAGTTGTGATTCCTTTAATTTGCGAACCATTCCGTTATATTTGATGTTTATGAATAAACTGGAAAAAAAAACTTAAAGCGGTTTCGCAACCTATTTTTGAAGCATTTTTGCTGCAGCATCTTATAAAAGACTTCTAAATTAAAAAATCAAAAAAATTTTAATTGAAATAAAAAATGAATTTACTGCCCATACAAATTTTTGGGGAGAAAGTTCATTTTATTGGGGAATTTGTTAATTGGGGACTAAGTACTCAGCGCCTGATAAGCATAGTGAACCATTTTTCAAGTCAAAGGCCTTTTTATCCCGGGCAAGACCGGGTAAAAACAGCTAGTTTGTCTATATATACAATACTCGAATCTATGCATTCAAAAGTTGAAGCTATTATATTGTAATAAGTTTTGGTACCGGGTTACCATCAACAGCTGTCAAAAAATTTGTTCGTTCTACGTTGTTTATTTTTTTGTTATACTCTCTCAAAATTCAATAGTTCTCACTAATTAAGTGCAAAGGTGTAAAAAGTAAAAAACTACGCATTTCAAGTATATTTTGATGTGTAAACATCTATACGCGCAGGGGGCTCACATATGTACTATTGTACTATTCTTTTTTTTAACATTAAAAACATTTCAACTTCAATTTTCATCCGTAACGTTTCCCTCACTTTCTTCCAACGATGAATGTAAATTACTTTCCGAATCTATATCTTCCTCCGTGACTAAATTCTGAACTTCGTCATGAGTATTTGATGGATTCTTCGGATCCTACATTTTGCCAGCATAATTCAAAAACTTTGTAAAGGCGTGGGTGTGGTTGGCTTTGCACCATCTTAAAAATATAAATTTTTGCACATAGCCATTAAAAAACCTCTCTCTCTATTAAAAGACGGTATCGAGTCCTTCAAAAGGTGCCACAACCCTTCTACTGTGTTTGTCCAGTAGCAAGGTCCTTAAAATGAAGCGAGTGTTTCACACGAATATGCTCGTACCCCTCCATCTCCAAACTGTCATAAGCCTACGCATTTCAATTTTTTTGTTAATTATAAAATACATAAACACACACAGAAATAAATACCTTCCAAAAATCAGATACAATAATCGAGCCTGGATATATATATTTCTTTATAATTGGTATTAGTTCCTCACGGCTACGATTTTGTACCGGTAAAATAAAACATTTTCCGCTTTCACGTTCGACTCCTCCAAAAACCCACGTGCCTTTAACCAAGTGGCCACGATGGCACTTCCTTTTACCAACTTTGGATTCATCAATTTCTACTGTGATGCCAGGCCCGCCGATTTTTAAATTTGTTTGGAACGATCCATGAACTACAACTTTTCGGCAGAAAGAGTTCCAGTCAACGGCTGTCCAGTGGTCGATTCCCATTTCCTTCTCAATAAAACTCAGTGGCAAGTTTGAGGTGAAAAAATAGGCGAATCCAAAAAGAGTTGCGGCTCGCAAATTTGTTTTGTAGCCACATTGACTTTTTTTTTTCTTGTCCACGGAAAACATTTCATAACATATTTTTTTTTAGGAATAACATAAAAATAATTTAAGAAATTTTGTATTTCAATAATTTGTGTATAAAATAATGTTTTTTTTTTTCACTTACCTCCATATCCATCCAAACAATTTTTAAAGATGCCCATGAGGACATCTGAATTCCCCTTCTTTTGGGATTAAACCCCAATCCACTAAATGGTTTATGGTTCCTCTACTTATTTTCCCGTCTTCTTAACATCCAAAAACACTATATAATTCAACAATTTTGTTTATTTCCATATTTATTTTTTTTAACAACACCAATAAAATTTCACAAATCGCACGAAAAAATAAAACGGTAATAATAAAAAATGCCACATTCTTGTCGCATTTTTTCATTGGAAATTTTAATTCAAAATATACCCTACTCTTTCATTCAAATTATATACCACCGGTGTAACAGTAAATTACGCGGTTTGCCAGATTTTCTCCAAAATAAATCGCTACAAATTTTTATTTCCAAATTATTATTATTATTTTAAATTGTTAATATTTCCTGTCCTGTATGGGTTAAGAGGGCAAAATATATATCAAAATGAAGCTAGTGGGCACAGCTTTTATTCAGTTGCTGTAAATACCAACATTATATACATTATTTTATGAGATAATACCACGTTTCGGAAAAAAAACTTTCCCAAAAATACAAAAAATGGAATAGGTTCATAATGGGTTAATGGATGTTGAATTTTTAAAAGCCAAATAAAAGGCACTAAAGTAAGCTTTCCAATGATATATACATTGCCGAAATCCGATAATAACAAAGAAAGTTATATACAAACAAAATCGAAACGTTGTTGGTCCGTAACTCCGGAAATAGGTCCTTCCGAAAAAAAAATATTTCTCCGAAATCACCCCAAAAGCCGGGGCGACGCCCGTAACTCAACTTGTTCCTTTTTTTTTTTTTTTGGTAATTTATTCTTAAATCAAAACTTTTTTTAAATGGAAGCTTCAACGTCACGTATTGGACTATTATCTTCCTGATAAACTTTTTGTTAGGAAAATGTAGAAATATTAATAACATTTTTTTGAATATTATCCCAAAAAATGAGTATTTTTGAAATAAATATGGAGTCAAAGTGTTATTGGTTGAGATTGGGTAAAACTGTTTCCATAGTAAATTCAGCTTGTGGATTCCAAAAAACATTTTGCGTATACTTGCAAATAACGAAAATATTTAACTTTCTTTAAAAATCCCCAGTTGCAAATCAAAATATGCTGCAAACGCAAGAATGATTCCATCATGAATAATTCTATCATTCTTGCTGCAAACGCAATAGCTAACACTTGTTCATTATTTTGTTTTTTATACCCTATACCACTATGTGGTTTGGGTATAATGACTTTGTGCTGCTGTTTGTAACAACCAAAAATATTTGACCTAGACCCATCTTTAATTATACCGATCGAATCAGAATCACTTTCTGAGTTGATTTAACAATGTCCGTCCGTCCGTCCGTCCGTCCGTCCGTCCGTCCGTCCGTCCGTCCGTCCGTCTGTGTGTCCATGTAAAGCTTGTAATCAAACTGCAGGTCGCAAATATGAATATATTTTGATGAAATTTGGTATATAAGCTTTTATCGGCCATGGGATGAACGCTATTGAAATTGGTGAGAATCGGTCCATGTTCAGACCTAGCCCCCATACAAATTACCCATATGAAATCGACATAAATTGCCATAAGATCCAAATTGTCATATAGATCTTGCTCAAATTGGGTTTGTATGCGTTCATTACATCCACTAATGAGTAGTCCAAAAATGATCCCTTTAAGCCCATATAGAGCTGCTTCCCGATCTTCACTTAAATCTATTAAAAAACAAAAATATTGCACTGATTCTTCTCAAATTTTGTTTGTACATATTTTTGCAAAATACAAGAGACTTTACCAAACATGATCAGGATCGGTCCATTTTTGGACCTAGTTCCTTTATAGATATAGCATCCGATATGAACTTTTTCATATCTGCAGCCAAAAAAAAATAATAAAAATCCCACTCAAATTTGGTTTTTGCTTATTTTCTATGTCCAGATAGTTGGGCCTAAGAGATAGGGTTTCTAAACGCATGGTATAGGGTATCGTATAGTCGGTCTAGACCGACTATAATTTTCTTACTTGTTTGTTTTGGCGTACTTTTCGTTTCTGTGATTTTTATACCCTATACCACTATGTGGTTTGGGTATAATGACTTTGTGCTGCTGTTTGTAACAACCAAAAATATTTGACCTAGACCCATCTTTAATTATACCGATCGAATCAGAATCACTTTCTGAGTTGATTTAACAATGTCCGTCCGTCCGTCCGTCCGTCCGTCTGTGTGTCCATGTAAAGCTTGTAATCAAACTGCAGGTCGCAAATATGAATATATTTTGATGAAATTTGGTATATAAGCTTTTATCGGCCATGGGATGAACGCTATTGAAATTGGTGAGAATCGGTCCATGTTCAGACCTAGCCCCCATACAAATTACCCATATGAAATCGACATAAATTGCCATAAGATCCAAATTGTCATATAGATCTTACTCAAATTGGGTTTGTATGCGTTCATTACATCCACTAATGAGTAGTCCAAAAATGATCCCTTTGACCCCATATGGAGCTGCTTCCCGATCTTCACTTAAATCTATTAAAAAACAAAAATATTGCACTGATTCTTCTCAAATTTTGTTTCTACATATTTTTGCAAAATACAAGAGACTTTACCAAACATGATCAGGATCGGTCCATTTTTGGACCTAGTCCCTTTATAGATATAGCATCCGATATGAACTTTTTCATATCTGCAGCCAAAAAAATTAATAAAAATTCCACTCAAATTTGGTTTTTGCTTATTTTCAATGTCCAGTTAGTTGGGCCTAAGAGATAGGGTTTCTAAACGCATGGTATAGGGTATCGTATAGTCGGTCTAGACCGACTATAATTTTCTTACTTGTTGATATTGCTGTTGTAAATATGTAAACTAGTAGGTATATCAAAAACTTTTTTGATAATGTATATCTATATATTGTGGGATGAAAAGTGAGAAATTATAAGACAAATTGTAGAACACTCTTTAAATTGCAATAAAAGTTTCCGTTTTACGATAATTCTTCGTCTAAATTGAAATGCATTTATTTAAAAAAATCACTACTAGTGAATACAAAATTGAAGAAAACAAGAAATCTAAATATTACAATTAGTTCAACATACTTAAAATATCTTAACCCTGGCACGTTTTAATATTTTGATTATCATTTCACTCTAACGTAAAATCCCAAATAGAAATGATAAAAACAAGTAAGAAAATTATAGCCGGTCAAGACCGACTATACGATGCCCTATACCATGGTTTAGAAACCCTATTACTTCGGTCCAACTAAGTGGATAGAGAAAATAAGCATAAACCAGGGGCATTGTTATTATTTTTTTTGGCTGCAGATACGAAAAAGTTCATATAGGATGCTGTATTTAAATGGGGACTAGGGCGAAAAATGGAGCGACCCTGACCATATTTGGTAAAGTCACTTATATTAAAAAAAATTTTTTTTTAAAGATTTAAGTGAAAATCGGGAAGCAGCTTTATATGGGGGCTATGACAAAGAATTGCCATATGGAGTTTATTTTTGGACGACTGATAAATGGATGTAATAAACACACAGAAACCGAATTTGACCGAGAATTAACTGATCGAAAGAATTTTCATTTGGTATTATGCGCACATTCGATTGAAATAGCGCTATTGTGAATTTTACTCAATTGGATTATTCACAATAGTATACATATATTTATCAGCCGGCACTATAAATAAATACTAGCAAACTCCAGCGCTCGAAATTCGAGTGCAATTTCTAGTTAGCTTTATTTTTCAACTTACAAAGCAACACTAATTAACAAACACATTAACAAATTTAATAAACACACACATAGCATATGTATAATTTTATGTATGTGTTAGTAGCAACTTTAAATGCAATTTACTCAAAATTAAGGAAAAAATTTAAAAATCTGTGAATCTGCAAAACAGCTAAAAGAAAGAAATACCTTTCAAATAATATACGTTGGTCAAAATCGAGATAAAACGGTGGAACAAAACATTGGTCACAAGAAATCGCCTAGCCATATTAATATTGTAGATTGTTTGTTTACAAATTTATAAAATAAAAAAATTAATTATTTATTAATTAACATGATCACGACGGAATTATGGTTCCACGATTCGGCTAATGAAGATAAATATATGTATATGGGGGGTTTCATGTCAAGTGCACCAACTTTTGAAATCGATGTCTTCCGATCGGGATGAAATTTGCACCAAGGTTAGTCCTATTGGATAGTAGTTTAGACACAATTTTTCAATAAAAAAAAAAAAATTTTAGACCTTTTTTTTTTTTTTGCTAAATTAAAGCATTTTTTGCCTTTTTTTCAAAAAGGGCATTTTTTTTTTTTTTTTTTTCATAAGAAAGCTTAGGATTTTTCCTTTAAGAGCTTTTTGGTCGCTTAGTGGGATGGGAGTGGGATATCTATCAAAATAAATGTTTTGTAACTCAAGACGACGGTTTTTCAATTTTTCACAAATGCACTATTTTGAATTTTTTCCTATTTGTGTGTAAAACCTTACAAATAAAACTTATACTGAGAAACTAGACAAATTAACCTTTCCGATGGTATGTAACATACCTTCATAACATAACAGAAGAGAATGGTTCTTTGTAACCTGAAAGAGTTATTTGCAACATTTCACTCTGAACACGAGGATGTTAAAATTGGCTTCACGAAATTTACCCAAATGAGGCCAAAACATTGCGTTTTGGCAGGAAGCAGCGGAACTCACACAGTATGCGTTTGCATTTACCATGAAAATGTTAAACTGATGTTGAAGGAAATCAACTTAAAGTATTTAACAGATGATTCGGCAGAAGATTTACACGATTACCGCGATTGCCTTAAATTGACTATGTGTCCTAATGCAACAACTTCTTGTCACTTAGGTGAATGTACCAATTGCCCGAAAACCACATTCATCAAAGAAAATTTAATCAACTCTTTAGATCGAGAATATAAAGAGGAGGTCAAATTTGATTCTTGGATTCAGACTGACAGATGCACATTGAAAACAATCATTTTAAATGTGGATGATTTTGTGGAAGAAATGTGTACAAGATTGCTGAACTTGAGAACCCATGACTTTTTAGTCAAAGAGCAATGGTCATTCTTCAAGGATTTGAAGATACATTTGAAGTCTGGTGAATTCGTTATTTCGTACGATTTCGCAGAAAACTATAAATATGTTCTTCAGGATGCCACAGTATATTCACAGTAGTTATTTACAACATGAAAGATGAAAAACTGGAACACAAAAGTATGGCAATCATATCCGACGATTTAAAACATGATACCGTTGCAGTTTATGAGTACCAGAAGATAGATTTGCTTCGCAAATCTTATGGCCCATGAAAAAGATTTTGGAATGCCAGCTGAGTGGCATTTTCATGCTACTGCTCATGGTAAAGGAGCATGTGATGGTATTGGAGCAAACCTTAAAAGAAATGCAGCGAAGTATAGCCTCCAGTGCTCTCATCAAGATCGTATCTAAGATGCGACTGCTTTATTCCATTGGGCAAAGAGTTATTGTAAAGAAACTAAAATAGTTTTTAGTAGCAAAGAGGATCATCAGAAAACATTGAAAACACTGAAGAGCAGATTCGATGCTGCGGTAACAATCGATGGCACCGCTGAATACCATACTTTTATACCGCTTGTCGATGGAAGGCTCAAGTTGAAAAAGTTTTCTGCCTCTATTCAAAGCGATTTCTTTCCAAAGACAACAAATAAACCAGCAGCGAAATCAACAGCTGAACCTAGTAACGCCAAGAAAGGATTGACAAAAAAACGCAGTAAATAAAGGCGACAAAAAAGCTGGATGAAAGACTGGGTATTTAAAAATTTACAAGACTTAAATACTTCATCAGCTAAAATAAATTAAGTATAAAAAAAAAATAGTTATGATATAAATGGATCTAATGCAATTAAGATTAAATTTTAATAAATTATTTATCTTTTTATTTTAAATATTATTATTATTATACATTAATTTAATTATTATTAAAAATAAATAAAAAATAATAATTTTTCAACATTTCTATAGAAAAAAAGCGAGTATAACAGTATCGAGGGTATAAAATTTTAGTTAGGTATGTTATATACCTTCGGAAAGGTTAATTTGTCTAGTTTCTCAGTTTTACACACAAATAGGAAAAAATTCAAAATAGTGAATTTGTGAAAAATTGAAAAACCGTTGTCTTGAGTTACAAAACATTTATTTTGATAGATATCCCACTCCCATCCCACTAAGCGACCAAAAAGCTCTTAAAGGAAAAATCCTAAGCTTTCTTATGAAAAAAAAAAAAAATGCCCTTTAGCAAAAAAAAAAAGTCTACAAATTTTTTTTTTTTTTAAGAATTTTTTCCGAAATATTGGAGAAATAGATATCTAAACTCTTTGGGAGAAAATTTTCTAAGAACAATAGGTAATAAGTTACATGGATGAGAAAAAACACCTGTTTGGCCAAAATGTCAAATTTTGATCCCCTCTAACTCAGAGAGATCTGAAGCGATCTTATTGAAAAATTATGTCTAAATTACTATTCAATAGGACTAACCTTGGTGCAAATTTCATCCCGATCGGAAGACATCGGTTTCAAAAGTTGGTGCACTTGACATGAAATCCCCCATATTGTAAAAAATTGACAAATATTTACATATCCAATAAGTTTTACAATCTGCCATACAGCATCGAAAGCAAAATTGTGTTCTATTGAAAATTCGTCGGGCAACGAAATTTTCGACTGTACTGTCAGTTCATAATTCGATTTTGACATTCGATGCTCAATGTTCGATAGCCAGCGAAGATCGAACATCGAATGCAACTCATAATAAGGGCTTATATGATAATTTGGATCTTATGGCAAATTAAGTCGATTTCATAGGGGTCATTTGTATGGGTCTAAACATGGACCGAATTTTACCAACTTCAATAGAGTTCATCGCATGGCCGATAAAAGCTTATATACCAAATTTCATTAAATTATATTCATATTTGCGACCTGTAGTTTGATTACAAGGTTTACATGGACACACAGATGGACAGACGGATAGACGGACATCGCTAAATCACTTTCTGAGTCAATTAAGCGATGTCCGTCCATCCGTCTGTCCATCTGTGTGTCCATGTTAACCTTGTAATCAGAAAGTGATCGATCGGTATAATAAAAGATGGGTCTAGGTCAAATATTTTTGGTAGTTATAAACAGCAGCACAAATCCATTATACCCAAACCACATAGTGGTAGAGAGTATAAATACTGCCAAAGTCCTACTACTGATCGTTGACCAATCGAAGCCAGGCTTTGGAAACTCTAACGATGGCAACACCGCAAGACTTTTTTCAGAATGCCATTGTTTCTGCACAAATTACAAAAGTGGACAAAGAATTGATAGAACGAATGCATGTGATACTTAATCTTGTATCCTGTGGACATGAGACTCAAGTTGAAAAGTTTAGAAACTATACTCACAGCACAGCCATAAATTCTTTATTCAGGGGCCAGAACAAGCATTACTGTCAATTGGCCAAGCTAGCTGAGGAAGCTGAAGAAGCTCGAAACAAAAATTTTGAAAATTATAGAGAACACTATGTGCGTAATTGCAGTCGGGGTAAGTCGAACGAAGACATATTAAATAGGTTTCTACTTAGTTCAGATCCACTACTTACCGCCAAAAGTAAAAGTTATAAGAACAAAAATTTGTCATATACCACAGGTGGCAGTAGATTTAATAACTTTGCCAAACACAACAGGTGAAGAATAGGTTAATGATGATGAATATGATGATGATGACTATGAAAGTGATGATGATTGTGATGAGTGTGAAATATGATGTAATAGTGATTACAAGAATGAAAATTACAAGAATGGAGCATAATTAATAAAAAAAAAAAAATTTAAAATTCAAATGAATAATATTAAATTAAGTATAATATAAAAACATATTAATTTCCTTATTTGTTTTTTTAATAGAGCATTAAGTACACTATAGTTTGCAATTTGATTCATTAATTTGTCTCTTTAGAATCCAAAGTTACATCAAAAATTGTGGACCAAATTAATTTTTTCCGAGAATAAAAAAGCGCTTGACAGGTTTAGAAAAATTAAAATTTTTTTTCCAAATTGAAGTTTTTAATGCGCTAATAATAATTTGTAAAAAAAAACACTATGTGAGTCTGATCACAGGGGAGATGTGTAAATTAAAATCAAACAGTAAGCTCCATCTATGTATAGCAAGCAACTGCTATGGTTGTTATACTTGATGGTAGCAGTTGTTTGCTATACATTAATGGCGTTTTCTGTTGGTTGTTGAATCAGCTTAATAAATTTATATCATAATCTTTACACTACACTTACATATACATACATACCTCACACCGATATTCCCTTACGCTGTTTTTGTAATTGTATTGTGAAATAGATTTTTACCCCCCTGAGCGCATAGATGTTTACACATAAAAAATTTTGTTTTTTTTTAATACGGCTTCCCTGAATTAATCTTCATTTTGACTATCATTCAACCCACTGTGCGGCGATACAATTTCGATTTGCGAATATACCAAATAAAACAAGTAAGAGCTTTAAATTCGGCTGTGCCGAATCTTTGATACCCTCCACCTCGGTTTGAGTATTGATGATAAATGTAAACAAAATATTGGAAAAATATGCATGGATTTCCTATATGCATGCGTTTCCGGTTATATGACATAACTTCTCGTTTAATTTAGTTTTTGCTAATTAAATAGCTCGCCCTAACCTCCATTGCAAAGGAAATGGTTGTGTAGGGTGGCTATATGCATTAAATCATGCTTTTTTGGCTTTTAACTGGCCAAATATTTCTTCATTGCGGCCATATAGGTCGGATGGAGTAACAAAATAATAACCGAAAAAAGCTCTCTCAATTTTTTTTTCAAAAAAATATTGCCATATTTGGAAAACATAGAGAATAAATTTATAATAATAAATAATTAAATTAGGGATGCCAAACGCAAAAAACCAAATATCGCAAAAATTTTAAATAAAATAATTTGTTATCTTTATTTTCTGACGAACTTCAAATATTCATCCAAAAAAATTGTGAAAATTTATATATAAATAACATTCTCATCAAATTGCGTTTATTTATGTAACAATTTTTATGTTCGCAATTCTTAAATATCATTTGAGGTTTTCTAAAATCCATTGAATTTAAATTAATGTTTTCTATAGTCCGATTCTGTAAATTTCAACGATCCGACAATCGCAAAATATATCGACAGCTATTGTTGTTTGCACTAAGGATTAAGTGATTCACTAAGTACATACATCTTAACGACAGTCGACAAATCTATTTTTCTATTTATTTAAATTGTAAACGAGTGGCATCTCTGTCAAAATAAGCGAAAAACACAAAGAAGAATAGAAAAAACAAATTACTTCGTGTTTGACAGGATGATTTTATGTTTATGTTTAATATCTTTATTTTTTTACTAATATTTCTGTGTATTTATTTGAAAATGAAATAATGAATTGAATATGCTATTTAATTTTTTTATTTATATAAAAAAGTTTTTTAAAAGAAGCAAAATATTTTCACTATTTTATGATTTTTATTTATGTATGACGACATAGCAACCTAAAAATTTAAGTTTTTATCAATTGAATAAACAACACAAAAATGGTTGTCGTTTAGATAACAACAACAGCTGACTTTAACAATAGCGAATATCGTTTAAAAATTTTACTAATAATTTTGCTTTTCCTTTTTTAACGATTCGACTATCGTTAAAAGAAGTTACTGAAAAGCTATTAATTTCTCCTGAATGCCAATATTTTGTTCTTAATGTAAACATTTTTTAAATGTAAACATATTTGGTGTTTTTTTGGAATTTGATGCAATTGATGTCTTCTAAATTTAAAATTATTATTTCCGACGTTTTGATATGATTTTCTGAAGTTCAATTAATATTTTATAATTTATAATTGGAAATTTTAATTCCAGTTTTTAGAATTGATATTTTCTAAAATTTGAATGGAAAATTTAAAAAGTGCAATTATGTATTTATGTGAATAATACTGCTTTAGTAATTATAAACAATTTTTAAAAATTAGATGTAATCGCAATCAGATATTTTGTAGGTAAAGCAGAATAATAATTCTATATAACTATGTAGAACTGTTTTGAAAGCAAAAAACTCATTGATGATCTCGGTAACTCTATTTTGTAAAGACAACAAAAAGTTAATATGCCAAACTTATGTTCATATTTGTAAAAGAATAATGAAAAAACGTATGAAATAAAAGACCAGCCCGTGTATACTCTTAACATTGTTCTGTATGATATCTAGTTGAAAATATTGACATTCATGTTAAAATAGAAAGAACTATTGCAAAGCTAATTAGAACAAAAATTATGGCGCCATCTACTGTGGCATAGTCACGCTGAGCAAAATGAAGTGACTGTTAATGCAAAAGAAATGTATTTTCCCCACAACAAAATATTGCAGAAATTTATGTAAATAAAATAATATACCGATTTATTTCTAACATGCAGTTATTATGGATATACATATATAGAATATATGTATATTATTTGTATTATTTAATATGTATATGTATGTATATGTAAATATACATACAAAAAATACAACATCAAACGTTATTTTTGTGTTTTTCTCTTTAAATAAATTAATATATAAAAATTTTTTTTGCTAAATTTACATTGTTTTTTTTTTTATTAACAACTAGGTACATATTTTAGCATTATTTGCTTTAGATGCTGGTGAATTTTTACTCCCTTTATATTAACTCGTAGTGTCTGCTTGTCGAAAAAATTTTGGATCGATTTTAACCCCTTTCCCGTGAGCCAATCGATCTGAAACTTTGCAGGCAGGCTCATGGCAATGACAGAAATGATCTAGTAAATTTTTTTTGTGATGCCAAAACAATGGAAACTTTTAAATTTTTCTACCAGAGTTGATAAAAAAAATGTACAAAGGGTTAGTTTTTATTATATTATTACCACAACGACCACAAAAACAACAAGTCCAGCTATGACAACAATACAACATTTAGAATAACAACAAGAACAATATAGAAATATCATATTTTTCATTTTTTTTTTTACTTTTTCAGAGATTTCCCTGGACCTGTTCCACCGATTTTAATGATTTTTGAAATAGAAATCTTCCCATGAATTTGTTGGCCTTAGCTATCCTATTGAGGGCGTGTTCGTGACAAGAACAACATAGAAAATTATATTTTTTCAAGACTTTTTTTAGTTCTTTATTCAAATCTCGGGCCCTAATTGACCGATTTGGACGATTTCAAATAGCAAACTTGTCAGGATGTTAATGAATCATTTTTTATGTCAACGAGCACCCTAGCTGCCCGATTGATGCCGTCATCGTGATTTCCACAGACGGACAGACGGACATCGCTATATCAACTCCGGTTGTTATAAGGATCACAAATATATATATTTTATGTGGTCCAAAATTTTTTTTCTAATTATTACAAACGGAATGACAAACTTATATATACCCTCTGCACACTGGAGTGGATGGTATAAAAACAATACAACAATAATGAACGGGAAAGTGCAGTTATTTACACAAGAATGATAACAAAAAACACTAAGTACGAGGGCGGCCCTAAAACAACCCGACCTGAAAAAGAAAACAACAAATTAGTGAATAATTTTTTTTATATCCCAACATAATCTCCTTTTAGCTCGATACACTTTTCCCCAGCGATATTCAATAGCTTTGATACCCTGTTTATAGTAAGAACTGTCTAGCGCCTTAAAAGAACCATCAACCCAAGACTCCACCTCTTCATTGTTGGCAAATCATAATCAGAGGGAGCTAAGTCTGGCGAATAAGTTGCGCGATTAAGCAATTCGAAGTTTAGTTCATGGATTTTTCCATCGTCATAGTGGATATGTTAACTGGTTCATTGTCCTAATGAGACAACACTTCCTTTTTGGCCAAATTCGACCTTTTTTTTCTTAATGTCGTCACTTAAGCGCTGCAAAAAGTTACCTTAATACTCCCCATTGATTGTTTTTCCTTTTTGAAGATAATACATAAAAATTATCCCACACACATCCCAAAAAACAGACGACATAACCTTGCCTACAGATGGAACTATCTTCGCCCTCTTTACGATTCTCCCATTTCAGTCCACTGTTTCACTGTTCCTTTGTCTTAGGCGTGAAGTGGTGGACCCATGCTATGGTTACAAATGGACGTAAAATTTCGCCTTTATTGCGGTAAAAACACAAAACATTCTTCAGTCTTATTCCACGGTAAGCAAACGCGGCATCCATTTTCCTCATCTCAAAATTTTCGGTCAATATGTAAAGTAAAGCACTTTTTCTCGATTCTCTTAAGAAAATCGTTTGACAGCTCATACGGCCACCCAATATTTTATAGTCGTAAACGAAGAAGCAGATTCCCCCAGAGTAGAATCTAGCTCGTCTTTAATGTTGGTTGGACCGAGACCTTTCAAATGAAAGTAACGGTGACCAATTTTTTTCATGTTTACAAATTGACTGAGGTCGTATACATTTGATGGCCCAAAAAAAATCTAAACAACATGGCGCCTTGGAGCTTCAAACATATGTTTAATAAGGTTGCCACTACCCTTCAAAGTATATTTTTTTTTTCAAACTGCTGCCATCATCTATACGCCAGGTCGGGTTGTTCTGGGACCGCCCATGTATACTCGCTTTGATCAAAGTTACTTGTTCACAAATAATAATGACGATCAATTGGACATATATGTCCCATAAATTTTTTCATATTAAGAAAAAAATATTTTTGACGATAGAAGAAAAAATATAAAAATTTTCCAGGGGACTAATCACCGCATTCGATATCGAGTAAAATCAATCGACATTCCATATTTTGTTAATTTCAGTTTTTTGTCGACCTTTTTTATAGTATTTTTTTTTTTTTTTGGTTTATTATTTAAAGAAGACGGACAAACGTGAGGCCTCGTTTCACTTTTATTCTTAACCAGGGGCCATAGTTCGTTAACTTTGGCAGAGCAAAGTTATTCTTAGTATGTACATATATTATTTTGGAAAATAAAAAAAATAATTTCGATCGAAAAAATTTTGATAACGAATGCGACGATTAGACCCCAGCAGTTTAAATTAAATCCTCAAAGAGGTAACACTTTCGCTTTATTGTATCCATATACTTATATAGGTATATTTCATTTGTAGGCATCAGGCAACCTCCACGATCTTGTTTTCAACTGTAAATTATTTTTAAACCTTTGGAGTCCTATACAATAAAAATATTTTGTGAATTTTTTATATTAATTATGTCATAAACAGATGGAAATGTAAAAAGAAAAAAAATAATATATTATAATGATTTTAAAAGAGCTTTTGAAACGATAGATAGGGACATCCTAAATACGGTATTGAAGATACAGAGCTGAAATGGTTTCAGTCATATTTAACAAATCGTAGACAATTAACAAATGTTAATAATGAAATATCCAATGCAATAGAAAATGATTTTGGAGTACCACAAGGCTCGATTTTAGGAGCTCTACTATTTGTTATATATATAAACGATATTGAAAATACATTAGAGAAATGCGAAGCTGTACTATATGCGGACGATATTTTGATTTTCACAGAAGCAGCAACGGAGGAAATATGTCATGAAAATTTAAAAAATGATGTAGATAATATTAATAAATGGCTAAAAATGAATAAATTAAAACTTAACGAAAACAAAACTAAATTAATGGAAATCAATATGAACACAAACATAACATTCAAAATAAATAATATAATAATAGAAAAAGTGAATATAAAATATTTGGGTTTCTTGATTGACAAAGATTTAAACTTTAAAGATCATGTCGAATACATATGTAAGAAAATTGGCAAGAAAATCGGGTTTTTTAAACGTTTAAGAAACAGGGTGACAATAATAACCGCAATTAATATCTATAACACTACCATAAAACCTCATTTTGAGTATGGGTCAACTATATTATTTACATGCTGTTCAGACCAACAAATAACGAGGCTGCAAAAACTACAAAATAAGGCTATGCGCTCAATTTTAAAATGCAATCGGTTTACTTCAATAAGATATATGTTAGACGCACTGAAATGGCTAAACATCCAACAAAGGCTGCAACTTAATACAATATTCTTTATCCAAAAAATGAAGATGGGAAGAGCACCAGATTACTTGATCGAACAAATTAGATATGTTGGAGATGTTCAACCCTATAACCTTAGGAATGCCTTAGACTTTAGAACATAGAGAGCAGATACAACAGCAATACAAAAATCTTTATTTTACAAAGGATTAAATCTTTACAACATGATGCCGAATGATGTCAAGAACGAAATTAATATAAATCTTTTCAGAAAGAAAACTGTAAATTTTATTAAAAATGTTAACTTTTAATCAGAATATGTGATAATATTTGTTAATTAATATGAAATGTCATTTAAAAGTATTTAAATACTACTAATAATAATAAATTATTCCAAAACCATAGTTCATACAGCTTATGCTGCAACAGAGCTTATCCCGTGGTTCGTACCCGGGATGAGTAATCTCTAGCATATGCGGACCTATGCAGGGATGGATTTATTTCTATAATAAATAATTAATAAATTTTTTTTTAAGACTTAGTATTGAAAAAATTTTAATCCAATATTGATTGGATTTAAAAATCAAAATAATTGTATTTTTTAATCTATCCAATAAAACTTGCAGCGATAGAATTAATTTTTTAACAATTTAGTTTTTTGAAAAATTTATGGCGTTCAATTGCGTTTCGCAATGGGTTAACTACTAAATAACGGCTTAAAAGCATCATATGTAAAAAATTTATACAAACCAGTTTTAATAGTTAAAAGTTAAAAGAATAACAAAATGGATACAAGGGAATTAATTAAATCATCGATTAATACTAAGAACTTTAGTGAGTTTGAATGGTTTTTGGTGCAATATGATCTAAATCCACAAAAAATAATACATAAAATTGTTAAATCTCATGATCTTATATGGAGTGAACTGCTACAAAATGACAATCAAGAAAAAGACCTTGTTCTTATACGCGACAGCGGTAAACTCCACTTAGGTTACTTACTCTATAAGGCCAAAAACTATGCAGAGGTTATAGAGCAACATAAATATATTCAACTGATATGTAAGCGTTTGGTAAGTAAAAAATTTCACAAATATTAATTTCGTAGTTATATTAATTGTCAATTGTTAATTTCAGTTGCATTCACCACAAGAACTCAATTATTTTATGGAACACATCCATTTCAATCATGACCTTTGGCTATTAGTGGCGTATAGTTCGCTAACTGTTAAAGAGGAACAGTGTCATTTTGCTATATTCCATAGTAATAATGTTGTTTTGAAAAAGGACAGCCATAGCAATAATATTTTCGCCTATATTCAGGAGAATCAAGCAACCTACAAAGGTGTGGTGTTTAAGATTTCCAACGATATACATAATATGTTGGCAGTAATGAATTTTATTCGCGACGATTTGTTAAAACCATTTCTAGGGGTAAGTTTAAATGTTGAGCGAGTAGCTAGAATGCTTTTCACCAATTACAATAGAGTTGCTCCTATGGCCGATGAAAGCTTATCTACCAAATTTCATCAAAATACAAGTACATACATATATTCATATTTGCGACACACAGACAGACGGACAATTTTCAGCAATTTTTGAGACCACAAGAAAAATTGGAAAATAAATCTATATCTCACATAAAATGTATGACTTCAGCGCTGAACTCAGATTTTATTCATTAGCAATAACTGGAATGATAAACATCTTATACAAAATCAGTGGTGTATTTTGCAGGAGGAAAACTATTCAATTAACTAATCGTAACAAGTAAGAAAATTGAAGTTGGTCTAATACCTTGCGCTTCGAGAGAAGGTCTTGGTTCCAATAATACCAAGTTTTATTGGTATTTTTTATAAATTTGTGGCGTATGGATATGAAATATTGTCAATCTGATTTTATTTTTATATGAGAACTAGGCCACAAAATGGCCCGATCATAACGTACTCTTCTCAAACACATATACAAACTAAATTTTAAAACAATATACACTTAGGTCTTTTTTATGCGGTAGATGTGTTCCAAAAAAAATCGCATAAAGGAAATGCGCATAAAAAAGACTCAATTTCCGTACAAAATGGATGATCCGTTCCGAGTAGTTCAAAAACCGCATAACTTTAAATCAAGGCGTAAAAATTAGACTAAAATCGCATAAAAAAAATCAAAAAAAAAAAATACATAAAACAACCAAAAAACAATTCATTTATTAAAAATATCACTTTTTACATAACAAAAAATAATACATTTTATCGGACTTATTACCTGGTTAAACCAGTTTTATAAAAGTTAAAAATATATTGAAATAAAAAATTAAATAATTACATACTAAAAACAAAAGAATTATGAAATAAAAGAAACAAAAAACAATTCATTTATTTTAAAACATAAAAAGAACAAAAAAGGAAAAAAATGTAACAAGTTTTATGAAAGTAAAAAATAAATTTAAATAAATAAACAAGTAAAATAAGTGCAAACCAGAATCCAAAAAAATGCATTTAAATTAAATTAATTTATATTTAACATTACATATTATCTGGATCACTACTTGATAAGGTTCTGGCCCGTTTTGGAAGTGGTGCAAAATTACTCTCATCGCTCGATGAACCAATTAAATCATCACCGTTATCTTCGCTAGATGAAATAACATAAACATTATCAGATGATAAGGTCGAAGCACTCGCACTATCTTCATTTGGAAGATTTTAATCTGTTTTTTTTTTTTCAAAAACTGGTTGTGTTTGTAATGGTGCGGCAACGTGGCTATCGAAATTATCACTTTTCGGGCCCCACGTTGGGCGCCATTTCTGTAATCGTGCGGCAACGTGGTTATCGAAATTATCACTTATCGGCCCCACGTTGGGCGCCATTTCTGTAATGGTGCGGCGTTGGTGGAAGATCCGCTTCCGTTTCCCTGAGCCTTTGCTGGTCGCACGTGCTGGCGTAGGGGCCTAGCTCGCCGGATGGGTGGGGTCTTGCTCAGGCCCAGGGAAACCGCACTACAGATTTTCACGTGCGATTAAAAAAAAACTGTCAAAACACGGACGCTAAATGGGACGGATGGCCATACTTACCTTGGGATTGGGGACGAGGTGTTCTGCCCCTTTTGCCCTCCCTACCATGTTACCTCGACTCCATCTCAATTGGAGGTAACCCACATAAAATGATAAGATTTGGCTTGGCTTTGGTTTTCTACATTGGGTTTAAAAACTTTTTTATTTACCCTTCATTTTAAGGGTTTTTAAATTTTAAATTAATTTTATCAACATTTATTTTAGTTGTTTTTTTTTATATTTATAACTCTAGCAAAATTTTACTTTTAGGAAAATTTTTAATTTTAGGAAAATTTTTAGCACTATTTAATTTAAGCACAATTGGATTTTAGCACTATTTAATTTTAGCTTAATTTTAGCATTAGAAAATTTTTTGTTTAAACTTTATAATTAGACAATTTTACATTTAGAAAAATTCACATTTCGAAATATTTTATTTTAGTTTAATTTTACAATAAAAGAAAATTTTTATAATCGAAAATTTTATAGTTAGTAAAAATTTGATATTTTAACCAAATTTTATATATAGCAAAATTTTATTAATCTAGTAACATTCTTAAATTTAATAAGGAAAAGTTTAAACATAGAAAATATTTATATGTGTGTAAAAAAAATTTTTAATTTGGAAAAATTATTTGTATTTAAAAAAAATTTACCGCCTTGTGGTTGTACCGATGAAGCTGCTGCCGCCAGACGCCGTGGTTGTGTCTCTCAATATGCCATTAAAAAAATCGGCCATAGCTGCATTCACAGCTTATAGAGGTTTTTCCTCAACCTTTACGTTTCAACAAACAAAATTCAACTCTTTCGATTTAAATTTAACTTTATTACATTAACCTTCTCATCTTCATTCATTCATTAATTTCAAGATCAAGGTTATTATTTTTTTTTCTTCTTTCTTATTCTGCTTGTAACAGAAATTCTTTTGCTACAGTGCAGAGCAAAACAGATCACCGTCACATGTTGTTCGCGATATCCCGACATAAGGTAGCAAATTTCTCTATTCAGTCTTAAGGCTTTTTCAGTGTCAGGTTCATACAGAAGGATTTGATTTTGTAATACATTAATTGTTTGCAAAATTTTTCCAACTTTTTGAACATTAAGTGGTGGTAAGGTTTCTTCGTCACAATTACTTACTGGATTTTCATAATTTTCTTTAGTTATGCCATTAATAATTTCATCGTCACTCAATGGAATATCCTCGAGCAATTCTTCCAAATCATTGTAATTGCATGTATCAAACCCCTCTCCTCCGATTTGGTGTGCCAGAGCTATGATATCGTCATATATTGTTACTGTTTCAGTTCCTGTATTATTTACAACACACTCAGGCCAAGCTGCTTTACCAATCGTTTAAAGTGTGTGGTCTTATATCTGACACAGCTGATGAAGAATGAATTATGCAGTCAAAAATTATGAATTTTTTCCATACCTCATTTAGCGTTAATGATTCGTTTTCTATTTTATTGAATATAAATTTATACGTACGTTTAATGTAATATTTTTTAAATGTAGAAATAATTCCTTGGTCTAATGGTTGGAGAATACTTGTAGTGTTGGGTGGAAAAAATACTACCTTCACATTGGGACGTTCGATGTGTGGATGCCCTGGAGCATTATCCCCTATAAGCAAAACTTTAAATTGTAAATTTTTTTGCTTCATACAAAATTCTACTTCGGACACAAAGCATTTGTTAAACCATTTGTTAAAAATTGCAGTTGTTACCCAGGCTTGGGATTAGCCATCCAATGTACGGGTAAACGCTTTAAATCCTTACCTTTTAAAGCTCGTGGTCTTAAAAATTTGTTTACTACCAGTGGTTTTAACATTCGATCGCCTGAAGCATTACTGAATAGTAAAAAAGTTATCCGATCCTTGTTTGCTTTAAACCCACTAGCGTTTTGTTTTTCAGATTTTGCTATATACATACGTATGATTATGCATTTTTTTCCAGAACAATCCAGTTTCATCTGCATTAAAAACCTGATGTGCACAATAACCTCCATCTTCGATAATATTTTGTAATTTTTCGGGATAAGTTCTGAGACCAAATTGCATTTGAAGATACTCGAAGAATCAAAATGATGTTGTTATTGCGGTTTTTAACGTCTGCAGGAGCACAATCTGATGAAAAACCTTAACAAGATCAATTTTCGAAAATATTTTTCTGCCAGTAAGAATTGTTTGAAAATCTCTTAAATTTGGAATTGGTTATTTATCACCGACAGTGTGGTTGTTAAGAAATCGGTAGTTCCCACAAGGGCACCATGTTCCATTTGGCTTTTAAATCATATGTAAAGCACTTGCCCATGGCCTTTTAGATCGTTGCACTATACCAAATTGTAAAAGTTGTTCGTATTCTTGTTTGGCCTGTTGAAGTTTGACAGGATCTATTCTACGAACTTTACAACTTATTGGGGTGTAATTTGTTATGATTTGGTGTTGAATGTTTGACTTTTTTTTTATTAAATTTGACATTGAAGGTTCTAGTCACATTTGGAGATTCGATTAAAATTTGATGAAAAGGATCATTTACGTTAAAAGTTTTGATTGTGTTTAAATCAAAATATTTCACAATGCCTTTACTTTTAATTTTATCTCAGGATCGATTAAGGAATTGTTTTTAATATCAATTACTAAACCAAAATGTTCTAAAAAATCGTTGCCTAAAATTGGTGTATCAACATCAGCCAAAATAAATGTCCATAAGAATTTCTTTTGTAGATTAAGATTTCATTGAATCAATTTTGAATCAAACGTTTGAATTTTAAAACCATTACGGAGGTATCCACATTTTCCTCCACGTATAGATACATTACGTCATTTAGAATTTACCTGTATCCAATTCCAGTTAGAGTATATTTTACTGTATGAATTGGAGTACGTGAATTGTTTTACTACATGGATTGTGGACCCATTTCATGGCCCAAAAAGCAACCCTATAATATTGCCGCCGGCAATCTTAAAAGTTTTATGTGAACATTTTGGGTGTTGTCTTCTTACCTTCAATAAAACGTTCTTCCATTATGGCCTTTTAAAGTAAACTTAGACTCATCTGAAAAGAAAACAGTATTCCAATTCTGTTTTTACCAATTCATATGTTCTTTGGCAAAATTTATGCGAGCCAGACGATTTTTGTCTGATATCAGTGGTATTTGACAAGGTCATAGGAACCAATATCAACTGCAATTGCTCGCCGGCAAACAGTTCGAGCACATATTTTTAGTCTTAGATTTATAATGACATCTTTAGGTAGCATTTTTGGATATTTTTTCCCTTGCAATTAAATTATCCCTTAAGTTGAGTCATTACCGTAGTACGGTGACAAATGTATTTGAGAAAGTATCAAAATTATTTCAGAAAACATCAAATGTATGTCAGAATATATGAAATGTATTTCAGGAATAATCAAACGTATTACAAAAACTATCAATTGAATTTCAGAAAACATACAAAAAAATATAGTATTTTTATACCCTCCACACCTCAGTGGCAGAGGGTATATATAGGTTTGTCATTCTGATTGTAACGCATCGAAATAAATTCCGGAGACCCCAAAACCATATGTTTTCTTGATCATTATAACTAGGGAAGTTGATTTAGCGATGACCGTCTGTCCGTCTGTCTGTGGAAATCACGATCACGCCGTCAATATCTAAGTTAGACCATTCGATTTGGTATAAAATCGTTTATTAACATCCCAAAAGAGTTGCTATTTAAAATCGTCAAAATCGGTCAAAGGGATCACGAGTTATGAATGAAACTTTGAAAAAACTCTTGAAAAAATACAATATTTCAGTGTGTTTGTTGTTTTTCTCAAGATATGCTGGGGTCGAATCGTCGCATTCGTTATCGAAATTTTGCGATCGAAATTATTTTTTTATTTTCCAAAATAAAATGCTAAGAGTAATTTTACTATGTCACAGCTAACGAGTTAAGGACCATAGTTAATAGTAAAAGTGGAACGAGGTCTGACGATTGTCCGTCTTTTTTAAATAATAAACCAAAATATGGAATTTCGATTGATTTTACTCGATATCGAATGCGACGATTTTCCCCCTGTTTATGTTGTCATTCTTCGTATTGTTATTGTTATTGAAGTCATTACAGT
This sequence comes from Cordilura impudica, assembly GCA_963682025.1. Classification (NCBI taxonomy): domain Eukaryota; kingdom Metazoa; phylum Arthropoda; class Insecta; order Diptera; family Scathophagidae; genus Cordilura; species Cordilura impudica. The sequence continues at coordinate 31,303,781 of OY821518.1, read as the reverse complement.
TGTGTGCGTATTAATACTGAACGTGTCATATTGGCCTAAGCAATTAAAAATTATTAAAAATTAAAAATAAAAATTAAATACTAAAAATTAAAAACTAAAAATGAAAAATGGAAAATGAAAAAAGGAAAATGGAAAATGAAAAATGAAAAATTAAAAATGGAAAATGAAAAATGATAATTGAAAACTGAAAAATGGAAAATGAAAAATTAAAAACTAAAAATGAGAAACGAAAGATGAAAAATCAAAAATGATAAATAGAAAATGGCAAATGAAAAATTAAAAATTGAAAAATTAAAAATAAAAATGAAGAATGGGAAATGAAAAATGGAAAATGAAAAATTAAAAATTGAAAATTAAAAATTGAAAATTGAAAATTAAAAATTAAAAATGAAAAATTGAAAATCTAAAATCAAAAATTAAAAATTAAAAATTAAAAATTAAAAATTAAAAATTAAAAATTAAAAATAAAAAATTAAAAATTAAGAATTAAGAATTAAATATTAAAAAATAAAAATTCAAAATTCAAAATTAAAAATTCAAAATTGAAAATTAAAAATTAAAAATTAAAAATTAAAAATTAAAAATTAAAAATTAAAAATTAAAAATTAAAAATTAAAAATTAAAAATTAAAAATTAAAAATTAAAAATTAAAAATTAAAAATTAAAAATTAAAAATTAAAAATTAAAAATTAAAAATTAAAAATTAAAAATTAAAAATTAAAAATTAAAAATTAAAAATTAAAAATTAAAAATTAAAAATTAAAAATTAAAAATTAAAAATTAAAAATTAAAAATTAAAAATTAAAAATTAAAAATTAAAAATTAAAAATTAAAAATTAAAAAATAAAAAATTAAAAATTAAAAATTTATATTTAAAAATTAAAAATGAAAATTGAAAATGAAAAATGGAAAATTAAAAATTAAAAACCTAAAATTAAAATTTAGAAATGAAAATATTCGAGCTCTAGGCCTTGTTTTATTAGTTTTAAATAATAATTTTTATTTATTTGTTGCCGATATTTCGTCTTTCTTTGAAAGACATCATCTGGGCTTTTAATATTAAACTTATCAAGCACTAAACTTAAAAACAATGATGAGTTGTTTCATCAACGTTCATCAACGTTCATCAACGTTGATGAAACAACAACAATGATGAGTTGTTTCATCATCATTGTTTTTAAGTTTTGTGCTTGATAAGTTTAATATTAAAAGCCCAGATGATGTCTTTCAAAGAAAGACGAAATATCGGCAACAAATAAATAAAAATTATTATTTAAAACTAATAAAACAAGGCCTAGAGCTCGAATATTTTCATTTCTAAATATTATATTAAAAAGGTCGAATAAAATTAAAAATTATATTCTAAAACTAAAAATTAAAAATTAAAAATCAAAAATTAAAAATTAATAATTAAAAATTAAAAATTAAAAACTAAAAATTAAAATTAAAAATTAAAAATTAAAAATTAAAAATTAAAAATTAAAAATAAAAAATTAAAAATTAAGAATTAAGAATTAAATATTAAAAAATAAAAATTCAAAATTCAAAATTAAAAATTCAAAATTGAAAATTAAAAATTAAAAATTAAAAAGTAAAAATTAAAAATTAAAAATTAAAAATTAAAAATTAAAAATTAAAAATTAAAAATTAAAAATTAAAAATTAAAAATTAAAAATTAAAAATTAAAAATTAAAAATTAAAAATTAAAAATTAAACATTAAAAGTTAAAAATTAAAAATTAAAAATAAAAAATTTTAAATTAAAAATTTAAAACTAAAAATCAATATTAAAAATTAAAAATTAAAAAGTAAAAATTTAAAATAAAAAATTAAAAATTAAAAACTAAAAACTAAAAATTAAAAATTAAAAATCAAAAATTAAAAATTAAAAACTAAAAATTAAAAATTAAAAATTAAAATTAAAAATTAAAAATTAAAAATTAAAAATTAAAAATTAAAAATTAAAAATTAAAAATTAAAAATTAAAAATTAAAAATTAAAATTAAAAATTAAAAATTAAAAATTAAAAATTAAAAATTAAAAATTAAAAATTAAAAATTAAAAATTAAAAATTAAAAATTAAAAATTAAAAATTAAAAATTAAAAATTAAAAATTAAAAATTAAAAATTAAAAATTAAAAATTAAAAATTAAAAATTAAAAATTAAAAATAAAAAATTAAAAATTAAAAATTAAAAATTAAAAATTAAAAATTAAAAATTAAAAATTAAAAATTAAAAATTAAAAATTAAAAATTAAAAATTAAAAATTAAAAATTAAAAGTTAAAAATTAAAAATTAAAAATAAAAATTAAAAATTAAAAATTAAAAATTAAAAATTAAAAATTAAAAATTAAAAATTAAAAATTAAAAATTAAAAATTAAAAATTAAAAATTAAAAATTAAAAATTAAAAATTAAAAATTAAAAAGTAAAAATTAAAAATTAAAAATTAAAAATTAAAAATTAAAAATTAAAAATTAAAAATTAAAAATTAAAAATTAAAAATTAAAAATTAAAAATTAAAAATTAAAAATTAAAAATTAAAAATTAAATATTAAAAACTAAAAACTAAAAACTAAAAATTAAAAATTGAAAATTAAAAATTAAAAATTGAAAATTAAAAACTAAAAATTATTATTTTTGTTTTTTTGTATTAAATAAAATTATTTTAAAATTTCCTTTTTTATATTAATAATTTGTAGCCAAGAATAATTTGATTTTTTTTTTTTTGAATTATCGTATGATTTCTAAGGTCTCAAAACAGGTTTATAGGGATGAAACTTTTTGTATTATTATGATGAATTTCATGAAGTAATGAATAATGAATAATAATGAATAATGAAATTGGACCCGATCGACCATCTGTGGAACACCTTATCAGAAAAATCAGGCAAAGGGTTATTTTAAGCAAGGCAGACTTAAAGAGGGCTCTAAGGAAAGAATGATGCAATCATATGCATATGAGTTTTAAATATCTCCGTGACTGTGCGTGACTATCTTAAAATTAATCTTTGGCTACAACAAGTCTATGGACAAAGTTTCAGATCGATCGGATGAGGGGAAGTAAGGTTTTAATCTCTCCGTGACTGTTCGTGACTATGCGTGACTGTGCATGCCTATGTCAAAGTTAATCTTTTTTCACAGCAAGTCTATCGACCAAGTTTCAGATCGATCAGATGAGGGAAATGACATTTAGATCACTCCGTGGCAGTGCGTGACTACCCTAAAATTAACCTGTAGTCGCAACAAGACTATGTGCCAGGTTTCAGATCAATTGGATAAGAGGGAATGGGGTCGCCCCACGACAGACAGACAGACAGAGAGTATGAGTTAAAAGAAAGAGTTTAATAAAAAATGATTCAAAAGGATTGATTCACTTTTTAAATAAAATGTTTATAAATCAAATAAGAGTGTTAAACTCGGCTGTGCCGAATCATATTTTAAATGAAAAAAAAATTCTTCAAATGCCACGCATAATAAACTCTAAAATCATAACCAACAATTGTACCTAACTAAAGTTCTGAAATGGCCAAACTGTCATATTCTAAATTAGATGGCTTATTTTTAACCTTTCTATTTTGTTTCTTGCAGAAGTCTGTTATGGATGATGAAAAGAACAATCGAGAAATGCATGCAATAATCAATCGTATGGAGCAAAGAATGCATTTGGAGAGCAAATTGCTAGTGCAAGCATTTAAAACTGTCGAAAGAAAGAAAACACAACTAATACGACGTTTAATACTTTTGCAAAATTTAGCCAATTTAAATGATGTTGTAGATTAGGTTGGTATTTAATTCAGATGTAAGTTGAAAGATATTAAAAGGACATAATATTAAATAAATATATAACATATTAAAAATATGACAAACAAGGACCTGTTGCGTTTTATCTTTGTTGTTGTTCTCTTATTGTTTTAGAACACACTAAACGCTAATCCCAGAGCAGATGTTAAATATTAAAATACTTAACAGCTACAGAGAAAGATTAAGTTAGTAGCAAAGAAAGATTTGTACAAAAAAAATAAAATACGGAAATCTTTGCATCAGGTTCTTTTGTTGGCTGTTGTTGATGCTTTTGAAAAGGGAAAGGTATAACGAAAATACTGTCATCATTCATACACACCCGCCCACAGAATATAATAACACGGCTGGTGGTGGTCATCGTGTAGTACGAGTAAATCAACCATAAGACCATTTCATCATAGAACGACATAAAGAAAATATCATTGAAGTTTACAGTTCATAGGAACTAAACTCAAAATGATTTTATATTGTTTTATTTCATCAAGATCATTCATGTCATAAATACATATTTGCAACGTGACACAAAACTAAAAGAGCATCTGGAAAAGGTGCAATATAAGAGTGAGAGCTAAACGGTAGGGAAACAGGTAGAAAGCTAAAAAAGGATTAGTTAGTTAGAATGCCAGTAAGGATATAAAATTGCAAACACTAACTTACACACAAAGTACCTGTTGGTGGACAAAAATGTACAGGTTGCAAATATGTAAGTGCAAAGTGCAACAACAGCCCGAGCTGTGGCCGGTATATAAACCCATAACATTGAATGAAAGCAGCACAGTTTGCTAGTGAACATCTTACAGTGTAAATCATATCAATTCTTTAATTAGACAATAAACAACTAACATGTCTTTGGAACAAGATTTAAATAGTGACCTATATCGTATGGACAAACCATTTAATTCCAACATAGTAGATAGTATAACTATGACAATTCGTTTGAAACGTATTGAAGAGCGCCAACAGCTTAGTTCGATAATGTTTAATCGTCTTCAAGTTATTTTAGATCAAATTGATGCAAACTTTCAATCACCCTCAGGGGAGCCAATGTCTCCAACAGCTCCAGCTTTTCTAACCGATCACAATTATGCCATATCCAATAGCTCGTCGGGAATATCATCGGCTTCGTCATCCCCACCAACGACTGCAGTCAAGCAACAACAAAGATTTAATCGATCCCTACATACATCGGCTAAACGTAAAATAATTGATGTTGAACAGGAATATCATGAATTTTCGACCGAAGATGACATGAAACTCCAACAATATCCTCAAAAAATTGGCGATCTAGTGACATTGGGCCCAAACGGCACTCAAATCGATATGAGATCGTACACAAGTATTATTTGGTCTTCGGCCGCCTCAGCTACACGTCAACTTTTGGGTTTTGTATTTACCAGCGATATTTTAGCAACTCACACATTGACGGGCAAACCTTCTCCGGCCTTTTATGGCCGTGAAAGACCCGCTAAAATGCAATTGGATCCTATCAAGGCATCCGATATTATCCATTGTGTCCGCAGCAAATTCAATTGTAGCGAACGTGAAATTCGTGCCGCCATCACTACGAAATGTTCGGATACTTCAAAGAAATACAAGCGACGCCATCAGAAACAATTGGAGTTCTCTACTAAAATGTGAATTGCCTTAATTGGTTTTCGTTTTGCATTTTAGCCAAAATTTCAATTAAATTAAAGTTTTAAAGGTTTTTTTTTTTGTTGTAAATATGTATGTATTTTAATGTTAAGTTTTTTCTTGTGTAAGTTGAAAAAAATATAAAAAATATATGTGATAAGTTTTTTATTTTGTAAAAAATTCACTTAATAGTGCGTTTACATCTAAGCAAAATCTAGTGTATACGAGATTTCGAGCGAAATCTAGCTCATTTTTACTAGATTTCCCATAAAAAACAAAATCTAGCTCGTTACTAGATTTGTGCAAAATCTCACAAAATCTAGTCAAACTTGGACACTACCAAATGATACTACTGTTTTTTTAATATTGTAGTAGAAAATTACAACGCAGTGACTGAAAAATTGACATTTAACAAGTAAGAAAATTATAGTCGGTCTAGACCGACTATACAATACCCTATACCATGCGTTTAGAGACCCTATCTCTCAGGCCCAACTAACTGGATAAAGAAAATAAGCATAAACCAAATTTGAGTGGGATTTTTATTAATTTTATTGGCTGCAGATATGAAAAAGTTCATATCGGATGCTATATCTATATGGGGACTAGGCCCAAAAGTGGACCGATCCTGACCATGTTTGGTAAAGTCTCTTGTATTTTGCAAAAATATATACAAACAAAATTTGAGAAGAATCAGTGCAATATTTTTGTTTTTTTGATAGATTTAAGTGAAGATCGGGAAGCAGCTCTATATGGGGCCTATGACTAAGAGTTGTCCAATAGGCATCATTTTTGGAATACTGATTAATGGATGTAATATATACATACAAACCCAATTTGACTAAGATTTGTATGATAATTTGGATCTTATGGCAATATATGTTGATTTCATAGGGGTCATTTGTATGGGGGCTAGGTCTGAACATGGACCGATTCTCAATTTCAATAGCGTTCATCCCATGGCGGATAAAAGCTTATATACCAAATTTCATCAAAATATATTCATATTTGCGACCTGCAGTTTGATTACAAGCTTTACATGGACACACAGACAGACGGACGGACATCGTTAAATCGAATCAGACAGTGATTCTGATTCGATCGGTATAATAAAAGATGGGTCTAGGTCAAATATTTTTGGTTGTTACAAACAGCAGCACAGTATAAAACGAAAGTATAAAAACAAAAGCAAACAAGTTGAATAATAATAAAATAATTATTAACAAAAAAATTACGAATCTATAATAGAAATATTTAGTAATTGAAAAGTTATAACTTTTTATACTGACATGTGCCCATTCCAATTGCTAAATAATAATTGTGGAAAATGAATTTGTTTTTGCTGTTCAAACAATAAATTTCACAAATGCTGATTTTTTTTTCGCAAAATTTCTATTTCAGTTTGTGCTTTTTTCATTTTTGATGCATAATATAATTATAAAATCTGTTCCTTTTTAGAATTTTACATATTTCCATTTTCCTATTATATTGTTTATTTTTAGTATTTCTACGCCCGTATTCATAATAACAATTCTAGCAGTTGGCTAACTTTTTTCACACGAAAATTTCAAAATTTGTATGAAAAAAAGTTAGCCAACTGCTAGAATTTGTTAGATATATGTTTTATTTTAATCAGCTGTTTATTGTTGTGGAAACAAAATCTCACAAAATGTCAAAAAAGTTAGATGTAAATTTCAGCTAAAATCTACCAGATTTTCCTCAGATGTAAAAGCACTATAAGGTTTAATTTTAAAAATAATATTTTAAGGGTTATCGTAAAAACAATATAAGCCACAAAATCAAAGTATTGTCATAATCGATTTTAAAGTTAAAAAAGATTCTAGAAAATGGGACTTTTTTGAAGAAAATGTTATGCTAAATTCGATTTATTGGTTTTAGGGAAATTTTACCAATTATTATTTAAATATATAATATTTTGGTTACCGTAACAAATTGAAGTGAGAAATATTTTTTTGGTTTGGTAGCAACCAAAATTTTTTTTGGATACCAATAACCATTATCAAAAGTAATTTTTTTTGGTTATTCCTACCCGAATGCATATCGTATTTTTGTTTTAATACCATACGTATCCGGGTAGGAATAATCAAAAAACAAGTAAGAGTGCAAATTCGGCTGTGCCGAATCTTTGATACCCTCCACCTCGGTTTGAGTCTTGATAATAAATGTAAACGAAAAAGTAAACGATTTGTTAAACTTAACACCAAATTATTTCAGCCAATTCTTTGGGTTGGTTTTCGTCTTTTCTATTATTTCGGATTTATTTCGGTGTTTGCTTTTTGGTCATCGTGGTTGCTGATCGGCATGCATTTAGGTTATATACCTATATACCTATATACATGTGTTTCCAGTTATATGACATAACTTCTCGTATAATTTAGTTTTTGCTAATTAAATAGATCGCCCTATCGTCCATTGCAAAGGTAATGGTTGTGTAACTGGCCAAATATTTCTTCATTGCGGCCATATAGGTCGGATGGAGTAACAAAATAATAACCAAAAAAAAACTCTCAATTTTTTTTATTAAAATATTGCCATATTTGGAAAACAGAGAATAAATTTATAATAATAAATATTCAAATTAGGGATGCAAAACGCAAAAAACCAAATGTCCCAAACATTTTAAATAAAATAATATGTTCTCTTTATTTTCTGAAAAACTTCAAATTTTCATCCAAGAAAAATTGTGAAAATTTATATATAAATAACGTTTATTTATGTATCAATTTTTATGTTAGCAATTCTTAAATGTCATTTGAGGTTTTCTAAAATTCATTGAATTTAAATTAATGTTTTCTGTAGTGCGATTCTGTAAATTTCAACGATCCGACAATCGCAAAATATATCGACAGCTATTGTTGTTTGCACTAAGGATTAAGTGATTCACTAAGTACATACATCTTAACGGCAGTCGACAAATCTATTTTTCTATTTATTTAAATTGTAAACGAGTGGCATCTCTGTCAAAATAAGCGAAAAACACAAAGAAGAATAGAAAAAGACAAATTACTTCGTGTTTGACAGGATGATTTAATGTTTATGTTTAATATCTTTATTTTTTTACTAATATTTCTGTTTATTTATTTGAAAATGAAATAAGGAATTGAATATGCTATTTAATTTTTTTATTTATATAAAAAAGTTTTTTAATAGAAGCAAAATATTTTCACTATTTTATGATTTTTATTTATGTATGACGACATTTCAACCTAAAAATTTAAGTTTTTATCGATTGAATAAACAACACAAAAATGGTTGTCGTTTAGATAACAACAACAGCTGACTTTAACAATAGCGAATATCGTTTAAAAATTTTACTGATAATTTTGCAATATTCTTTTTTTTAACGATTCGACTATCGTTAAAAGAAGTTACTGAATCGCGGTACTGAAAAGCTATTAATTTCTCCTGAATGTCAAGATTTTTTTTTAAATGTAAAAATTTGTTAAATGTAAACATAGGTATCTGGTGTTTTTTTTTTTTGAATTTCAATTTGTGTTTATCGAATAAAATTTATATATTAAAGATGCAATTGATGTCTTCTAAATTTAAAATTATAATTTCCGACGTTTTGATATGATTTTCTGAAATTCAATTAATTGTAATTTATAATTGGAAATTTTTAATTCCAGTTTTTAGAATTGATATTTTCTTAAATTTGAATGGAAAATTTAAAAAGTGCAATTTAGTATTTATGTGAATAATAATGCTTTAGTAATTAGGTATAAACAATTTTTAAAAATTAGATGTAATCGCAATCAGATATTTTGTAGGTAAAGCAGAATAATAATTCTATATAACTATGTAGAACTGTTTTGAAAGCAAAAAACTCATTGATGAACTCGGTAACTCTATTTTGTAAAGACAACAAAAAGTTCATATGCCAAACTTTGTTCATATTTGTAAAAGAATAATGAAAATACGTATGAAATAAAAGACCAGCCCGTGTATACTCTTAACATTGTTCTGTATGATATCTAGTTGAAAATATTGACATTCATGTTAAAATAGAAAGAACTATTGCAAAGCTAATTAGAACAAAAATTATGGCGCCATCTACTGTGGCATAGTCACGCTGAGCAAAATGAAGTGACACTCTGTTAATGCAAAAGAAATGTATTTTCCCCACAACAAAATATTGCAGAATTTTATGTAAATAAAGTAATATACCGACTTATTTCTAACATGCAGTTGTTATGGATATACATATATAATATATGTACATTATTTGTATTATTTAATATGTATATATAAATTTATAAATAAATTTATACATAAAATTTTTTTTTGCTATATTTACATTGTTTTTTTTTTTATTAACAACTAGGTATTTTAGCATTATTTGCTTTAGATGTTGGTGAATTTTTACTCCCTTTATATTAACTCGTAGTGTCTGCTTGTCGAAAAAATTTTGGATCGATTTTAACCAATTTCCCGTGAGCCATTCGATCTGAGATTTTGCAGGCAGGCTCGTGGTATTAACAGAAATGTTCTAACAAATTTTGGGAGTGATGCCAAAACAATGGAAACTTTTAAATTTTTCTACCAGAGTTGATAAAAAAAATGTACAAAGGGTTAGTTTTTATTATATTATTACCACAACGACCACAAAAACAACAAGTCAAGCTATGACAACAACACAACATTTAGAATAACAACAAGAACAATATAGAAACATCATATTTTTAATTTTTTTTTTACTTTTTCAGAGATTTCCCTGGACCTGTTCCACCAGTTTTAATGATTTTTGAAACAGAGATCTTCCCATGAATTTGGTGAATCATTCTCACTAAAAATGATCACTGTAGCTGCACTATTCAGGGCGTGATCGTGACAAGAACAACATAGAAAATATTTTTTCAAGACTTTTTTTAGTTCTTCATTCAAATCTCGGGCCCTAATCGACCGATTTTAAATAGCAAACTTTTCAGGATGTTAGTGAATTATTTTTTATGTCAACAAGCACCCTAGCTGCCCGATTGATGCCGTCATCGTGATTTCCACAGACGGACAGACGGACATCGCTATATCAACTCTGGTTGTTATAAGGATCACAAATATATATATTTTATGGGGTCCAAAATTTTTTTTCTAATTATTACAAACGGAATGACAAACTTATATATACCCTCTGCACACTGGAGTGGAGGGTATAAAAAAAAATACGGTAACCAAATTCTACGATATTTGAATTCACCAATGTTAATGGTTAAATAACATTTTTTCGACATTTCCCTTATAAATGTTACGTACCTGTGATAAACAACAGTAAAAGTAAATCTATAACATTAATAGGCTAGGCGATTTCTTGTGACCGATGTTTTGTTCTACCGTTTTGTCCCGATTTTGACCAAACGTATATTATTTGAAAGGTATTTCTTTTTAGCTATTTTGCAGATTTACAGATTTTTAAAATTTTTCCCTTATTTTGAGTAAATTGCATTTAAAGTTGGTACTAACACATACATAAAATAATACAATAATATATGTGCGTTTACTAAATTTTTAATGTGTTTGTTATAAAAATTAGTTTGTTTTTTTTGTGTTGATTTGGGAATTGGCTATAATTGATTAGCATACCTTTAGGGTCTTTATTTAATGAAAAAATAAAATTTCCTAGAATTTGCACTCGAATTTCGAGGGCTATTATAATTATTATTCATTTAGTTGGAATATTGCTTACAATATTCTGTATTATTTCTGACCAATAATAGACTTTTCGAATGCTAGAGATGAGTGGATCTAAACAGATCTTCATTTGTAATATTTTGTGAAATTTTTCTAGTATTGTGCTCTATAAAATCTATAATCCTTATTCCTTTTTTTCCTCTGATAGATCTCCAAGTTGTATTAAATGATCTTTAACAATATCTTCTCCATGATGAAGGATTTTATGGACTGTGGTAGACATATTTTTCCAATTGTATTTAGTTGTGTATATTCTTGCAGTTACCTTATCATAATTACAAAATTTTGTAGCGTCAATTTGTTGATTCCACGCAAATACTTTGATGATTGTTTTAAATCTCGAATATCAACAATTATTATTTGAGATGCTTTTTCGGGGGGTCTGAAAAGAATCTTTTTCTTAACTCCTTGTTAGTTTCATTCTTATTGATCCTGTAGGCCCTCTAAATGGTATTATTGGTAACTACTTAAATGTCCGGGGACCAGCTACCCACAAACCTTTTATACCCTCCACACCAGTGTGCCGAGGGTATATATAATTTTGTCATTTCGTTTGTAAATTTAGAAAAAAAAAATCTGGGCTCCCTAAAATATATGTAATCGCAATCCTTATAATAAGCGGAGTTGATATAGCTATGTCCATCTGTCCATCTGTGAAGATCACGATTACATCCTCAATAGGTCAGCTGGAGTGCTCATTTTTAGTGAAAATGGTTCATTAACATCCTGAGACGATTGATATTTAGAATCATCAAATTCGGTTCAATAGATCACGAGATATTACTGAAAAAGTAAAAAGTCTTGAAAAAATATGTTTTTATGTTGTTCTTGTTATTGTTGTTATTCTAAATTTTGCATTTTTTGCCATACCATTTAATTTTACTCGTTACAGAAGTAATTAATTTATCTACAGATACCTTTGATCTACATTACCAGAAAGTGGACATAGATAATCTGTATATTTGCTGTTGCAAAACAATTTATTAACAGTGGATTTATTATTTTTGTTTATATTTATACTGGAAGTCTTTATTGATAACAGTAATGACATATGGTCGGAGTATGGCTTTTCAGCGACATAAAAATATTCAACATATTATATCGATGACAGAACTAGTCATGGCGAAACAAAAACAGAATTCTCCTTGAACATCAAAAACAGTCCTTCCATTTAGTACTATCCCACCAACATTTTGAATCAATTCCAAAAGCTTTTTTTTTTCCTTGAAGTTAAAATTTTATCTTTTGAGCATCTAAGATCGTTAATAGAGGTAATTTTTGTGTAAAAATCTGTTCTTGCGCTATTCGAAATGCAATAAAACAGTTTATGGGTTTATAGGAAACTGATTGCTATAGTTATAATATATGGAATAGATAAATAGATAAAATCAATTTATGAAATTATAAGCCAATTTTTCCCTCATTTGTATTTTTTGTGTTATTTTTATTTAACTTGTTTTCAACAATTACACTTTAATTTAAACTACACAGCATCTCCCCTGATTTCTATTTGCTGCCCGATTTTTTGGGATCCCAAGCTTCAATTTTTGGGGTGGTGGTTGAGTATGGCATATATTGTTCTGCAAAGAAAAACAAAATATATATACACTTAGTCGCAAAAACTCTACTTTTTACTTTTCAATGGAAAAACATTAAAATTTTAATTTTTTTTTTATTAAACGGGATAAGAGATAATTAAAATAAATAAAAAAATCACAATTCATACAGTTAAACAATATTAAGCCTAACACTGACCCTATTTACATATGTAAATACTTCATTTTTTAAATGGCTACAAATTTGATGTTTTTGGCACGATTTGAATATAATTTACACTAAGTGGCTAATTTTGTATGCTCTTCTGAAAAAAAAATATGATTTCAAAAAATTTTATAATATACCGTTACTTTTAGTAAATTTTTGACTTTTTCTTCATTATCTGACCCTATTTACATTTGTAAATAAATTAAATTGGTGGGTTTATTTGGGGATAATTCATGTTTTTATTATAGATTTTCTTTGAAATTATTAATCAGTCTTTACAACAACCATTACATTTCGTTTAAGTTTTGCTATGCTCGACACAAATTGGCTTCTTACACTGAACACATATTTTCCGTGTTGAGCGTTTTCTCTTACTTTCTTCGTAATAGCACATATAGCAAGCACCTTTCATGGTTGAATGTCCGCGATCATCTTCATCTGGAATAAAATCCACAGATGTGGAGCTATTCAAGGAATGAATCGGCTTACCAATTATGCATTCAATTGCATTTTTTGTTGGAAAATATGAGACAATCCTTGGAATGCTTGATCTCTTCAATATTGTTCCGCCAATTCTTCTAGAAACAATCGGCGTCCACCTATTAGCGAAAAAAAAATAAATAAAATTAATCATAATCCAACTTTGCTCTCAGCAAATATGTAAATATAATTACCTTTTCTACATGTAAAACATGACGGATTATTTTTTGAATATATTATATAGGCAGCAAGAGCAGATATGTCGATCATATTATGAAAAACAGCAAGCGGCCAACGATTTGTTTTGGGTTTCGTGGTATATTGCCCCAACATATGATCCACCTTTGGTATTATTGTAAAATAATATTATATTCGGATTTTGTTTTACGTCGGAAATTGTGTTGTCACATGGCATTGTTGAAAGTAAAACGACTGCCTTGTTTTTTTTGGTTCATAAGAACAAATTGTTTTGTTTTCTCCATAGCCCAATATTGTTGAATGTTCTGCTCGTTGCGGTGAGGATTTGAACTCAGAGGGCAAACATGTTTTATTCTTTTTCATTGTTCCAACTATAGAAAGACTTGTGAAGAAATTATCGCATGTCACATTTCGTCCGGTGTTTTTATACTGTTCAACTAGATCTTTCACGACTCGCTCTCCTTGATTCTTCTCTCTTTCGCTGCCTGCTTTGCCTGTATATATTTGCCCAGTTAGGGGATAGTAGGATTTTGCATCGCATACCCACCACAGCTTTATACCATACTTTGCAGGTTTCGACGGAATATACTGCGTAAACTTGGTACGTCCTCTAAAAGGAAAAAGCTGTTCATCGACAGTGATGTTTTCCCGAGGTCTGTAGTTTTGACACAAATTAGCATTTAGCATTTCAAATATTTCTGATATTGGAGCTGCTTTGTCAGTTGCGCATCTTTTTTCCCTTGAAGCTTGCTAATCAAAGCGAATAAACCTTGAAATATCTGAGAAGCGTTTTAGGGACATACATAGTTGCTCGGTACAAAGGAAATTAATTTTTTTGCCAAAGCGACTCAAGTATCTCGTAGTTGGAGTTATGACTACCCATTGCTATTAGTATGCCAAAGTATGCACAGAGTTCTTCCTCAGTAATATCCACCCAATTTATTATTTATTTTTCTGTGCTTGAAAAAGACCAATAATACAAATTTACCCCTTTTCAATAGAGTTAGAAATCGAAGTGAATCAATCAAAAATGTGAGTGCAGTACATTTTTATTCAGTAAATTTATTATACTTTGTGAGTAAATATCGATTGCAACCAATACGTTGACACCAAAAAAAATTTTCACCACATCTCAAGATGGCTGCCAAATTGGGTTGTGGTCACTAAAATTGGTTGGGTTGTGGCCACCTTTTTTTTTTTTTTTATGGTGAAATATCGTCGTAGATGTCAAAATAACTACCCAGTAAGCAATATAACACATATAAGCAATAATAACTCCATCAATTGTTTCGGATGCGATCGGCCCGTTCATTTGAAGTGTTTTGAAGTGTGCTGGCACTAGAGCCAGCTGCTTCAAACGCGAAAATTGTGATTCGGAAGACGAATAATGCCATTTATTTATCATTATTATTTTTTATTTAGTTTTAAGTTTTTCTTAATAATAATGCCAATGAGGGCTTTGAAAATAAATAAACTTAGGTTTTTCTTCATTTTTCCAAGGTTTCCAAGGGTGGCCACAACCCAACCAAAAAAAATTTTGCCCCAAAAATGGCCACTTCACAAAATTTAGAAGAAAAAAAATTCCGTTTGACGAAATTGATTTAGTTCCTTTACCAGCAGTTAGCCACGGTCTCTAGCTTTAGATACCCAGTTGTCCGAATAAATTGCACTGGGTGAAAAGTTATAAGCGGAAAACCTAACTATGGCCGCACCCCAACCTCTTCCCCTATCAATAATATTCAAGTGATTTGTATTCGGATTGGGGCCAATAAAACGACTTTCACGAAATATGTTTTGCTGTCGCATGCGTTGCAAACCGGGTGGTGTTTTGCTCCATTTTGTTCCGTCTTTCGCAAGGAAGAAGTCCTCTTCTGGGTTCTCTGGAACATCAGCTTCTTATTCGATCTCATCCTCAATGTCTGAGTCACTTCAGTGTCCCATTCTACGGGACATTCCTCGGTTTCAATATCAGAGGCATCATCATCAATGTTTGGAAGTAATATGGACATATCACCATCATCTTTTACACGGCTCGAAGTAGCTTCTGCTGTTAGTTCTTCATCATCTGACTCAATGCCCTCAACAAGGTTTTCAAAATACTTTATTTGCATAGCATACGGAAGCCTATAGTATCAAGGCCATATAAGTTAAAAAAACATAAAACTATATACATACATATGTATGTATTTCATATTTTTCTTACCGGGCCACCGACGAAACACTCAAAACTTTAAACTTTTTATTACTATTTTCCATTTTGATTAGTCAATTGTTCACAATTCACAGAAGTTTACACCACGAGAGACTACAAATAACTGAAGAACAGAGATCAGCGTACAACAAGTGAAAATAAATATAACGGTACTCTCAAATGCAAAGAACAAACGCAACAACAACAATTAGAACATACGTAGATAACGCACAAAAAATATATCCAAGTTAACAATGGCGTCAGCCATGTTTTAAAAAAATTACTATTGTTGGGCCGCCCATGGGGCCCAACTCACCTTTCAAATAAAAAACACTATTTAATATGTTGACTATTATTTTATTAAATAAACACGACGTTGCTCTACTGCAGTCTAGAATTGAACCAACTGCTCTCCGTCTCTTGCACATTAATATAACTAAAAATTTACTAATATTATTTTGCCTATGCCAGCTTATTCTCATGGGAACCATAACATGCTATGGTTTTCCAATAATTCGCGTGTGCAAATATTTGCATACACTAGCTTAATTTAATTTAGAACACTAACTTACTCATTTCCCAATAGCTTGCGCGTGTACAAAAGAATGCAAGTATCGTATAGCGCATTGTATATTGGTGAGCAAAGGGGTGGTGCGCGGGGTGTCAACTGCAACACGCGCTGTCCGTGGTATTGCTGACTCGCGCATTCGCCAATATGTTATTAAAAAAGGTATTGGGCGTGTGGAAGTGTTAACTCCCCCCTCCTCAAAAATCGGCGTCCCGCTGATCAGTTAGTGCCCCCGTTCGGATGATCGATAGGACTTAGGGCCGGCATGGTGATACGACCGAATATCTTCCTCCAAACTATGGTTAATATGATCGTCATTGCAATGACACACAACAGAATTGCAGCGTTTGATCCAAGTGACAGGTTTACATGGCCCATCAAATCTCGAATGTGCTCGATGTTCTTCACGTGGAGTTCATGTAATAGTTTCGTATCTATCTTGCGTGTTCCTTCGTGCGCGTTCGTTAATAAGGGGGGAAGCGCCTGTAGGCCTGAGATCCTTATATTTGTAAAATTCCTCTCTCCGACCGTAACCGTTTCGTTGAAGATTCGTATGTTCCGTTTATGTTCACAGTGTTCGTTTCAGATGAAACGTTGCCCCTGAAGTTGGTTACGTATATAAGATCGCTTTCTATCTGTTCCACTGTGGTTTCCTCATTTGAACGGAATGTGCAGTTCGCGGTGATACCCCTCAAAATTGTTGACAGGCATTCTTCCTCCTGGAGTCTTTCCAATTGTTCTAAGGTGCAAATCGTGACATTGTTGAGCGATGAGCAGCGATTCCGAATGCCATAAATGTTCTCGTGGTTCAACAGTACCTTGTCGTATTTCAAGTCAATTTGGCGGCCTAGGGATATAGCTGCTCTCAGGAGAATTTTATTGTATCTGCTGGATTCCACTTTTGGTATTGATATCACGTACAACAGCGATGTACCATTCGAAAATATACTTGGCCTACCGTATTCTATGGCCTCGATCTCGTTGTCGTATGGGAGCGATTCGATCTCGGAAACAATCTTACTAATTTCCTCCATATTTAGTAGATTAGTGTTGGCGATGCCTGCTTTAGCGAGTTGACACGCTCGTACTATTTCCCCGATGTCTTCTCTTATCGTGATTACTTGGTTCAAGGCTTCACGCATTATTTCGTCTGATTCGGACACGACTATTTTATTGTTGTATCTGTCGATGAGGTCGTTCATTTTCTTCACCAAATCGTCTGTTGTGCCAAACAGATTATTGTTCACCACGTATTGTTACTCGTTGTTCTCTATTAATCTTTGTTGGCTTTCCAGTATCTTGTTCCAATCTGTTGCATCTGGGTTGCCGGCAATCCATTTCCAGGCAGAGCCAATCCACTCTATAGATCTTTTGTTCCTCGTGATGCCTTTTACTGTTGTCATTCGGTCGTATGCCCTTTGGAGTTGATATCCGAATATTTCCTTGCCCTTTTCGTCCTTCGATGTAGCAGTGAAGACGTCAGCAGTTGTCCGAAGCATCTCCTCGAACCTCTCCAATTGTATCACATGTACGACGCTCAGATAACCGTTCACAATCCATCCTTCGCCATCTTTGATAGTCACAAGCGGCGATTGATATTCAAAGACGTGGAAGGCTGCAACGTTGGTTGCGAGTAGAAAAAGGCTTAGAAATTTAAAGTATTAACGTAGGTTAGTATGTGCAGCTTATAGTATCCGTATTCTAGGTGCAATGTATAGAGTTGGACAGAGCTTGGTGTTTAATACAATAGGTGTAAAATGTAAATCATGAATTCAAAGATCTGGGTATTATTCTTATTACAATTGCCTAGTTATAGTCCTCAAAAAAAAAGTTTTCCTCTTATGTTATACAATTTTTGGTAATTATGATTTTCTAATTTTAAATAAAGGTTTTTTTTTCTAAAAAAAAAAAATTTTTTTACAAATTCTCGACAATTAGATTTCTTAATCATAATTTCTATTACTAAAATTTTTATAATTTCCATTATTTGTTTATATTTTCTTTTTCTTTTTTTCTTATGTTCTAAGGTTTCCAGGGTAGTTGCAAGGGTCACTTTACATTTTCTTAATCTGTGACTTATGGTATTTCTTTCCCGTTGTGGTGCGGATAGTTACTCTATTGCTGGTATAAACTCTGTGCCGCTTGTATAGAGGTCTATGCTTCGGCTTAATCTGTCCGTCTTTGACTAAGATCTCCTGATTTTCGACAAGGTCGACTGGGTCCGATCTATTTCTGTTTAGACGGTCATTCGTTATCTTCTGCTTGTACTCGATTAGCCCACGGATGTCCTCGTTGACCTGGTCGCGGAAATTTGTCAGCTGTCGGTAGTTAAATCTTTCAGTTCTATGAAAGAAAATGTCCGACGGCTTTCTACCAATGAACGAGTGTATTGTGTTATTGTAACGATCTACTGCGATGGTAATTATCTCTCTAGGACCAAGATTCCCCATTTCCCTTGACAAACACCTATATATTTCGATGAGCGTTGAGTGAAATCTCTCTACCTGGCCATTGACTTCACTCTTTTGCACTGGTGTAAAGTATATTTATATGTTCAAAGATCTAATGAAATTTAAAATAGTTGGGCTCAGGAACCCCCTTTCATTGTCCGACACGATCATACGAGGTGCGGTGAAGTAATGTAAAACCTTGGCTAGTTTGTTCCGCAAGTGGATCGCTGACCGATTCCTAATGTGAAAAAGTTTTGCGAACTTAGAGAATTTGTCAATACAGCTGATAAACTTAAACCCCTGAATTTCAAAAATGTCGATATGCAGGATTTCGCACGGATATTCCGGGATAGGAGTTGGTTGAAGTTTAGGTTTACTGGGGTGTCTGTCATATTTGTTAAACTTACAAATTTCGCATGTTCTAGTGTACCGCTTAATGAGACTCCCCATGCTAGGGAAATAGAATCTTTCCAATATTTGTTGACCATTTTCCCTCGGGTTGCGATGGGCTCGCCCATGTTCTTCCTCAATTATTCTACAGATTCTCTCGGGGTTGCCCACATCTTCGACTACACGCTGCGTAATTCTTATTCTATATGAGACAAAGTGGGCCAAATAGACTTCGTTTAATAACAAAATAAAGCATTCGGGTATCTTGATGCCGTTAATGCAGGTCGGGCTTAAGCATTTTTTCAATATCTCGGAAAGGGTTTCTGCAGTCAGCTGCTCAATGGTCGCATGGTACCTATTAAAGCCGGGATGTGGCTGTATATGGCTATGCAAATCCTTGCCCTGCCTGATTATTATCTGGTTCCTGAAAACGTTCAAGGGAACTTCGACATGGGGGATAAGATCGCTGCCATCTTGGTCGGCACTGTGCATCGTAGCGTCAGACCGGAATGATTGCCTTTCCGAGCCTTCGTCGGCTGTTGCGGTCTCTGAACCAATTTCAGAGGCTGTGATCGTACCTTCGTCGCTAAGTGTGTTCATTTGATTTAAGTTACATTCCAATCTGGAAAGGGCATCTGCCACTACATTTGACTTACCAGGTTTGTATATAAGTTCGTAGTTATATTCTTCTATCCTGGCTTTCCACCTTTTCAGTTTAGCATTGTGATTCTGGTTGCCAAGTGCATAGGTGAGCGGCTGATGATCGGTAAAAATCCTGATTTTTTTCGCGCCGTAGAGGTAAGAGCGCAAATTGTCCAAAGCCCAGACTATAGCTAGCATTTCCTTTTCGTTGGTGGCATAATTTTCCTCCGTTTTCGCAAGAGAACGTGATATATATGCCACGGGTCTATCGGAATCCGAATGTTCCTGAGACAATACTGCTCCAATTGCGTAGTTTGAGGCATCCGTCGTCAAGTTGAAAGGCTGCTCAAAGTCGGGGAATGCTAGAACTTCTGATGACATTAACAAAGTTTTGAGCTCGTCAAAAGCTTGTAATGCCTCCTCATTAAGTGTAATGGAAATTTTTCTGGACATGTCCGCCCTGATTTGAGCGTTTTCACTTCTAATGAGGTTCGTCAATGGTTTAGCAACCTTCGCATAGTCCCTAATAAATTTTCTATTTTAGTCATTTTCTTCCTCTTTGTCCGTAGGTGAATTTTTCCTAAAATATCGTTGATAAGCTCCAGTTAGTAATTATAAGGTACTCCAATATTATGAACTAAAAATTGATCATCCGTTCTCTAACTATAAAAATATATGCTCCAATAATTCGTGGTAAATATCCCAACTTCCAGAAAATTATTTAAACGATTTCCCTGTAATTTATTCAGATGTTCAAATAATAATATACTTTAGAGAAAATTTCTCAGTCCGCACTTTAATAGTTTTCCGGAACTATCGTGGAACCTTCCAGGAATTTTCAGAGTGGTCCTTTAACTGAATTCTATAAAATTGTCCAAAAAAATATGTCTCCTATCAAATTCCGTTGGAGAGAATTTTCGCTTATATCAACTGACTAACACTTTCCTCGTAGACAAAAAGCGAGTTCAGTTTGTATATTTTCCTAACAAAGTTTAACACTTTTGCCTGATCTAAATTACCAAAAAGTTATCCACACGCGTAAAACTCCCATTAACTCAAAAGCAAATAAAATTGTTACAACCTTTTCTTTCATTTCCAAGAATTCCTAAAATGAAAAAATGTTACTTTTCCATGAACGTTTTGTACGTTATTCAAGTCAAAAGTCCAAAACGCCATCAGCCAAATTACAGTTGCCATAAAAAGGAGAGGCCTTAGGACGGTCCTTTCCTCCTGAAATAGCAGAGTGTCACGTAGATTCCAACTAAAGTTCAGCAAATGTTACAAATC
This sequence comes from Cordilura impudica, assembly GCA_963682025.1. Taxonomy (NCBI): domain Eukaryota; kingdom Metazoa; phylum Arthropoda; class Insecta; order Diptera; family Scathophagidae; genus Cordilura; species Cordilura impudica. Next base: position 31,282,670 of record OY821518.1, on the reverse strand, counting down.
CAATGGTTGCCTTTCAGTGAATCTTTTCCTAACACGTAAATAATTTATACAATCAAATGCCAAAATTATCAATGTAACGTTTCAAAATTATTGTTTTACCCTGCTATGATTTTTCCTTATAAAACGTGTACCCTTAACATAATTTTCACTCTTCGATCGATTACATGATATTATAATACATCCGATTATATTAAATAATCTCAATTCAATTTACCATCAATAATGATTGAGTTTTACTATTCGGTTATTAATCCTGATTGTTCCCCGTATCCATATGAAGAAAATTCGTAATTAGCCTATCATTTATCTTGATTGTTCTCTGTATCCTATATTAAAAAGATTTGTAATTAGTTATTAAGTTATTAATTAATGATTTTATAATTCCCATGTAATCAGCTCCATACTGCAAAATAAAATAAAGAAAATATTCTCTCCTTATTATACCCTAATAGGTCCCCGTTTCCTTTTATTCCTTAGGTACTTCTTCCTCGCGATACGTTTTATCCTCGTTATTGCAGTTATCAATTTCCGCAGCTTTTCCCTTTCCTCTTCATCTACCGTATACAGATTTGCTATTGTCTCTAATCTTTCCTCGATCTCCTGGAAATACATTTCGTTCAAATATCCCCTTGGTATCAACGGAAAAAAATTGTTTATATTATTAAGAAAAACTATTAAATAAATGGTCCTCTATTTTGTCAGTATTGGTCGTAAAATTAAAGTTTAAAAAGAAATATAATTGGACGGAAGAGGGTTATCGCGCACCACAATTAGAGGTAATAAATCAAAATAATAATCATACCACGATCAAAGGTAATTAATCAAAACAAAGCCTTGCACTTACCCTTGAAGTTCCAATTCAATTCTAGATTGTGTTAGATTCTTAGATTGTGTTTTATTTATATTTAACTATAGGTTTATATTTTTACGTACTATGCGAAGTGCATGTGATTGATGTTATGTTGAGTGGATCTAAAACGGAAAAGTTTAGATTTTCAATTATTTATTTTACTTCCACATTCTTGATTTAATTTAAAAAGATATTTTTAACGTCTTGGCTCATAGCTTCTTCCCTTTTCCTTTCACAATTTATTTCTTGTTTTTTGATAAAAAAAGATTATTTTTCTAATTTTGTAATTTTTATTTCTCGATCATTTTTTATTTAATTATTAAAAGATTTTTATTTTCACCACTTTTTATTTTCTTTTTGGCATTAATTCTTTTATTTTTTTCCATTTAATTTATATAAGACTTTTTTATCATAATTTTATATCATTCAATAATTTTTATTTTTTCCTTCTCATTCATATAAAATTCTCATAACTTCTCTTTGGCAATTTCATTTTCTATTTTTTGCCATATAATTTATGTAAATATTTTTTACAATTTCATATTTTCGATTTGGCAATTTAAATATTTTTTGCTATTTAATTTATATAAATACTAAAAATATACATACAAAGGTCATCCTTTAGGTTCCCCGTGTACATATACTTGTCAGAGTAATTGCACTAATTTACTTTATTCATTCATATTTTTTATTACCTTATATCCCTTTAGATGGAGGATCGTGTGGTCCGGTTTCGAACAGTGAATGCTGACGTACTAAGGCACGATTTATCTCACCCTGTGAACCTTCCAGCTTAAGCTCTTAATTACCAGGCGAAAAGGAAACATCCGAACCCACTGAGTAGTGTAGGTTCTTAAGTTTACTACAACTTGTTGGGTAATGTCCTTTAGCCTTCTGTAATGTCACCTTTCGGTAAGGGAGCGTTCTGAAGCAAGGTTTCACGTTTTTCCAAAGGGATGAATTTTCATATTATCATAGTGACAAAAAATTTTTTACGCACTGGAGGGCCTGGAGTTCAGGATCGCAGCACGCTGGGCCTCATTTCAAGACCCATATTGGTCACTTTTTTTATTTTTTATCATGTTGCAGTTTACACAAGAATGCACACTTACCTGTTTTCGGGGGGAGACTGAAGGATACTTCGCTTTTTCAACTTTGGATATTTCCCTCTCTAGGGTTTCCAAAAAATAATTGATTTTTCATCCCCCGGAATTTTACTTCCTCAGGGAGTACTTCTTTCAATTTTACCCTTAGCTTAATTAACTATTTTAATAATTTCTCTTTTTCTTTTCTTATTCACAAAAATAATTTTTAATTTTCCAAAAAAAACAAATTTTCATTTTTAAATTCCACATATTCACAAAAAGAATTTTTTATTTTTAATTTTCAAAAAAGGAAATTTTCATTTCAAATTTCTCATTTCCACTTTCAGAACTTGTAAAACTTTTTGTATTTTATTTTCGAAAAAAGAATTTTTATTTTAGAACTTCTCGATTTCTCAAAGGACACTTTTTAATTTCTAGACTTTTTATTCTAAAAAGAAATTTTTTTCACTTTTTTCACCTTTATTATAATTTTTTTCTTAGGAAAAGGGATTATTTTGGCCATGAGCCAAGCACAGAAGGATCCGGCACATCCTTTTCTCTCCGCGATTGGCCGGTCCCTGCTCGGGCGCCAGTTAACAATGGCGTCAGCCATGTTTTAAAAAAATTACTATTGTTGGGCCGCCCATGGGGCCCAACTCATCTTTCAAATAAAAAACACTATTTAATATGTTGACTATTATTTTATTAAATAAACACGACGTTGCTCTACTGCTCTAGAATTGAACCAACTGCTCTCCGTCTCTTGCACATTAATATAACTAAAAATTTACTAATATTATTTTGCCTATGCCAGCTTATTCTCATGGGAACCATAACATGCTATGGTTTCCCAATAATTCGCGTGTGCAAATATTTGCATACGCTAGCTTAATTTAATTTAGAACACTAACTTACTCATTTCCCAATAGCTTGCACGTGTACAAAAGAATGCAAGTATCGTATAGCGCATTGTATATTGGTGAGCAAAGGGGTGGTGCGCGGGGTGTCAACTGCAACACGCGCTGTCCGTGGTATTGCTGACTCGCGCATTCGCCAATATGTTATTAAAAAAGGTATTGGGCGTGTGGAAGTGTTAACTTCCATGCAAAAAACGCAACAACAATTAAAACATAAAGCGCAAAAAATATTTCCATGCAAAATGTATGAAAATAAATATATTTACAAACGTAAATAGGGCCAGTATTCGAAGAATAAAATTGGAGTCAGAGTCGCCTTAGCAATAGCAAAAGTCTACATACGCCGTATTGTTGCGCTCTCTGGAATAAATTCGTAATTTTTCAATGGCTTGTATGCCATCCTTTTGCATCGAAAATTTCTTTAAGTCTTTCGGGCAACGAAGAAACAAGGTTTTATGTTTTTTCAGAGGAAATATTTGTCCGTTCTTCATTCAAAATCGTTTTCCCATGAGAAGTAGACGATGCCCGCCTATTTTTAAGTTTTTGCTTCAAATGAGTCCATAAATGTTCGATAACATTTAGGTCTGGGGATTGTGGAGGGTTTGGAAGCTTAGATTTTACGTTACAAAGTGTAGCCATTCTCCGACAAGTCCTATGTTATGCTTGGGGTCGTTATCATGCATAAATATAAAATCAACCTTTAGATTTAATTTTCCAACACTCGGCACAAAATCGTTTTTCAAAATATCTACATAACCAGGAATATCTATAATACCATTAATAAATCTTAATTGTCCGACTCCATCAGCACTCATCTCATGCACCCCCACCCATATCACCCATGCATATCGAGGGCTTATAGTCAAATTGTGCTATCTGCAGATTTGTCCAAAAAGCGTTTTTGATGCCAAACTGTTTAGTAATCCATTCTGCATCTGTGATATCAATTTCGTGAAAAAATTTTTTTTCTATCACCATTATTTTCATGTTTTTGTTTTTGTGCTATCTATTTAACAAATATTTTTCGAATACAAAGTGTGCTATCTACATAGTAAATTTCCCTGATATAGTTGTCAGTTACAGTTGTCATAGAATAAAAATAACATTTCATTTAAAACAGTTTAATTAAAGATTTTAATTTAAAAAAATGTAAAACAAAGAAGATTTAATTAATTCGTTGAATACCGAATTCCTTACAAAGCCTTGCTATAAACTTTGCATCGTCCAACGAAGATAATGATTTAGATAATCTAATAACTGGTTTGTAGTATTCTTATAGTGTTTTTTTATGACCATTCACAAAAACTTTAACCTAGATTCTGATGATGAACACACGGCCCGACAAGTAGTCAGGCGTAGAAAAATTCGTATTCATTGCTCCACATCAAAAAACCGAAAAGAAAATTATGTAAAGCGAATGAGGGGAAAAGGATACTTGGGCTTCAACACAGCTGATGGATGGAAACAAACATTACTGAAATCTAAAAGGCAGATTGGGCCAACATGTTTATCACCAGCATGTAAAAAAAAATTCCGTTAATCTATGCGAAAAATTTAATGAGGTTGATAGAAATGAAATATTTAAAGAGTTTTGGAACATGAGTTGGGAGTCCAAGCGAGTGTTTTTGAAAAGCTATGTTACAGTGACAGACACAAAGAGAAAAACAATTCCAGATTCTAACAGAAGAAAAAACAGTTGTGTTTATAAATTACCTCATAAGAAAAGATCGTTGAAAGTTTGTCGAAAAATATTTCTTTCAACTCTTGCTATATCCAACAGAATGATTTATTATTGGGTGGTTCATCCACCGATTTCACCACCACTTATTCGACCCTCCTGTGACTGGGATGAACATCTAAAAGATTATTTTCAAAAATTAGAAAAGTTGGAAAGTCACTACTGTCGTAAAGACAGTAGTAAAATATATATCGCAGCAACATTCAAAACTAAAGCTGAAATTTGCAGAGATTAAAAAACAAAATGTTTGGAGAAGGTTCATTATGTGTCAATATTTACATTTTCAAAACATTTTGCAGAACAGAACTTTGCATCATTTATGCCACGTAAAGACGAATGTGATTTGTGTGTTGGTTTCAAAACAAAACAAATAACAGCTGAGGAATACAACGAACATCTTTCGAGAGAGCAACTAGCTCAGGAAGAAAAGCAAAGGGACAAAATTGCTGCTCAAAAAAATCAGTGCTATGTCTTTACAATGGATGTACATACAAGCGGTTAAACTCTGCCCCAATATTAATGCTTTGGCTGTATATTTCAAGCAACGTTTGCAAGTTCATAATTTCACTGTATATAACTTAGCTTCACACCAATGCAGTAATTACTGGTGGAATGAAACTAACGGGGATCTTTCAGCCTCCACATTTATTTCCATAATTTCGCACCACCTAACAACGTATTGCCTATCTGACAGATTACCGATTATAATTTATTCTGATGACTGTGGCTATCAGAACCGGAATCACTACTTGTCTAATGCTCTTTCCAATTTCGCAATCAAACACGACAAAATAATTGAACAGAAATACCTTGAAAAGGGGCACACTCAAATAGAGTGTGATAGTGCCCATGCCAAAATAGAGGTGAAATTGAAAAACGAAGCTATATATATACCAAACGATTACATAGGAATTACAAGACATGCGCGAAAAAAAAGTCAAGTTGGATGGGAAATTTGTAAATATGCCGTTTGATACGGAATATTTAAATTTTGATTTCTTCAAAAACTATACCAAAACATCAATTATTCGTTTTTCCAGTATAAGACCCGGTCGAACTAAACATGATCCAATGGTATCAAAACTTAAGTCACTCTTATATTTACCGAATGGCGAAGTTAAATATAAGATCCGCTTCGATACTGATTATACTGATCTACCAACCCGTATCAAAAAATACTCGAGCACCTCTGAAGCCGAACCTTTACATTATGGTCCACTCGCAATTTCTGCAACCAAATGGAAACATTTACAAGAATTAAAGAAAGTAATACCATCTGATTATCATTTATTTTATGATAACATTAACTATTCAAAACCAAATTAACTGCATTTGTTTTTTTTTCTTGAACTGTTATCAAATGTTATACAGGAAAATAATGTATAAAATAAACTGTTAATAATTGTTACTTTTCTCTTGAAATATTTTATTTTTTACGTTAGGGTGTATAAAATGATGAAGATTGATAAAAAAATCAAAATATTTTTTTTTTTATCAAATTGTGCTATCTACACATTAAAATATAAAAATAAAAAATAATCTTAGATGTATTGTGCTATCTACCATAATTACGCGGATAACGTGTCAAATTGATATTTTTTATTCGTGGGATTCAGAAGGAATTATTTAAACATATTATAGAAAACAATTTGAGTAAATCTCTATTAATAAGAAATTTAAACGGTTTTTTTGGTCTCCGGAACAATTGTATTTTTGTAGATAGCACAATTTGACTATAAGCCCTCGATATATTTTTTTGTTCCAAGGCCATCGATTCCAAAAAGGTTAAATTTACATTCATCTGCAATAATAACCCTTTCCTAAAACATGTGGTCATTTAAATGAACGTCTTTGTACTTGCATAATCATAACGTTTCTTTTTATTGATGGCGCTAATCTGCGGTTTTTTCTAGCTATACACGACTTGAGTCCAATTTTTCGTAAGCAGCGACGAACTGTATCAGCATGGACATCAACTCCATAATCTTTTTTATATCAATTTTCAGTTCTACCCTACTTTCTTTTTCGATTCTCGATAACTTCCCTCACAATTTAACGGCTTAATATTTCATAGCTTTCAGTTCTTTCATAGTTCTTAAGAATTATTTGAACTGTAGATTTTTGACAAATTAACGATTTCCTCCACTTTTGCCATAGATTTCCCTCCATTTGATAGCTTCAAATAACAAATTTTCGAGCATCGGTGGATATTTCCTTTCTTTTCGCCATTTGTTGTTGTATTGCATTAATATTAATAAAAAAAATTATACAAAACCTCACCCACTTATTCCAAATGAAACAAATCTACTCCAAATTTGAAATAAATAAAATCTAGTATATACGAGATTTCGAGCTAGATTTTCCCATACAAAACAAAATCTAGCTCGTTACTAGAATTGTGCAAAATCTCACAAAATCTATTCAAACTTGGGCACTACCAAATGATACTGTTTTTTTAAATATTGTAGTAGAAATTTACAACGCAGTGACTGAAAAATTGACATTTAAATACAAAAGCAAACAAGTTGAATAAAAAGGAAACAAAATATTAATTATTAACAAATAAATTATGAATCTATAACAAAAAAATATTTAGTAATTGAAAAGTTATAACTTTTTATACTGACATGTGACCATTCCAATCTGCTAAATAATAATTGTGGAAATGAATTTATTTTTGTTGTTCAAACAATACATTTAACAAATGCAAAATTTCTATTTCAGTTTGTGCTTTTTTCATTTTTGATGGATAATATAATTATAAAATCTGTTCCTTTTTAGAATTTTTCATAGTTCCATTTTCCTATTATTTTGTTTATTTTTGGTATTTCTACGCCCGTATTAATAATCAAATTCTAGCAGTTGGCTAACTTTTTTTCATACGAATATTTCAAAAGTTTGTATGAAAAAAAGTTAGCCAACTTCTAGAATTTGTTAGATAGCTATATGTTTTATTTTAATCAGCTGTTTATTGTTGTGGAAACAAAATCTTACAAAATGTCAAAAAAGTTAGATGTAAGCGGTATAGATATTGAAATAGATTTCAACTAAAATCTACTAGATTTTCCTCAGATGTAAACGCACTATTAGCATAAAAATATTCTATAAAATTCAGTGATGTATGTACACTAATTTTATCTAATTTACCAACTAAAATAACCATGTTTTTTAAATTTTTTAGTTTCGTCTCTTTAAGCCGTTAATTAGTGAGTAGTATAAATTTTCGAACAATTAACGAAAAATGTTAAATTATGGTTAAAATAGATATAATATGTATACCGTATGTAGAGTTTTGCGACTAACTGTACATGAATAAAAAATATACATAGTCCTAATTGATACGAAACCCTTTTATTGTAAAAACAACAACACATCTGAAATGAACGTTTACACATTAAAAGATAATCTAACATAAATTTTGCTTATGATTATTTGTTATGACCTCAGCCAATAAGTTGAACCAAAGTCCTTTTTCAGATACTCGTGGTAAAAGGTAATGTATAGTCGGTCTAGACCGACTACAAATTTCTTACTTGTTTATAGCTATTTTGGAAATGGTCATCATTATCGTAGAAGCTAAACGTCATGAGCATTTCCGTAACATAATTTTTAAATAATTATAATTTTTAAACACACAATCTACTGCTTTTGGTTACTGGTGAGGGTTGGTGATTCGACCCGAAATGGCTGTATAACCTATCTTGCAGAACATCATTTTTCATTTAAAGTAAAGACATTTGATCTTGATCCTGATTAATTTCTAACTGAATCACTAAAATGATAAAGAACGAAAATATTTGTAAAAAATAACTAAACTACGTTTAATTGACATACCAAAAATTGGGTTTAATAACTTTAAACTATTTGACTAGAGTTAACAAGTAAGAAAATTATAGTCGGTCTAGACCCTATACCATGCGTTTAGATACCCTATCTCTCAGGCCCAACTAACTGGATATAGAAAATAAGCATAAACCAAATTTGAGTGGGATTTTTATTAATTTTTTCGGCTGCAGATATGAAAAAGTTCATATCGGATGCTATATCTATATGGGGACTAGGCCCAAAAATGAACCGATCCTGACCATGTTTGGTAAAGTCTCTTATAATTTGTAAAAATATATACAAACAAAATTTGAGAAGAATCAGTGCAATATTTTTGTTTTTTGATAGATTTAAGTGAAGATCGGGAAGCACCTTTATATGGGGCCTATGACTGAGTTGTCCAATAGGGATCATTCTTGGACTACTGATTAATGGATGTAATAAACACATACAAACCCAATTTTAATAAGATTTATATGATAATTTGGATCTTATGGCAATTTATGTTGATTTCATAGCAGTCATTTGTATGGGGGCTAGGTCTGAACATGGACCGATTCTCACCAATTTCATCCCATGGCCGATAAAAGCTTATATACCAAATTTCATCAAAATATATTCATATTTGCGACCTGCAGTTTGATTACAAGCTTTATATGGACACACAGACGGACGGACGGACGGACATCGTTAAATCGAATCAGACAGTGATTCTGATTCGATCGGTATAATAAAAGATGGGTCTAGGTCAAATATTTTTGGTAGTTACAAACAGCAGCACAAAGTCATTATACCCAAACCACATAGTGGTATAGGATATAAAAACTAATTAACTGACGCCCGAAAAAATCATATTTACTCAAACAGTTTGAAGTTATAAGACAGAGTTTTTGGGATGTTAACTAAACTTAAGGGCACTATACACTTGTCAAATTCACCATCAAGCATTATGGTGGTATTAGTGAAAATTGTTTGTATGTGTGACATCGACGCACAGTGGGTTGAATGATAGTCAAAATGAATATTAATTCAGGGAAGCTGTATTTAAAAAAATATATTATTATTGCATTAAAAAATACCATTTGGGAAAAAAAAAAATTAAAAAAAAATTTTTTAAACCTGTGAAGCGTTTTTTTGTTTTTTGGAAAAAATTACCGTAGTTCACAATTTTTGGTGTAATTTTGGATTCTAAAGAGATAAATTAATGAATCAAATTGCAAACTATAGTGTACTTAATGCTCTAAAAAAACAATTAAGCAAATAAATATATTTTTATATTACATATACTAAATTTAATATCAAGTATTTGAATTTTTATTAATTTTTTTTTTTTAAATTATGCTCAATATCAACAAAATTTTCATTCTTGTAATCACGATTACATCATATTTCACACCCATCATAATCATCATCACTTTCAAAGTCATCATCTTCATATTCATCATCATTAACCTCTTCTTCACCTGTTGTGTTTTTGCAAAATTATTAAATCCAGTGCCATCTGTGGTATATGATGAATTTTTTATTAAATTTTTTTTTTTTTGGCGGTGTCTTCATTCGACTTCTCCCGACTGCATTTACGTGCATAGTGTTCTCTATAATTTTTAAAATCTTTGTTACGAGCTTCTTGAGCTTCCTCAGATATTTGGCCAACCCGTGAATAAAGAATTTATGTAATGTGGGAGGCATATAAAACCACGGGTAGAGCTTAAAGATATGTCTGGCCGTGTTGTGAGTATAGTTTCTAAACTTTTCAACTTGAATCTCATGTCCACAGGATACAACAATAAGTATCGCATGCAATCGTTCATTTTAAGTATGTCGAACTAAAAATAATTCCACAATATTTGAAATATTGAGACTTACTGTTTTCTTCAATATGTAGAATAAAGTAAAAGTAGTGATTTTATTAAATATAATGCATTTATATTTAGACGATGAATTTTTCGCAAACCGAAAACTTTTATTGCAATTTAAAGAGTTTTCTACAACTTTTCTTATCATTGTACTTCTTCACTTTCGTCCCACTCTACTATACATGATCATTAAAATAAGTTGTTGATATACTAGGTTGCATATTTACAACACCAATAACAAAAATCATAGTAACGAAAAGAAAGACAAAACAAAAACCAAAACTATGAACAAGTGTTAGCTATTGTGATTTGTAACTGGGGATTTTTAAAAGAACGTTAAATATTTTGCCTAATTGCAAATATACGCAAAATGTTTTTTTTTTTTGGAATCCACAAGCTGAAACCCCATATTAATTACTATGGAAACAGTTTTACCCAATCTCACCCAATAACACTTTGAAACTCTATATATTTTTTGGGATGATATTAAAAAATATTTCTAAAAAATTTTTATCAAGACGATAGTCCAATACCTGAAGTTGAAGATTCCCTTTAAAAAAATGTTGATTTTAGAGCAAACACCCAAAAAATTATACTTGAAATCCGTAGTTTTTATTTTTTGCCACTTTGCACTTAATTAGCGAAAATTATTGAGCTTTGAGAGAGTATAACAAAAAGAATCATGTGAGTACGATCGCAGGAGAGATGTGTAAACATCTAATAATTAAAGATTTTTTTATAGCACTTTCTTAAAATCAAACAGAAAGCGTATCACTTATAGCAATCAACTGCAGGGGCTTAGTTTATATAAAAATATTTATTATTATTTATTATTTTAACCGGTTAATTTTTAATTTTTCGTTTATTTTTTTTTTTAATTTTTCGTTTCTCATTTTTCGTTTTTCGTTTTTCGTTTTTCATTTTTAATTTTTTTTTTTCATTTTTCATTTTTTAATTTTAATTTTTAATTTTTTATTTTTTATGTTTCATTTTTCATCTTTAATTTTTTTCTTCATTTTTCATTTTCCAATTTTTATTTTTCTTTTTTCATTTTTTATTTTTCATTTTTTATTTTTCAATTTTAATTTTTTATTTTTCATTTTTTATATTTAATTTTTAATTTTTTATTTTTCATTTTCATTTTTTATTTTTCATTTTTTATTTTTAATTTTTAATTTTTTTCTTCATTTTTCATTTTCCAATTTTTATTTTTCTTTTTTAATTTTTTATTTTTCATTTTTTATTTTTCAATTTTCATTTATTATATTTAATTTTTCATTTTTTATTTTTCATTTTTCATTTTTTATGTTTCATTATTCATTTTTATTTTTAGTTTTTCATTTTTCATTTTTCATTTCTTATTTTCATGTTTCATTTTTTATTTTTCATTTTTTATTATTAATTTTTTAGTTTTAATTTTTTATTATTCATTTTTTATTTTTCCTTTTTTTTAAATTTTTTATTTCTCATTTTTCATTTTTTATTTTTCATTTTCCATTTTTTATTTTTCATTTTTCATTTTTATTCTTAATTTTTTATTTTTCATTCTTAATTTTTTTTTTAATTTTTCATTTTTCATTTTTATTTTTTTTTTCATTTTTTATTTTTCGTTTTTCATTTTTCATTTTTTATTTTTAATTTTTTATATTTAATTTTTCATTTTTCATTTTTTATTTTTCATTATTCATTTTTAATTTTAGTTTTTCATTTTTCATTTCTTATTTTCATGTTCCATTTTTTATTTTTCATTTTTTATTTTTAATTTTTTAGTTTTAATTTTTTAGTTTTAATTTTTTATTTTTCCTTTTATTTTTTTTTTTAAATTTTTTATTTTTCATTTTTCATTCTTATTTTTTTTTCATTTTTCATTTTTTATATTTAATTTTTTATTTTTCATTTTTTATTTTTAATTTTTCATGTTTCATTTTTTATTTTTCATTTTTAATTTTAGTTTATCATTTTTCATTTCTTATTTTCATGTTTTATTTTTAATTTTTTAGTTTTAATTTTTTATTATTCATTTTTTATTTTTTTTTTAATTTTTTATTACTCATTTTTAATTTTTTATTTTTCTTTTTTTTTCATTTTTAATTTTTTTATTTTTCATTTTTTATTTTTAATTTTTCATGTTTCATTTTTTATTTTTCATTTTTAATTTTTCGTTTTTCATTTTTTATTTTTTATTTTTCACGTTTCATTTTTTATTTCTCATTTTTTATTTTTTATTTTTCATTTTTTATTTTTCATTTTTAATTTTTCATTTTTGATTTATCATTTTTAAATTTTTATTTTTCATTTTTTATTTTTCATTTTAAATTTTGGGTTTTTCATTTTTAATTTTTCCTTTTTCTTCATTTTTCATCTTCCATTTTTTAGTTTTAATTTTTTTTTTTTTCATTTTTATTTTTCCAAGAGGTTATCATAATATCATAATTTTTTCACCAATTCAATCACAATTTGTCTTACGACTCACATGTTACGCTGTTTTTGAAATTTACTCCCAAACGAGTATAGATGTTTACACATCAAAAAGTAAACAACGTGGAAAAAATTTTTTGACAGCAATTGATGGCGAATTTTATCTGCTTTGACGGGGTACCAAAACTTATTACAATATATTAATTTCAACTTTTGAATTAATCCTCACTTTTGAGACATTTCAACCCAATGTGCGACGATGCTTGAGGAAAATCAAAAAATTTAGATTTGTCGGTGACACACACAATCAAATTTTCACTAATACCACCAACGCTTGATGTGAATTTGACAAATGTATAGTGAGTGCCCTATAGTTTAATTCATGATTTAACGATGTAGAGCGAGTGTTTTTGGATGTAAGTTAAACTAAGTTTAGTTAAGCCTGCATTATAAAAGGCTAATAAGACTATTTGACATAAGCGTCAGAAATCGTGATTTTAAATAAGTTAATCTTAATTGAAGCCCCCAAAACTCGGTCTTATAACTTTAAAAAACTTCTCTAAATAGTTAAAAACTTGAGTTTAATCAAACTAAGTTTAACTGACATCCCAAAGAACTCGTGCTTAGTAAAACATGTAGTTTGAAGTTATAAGTGTTAAAAAATCTGAATATTATTAAACTAAGTTTAATTGACATCCCAAAAATTTATTACAAAGCATTAAAAATCGTGAGTTTAACTGAACTAAATAAATCAGTAGTCCAAAAATAAACCCTATAGGACAATTCTTAGTCATAGCCCCAAATATGGTCAGGATCGGTCCACTTTTCGACATAGCCACTCAAATTTGGTTTATGCTTATTTGCTATATCTAATAAGTTGGACCTAAGAGATAGGTCCTCTAAACGACCGACTATAATTTTCTTACTTGTTTTTTGTTCTTTTTCTTGTAATTTTAAATAGTTATTAAAACATTTGTTCAATCGTTAGTCAATCATGTTTCTAATTAAGATTTTCTCAGGGTTGAAAAAAGGAATTTCCATATTATAGCCGATTTTATTTTAATTTTGAGGCATTATTATAACTGAAAGAGTTTCATAATCTGAAGTATTTTCTTTAAAAAAAAAATTAAGATGCTGATATTAGGAGTACTGCATGTTTGCTGCTATTCTGTATTGAACTATTCAGACTGAGACTCATTTTAAAACTATTAATAAAACGATCATTATCATTTGTAAGCTTACCAGTAGTGCCTGAAAGATTTTCACTATGATCAGCTAACCACTTGTACTTTGGGCGATTGCCATCACGAATTGGGGGAAGGTCAGTCTAAAATTACAAAATACGAATATTAATTACGATCTTTAAGTTGAAGGCCACAAAACTCAACCTTATAATGCATCCAACCAAACCATTCAGCGGGAATTTGTGAGCCATCATAGTCAAGACCCATATGATCCGAAAATTCTACCCAACGATTTCTGCCATAAAAATAATAAGGATTTTCAAAATATTTGTTGCCATACTTATCGGTACCAACCAATGTACCAATTTTCAAATCATCAGTTCTGAAAATTATAAAAAGTACGGATTATAAAATAAAAAATATAAATTATATAAGAAGCAGCAGCGACACTTACCTAAACAATTTTAGATAGGTATTTTTTATGCCACCATTTTGTCGTACAATCTGAAAAAGTTTGCCCAAACGATCTAGACCTAAATATTTCGACATTTTCTCTTAAAAATAAAAATTTAGTTATTTATTTTTGCACATTATTATACAAATATATGTTAGTAAAAAGTTACCTGGTTTCCAGTTGTCTTGGCAAAAAAAAAAATCACATAAACAGCTGATATTGACAGCAATATAACAATTTGAAAAAAAAAAATAAAAAGAGAGTGAATTGTCACAACAGAGTTGTTTGTTTATGTTAACGGAACATAGCTTTTTGCCTTAGGTTATTGTCATTTGTCATTTTGACATTTCCAGTGTTCCATATACGGCATCTCTTCTTCAGCATTTTATAAAGTGAATCATTTACAATTGTTTTAATCTTTGTCAAAGGAAAAAAAAAACAATTTTTAATAAATATATTGGAATTTATTTGAATAACAAAAGACTGCTTCTTATAATGGCCAAAAATACCTCTAGTTCTGCATTCCGTAAAATTGATGTTGATCAATACAATGAAGACAATTTCAAAGAAGACGAAGCAGACTCAGCCGTAGCTCAGCTCGACGAAAATGAAATTACCACTATGATAACACAGGGCAAATTTACAGATGCACTACTTTTGGTTTTACAAAATGCTCCTTTAAGATGTAAACAACAACAGGTCAAGGTAAATTTTCCATATAAACGAAATGTTAACATTAAATTTTTACGTGAACGCCCACTTGCTGTTTGTTTTCAGGACCACGCCCTGAATTTAACATTACGTGTTTTGCTCTCTATCAAATCCTCACAAATGGATCAAGCCGTTGAGACTTTAAATGAAAATGATCTGCTAGATGTTTTAATGAAATATATCTATCGTGGTTTTGAGATTCCGTCTGAAGGTTCCAGTGGTCATTTATTACAGTGGCACGAAAAGGTATTCGCCAAGGGAGGTGTTGGTTGTATTGTACGTGTCTTGTCCGATACCAACCGTGCTTAAATGTCTTGACTGCCAGCTAATAAATGGGAGGAATTGTTAATATAATTGTAATTTAGCATATCTTTTTTTTTAATGGATTTTGTCATATACATACATACGTGTGAATTTGTTTATGCTTCCAAAAATATTACACTGTACTGGGGCCGTCACCATTTTCACGTTAATAATGTGTTGGTGACCTAGTATGTAGAAGTGTTATACTTAAGTTTAATGAAAAGTATTAAAAAAATGTTTTGTTTTACTTCTGTAAAAATCGCAAATTTCAATTTTATTTCGACCAAGTAATATAACAGTAATATTACTGTATCTGTTTTTAACACATGTTCTAATGAAAGGTTTCGTATTTTTATAATTTCTAACTGTTATACAGTTTCGATAAAACTGTTATGCTTAATAAACAAAAAAGATACCGGCTTTTATTTGTTTGAGGATTTTGAATAAGATTTTAATTGTTATACTGGTAAAGGTTATGATGTTTTTGTCTCGTATTTTGTTTCAAAAGTTGCCAGTTCGAAATAATAATGGATGTTGTCAAAGGTTTTTTTTTTTTTTGATTATGATGCATTTCATCTAAATCCATGTGACTACAAATTATTAGTCTCGTTCGGAACAAATAATAATTTTATTTACAAAAGTCAAGAGCACGTAACTACAAGCGTAACTGAATATGAGGCATTTATTTTCCACACTTTCGGATCTTTCCCATAGCTTTTAAACGGTCAGAAATTGTTTCTTGTGCAACATTTAACATTTCTGCCATTTGTAAACTTTTTTGGTGGTCTTCCACGTTTTTCATTTCTCACATCAAAATCATTATCTCTGAACCGTTGAAACCATCTTTTGCACGTTGCTTCTGATAGAGCATGATCACCATATGCCTCAACAAGCATTCGATGCGACTCTGCAGCACATTTCTTCAAATGAAACCAAGTAAGAAAATTATAGTCGGTCTAGGCCGACTATACGATACCCTATTAGAGACCCTATCTCTCAGGCCCAACTAACTGGATATAAAAAAATAAGCATAAACCAAATCTGAGTGGGATTTTTATTATTTTTTTTGGCTGCAATATGAAAAAGTTTATATCGGATGCTATATCTATATGGAGACTAGGCCCAAAAATGGACCGATCCTGACCATGGTGGGTAAGGTCTCTTGTATTTTGCAAAAATATATACAAACAAAATTTGTGAAGAATCAGTGCAATATTTTTGTTTTTTGATAGATTTAAGTGAAGATCGGGAAGCAGCTCTACATGGGGCCTATGACAAAGAGTTGTCCCACAGGGATCATTTTTGGACTACTGATTAATGGATGTAATAAACACATACAAACCCAATTTGACTAAGGTTTATATGATAATTTGGATCTTATGGCAATTTAAGTCGATTTCATATATTGTTCCGGGAGTACCTAGATGGTTGTTTGGAGAGCGAGTATATGAGAGGATCAGAAGAGAAAAGACCGGATAGCACTTCTTTTTTGCTAATAACAATGCATCATAATATTGGATAGATGTTTGAGTTTCTTATTTTTGCACCAGATTGCATTAATTTATATGAGTGTTTTGTGAAATCCCCGTCCACGTAAAAAGCTAAAGCTTCATCAGGGCTGTATGGAATAGAATTTTTTGCCGTAGAAGTAATGGTTTTTTGAATTTTTGCTGCGACCTCGGCATCAGAATGTACCATGGATACCACATCTGAAGCTTTTCTCTTTTCTGCTTTTTGTAAACTTACGCGCGTCGCTACCATAAGTTCATAGGAAGAAGTTTTACTTACAAGCTGTGAAACTTTTTTGACTTGGGTTTTTGAGGTATGTACATTCTGTGAAATCCTTTGCAGGTCGTCCAAAAGAAGTGCTACTTATCGGCTCAACTAATATTATTTCACTGTCCAACCATTCTTTGTTACGTTCTTCAAAATACGATAATGTTCTGTGGCAACTCTTCCACTTCTCAACTATTTTGCTTATAAAACTCCGCAACTTCCATTTTATTTCTCGGCACTGCTCCTCAGCATATTTTATTTCGTCTATTATATTGTTAAATACGTGGTCCTCCACAGCCGAAAATTTTCTAGTTGGGATGTTTTCATTGTGCCAAATTAAAAAAAAGTGTGCGTTTGGAAACATTCATTGTGCCTAAAAAATTAATTAACCAATTACATTGCGCGAACTGGCATGTCATATTGGACGATTCACAACAACAATATTCCAAATTAATAAACAAAAAAAGAATTAAACCGAACACGATCGAACGCCAAAAGTTGCACTCCATGAAACAATAGCATATAACACTTTAAACGCCCTATCACAAATGCCAACTTCTACAATTCACTACTACTAAACTAGATACACACAGGTCACAAACATTTATTTTTTAGTTAATACATACCTTTGTCTTTCAATTACAACTTTTAGGTGACAATAAAGACGCACTGAGTAATTTGGCGCCAAATTCCTTAAATGCACTTGCTTCCGCAAATGTTATGTTGGACAGCTAACAGCTGAGCGAATAAAAGTAAAAACGCAGAGTTTCTCAGAAAAGTATCGGTAATCAATACAATGCAAAACATTTAACGATTTTAAAGATTTAATTTTTGACTTAAGCGTCGCTAGATTAGTGATTTCGACCAGTGTGCAAGGTAAAGCTTGATAAATACTGACTTTTGTTGTGGTCGCACAAATACAAATGACGCTGAACGTTACCTTCAAAGGGGAAAAACAATAAACGGCTAATATTATGCCAACTTATTGGACCGATTTAACGAGAATTAAAAAAAAATGACCCCATATGGCCAAGAACAAAGTTCTTTTTCATCAAGATAATGCACGGGTGCACACGTATGCAGTCTCAATGGCAAAATTCCATGAATTGGACTAGGAATTGGTACCTCGTCCGACATATTCTCCGGATTTAAACCCAGTGACTATTTCCTATTTAGCTCCAACGATGAAATTACTGATCAAATTTTATGCCTATTTTATGGACCTCGAAAAATCCAATTTTTTGGAAGGGATACAAAAATTGGAGAAACGTTAGACTAAGTGTATTGAGCTAAAAGGAGATTATGGCCCTTATTATGAGGTGCATTCGATCTTTGCTGGCTATCGACTATCGAATGTCAAATTCGTATTATTATGATGGCAGTTTGTAAAACTTATTGAAAATATAAGTTGCAAATTATTTTAATTTCATGAGATTGGTCTGCGTTGTGTGCATTGCCGCAGCAGTTCATCTGTAGTAGACAGCAATTCCATAAACGCCTGCTTGCAGCCGAAAATTGCTATAAATCTGTAAACAAATGGTATCCTCATTAAAACCTCGCATACTCACGTAGTGGAATCCATTCCCAAAATGTTGCAAGCATCTCTCATGACGAAGCATTCATCTTCATCAGACGATCATAGAACCATAATTCCATGTTAATAAATAATTAAATTTTTTTTTTAAATAAATTTGTAAACAATGTTAATTTATAGTGCCAGCTGATAAATATGTACTATTGTGAATAATCAAATTGAGTGAAATTCACAATAGCGCAATTTTATCGAATGTGCGCCATAATACCAAATGAAAATTCGTTCGATCAGTTAATTCGACCACAATCGAAAAAAAAAAAAACTGTGTTTCATTCTATTAAATTATCCTGTCACCGTACCTCTTTCACAATATTTCTTTGTAATTTTTGAAATTATGGATTTATTCAGAGAATATTTCTTACAAATTTTCTTTTGCTTAAGACCAGCAGTAAATACATCTATTATTCTGGTTTTTATTAATTCAAATATTGGAAAATACAATTGTATTTAAAAAAAGTTGAAGTTTCATATCTTATCTTTAATACCATCTTCTATTTTTATTGTTTTAATCAATTCTGGTGTCGAATCGTTGCATTCGTTATCGAAATTATTTTTTTATTTTCCAAAATAAAATACTTTAATCTGTCACAATTTAACGAGTTATGGTCCATAGTTGATAGTAAAACGAGATCTGACGATTGTTCAACTTAAATAATAAACCAACATATGGAATTTCGATTGATTTTACTCGATATCGAATGCGATGATTTGCCCCAGACCTTCTGCAAATGGTGAACTAGTTTCAACTAGTGAAAGTTTTATAGCGAATTCATGTTTCTTGGATGTTCATATGTTGTTACTTCCTAGAAATAATGCGATTCAGCACATTTTCGTTCTTTAATTTGCACTGATCTCATCTTTTTCACTTAGTATTTTCGATTAGAAGAACCTAAGTGAAAAAAGTTTGAGTGGATTGAGAACGCGTCGAAAGTCTGAATACTTTCTTCTTCATCTTCATTGCTTAATGTAAATTAAAAACAGCAGCTGCTTGTAAACTCTTCGAAAAAAAACTGTTTTAGAGATAAAAATCCCCTTTTTTTCAAGTTTATAGTCACCATTTATATATTTAATTGGAATCACATGCAAGTCAAAACCTTTTTTAAGTTATTTTTTATTTTCATTTATTTTTAGCAAAACATTGTGAACTAGAAATGTATCCTTAAATGTTTTAATTTTGAATGCAACAATAAATAGATTAAGGCAAATAATGAGAACATGAATGGAAAATTTTTATTTTAAAATGATCTATTTGAGTTTAAAAATGAATAAAGCTAATGATCAATTAGTTTTTGTGTTACAAACATTAATATGTGTGGTATAAATAGTTCTTGTTTTAAATAAAATAAAAAAAAATTCCACCGTTTTAAAAACTCATAGAATGAGGAAACAATATTAAAATAGAAATGATAAGAAGAAAAAAAAAACTAATAAATAAATGGTAGATAGATAGAACGTCAACGTTATTAATACATATTTCATTTAAATGGTAGAGGCTTTAAATGTTGTTTAAACAACAATTGATGATTCTGGCCTCTTAAGATAATTTCAATAGATTAGATAGAAACAGATGTTGTTTAGTAACAGTACTTAATTGTATGATGATTGATAATGTTTTCGAGCGCCTCTACCACATATGGGTTTCACGGATTTCACTAATAATATGATTAGCACGAGTTAAAGCCTGGGAAAGAGAATATTTCAAATAAGTAAAAAAAAAATATATCTCTAAGAGAGGAAAGATTTTGGCAGTTACCTTTAACATATCACCGGCTTCTTTTCGACGTATCGCTATATGATCCGATTCATTGAGTAGTGTATCAACCTTTTCTGATTTATACAAATGTGTAACTAATTCACTTTGCAAATTATCCTGAACATGATTAACTAGAAAATGCATTATGGCCTTTGGTACAGAGTCTTGTATGGATTTTCGTACAATATAGAAATACGATTTGATCAAACGTTCTGCAAAAAAGGAGAAAGGAAATGAATCATAAAAATCTTGCCAAAACTCTTAATCCAACTACGTACCAATGACATCACAATCCTTTTGTTCTTTATCAGTTAAACGTCTTGAGTTTTGGTTAACCGGTACATCGGGTAAAAGATTAACCGGTTTAACCGGACTAAGCATGGCATTGTGTACGGGTGTATTCTGAGTGGAGTTTTCAATACTTTCCATGCGAATATTAGTAGGAGGTGGTGGTAAAATACTCGATAGCCAGTTGTTGGGATGTGATGGAGTGTTGCTATCATGATTAACATGGTTCTAGAAATAATTTAGAAAAAATAAAAGAAATATATAAAACGTTTCTAAAATTTTGAATTTTTTGTTATTTCCAACTTGATCAATTTCATTTTGTTGCTGTTGTTGTTGTTGATCTCGCTGTTGTTGCTGCTGCTGTTGTTGTTGATGCGCCGTTACCTGTGGCGAGGACGATATAGCTCTGGGTGTATTAGAACGTCTTTGTTGTTGTTGTTGTTGCTGCTGCTGCTGATGACCATATGGATCCATGATATTATCAGTCTTCAATAGACTAGGCACCAATGCAGCATCTTTATGAAAATCTGGATGTTTAGTATTAATGTAGGCCAATTCTATGGCTACTAAATTCTCTACCATTACATTTGTGGCCGGTAAACGTCGTCGTAACAGCGTGGTTACAACATCAACAATCTTTTCATGAAGTTTAGGAAATCTATTAAAAAAAAAACATATTTTGAAAAATTTCTGACAAATAACAACATTTCTCTAAGAACAACAATTTTTGCAAACGAATATTAAGGAATAATTTAAATAATGTAAACATTTTACACTTTTTGTTTTTTTTTTTAATGAAAATGTTTTATTTAAATACATTTTTTGATATGTTAATATCAAGGATTTAAAAAAATTATCTTTATTAAATGCAATAACAAATTTATATTGTTCAATCGGTACGAAATATTTTAGAACAATTCCTATCATTCAAATTATATAAAGTGAACAAAAACACAAAGTTGCACATTTGCTAAGCTCAAATAAAACAAGATACACAGAAGTTTAAGATGTTAAATTAAAGCTAACAACAACGTCTATTCACTTCGCTCTTAGTGTTCTCTTGAAACATTTATGGTTTCTTTTTACGTTTTGTTGTTTTTTGAGATCTTGAAACATGTATTTTTCAACACCAGCCATGTTGCAGACCGTTTTCCTATACATATATGTTTATAAGTCAACACATATACATACGTTTATAAGCAACACAAACCTGTCTTCTTTCTGATTACGGAGATCGGACGAAATAAAATTTAGCGAATCAAAACGCCTTGTACTTATACTTACTTTTTATACCCTCCACACCTCAGTGGCAGAGGGTATACATAGGTTTGTCATTCCGTTTGTAACGCATCGAAATAAATTCCTGAGACCCCAAAAAAATATATTTTCTTGATCCTCATAACAAGGGAAGTTGATTTACCGATGAGCGTCTGTCCGTCTGTCTGTGGAAATCACGATCACGCCGTCAATATCTAAGCTAAACCGTTCGTTTTTGTATAAAATCGTTTATTAACATCCGAAGGGAGTTGCTATTCAAAATCGTCAAAATCGGTCAAAGGGTTCACGAGCTATGAATGAAACTTTGAAAAAACTCTTGAAAAAATAAAATTTTTCAGTGTGTTTGTTGTTTTTCTTAAGATATGTTGTATATGTTGTAATTCTTCGTATTGTTGAAGTCATTACAGTTGTGTGTATATTAATACTGCACGTGTTACATTGGCCTAAGCAAGTTTTACCACATATTTTTTATCATTAAAATTAAATATTAAAAATTAATAAAAATAAAAAATGAAAAACGGAAAATGAAAAATTAAAAATGGAAAATGAAAAACGGAAAATGAAAAGTGTAAAATGGAAAATGAAAATTGAAAAATGAAAATTTAAAAATTAAAAATGGAAAATGAAAAATGGAAAATGAAAATTTGAAAATCGAAAATGAAAAATGGAAAATGGAAAATGAAAAATGGAAAATGAAAATGAAAAGTGGAAAATGAAAATGGAAAATGAAAAATTAAAAATGGAAAATGGAAAATTAAGAATTAAAAATGGAAAATGAGAAATGGAACATGAAAAAAGAAAAATGAAAATTGAAAAATTCAAAATGAAAAATGAAAAATTAAAAATGCAAAATGAAAAATGGTAAATGCAAAGTGAAAAATGGTAAATGGAAAATGAAAAATGAAAAATGGAAAATGAAAAATTAAAATTGAAAAATGGAAAATGAAAAATGGAAAATGAAAAATGGAAAACGGAAAACGAAAAATTAAAAATGGAAAATTAAAATTGAAAAATGGAAAATGAAAAATGACAGATGGAAAATGGAAAATGAAAAATGGAAAGTGAAAAATGAAAAATGCAAAATAAAAAAAAAGGGAAATGAAAAATTTAAAATGGCAAATGGAAAATGAAAAATTAAAAATGAAAAACGGAAAGTGGAATATGGAAAATGAAAACATAAAAATTAAAAATGGAAAAAAAAAATGGAATGGAATGGAATAAAAATGGAAATAAAAAATGGAAAAATGAAAATTGAGAAATGAAAAATGAAAAAGAAATTGGAAAATGAAAAATCGAAAATGTAAAATGAGAAATTAAAAATGAAAAACTAAAAATGAAAAACGAAAAATTAAAATTGAAAAGTGAAAAATGGAAAATGGATAATGATAAAAAAAAAAAAAAATGGAAATTGAAAATAAAAAATGTGGAGGGTATCAAAGATTCGGCCCAGCCGAATTTAACACTCTTGCTTGTTTTGATTAGGATCTAAAGCCTTAATTGCTTTATATTACGGAAATGAATGAATAAAAAATAAATAAATATACATTATTTTCAAATTAAAATAAATTCATAAACAAATCTATATAAAAAAACTTGAACATTTAAAACAAAAAATTAATATAAACTTTTTATTTTTTGAAAAGTGTGTTTTTGTTGTTGTGACCAATTGTTAATATTTAAATTAGATTTAAAAAAGGGGGGTTACCTTACGGGCTATTTTGGTCGATAATCAGTTTTTATGTGTAAATAAAAATCAATTTAATGTCATGTTTCTGCTCGACGCTCAGTGGGTTGAAAAGCATGAAAAGTGAGGATTAATTCAGGGAAGACGTAATTTCAAAATATTGTTAATTTTTTTTAATGTTAATTTTCATTAATGCATAAAAAACCACCATTTAAATAAAAGTGAAAAAAAATTTGTTTTAACCCGTTAGGAACTTTTTTGTGTTTTGGAAAAAATAATCTTTTCTTAAAATTTTCGCTGTAACTTTGGAATAAAAAGCGATAAATTAGTAAATGAAATTGCAAGTTAGAACTTAGTTAATGTGCTTTTAGAAAAAATAAATTTTTTTTTATAAATAAAAAAGGAATAAATATTTAATATGTATTTATATTATAAAAATTGAATTTTAAAATCCGATTTTATTTTCCAAATTCCACAGTTCCACAAATTTAACTCAAAAAATTCACATTATAAAATAATATTATGTTTTTATTGATGAATAATTATAAGCACAAAACAAACAACCATTTCAGAAGAATTGAAAAAAAATTTAAAAAAAATTAATTCAATTAATATTGAATATATTGCTACATTTATAATTGAAAATTTTGTATGCATTTATTGTTATTGTTTATTTTCTATTTTATATTGTTCTTATTTAAGAGAAACTTAAATATATGTATATATACAATTAAAATCAAGGATCCTCCGTATTATCATCACCTTCAATATCTTCATTAATCTCTCCTTCATCAGAAATCTTGGGCAAAATTAATAAATCTAGTGCCATCTGTGGTATATTATATATATTTTTTTTTTTGGCATAATTTTTGCTTTTAGTGGTAATTAAAGGATCCGAACTAAGAAGTAACCTATTGAATATATCTTCATTTGACTTCTCCCGACTGCATTTACGAATCCAAAAGAAGTTCAATTTCGTTTTCAACCCGTTCCTTTTCAAGTTTTGCAGTAGTTGCTGTTTCCTTTATAAATTCTATTTTTAAAGGTCTACAGGATCTAGTGGAAGATGGACGAGGATTTTGCCAAATTATTTTGTCATTGCAAACTAATCTCAGTGGTACAATAGATGTAATGAATACAGAAGAATCACTAGAATTTAAGCCATCAGAGTATAGACAAGGACATCTTTTTAAATTGAAAACTTTATTTGCAATCTGTCTTAACACTTTTAGTTTCCTGCAATTTTTTATATTGTTCTAAAACTTTTTACCCGAGAACATTTTGTAATTTCAGAGCTTCGATTTTTCGCTCCACTATAATGTGCATGATCATTAAAATTATTTATTGTAATACTAGGTTACACATTTACAACAGCAACAATAACAATCACAGCTACGAAAATAAACAGAAAACTAAAAAAAGATTTTTTCTGTTGTGTTTTCAAGCATTTTTTTTTTAATTTTATACTTTTAATAAAAACTTGAATATTACATTCGTTGGCAAGTATTGTCAAAATGTTTTTTTGGAATACACAAGTAGAAATCCCATATTTTACTACAATGTAAATAATTTTACCCGATCTCATCTAGAATTACGTTGAAACTCAATCTCTTTTTAAAAAATACCCTCTTTTTATGACAATTTTCAAAAAATTATTAAAAATATTTCTAAAACATTTATCTAAAATTTTTTTTTTAATAATACAGTCAAATACTTGAAGTTGATGCATCCATTTGAAAAAAGTTAGAATTTAAAAAAAATTAAAAAAAAATTAAACTTGAAATATCTCGTTATTCACTTTTTACCACTTCGAGCAAAATTAAAAAAAATTGTTGAACTTTGAGAGAGTATAG
Organism: Cordilura impudica; assembly: GCA_963682025.1. Lineage (NCBI taxonomy): Eukaryota > Metazoa > Arthropoda > Insecta > Diptera > Scathophagidae > Cordilura > Cordilura impudica. The sequence goes on along the minus strand of OY821518.1, from coordinate 31,257,103 downwards.
CAAGAAAAGTAAACAACTTAGAACAATAATTTTGACAGTTAGTGATGACCCATTTTATACTCTGTTACCCGGTATAAAAATTTATTACAAAATACTCATTTCAATTTTTGAATTAATCCTCAATTTTGACCCTTTTCAACCCAATGTGCGACGTTTCGTTTGCTTTATTCAAACTTCCTCAGGAGCGTAAATTTATTATAAAATGATTCTTTGTTACATCGTCAGGGAATATAATTTGTAACATTTATTTGTAAATAAAAAACTGGACATTACTACACAGAATTTTAAAAAATATAAATAAATAATTAAATAAATATTGTACTGTGTTGTCACAGGTCAAACTTAATGTAGCATCACAGAACTTTATTTTTTGGTTTTATCCAAAATTATTATCGATAAGTTGAAAATAAAAATTCCAACTGCACAAAAAAAGTTTTCGAAAAAAAGCAAAAATAAAAAATAAAAATTCGCTTATCACTGACTCACTGATATGTAACGGTATATGCTAAATTGACATTTAATTGCATAAAATTATTACTCTTAGGTCTAAGTAATAATATTTTGGAGCTTGAAAATTGGAATTCAGTTTTCCTACCGTACCCTTTCGTTAAGTTACTTTTCGTTAAAAGTTACTGCCCTTTCTTTGAAAATTGACTTTTCTAAAAAAAAATGATTGCTTTAAAAAATTAAATTTTTCTTAAATGAGTTCGTTTTTTTAAATAATCTAACCCATAAAAATAAAAGCAAAGTTTTTATTAAAACTATTTCTTTCCTTATGCATATGAGTTTTGAATATCTCCTAGACTGTGTGTGACCATCTTAAAATTAATCTTTCGGCACAACAAGTCTATGATCAAAGTTTCAGATCGATCGGATGAGAGGAAATGACATTTAGATCACTCCGTGACAGTGCGTGACTACCCCAAAATTAATCTGTAGTCACAACAGGACTATGGGCCAAGTTTCAGATCATTTGGACAAGGGGATTGCCCCACGACAGACAGACAGAGAGTATGAGTTTAAAGAAAGTGTTTAAAAATATGATTTTCTTAGAACATTTCCTTAAAAATACTTTTTTCGTCAAAAAGAACAATTTCGTAAAGAATGCCCTTATATTTTCTTATAATTGCACTACATTTCGCATAAAGGTACATTTTCTAAAAAGTAAATTTTCTTTAAAAAGTATTTTTTCCAAAAGTATGTTTTTTTAAAAACTACCTTAAAAAGGTATCTTTTCATTAAAAAAGTACTTTATCTTAAAAAGTAGAATCTTAAAACAGTACCTTTTCCCAAAAAGCATTTTTTCTTAAAACAGTAACTGATCTTTAAAAAGTTCATTCTCTTTGAAATGTAGCTTTTCTTTACAAAGTACATTTAAAAAAAAAAACACATTTTCTTTAAAAAGTGAATTTTCTTTAAAAGTAAATTTTCTTAAAAAATACCATTTCTATAAAAAGTAAATTTTCTTTACGAAGTACATTTTCTTAAAAAAAAAAAAAAATGTTTTTTCTTTAGAAAGTACCGTTTCTTTAAAAATACTTTTTCTTTCAAAAGTACTTTTGCTTTTAAAAGTACTTTTCTTTAAAATGTACTTTATGATGTTCACGGACTTCCGCATGAGGCCGGTCGCTGAGAATTTTGGAAATCTCCGATTTACTTAAAATTTTGACACAACAATCTCGAAATGTTGTACATTCAGAAAAAAAGGGAGATATAAACCAACCTAACAATTATAGAGGCATATACTTCATAAATTGCATTGTCAAGATCATGATGAGAGCGTTAAATGAAAGGTTGTATTAATTACTTAATTAATTTCAGTGTATAATTTATAATGTATAATTTTGTAGAAACAAATAATATTATGAAAGAATGTCAGGCTGGATTTCGAAGACAATATTCAACAGTTGATAACATTTTAACTTGTCAGCCCTGGTAAGAATTAAGTTAGAAGAAAAAAAGAAGGTCTAAGCGTTTTTCATTGATTTTAAAGCTGCTTTCGACAATGTACCAAGGCAGGCGCTAATTTATAAACTATATTGTATGGGTGTGTCTTATAAGTTTGTTAAGTTTGTTGAATGAAAGTATCTACAGTAACACAGAAATAGCCATATGGACAGGTGAAGAAATTTTCGATTACTTTACAACAAAATCAGGAGTTAAACATTGTTGTTTGTTGTCTCCTCTTTTATTCGCGTTGTATATAAACGATTTGCATGAGTCTTGAAGGCGGTCTGAATATAGATGGTGGCAACATAAGACTTTTGTTATATGCCGGCGACATAGTGCTATTGCAGAGGATGCGTTAGTTTTGCCAAAAATTTTTAAAAATAAACTCGAGATATATTGTAGTACATGTAGTACTTTCTTAAAAAAGAAAAAACCAACCCATAAAAAACGAGTTTTTATTATACTCCCTTTATTTGAAAATTAATTTACCATCATGTAATTAAATAATTGATTGACTGAAAATATCTTTGTCAATAATCAAAATTTTTTTTGCATTAATTTTTTGCAAAAAAAAATTCTTAAATCGTCGCCATGAGTCTGCCTGCAAAGTTTCAGCTCGCTTGGATCACGGGAGAAGGGTTAAAAATCGATCCAAAGGTTTGTCGACAAACAGACAACCAGACACTACGAATTGATATAGAGAGTAAAAAAAAAACATTTTCTTTAAAAAGTATTTTTTTCCTTAAAAAGTTCTTTTGCTTTTAAATGTACATTTCCTGTACAAAGTACATTTTCTGTAAAAAGTACTTTTCAACAAGTACCTTTTCTTTCACATCACACTGCAAGTTCGAAAAACTCAATACACTCACATTTTTTTACTAATACACACACATTTTCCGCAGTGGTCACACTAATGGCATCAAATATTTCGTACGAGTAGTGGCTGACACTAACGATGATTAATGTTACCCTGTTATAAATTTAATGCAAATTTACTGGATTCTGCAAAATTGTAATTAAAGTTTTAGCTTGTTAAATCTATTATTATGATTTATTTCTTGAAATGCGCATATAAAAACGCAAGTTTGTTAATTATAGAGCACAAATATTATTAACTATTATTAAAATAAAACTAATAATAATAAATGTAAACATTTTCCCTCAAACATGTGCCTGTATAATAAACTCGGTAACTCTATTTAAAAAAAATAAGAGAGAGAAGTAAACAAATTTTTTCAAGTTTACGCTTCGACAACATTTTAAAAATGAGATTGCAGTCAGATGTGTGAGAAAGTTAATGGCGATGGATTCGACTAATTCGAACAATTTTTCGTTGATAATACGTACACAACGATTTCACAATTGCAGTGTGATGTGAGATAGGGGGGTAATACGTACACAACGATTTCACAGTTGCAGTGTGATGTGAGATAGGAGGGTTAAGAAGGAAAAGTACTTTGTCTTAAAAAGTGTTTTTTTTTTTCTGAAATAGTACTATTACTTAAATCAGTAAGTTTTCTTCAAAAAAACTACCATTTCTTAAAAAATAGCGTTCCTTTAAAAAGTACCTTCATTTAAAAAGAACATTTTTTCAAAAAGTTATTTTCTTAAAAATTAAAATAAAAAAACACTATAAAATGGGACGTAAAAGAGCTACAGTACTGTAGAGTGAGAAAAATAATGGTTTTTTTCATATGTATAATGTGCTACGGATTAATAAAATCGCATATAGACATGAAAAGGCATTACGAGCAGTTTCACCAAATGATTTCAATTTCGCAGATGTGGTGGACATCTTTCCTACCTCAGCAAAATTAAAGCTTCATATGGCACCGCAATCTTTTTGAAACCTATTGAAAAACCGTTACGGATATGTACATGCTCTTGACCAAGAATGATAAAAAACAAGATTACGCCATCTGAATGTTTTCCTGTTATATACCGTTTTACGTCCCTCGCAAGGGTTACCAAGTCCGTTTCATGTGTGAAAATGTTTTATGTGATAGTTGGCAACCCTCTTATTAAAATCTCTGACAGATCTCAAAAAGATATTAAATCAGTTCTTGTTATAAATTTCAAATTTATTAAAAACAATATTAAAATAATTAACGGGTGATCCAAGTAGAGATACTTTTTTCAATAGCCTTTTTTTACAGATCGATCATGTGTGAGTCGTCTCATGCTGTTATGTTATTTTTGTTTAGTATTGTTTGGCATTTCATCATGGAAAGACTTACGCCTGAACAGCGTTTACAAATCGTTCAACTTTATTACGAAAATTCACGTTCTGAGAAGAATGTGTTTCGTGCACTTCGCTCAACTTATGGTCAACATAATCGGCCTACTGAGCGAACTATTCACAACACCATCACCCATCTTGAAACCCAGCGTTCATTATTGGATAATATTCGACTGAATAGACCACGTCAACGGTGGAATCAACGGTCCATATTTCTTCAAAAATGGTGCCGGTGAGAATGTAACCGTCAATGGCGACCGTTATCGTGCCATGATAGCCGACTATTTGATGCCTGAAATTTAAGCTCGTGATCTCGGCGACATTTGGTTTCAACAAGACGGCGCCACTTCCTACACAGCGCATCAATCAATGGATTTATTGAGAGAACACTTCGGTGAGCACATAATTTCACGTTTTGGGCCGGTCGATTGGCCACCAAGATCGTGTGATATCACACCGTTAGACTTTTTCCTGTGGGGATATGTAAAGTCTAAAGTTTATGCGGACAATCCCACTTCGATTCAGGCCTTGGAGCAAAACATCACGCGTGTCATTCGCCAGTTACCAGTCGAAGTGCTCGAGCGAGTCATCGGATGGACCATCTGAGACGTAGCCGCGGCCAACATTTGATAGACATAATCTTCAAAAAATAAATGTCAAAGAATGTTCTTTCAAATGATAATAAACATTCCCCATTAAATTTGAACTTTTTCTTTAAAAAGGTAGGGAACCTCGAAATGGATCACCCTTTAAAATTATTAAAAACATTTAGTAAAGTATGTTAAAAAGTTGCAGCAAAAAGGAAAACAAAAATGATATGCAAGCAAAGCAGTAGCTAAAAAAAAAAACAAGTAACAGTGTTAAATTCGGCTGTGAAGAATTTTTGATACCCTCCACCCAAAATTGGGAACGGCTACCACCTTGATACTGAAACATTAAATCAGAATACCAATTCAATTTGAAGTTAATTGGTTTTCTTGTTGGCCAATTTCTATTATAAACAAGTAAGAGTGTTAAATTCGGCTGTGCCGAATTTTTTATACCCTCCACCTGAGTCTTTAATTTTTAATTTTTGATTTTTAATTTTTAATTTTTAATTTTTAATTTTTAATTTTTAATTTTTAAGTTTTAGTTTTTAATTTTTAATTTTTAATTATTAATTTTTAATTTTTGTGTTTTCCATTTTCCATTTTTCATTATTCATTTTTCAATTTTTAATTTTTCATTTTCCCTTTTCAATTTTTCAATTTTCAATATTCAATTTTCATTTTCCATTTTTCAATTTTCATTTTCCATTTTTCAATTTTCATTTTCAATTTTCCATTTTTCAATTTTCATTTTCCATTTTTCATTTTCAATTTTTAATTATTCAATTTTCATTTTCCATTTTTCATTTTCCATTTTGCGTTTTCCATTTTTAATTTTTCATTTTTCAATTTTCATGTTCCATTTTCCATTTTTAATTTTTAAATTTTCAATTTTCATTTTCCATTTTTCATATTTCAGTTCTCGTTTTCCATTTTCCACTTACCATTTTCCATTTTTTATTTTTCAATTTTTATTTTCCATTTTTCATTTTTCAATTTTCTTTTTCCATTTTTCATTTTCCATTCTCCATTTTTCATTTTCTATTTTCCATTTTTCTTTTTTCATTTTCCATTTTCCGTTTTTCATTTTCCATTTTTCATTTTCCATTCTCCATTTTCCATTTTTCTTTTTCCATTTTTAATTTTTCAATTTTCTTTTTTCATTTTCCATTTTCATTTTACATTTTTCATTTTACATTTTATATTTTACATTTTACATTTTAAATTTTACATTTTACATTTTTCATTTTTCATTTTACATTTTACATTTTACATTTTACATTTTACATTTTACATTTTACATTTTACATTTTACATTTTACATTTACATTTTACATTTTACATTTTACATTTTACATTTTACATTTTACATTTTACATTTTACATTTTACATTTTACATTTTACTTTTACATTTTACATTTTACATTTTACATTTTACATTTTACATTTTACATTTTACATTTTACATTTTACATTTTACATTTTACATTTTACATTTTACATTTTACATTTTACATTTTACATTTTACACTTTACATTCCATTTTCCATTTTCTGTTTTTCATTTTCCATTCTCCATTTTCCATTTTTCGCTTTCATTTTCTCTTTCATATTGGCGATTTTTTTTTATTATAACGTGATAACGATAAAAAATATGTGGCAATACTACTAACATGAGCTATGTTATTGTGTTCTTGGTATTGTTAATATTTGTGTATGCATAATTTTTTTGTGGCATTTTTTTGTGTTGTTGTACAATTATAATGTTCAACCACTAAACTGTTACAACAAAAACACTGGGTTTTATGTTTTTTTTTAGAGGTATCTACATATTTTTGCTCGTATCTAATCACGATGATGCCCGATTTATCCAATTTTCAATACCAACCTGCTGGGAATTATGGCAAATGATATTATTGTAGCCCTATCCAGTAAGATTGCTTTTTTTGTGAATGAGCGTGATTTCAACAGACAGACGGACAGACGGACATCGCTATATCGACTCGAGCTGTGATAAGCATCAAGAATATATATACTTTATGGGATCGGAAATTAGTTTTTCGATGCGTTACAAACGGAATGACAAACCTATATATACCCTCTGCCACTGACGTGTGGAGGGTATAAAAACAATGATCCTATTTGAAAAATTTCATTATTTTTCTTTTACTAGAGCAGAAAACCCCTAATTACTTCATAGAACACCAATGAAATTCATTATTTAACGCAGCTGGCATCATAATAATATCCAAAGTTTGATCCCTATAAGCCTGTTTTGAGACCTTAGAAATCATACAATAATTAAAAAAAAAAATCGAATGATTCTTGGCTACAAATTATTAATATTAAAAAATAAAATTTTAAAATAATTTTATTTAATACAGAAAAACAAAAATAATAAAAACAGGTAAGAAACTAAAGAATGAAACTAAAATTTTTTATTTTTAAATTTTAATTTTGAATTTTTATTTTGAATTTTTATTTTTCATTTTTAATTTTTCGTTTTTCATTTTTCATTTTTAACTTTTCATTTTTCTTTTTTCATTTTTGATTTTTCACTTTTAATTTTTAGTTTTAAATTTTTAGTTTTTAATTTTTTATTTTTCATTTTTCAAATTTCATTTTTAATTTTAATTTTTAAATTTAAATTTTTAATTTTTAATTTTTAATTTTTTATTTTTAATTTTATATTTTTACGCCCGTATTCATAATCAAATTCTAGCAGTTGGCTATCTTTTATTCATACGAAAATTTCAAAATTTGTATTCTAGCAGTTAGCTAACTTTTTTTCATACGAAAATTTCAAAATTTGTATGAAAAAAATTTAGCCAACTGCTAGAATTTGATTACGAATACGGGCGTTAGTTTTTAATATTTATTTTTTAGTTTTAAAATTTTTTTTTAACTTTTCTTTTTTAATTTTTCAGTTTTCATTTTTAATTTTGAATTTTTAATATTTATTTTTTTTATTTTTTTTTTTTATTTTTTTTTTTTTATTTTTTTTTTTAATTTTATTAATTTTTAATATTTAATTTTAACGATAAAAAATACGTGGTAATACTTGCTTAGGCCAATGTGACACGTGCAGTGTTAATATACACACAACTGCAATGACTTCAGTAATAAGAAGAATTACAACATATCCCAGTTGGCAAAATCGTCGTAGACGACATTGCCTTTAACGATTCCTTTAAGACATTTTCTAATTTGTCACGCACGACAGTTGTCGATTAAGTTTTCTGTAACGCCAATATAATGGATATTGTCGTTAGCGTTAAGCTGGGAGACAAATTACTCAAGGTCCGTTAATGACAATATGAGTGACAAGGTCTTGTGTATGTCGTCCGTCGAACTTTGTTAAGGACAAGTTAAGCGACAATGTCCATGAGTTGTTCGTGCAATATTTAATAAAAAATTTAGTTAACGACCAGCTGGATGACAAATAACTTATACGGCCGTGTATCGCATTCTATTGACGACAAATTACACAACAAAATTAAGTTTTGTCGTGTATGAGTCTGTTGACGCCAAGATGAGCGACATTGTGAGGAAATTGTCGTCAGTCGTACTCCGTTAGCGTCATGATGAGCTACGTTGTCTTTAAGTTGGTCGTATATAAGCTTTGCGTGTAAAAAAAGTAAAATAACGGGACTTAATAACGGCTGCAAGACAAAACAAAAAAATTAGAAAAATCATTATGATGTGTAAAAAATCTTCGCTAGCGACAGGATAAGCGACAAAGACCTGAAAGTTGTCATATAGTTTAATAGTTAATAGATTTATATAACTATGATGGCAGCAAAGATAAAAGGTCATTTAAGAAATACGGAAATTTACTCAAGGCTTTATATGGTAAATATTTTTCAAGACGTGAACAAATTACTGCGTTTATTTAATGACATTATACTTAACAATAAAAAAATCCCTTTAAAATATAATTTATATAGAATCTACAAAGCAGGAGGGACATATACATGAACACTTCATAAGAGAACTACGGGTTATCTTTCGTCGAATCAAAAATACCTACAACAAAGAGAAGTCAAGAAAACATGACAAGGACAACCGTTAAATAATAAAAAAATACTATCTACTTATACTTTGACAGTACTGATATAATTTACTTTTGAAAATTAATAATTAATTAATAAAAATGTTTAAGTCGATGTTTTTGCATACATTTTTTAATATTATTACCAATACAATCATTGACGACAAAGTAGAGGATAGATTAACGTTAACCATTGTTGTTAATGCGAGCATTGATAACAATATTTACAGCATTGTCAGTCATATAATCGTTGACGACAAAGTGAACGATATTGTCATCCATACAATCATTACCGACAAAGTTGTGGACATTGTCGCCTATGTAATCGTTAATGACAAAGTGAACGATATTGACGCCTAAAAAGTCGTTGACGATAATATGGTGGAATTAATCTTCTGTAAAGTCGTCAGTTAATATATAGCTGAACTTTTAATTTTTTTTTTTGCGTGAGCGACAAACTGATCGACATGGTCTCTCTTTTAGTCGTCCACGATTTTCGCGACATTTGTTCGAAAAAGTCTTTGACGATTTGTTCCGGTTGTCCTACATTTGTCTCCAAAGACTTTACATTGTCATGCATCCATCATTAGGGATGTCTTGAAGACGTGGCCAACTGGGATACAACACGTCTTAAGAAAAACAAACACACTGAACAATTTAATTTTTCATGTTTCATACATATCTCGTGGACCCTTTAACTGATTTTGACGATTTTAAATATCAATTCCTTTGGGATGTTAATAAACGGTTTTATACAAAAACGATTGGTCTAGCTTAGATATGACGGTGTGATCGTGATTTCCGCAGACAGACGGACAGACGGTCAATCAACTAAAAATCAACTTCCCTTGTTATAATGATCAAGAAAATATATGGTTTTGGGGTCTCCGGAATTTATTTCGATGCGTTACAAACGGAATGACAAACCTATATATACCCTCTGCCACTGAGGTGTGGAGGGTACAAAAACAAGAATGATAAAATGCAAGCAAAGCAATGGTAAAAAAACAAGAGAAATTTTGCGAAAAACTAACATTTTGGCGTTTTCAATGAAATGATTTTATATTTTTAAACTCTTTCTTTTAACACATACTCTCTGTCTGTCCGTCTGCCATGGGTTGACCCCATTCCCCCTTATCCAATTGATCTGAAACTTAGCCCATAGTCTTGTCGTGACTACAGATTAATTTTGGGGTAGTTACGCACAGTCACACGTGGTCACGTACAGTCACGGAGTGATCTAACTGTCATTTCCCCTCATCCGATCGATCTGAAACTTGGTCCATACACTTGCTGTGAAAAAAGATTAACTTTGACTTAGTCACGCACAGTCACGCATGGTCACTCACAGTCACGGAGTGATCTAAATGTCATTTACCCTCATCCGACCGATCTGAAACTTGGTCGATATACTTGCTGTGAAACAAAGATTAACTTTGACTTAGTCACGCGCAGTCACGGAGTGATCTAAATGTCATTAACCCTCATCCGACCGATCTGAAACTTGGTCGATATACTTGCTGTAAAGAAAGATCAACTTCGACATAGTCACGCGCAGTCACGCACAGTCACGGAGTGATTTAAAACCCATTTTCTCTTATCCGATCGATCTAAAACTTGGTCGATAGACTTGCTGTGAAAAAAGATTAACTTTGACACAGTCACGCACAGTCACGGAGAGATTAAAATCCCACTTCCCCTCATCCGATGGATCTAAAACTTTGTCCATAGACTTGTTGTGGCCAAAGATTAATTTTAAGATAGTCACACACAGTCACGGAGATATTCAAAACTTATATGCATAAGGAAAGAAAGAGTTTTAATATAAACTTTGTTTTTATGGGTTAGATTATTACCATGCTGTATCTTTTTTAAATTTAAATATAGACTTCTGTCATATATTCTGGGGTACAAAAAAGGCATTTTAAGTACAAACGCAAAAGTCGAGGTCGACAATACTTCCGATTTATGTGTACATAATTCTTTAACAGGTAAATCTCAACATACAATTTGAAATAATGTAGTGTTTAATTTTCCTTTTGGCTTCTTCAGGTTCTATTATTAATGACATTATTTATGACCTACTTACTTACCTCAACATTTCCTGTTGAACTTCATTACCGCAATGCTGAACAATACGTTGCATTTCTTCGTGTATCAATTCTACACAACGCAACGAGGGCTCCTCTAATCTGCGTATCTGTCGTTTAACTAACAATTCAAATGATACTTCCGGTACAAACAAAGCTGGCCTAGGACCAGTAGCGTTCCTGATGGCCGTCAGAATATCCATTTTACTTAAACCCGACAAGGGATGTATAGAATCAAGTGTTCGTCCAAATGTTTCATGGAATATATAGCATATACGAGCACCACCACACAATTCCGTAGTTTCAATGTTACGAGCCGTACCCTCAATAGTTGAACAATAAGCACTGGCAAATTTCGTAATGATTTGTAAAAGAGTTTGACTCTTATCGGAGACATCTTCGCCATACGAATATAGCAGAGATTGGAATTGTGACGACATAATATTAACACGAGTCTTTAGATCGGGCAAACAATCTCTTATGTGATGCATTAGAAGACGATTGAGGGTTTTAGCTAAATAGGGCGTGCCATTACGGGTGGCTAAAGTGGGATATTTGCGTTGTAGAAATCCAGCTTCGTCTTTTAGCTGCTCCTCGATATCTTTGTTGTCTTTGATGTCTTGTTGCGAACGATTTATCACACCAATAATACCCAATTTGACGGGAATAACGCGACCACACAAGATATCGATAGCATCAGTACCAGCATCCATTAGATCTAATTTAGTAACGACAGCCAAAGTGCGGCGACCATCTGGATCGATGTCTTTAGCCAATTTTAAAGCTTCACTTGTTGCCATATCGGTATTTGCCGCGGTTACAGCCAATATTATCGAATTGGGATTTTCAATATACTTCAATACCAAATCTTTAATTTGCTGTTCAATATCTTCGGGCTGATCACCTACGGGTACTTTGGTTATGCCGGGTAAATCTACCAGCGTTAGATTCACCACTCGTGTTGAGAATATTTTTAAATTTATAGGTTCTGGACAAATGCCTTTGTTGTTGCCAGCTATACGTTCCGTTTCTTCTTCGATTTCTGTGCGAATTTGATCGAAGTCAGTGAATATCTTTTTGGTATGTAAAAATTTACCCCAATCACTAATATTCAGGGTGCCTTCAAATGGGAAAATAAAAAAATAAATAAATATAGGTATATATTTATAAAAATTCAATTTGTTTTGAAGAATTATTTTTATTAAAATTACCATTTTCAGCTGAACGATGATTGCGATCCTCCAGTGGACAATGTAACAATTGTAAAACCAGAGGTCGTCTGGTAACTATACCAGTGCCGCGTGGTAAAAATGAACGTCCTACTAAACTTTCAAGTACGGAACTTTTACCAGAACTCTAGAAGAAATAAATAAAAAAAATATATATATATATATTAAGGATTGAGGTTAAAAAGTTTTTTCACGTGATTTCGGCAAAAAAAAAATATTTTTTTTTATCATAATAACAAGGTTTTCCAGCAAAAAAAAAAAAAATGTTAAATTCGGCTATGATACGCTATGTGTACATTATTAATATCTGGACTTTTAAGAACAAAAATACTGAATTCTTAAAATTTTTTTTTTTTGAGGAGATTCCATATCGCTCATTTGCGAGAAGAACGGCATAACTCAAAAAAAGTGATACCGCGATAAATGCATTTAAAGTTTTCAATTGTGTCTAACTGCTGAGTAATTGGGCGCCATTCTATGCCAAAAAGAGATATTAATATAATTTTTTGATATGTTGTAGACCCACATTTCTACATCATTAACTCGAAAATCGAGTATTTTTTGTTATGCCGGTCTTCTCGCAAATGAGCGATATTTTGTGTTGGCCCAATGATGCCCCATTCTAAATATCAACCTGTTAAAAATAATGTATAACAATATTCTTAGTTTAGCCGACTAAATATTTTGTGAATGAGCTTGATTTCAACAGACAGACTATATTGCATGGAGATGTTATAAGGATCAAAAATATATGTATATACTTTATGGTGTCGCAACTTCATTTTTTTGATGCGTTACAAACGGAATGACAAACTGATATATACCCCCTGCACATAGAATTAGAAGGTATAAAAAAAGTGAAAGAATTCACATTTTTCTGCAACATTCATTGGCTACTTTTTGAACAACAAAAGAGTATAGAAAGTAATTTTTGGTATTTATTTAATTTTTTATTTTATTTATTTTTTTTTAAGACAAAATTAAGTTCTTTTTTGATTTTTATAAAGGAAGAAGTTTGTTTCCCTCAACTTAGATTGTGTTGCTCAACATAGTTTGTATACCTTTTTGCTTATAAACATATAAAGGAAAATGGTCTGCAAAATGACTGATGCAAAAAAAAACACATGTTTCAAGATCGCAATAAACAACAAAATGTATGCAAAAAATCAAATGAATGTTGCAGCCAAATGTCAGATACATTTCTCTGTAGTCACATATGTTGCAAGAGACATCACTTGAGGGAAGTGGAAATCCTTTAATGTAACCCCTTTTTTATTGGTATATAAGTGGTTTTGAAAAATCGTAGTTTTAAAGCACATTTAAACTTCTAATGGTATATTGTTATTGCCTAACTAAAATAATATTTAGCACCAAATTTAAATTGTGTATGACGCCATAAAAAAAAATCGTAACCTAAAACATTGACCTAATAAAAACGGATTTTTATATAAAAAAATATAACAAAACAAAATATCTGATTTAAAAAATCACAATTAACAGGTGCCAAAAATGGACAAAAGATTTCATTAAAAGTGCGATACAAAGGTTGTAAAAAGTAAAAGAAAAACATATGTTAACACGTAATGCCAAAACAAATGTGTGTGGTAAAATTATAATTAAAAAAAAAAAAAGAAACATGAGGAAAATGCAACAAAAACGAACTAAACTCATTTTAGGTATACTTAATTTAAAAACTCCCCTTAAGGGGGTTTTCCACTATTAGATTTGGTTGTAACACAGTAAAATTTATCAAACCCCATGTAAAGAAAGAAGATTTAAAAAACTGAGCAGACACAATACTACCAAACAAATGCCGGCTGATGTGGCTCCGTAAAATCAACAAAATTAGATGCACAAATATCAGATCTTGAAAAGTATTATTTATTAAATATATTATTTATTTATTTTTAAATTATAATATTTTGAAATATTTCATTTTTTTAAAATGTTTGAAACTGAATTTAAAAATTTAAATTACCTAAGTTTTTCTTATGTAACTTATAAAATATTGATTAATATATTTACTAATAGATTTTGGAGATAATATAAAATAATTATTAAAACTTGCAGAGCCCAGCCCTCGAAATTCAAGTGCAAATTTTAGGAAATTTAGTTTTCAATTCATAAATAATTTTATATTAGCCTAAAGGTATGCTAATCAATTTAAGACAATTCACAATTCAACACAAATTTAATAAACACGCACACATCATTGTATAGTTTTTAATTTGAAGCTTAAATATGTGTACCTATTAAGTATGTGTTAGTAGCAACTTTAAATGTATTTTACAAAAAAACAAGTAAGAGTGTTAAATTCGGCTGTGCCGAATTTTTTGATACCCTCCACCTGAGTCTTAAACTCTATATTACACCCAATGTTGAGTACGGCTACCACCACTTTTAAGCTTTTGCCGATACTGAAACATTAATTTCGAATACCAAAATTCAAATGATCCTTGGCTAAAAAGTATTATTATTAAAAATAAGCTAATTTTAAAATATTTTTATCTGAATTATTTTTTATTTTTATCTGCATTGCATTTAATACAAAAAAAAAAAAAAAATAAACATAATAATAACAGGTAAGAAACTAAATATTTAAACTTTTAATATTTAATTTTTAGTTTTTAATATTTAATTTTTAATTCTTCATTTTTAATTTCTTATTTTAAATTATTAATTTTTATTTTTAATTTTTAATTTCCAATTTTTAATTAAAATTTTTAATTTTTAAGCTTTAATTATTAATTTTAAATTTTTCGTTATTCATTATTCATTTTTCATTAGTCATTTCTCAATCTTAATTTTTCATGTTCCATTTTTCAATTTTCATTTTACACTTTCCATATTCCATTTTTCATATTTCAGTTTCCATTTTCCATTTTAAATTTTTAATTTTTAATTTTTCATCTTTCATTTTTTAATTTTCGTTATTCATTTTCCACTTTCCATTTTTAATTTTTCAATTTTCATTTTCCATTTTTCATTTTTAATTTTTCAATTTCCATTTGGCAATTTTCATTTTTCATTTTCCATTTTTTATTTTTAAATTTTTATTTTACATTTTTCAATTTTCATTTTCCGTTTTTCATTTTTCAATTTTCATTTTTCATTTTTAATTTTTCAGTTTTCGTTTTCCATTTTTCATTTTCCGGTTTTCATTTTTCAATTTTCATTGTCCATTTTTCAATTTTCATTTTCCATTTTTAAATTGTCATTTTCCATTTCCCATTTCTCATTTTTCCATTTCCATTTTCTATTTTGCGTTTTCCATTTTCCATTTTTAATTTTTCATTTTTTAATATTAATTTTTCAATTTTCATTTTCCATTTTTAATTTTTCATTTTCATTTTCCATTTTTCATTTTTTAATTTCCATTTTCCATTAGTCATTTTTCATTCTTCAATTTTCATTTTCCATTTTTCATTTTCCCTTTTTCAATTTTCATTTTCCATTTTTCATATTTCAGTTTTCGTTTCCATTTTCCACTTTCCATTTTTCATTTTTCAATTTTCATTTTCCATTTTTCAATTTTCATTTTTCAATTTTCTGTTTCCATTTTTCAATTTAATTTTCCATTTTTCATTTTCAATTTTTAAATTTTCTTTTTCATTTTCCATTTTTCATTTTCCATTCTCCATTTTTCATATTCTATTTTACATTTTTCATTTTCCATTTTCCGTTTTTCATTTTCCATTATCAATTTTCTATTTTCCATTTTTCAATTTTCTTTTTTCATTTTCCATTTTTCATTTTTATTTTTCATTCTCCATTTTCCGTTTTTCATTTTCCATTTTTAATTTTTCTTTTTTCATTTTCTATTTTTCATTTTCTATTTTACATTTTTTATTTTCCGTTTTTCATTTTTATTTTTCATTCTCCATTTTCCATTTTCATTTTCCATTGGAAAATTTATGTTGTTGTACAATTATAATGTTCAACCACTAAACTGTAACAACAAACACACTGGGTTTAATGTTTTTTTAGAGATATCTACATATTTTTGCTCCTATCTAATCACAATGATGCCCGATGTAGCCCATTTTCAATACCAACCTGCTGGGAATTATGGCAAATGATATTATTGTAACCTTATCCAGTTAGACTGCTTTTTTTGTGAATGAGCGTGATTTCAACAGACAGACGGACATCGCTATATCGACTCGAGCTGTGATAAGAATCAAGAATATATATACTTTATGGGGTCGGAAATTAGTTTTTCGATGCGTTACAAACGGAACGCTGCCACTGACGTGTGGAGGATATAAAAAAAAATTACCAGATGGTTCACAACTGCAAATATGGTTAACATTTGCCAATACCTTTCAAATGGTATATTTTTTGTCAAAATCGGTTGGTAATTAGAAGGTGAGAATATGTCACAAGAATTCGCCTTGCCTATTAATATTATGATTACTGTTATAAAAATAACAGTCTGCAACATGACTGATGGAATACAATCTTCAAGATATCAATTAACAACAAAACCTATGCAAATGTAAGCAATGAATGTTGCAGAAAAATGTTTAAACGGATTACTTGTTGATAGAGAACTTGATATAAGCAATAACAGAACTTAATATAAGCAATATCATTAAAACAGCCATGTTCTCAAAAGAAGTAATAATTTTTTTTATTTAATCATATATTTAAAGATCTGAAGACGTCAAAAAATACAACAAAAACAAACAAAAAACATGACTAGAGTTTTGTGTTCACTCCTAAATTTGTTATGTATGCCTTTGTATTTCTATTTTCTGTCATCCTCCGTATTCATGAAAAATATTGATTTTTTTTTGTACTTGTTCTACATTTACCTTAAAGACAACACATTTGCCTCCAATTATTACATAAATCTACACATAAAAAATGATTATATTTTGCTATTTCTTAATAAATCTTTTGGAAAACTCTAAGTTTACACGTTTTATACCGGTACCTGATAAAAAAAAAATTATATAATTTGTTGCTATTTACATGAATTGTTAATGCAATGTATTCATAAGCAGCTTACCTGACTGCCTAAAACCACAATTTGTGGTAATTGTATGGAATCTGAGCCCACTGTATTAAAAACATCTTGTAATTTATTAATCACTGGTATCAATGCCTCCATTTTTTTACAATTTATATATAACTTCTCGATTTGTAATCGCTTGTTTAAATTTTCATTAATAATTTTATGTATAAAAATTGCAATATTCTTTTTTTTTGCAATACTGCTTGTGTTCTCCGTCTCCGTTCGGAGAAGTGTGGTATGCAGATTGATATATTTGTATGATTTCCTTTTGCTGTAAACTTTGTGCAGTATTTTACTTAAGGAATTGTTTTATTTTAATTGAAATTTATGTTTTCAATTTTAAATATTATATTAATCACCAAGCACACGAATTCTTATGAACTTTTTTTTCGATTACATTTGCAAATAGCTGTGTTCTCATTACACTGTTGGTATTTTTGTACTTAAAATACAACGTTGTAAAAAATTGGTACTTATATATGAAAGCTTGAAATGTATAGATAAACGTATTGATTAAAGATTATAAATAAAAATACAAAAAAAAAGAATAAAATATATATTCACAATTTTATGAGTCGTCTGTACACAATTTTTCTTTAATTCTAGATAATCTGTAAATAATTAACAATATATTGTTTTTATAACATGTGAAAATTGGCAGCACTAATAAGCTATGTTTAATTGACAGAACAGTGTGTACAATATTTATATTTTAATTTAAAAATACCGTTAAATATTTTTGCTCCCTCTCGTTATTTATATTATTACTAAAACAATTTCTTTTTTTTTTTTTTTAAAAACATTAGTAGTTTGCTCTTCAACGAATAAACATCGTTTTCGTCGCGTCAATCCTACGCGTAATGGTTGCTGCTTGGCATGAAGTTGGGTTATGTACCTAAGTTCATGCTTTTTCCAGTAATTAATAAATGTCGTCTTCGTCGTTTCTTTTTTTCCGGTTGAGGGATAACACGTTCCGGTGGTTGTTTGTTGATATGTACCGAATTAGGTAAATCAAAGTTTAGGCGTGAGGGAGTTTCATTCATAAGTTCTAAATAAGATTCGCTGTTGCCCTGAAGGAAAAAGTGGGACAATATTCCCACAATGTTATTAGATAAAGGGTTTTGATATTTATAAGGGCAGCTTTTAAAAATCACACTGTTAAGCAGCCAAATGTAAGCAGAGACGAGTCAAGTGTACTTAGGATAATGGGGGGTCGCTGACAATTAAAAAAAAAAAAAAAATTAAATTCAGACTGCATTATGCAGTTGGAGGTTGAAATATAATAAATCTGGTGAGTTTATGATATTACATATGAAAAGAAAAGTTGAAAACACTGGGTACATTATAGGAACTGTAAGTTAATTAAAGTGTTCTTGGGCAATGAAAACATTTAAAAAATAAATTAGAAAAATATAGTCCGTCTAGACCGACTATACGATACCCTATACCACGTGTTGAGAGACCCCATCTCTTTTTTTTATTCCTTCAATAATTATTTAACATATACACTATATTTAATAAATACAATTAAATACAATATATATGAAAAATACTTAAAACTCCTAGTAGGAGCATAGGGTGGAAACAAATTCAGTCCATCGCCTTCTGTTTTATGCTGTCCATTTAATCTCCTGCCACGTTCCTCTGGATCGGTATTCAGCATGAATAGATCTCATCCACGTACTGTTGGGCCTTCCTGGCCATCTTGTGCCTTGTGGGTTCCATTCAAAAGACATTTTAGCAATGTCGTTATCTGTCTTTCGGAGCGTTAGACCAATCCAGCGCCACTTTCGGCATTTTATTTCAATCGCTATTGGTTAATTATTTGTCATCGTTAGTAGCTCCTCAATGGATTTAGTATATAGAGCAAAAATATCCGGCATATACATCGCAGGCATTTATTGATGAATACCTGAAGTTTTCTGCATATAACGTCCGTGACTTTACAGGTTTCACAGCCATATAAGAGGACAAATTTCACACTGGTATTAAATATTCTTAGTTTTGTTCGCTGCGTTATATTACGAGTCGACCAAACTTTTTTTAGTTTATAGTATGCGTGACGGGCTTCGTTTATTCGTTACGCGACATCATTGTTCGCTTCACCATCTATCGATACTACACTGCCGGGATAACAGCACTGTTGTACGTCTTCTATTATATTTAAGCGCCGTCCAGCGCTCAGTGTCTGTCTGGTTTTTGGTCTCAATCCGCATAAGCTTAGTTTTCTTGACATTTACACGTAATCCAATTTCACCAGCATTTTCAATGAGCTTTTCCAATTTGGTTCCCGTTCCATTTAGTGAATGTGATAAGAAACAGATGTCGTCAGCATAATTCAGATCGTTGAATTTTTGGTGTGGCCGCCATTGTATGACATCGGGGACTTCAGCATTGGTTTAAGCGAGGACGCTATCAATCACGACAATAAACAGTGGTGGGGACAGAACGCATTCCTGTCTGACACCCCTTTGTGTGGGGAATTTCTCACTATATTTTCCTTTGAACCGAATAGTGCATTCAGCATTAGCATATAGTTCGCGGTTTAAATCAATTATATTCTTTGGTACACCTTTTTCCCGCAGAGCGTGCCATATTGCGTCCCTTCGAATAGTATCGAATGCTCGCTCAAAATCTACAAACAGTAAATACAGAGGGGAGTGCCATTCTACGGACTACTTTATAATTATACGTAGGGTGTTTATATGATCCACACAATATCAAATTGTTCTGAATCCTTAAGCTTGCATTGACGGTAGGTGATACACGGTCAAGGATTATAAATGCTAGAATCTTTAAAATGGTGTTGAGGAGCGTAATTCCCCTCCAGTTCCTACAGTCGCTTAAAATCTCCCTTTTTGGGATTGTTATCAATACGCCTTTCTTCCAGTTAACCGGAATAGTGTTGTCTGTTCAGATCTGAAGAAAAACCGGCTGCAAAACGGGTGCAATTATGTCAGAACCAATTTTAACCAATTCTGTTGCTATGTTATCCGATTCGGCACTTTTGTTATTGTTCAGCCTCTGTATCGCAGCTTGGATTTCCTCGATAGAAGGGGGTTGAGTTGAAATGGTTCTGCAAGGGTTTCGTCGCATTTCGCTGTTAGGGTTTTGTGCACTTGCTTCCATTATTTCATCAGGGTTTTTTCATTTATTTAATTGTTCTTTATCGGTTGTTAGGATATTGCCATATTGGTCCTTTATGGGGGTATTTGTATTATATGGTATTGTATAAAAGAGGTGACGAAAGTACCGCGACCAAAAGATCTATTGTACTGCCCTCTGCTAATAGTTTGTCCCTATAAAATCTCACCCAGTCCTGAACCCCTCAGAAATTCGAGGATGTTGGTTGGTTGCAGTGATTTTATTTCGCTCCCTGGTATTTGGAAAGAACGCAGGTGCTTTTTCCTCTTATGCATTAAAGCTCCACAATCCCCCAGTATGTGCTCCGCTGATTCTGCTTTCTCATCGCAGAATCTGCACATGGGGTTAGCTTCAATTCCTAACCTGCTCAGATGCTCCCTGAGCCTACAGTGATCAGTTAGAATCATGGGTAATATTCTCAGTCCGTTCTTTGATAGTCCGATACATGACTCAAATCTCTTACCGTTGTAGTTACCTAACAAAAGTTTTGATTGCCTTAAGCCTAGGTGGCTCGAGAAAAGCTCCTGTCTGATATGATTCTCACATTCTTTGAGTACGCCTTTCCATACTCCTTTTCCTATTCCACAGAACAGTTCCGGCCCCATTAGCTTTGTGGAAGCTCCCTTTCTGGCAAGCTCATCCTCTTGCTCATTTCCGTGAATCCCAATATGTCCCGGGACCCAACAAAGGCTGACCTTATTGTGTCTGCCTAGCTCATTCAGTCTTTGCAGACAGTCCAATACTAACTTTGAGTTTACTACATAGGAGCCTAGTGCTCGAATAGCAGCTTGACTATCTGATAATATGGTTATGTCCTGTCTTTTGTACTTCCTATTTAAGTTAATCTGTGCACACCTATCGATGGCATAAATTTCCGCCTGGAAAATACTCGCGTGTATTCCCATTGATTCGTAGTATTTGGTTCTAGGCCCAAAGACTCCCGCCCCTGTTCCATTTCCGGTCTTTGAGCCGTCCGTGTACCATTTAATCGTATTCTCCTTTAGAGAATATGCTGTACTCAAACTACTCCATTCCTTTTTATTACTAAGTTTTGTAACAAAGTTTTTCTTGAAATCGTATTTCTTCTCCGTCCTGTCCATTGGACAATCTAGGAGGGAGTAATCTTTAACCTGACTTATTCGGTTCCATTGCCTTTCATAAAGCCTGATTATAGGTTTATCCCCCTTTATCCTGATTGCCGTTGCCAAGGCTTTCTTTTGCACCACTATATGTAGTGGGCTTTGATCCAAGGGCACGGCTTTGATCCAAGGGCACGTCCTCATTGCACCCCTTATCCCAATACACGCTAGTCTTTGCATTCTACTTAACTCCATTTGAGTTGATTTTAGCTCTGTCCTTTTGGCCCACGCAATAGCTCCATAGGTCACGATTGGACGGACCATCATGGAGTTTTATGAGGGTTATGTGAGGTTTAACATTCGCCAAGTTTTTGATTGCCTCATACACGCCACGCTGATCATTACGACATGCTACTCTTTCTGCAGATAAAGCGATGTTGTTGTAATATTCTAACTTGTCCTTTTTCATCAATGTCTTTTATTCCTTCTCTACATTGTTGTACACATTTCTGATACTAACTTTATCGTTTATATTCCTGCAATTCAAAAGTTTTGCTTTAAGTTCCCTTCTCCTTTCTATGCATTGCCAGGTTGTGTAGCTTATCCATGGTTTTCTATACTGCTGCAAGTGTCCTATTGTATAGGGGACGCTTAAAACTTCTATTTTTCCAGCTAGTGTTGTATTGCAATTACTCTTAACTTCTGGAAGATGTAGTCTGTTCAGATCTAAGCGTCGTGTAATACACGGTCATTCAAAGCAGCTGGACGTAAACGGAACTGTGCGACTACCAGGTAAAGTAAAGTAAAAAAAAAAAATTAAAAATAAAACATGAAAAATTAAAAATAGAAAATGAAAAATAAAAAATTAAATTTAAAAAATGAAAAATGAAAAATAAAAAATGAAAAATAAAAAACGAAAAATTAAAAATTAACCGTTTGAAGTAATAAAAATAAATATTTTTATATTAACAGAGCCCCTGCGATTGATTGCTATAAGTAATAAATAGATGACGCTTTCTGTTTGATTTTAAAAAAGTACCATAAAAAAATCTTTAATTTCTAGATGTTTACACATCTACCCTGTGATCGGACTCACATGAATTTTTTTTTATTTTAAAACAAATAATAACCAAATATCAAAATTTCAAACAAAAATTGGACCTGTAATTCCAATTATGGTCGCATTCTTCGCGTTCCAAATTTTGTGTTTAAAATTAAAATTTTTACAAAATTTTTCATATAACTTCAAAAAATGTTTTCTAAAAACTTGATCACCTTCAAAATATGCTTTTGCAACTAATCATAAAAAATGTAATATTTTCACGAATGGAATATATTGAAGAAGGAATTAATTATTAACTGGCTTTTGAGGATTTATTTTCCTTTGCGTATATGCTGCATTTTATAGAATGAGTCCATTTATTTTTAAATTTTTATACTAATTTATAACAACAATAGAGGCTAGTTTGACAATTTTACCAAATTACCCACGGAAAAAGTTTTGAGTTCAATTAAGAAGAGAAATATATTTCTTCCTTATATCTGCACAATTTTCAAATATGCAAACGCTTTTCAATAAGTTTGGCCCCATCTTGGTGCATATTTATATGTGTATTGCAAAACAACGATTACAAATTGCATGTTCAACCTTAGTGAACTTAAAAAATTTAATGATTTAAAAAGAGATCCGCAAAGCTGGAAGATGATGATAATAAATACGTATTAAAATAATAAGTCTTAACACTAGCCAGACTAAGGCCGAGTTTTCGGGATGTCAGTTAATCTCAATTTTGTTAAACGGAGTTTAATTTAACTAAGTTCAATTGACTTCCAAAAATTTGGTCCTATAACTTTAAAGATATCTTTGGATGATTTCAGTGCAGAGTTTAATATCGTTGAAAAGAGCTTTAAAGTGCTTTACATGGTGTACAAAAAACCATGTATGTAGGTGCCTGTTAGAAAAATATGATATTTAAGACATATGGGCCAATCCAGCGAATGCTTCTTTTAAAAATATTTCATACGATCCAGAGATATATTTGTTATCTTCTGGCGGAATAGCAGCCGCCAAATTGTCATTGTTTTGTTCGGCAGTTACATCTCGATCTGTGCTGTCTTGGGAAACAGGTGTGCTAATTCGTCCATATTCGAATTATTTGTTGACTTCTCATTGCCGATTTCTGGATTCGTATTTAAATTTTCTCCGACCTAGCACATTTGGTCAATATGTCTTTTCCATATTCTGTGATCATCAAGTTCGATATTGTAATGTAGATCCCCTTTGTATGATTCTGCCAAATTGCCATTTGTCGCCGTGTAGATATTCCCACACCATTACCCTTTCTCCCTCTGCAAACTGCTTTATCGGTACCTGCCGTTCACATGGCACTACTTTTCGGGGAACTATTAAATCTAACCGAGATTGAATCTGACTGCCAAACATAAGCATTGCTGGCGATCTTCCTGAGCTTGGGTGGACAGCGCGACGGTAGGCCAATAGAATCTTGACCGCCTTTAGCTTATTTTTTATGGTTTGTACAAACCGCTCTGCAAGACCATTTGTTGCTGGGTGATACGGAGCCCCTAATTTATGTTTTATTCCATTTTCAGCTAGGCAATTCTGAAACTCTGCCGATTTAAACTGCGTACAGTGATCACTTACGAAGACATTTGGTGTACCCATTCTTGAAAAAATTTCTCGGCAAATTTGTATTGTTGTTTCAGATGTTATGTTCGATATCACAAAAATTTCTGGCCACTTACTGTAGGCATCTACTAATATGAACAGATACTTTCCGAATATAGGCCCCGCAAAATCCGCGTGTGCCCTCTCAAAAGTTCACTTTGGCGTGTTCCAATAGTGTATGGGTGAAGTCTTAGCAGGTTACGGTCGCACCGATTGGCAAGCCCCACAGTTTTTTACTAAATTTTCAATTTCATTGTCCATTTTTGGCCACCGGCAATACCCACGGGCTAGTGCCTTCATTTTAGGTACGCCAAAATGTCCTGTATGCAGTTCCTTAAGAATCCGTGCACGTAGTTTTTTTGGAACGTACACTCGAATGCCTCGTAGAATGCACCCATGTTGTAAGGTAAACTCTGTTTGTTGTATATTAAAGCGATGTACGGCCTCACACTCTCGACCATGTTTCAAACCTTCAAGCAAAATATATATGTATGTCACCATCTTTTTCAGTTTCAGTTTTTAAATCTTCAAACGTCACGGGCATGTTTTGTAAAAATTACGTTTCAATTACATCTACTTCATCAATTTCATTGCTGCAGTCTTTAATTGGTAGCCGAGAAAAAGCATCAGCATTTGCATTTTCTTTGGATTTCTTAACCTTAATTTTATAACTAAATGACGACAGGAACAATGCGTAATGCTGCAATCTACTGGCTGATAATACTGGCAATCTTTTATGGGGTGAAAAAATTTGACTTAGAGGCTTATTATCTGTTACCAACGTAAATTTTCGACCATAGAGATACTGATAGAATTTTCGAATGCCAAAAATAATTGCATACGCTTCCTTGTCGATCTGCCTATATCTTTGTTGAACCTTTGACAAAGTCTGCGATGCAAAATGAATAGGTCTTTCTGAACCGTCTGCGTATACATGACTTAGAACTGCGCCAACTGCGTATGGACTAGCATCCACAGCCAACACCAAGGGCATAAAAAGCTAAAACAATATCCGATTGCATAATTTTTTTAATCTGCACTAAAGCTGATTCACATTTACTGCACCACTTAAACGGTACATTATTTTGCAACAATTTATTAATTGGGAAAATAATAGAACTCAAATTTTTTACAAACCTGCCATAATAGTTTATTAGACCCGATGCCGCTCTTACTTCATCCCTATTAGCAGGGCGTTTCTTTTTCAAAAGTGCCTCCATCTTCCCTTTCGTTTTTCGTATTCCTTCTTTGCTTATAATATAGCCGCAATACTCTATCTTGTCTTGCATCCATTCACATTTGCTTATATTAATACGCATATTGGCATTATTTAATCGTTTTAGTACTTCATCAATTCGTTTAACATGTTCCGCATCACTGTTAGCTGTAATACGTATGTCGTCTAAAAATACTGACACTCCTGAAATTCCGCTCAGCAGCTGCTCCATAAATTGCCGTGTTGGCTGAAACAAGCCTTTATGCGTATTTAACGTTAGTAAATGCCGATCGTTGGGGTGAATTTCCAATTGCAAATATGCTTTTGACAAATCCAATTTAGTAAATTTGTCACCCCCTGCCATAGTACTAAACAGTTCATCTACTGTCGGAAGTGGGTATTCATCCACCTTTAGAACCGGGTTAATTGTGATTTTATAATCGCCACACAATCTTACTTGCCTGTTCTTTTTTGGCACCACAACCACAGGCGTAGCTTGTGCTTACTCGTTCTAGTAGACCATCTTGCATTTGCTTTTCCAACTCATCTTCTACTAATTGTATTAACGAAAACGGCACTCTTCGGGACTTAAAAAACTTTGGTGTGGCTCCTTCTTCAAGATGCAGTCGAGCCCGATACCCAACAATTTTCCCCATAGTTGACGAAAACACTTTAACATATTTTTCAATTACTTTTTTTATTTCATTTTTAGAGGTATTTGAATATTGTTTACAACCAGAGCTGATTCTGTAAGTTCTTTTTGTATTATTCTACCCTATTCTAGTTTCACTATCCGTAACCATTCTCGGCCCAACAATGCATTTCTGCGCGATCGTACAATATATAACTTGACTGGAGGACTTGTTGTCACACCTTTCACCGTAACCATCATGTATCTAACACAATCCAACGGATTTTCACAAAAGCTGTACAGTTCTGTATCATTTGGGTATACTTTTTCCTTCGGCAAATATCTTTTTGCAATGTCTAGGCTTACAATTGATACTGGTGCCCCAGTGTCTATCTCAAAACAAATAACAGCTTTGTTGACTTCAAGATTACAAAAAATTTTTGGGCGATTACTAACCACACGAGCATCTTGGATATTTTTCACGTTGCCTTCATATATCTGTAGTATATCCTCTACTAAATTTTGTTCAGAATCACTTTCGTCTTCTGTTATCTGGTTTAGTTGACGTGATGCTTTAAAACAGACACGGCGCAGATGCCCCTTACCTTTGCAAAAGTTAAAAATTGTCTCCTTGTGATTGCACTGATTAGCCAAATGTTTGTCACTGGCACACCTGAAACATTTTCTTCCATTTTTATTGTCCTGGTTGTTCTTTGCCTTCTTCTTATCCGCAATCAACTCCACCGCATCCTTTACAGCACCTTGATGCAACTCTAACCCATCTTTTTCTGCTGCCTCGTAAATATTAGCTGTATTAATTGCAGACTCTAATGTTAGATCTGCTCTTTTTAGTAATCGACTTTGTATTTTTGAATTTCTAAGGCCGAAAACGAACTGATTCCTTAAGGCCGTGTTTAGATATGCACCAAAATCACAATTTGTTGCCAATATTCGGCACATGTTTTGCTCTCCTTTTGCTTGCATAAATTGAAACGATAATTTTCCAAAATAACATTTGGTTTAGGATCAAAATGCTCGCCCAGAATTTTAACAATCGCCTCGTACGATGGTTCTTCTGGTTTCTTCGGTGCCAGTTTTTCACATAACATGTCGTCGTAAGTTCTGGCTCCCATAAAATGCAACAAAAAATTTTTCTTTTCTGCTATTTCACATTGAAAAATATCTAGAGCTGTGTCGAAACGCCGCACCCAACGCTGCCAAGTTGTAACCAATTCACAAATCAACACAGAAAACAAACTCGTGTTTATTACAAACACAATAACAAATTTAATAAACACACACATAACATTGTATAATTTTAGCATGTGTTAGTAGCAACTTTAAATGCAATTTAATCAAAATAAAGAAAAAAAAATTAAAAATTTGTAAATCTGCAAAATGGCTATAAATAAATACCTTTCAAATAATATACGTTTGGTCAAAATCGGGATAAACAAAACATCAGTCACAAGAAATCGCCTAGCCTATTAATATTATAGGTATGTATACCGTCTAGATACAGGAATCGTTTCTGGATCTACATATGAGCACAGTTTGCTTACGATCTGGTTATTGCTTGCAAATGTCGTCTCGAACGATAAAGCCTTGGATAAGCGATGAATTGTTCATATCTATTTCTGCTTTGTATTTATTACAAAGAACGTCAATAACTTTGCGCATTTTTAAACTGTCTAATGGCAAACTTCTTTCTTCCTTACCCAAAGTTTGTTTACAAGTACATTGTTGAAGTGCTGACATTTTGATGTGTAAACATCTATACGCGCAGGGGGGTAAATTTCAAAAACAGCGTAACATGTAAGCGTAACATGTGAGTCGTAAGATGAAATGTGATTGTATTGGTGAAAATATTATGTTATTATGATAACCTGTTTGAAAATTAAAAATGAAAAATAAAAAATTAAAAAAAAAATTAAAAATAAAAAAATGAAAGATGAAAGATGAAAAATGAAAAATTAAAAATGAAAAACGAAAAATTAAAAATGAAAAATCAAAAATGAAAAATGAAAAATTAAAAATAAAAATGAAAAATAAAAAACAAGTAAGAAAATTATAGTCGGTCTAGACCGACTATACGATACCCTATACCATGCGTTTAGAAACCCTATCTCTTAGGCCCAACTAACTGGACATTGAAAATAAGCAAAAACCAAATTTGAGTGGGATTTTTATTAATTTTTTTTGGCTGCAGATATTAAAAAGTTCATATCGGATGCTATATCTATATAGGGACTAGGTCCAAAAATGGACCGATCCTGATCATGTTTGGTAAAGTCTCTTGTATTTTGCAAAAATATATACAAACAAAATTTGAGAAGAATCAGTGCAATATTTTTATTTTTTAATAGAGTTAAGTGAAGATCGGGAAGCAGCTCTGTATGGGATCAAAGGAATCATTTTTGGACTACTCATTAATGGATGTAATGAACGCATACAAACCCAATTTGAGTAAGATCTATATGACAATTTGATTCTTATGGCAATTTATGTCGATTTCATATGGGTAATTTTTATGGGGGCTAGGTCTGAACATGGACCGATTCTCACCAATTTCAATAGCGTTCATCCCATGGCCGATAGAAGCTTATATACCAAATTTCATCAAAATATGTTCATATTTGCGACCTGCAGTTTGATTACAAACTTTACATGGACACACAGACGGACGGACGGACGGACGGACGGACATTGTTAAATCAACTCAGAAAGTGATTCTGATTCGATCGGTATAATTAAAGATGGGTCTAGGTCAAATATTTTTGGTTGTTACAAACAGCAGCACAAAGTCATTATACCCAAACCACATAGTGGTATAGGGTATAATAAAAAATGAAAAATAAGAAATGAAACATGAAAAATAAAAATGACAAATGAAAAACGAAAAATCAAAAATGAAAAATGAAAAATGAAAAATGAAAAATGAAAAATTAAAAATGAAAAATGAAAGATTTAGAAATGAAACATGAAAAATAAAAATGACAAATGAAAAACGAAAAATTAAAAACAAGTAAGAAAATTATAGTCGGTCTAGACCGACTATACGATACCCTATACCATGCGTTTAGAAACCCTATCTCTTAGGCCCAACTAACTGGACATAGAAAATAAGCAAAAACCAAATTTGAGTTGGATTTTTATTAATTTTTTTGGCTGCAGATATGAAAAAGTTCATATCGGATTCTATATCTATATGGATACTAGGTCTAAAAATGGACCGATCCTGATCATGTATGGTAAAGTCTTTTGTATTTTGCAAATATATATATACAAACAAAATTTGAGAAGAATTAGTGCAATATTTTTGTTTTTAATAGATTTAAGTGAAGATCGGGAAGCAGCTCTATATGGGGCCAAAGGGATCATTTTTGGACTACTCATTAGTGGATGTAATGAATGCATACAAACCCAATTTGAGTAAGATCTATATGACAATTTGGATCTTATGGCAATTTATGTCGATTTCATAGGGGTAATTTGTATGGGGGCTAGGTCTGAACATGGACCGATTCTCACCAATTTCAATAGCGTTCATCCCATGGCCGACAAAAGCTTACATACCAAATTTCATCGAAATATATTCATATTTGCGACCTGCAGTTTTATTACAAGCTTTACATGGACACACAGACGGACGGACGGACGGACGGACGGACGGACGGACGGACGGACATTGTTAAATCAACTCAAAAAGTGATTCTGATTCGATCGGTATAATTAAAGATGGGTCTAGGTCAAATATTTTTGGTTGTTACAAACAGCAGCACAAAGTCATTATACCCAAACCACATAGTGGTATAGGGTATAATGAATAATGAATAATGAAAAATGAAAAATGAAAACTGAAAAATAAAAAATGAAAAAAAAAAAAAAATGAAAAATTAAAAATGAAAAATTAAAAATGAAAAACGAAAAATTAAAAATGAAAAATAAAAAATGAAAAATAAAAAATTACAAATGAAAAATGAAAAATCAAAAATGAAAAATGAAAAATTAAAAAATGAAAAATTAAAAATGAAAAATGAAAAATAAAAAATGAAAAATGAAAAACGAAAATGAAAAATAAAAAATTAAAAATGAAAAATGAAAAATAAAAAATGAAAAATGAAAAAAAATTAAAAATGAAAAATAAAAAATTAAGAATAAAAATGAAAAATGAAAAATAAAAAATGAAAAATAAAAAATAAAAAATTAAAAAATAAAATAAAAATGAAAAATAAAAAATGAATAATAAAAAATTAAAACTGAAAAATTTAAAATAAAAAATGAAACATGAAAAATAAGAAATGAAAATTAAAAAATAAAAAATTAAATATAAAAAATTAAAAATAAAAAATGAAAATTGAAAAATAAAAAATAAAAAATGAAAAATAAAAAATTAAAAATAAAAAAAGAAATATAAAAATTGGAAAATGAAGAAAAAAATTAAAAATGAAAAATAAAAAATGAAAACCGAAAAATGAAAAATGAAAAATAAAAATGAAAAATTAAAAAAAAAAATGAAAAATAAAAAATTAAGAATAAAAATGAAAAATAAAAAATTAAGAATAAAAATGAAAAATAAAAAATGAAAAATGAAAAATAAAAATGAAAAATGAAAAATAAAAAATTAAAAAAAAAATTAAAAGGAAAAATGAAAAATAAAAAATGAATATTAAAAAATTAAAACTAAAAAATTTAAATTAAACAAGTAAGAAAATTATAGTCGGTCTAGACCGACTATACGATACCCTATACCATGCGTTTAGAAACCCTATCTCTTAGGCCCAACTAACTGGACATAGAAAATAAGCAAAAACCAAATTTGAGTGGGATTTTTATTAATTTTTTTGGCTGCAGATATGAAAAAGTTCATATCGGATGCTATATCTATATGGGGACTAGGTCCAAAAATGGACCGATCCTGATCATGTTTGGAAAAATCTCTTGTATTTTGCAAAAATATATACAAACCAAATCTGAGAAGAATCAGTGCAATATTTTTGTTTTTTAATAGATTTAAGTGAAGATCGGGAAGCAGCCCTATATGGGGCCAAAGGGATCATTTTTGGATTACTCATTAATGTACGTAATGAACGCATACAAAACCCAATTTGAGTAAGATCTATATGACAATTTGGATCTTATGGCAATTTATGTCGATTTCATAGGGGTAATTTGTATGGGGGCTAGGTCTGAACATGGACCGATTCTCACCAATTTCAATAGCGTTCATCCCATGGCCGATAAAAGCTTATGTACCAAATTTCATCAAAATATATTCATATTTGCGACCTGCAGTTTGATTACAAGGTTTACATGGACACACAGACGGACGGACGGACGGACGGACGGACGGACGGACATTGTTAAATCAACTCAAAAAGTGATTCTGATTCGATCGGTATATTTAAAGATGGGTCTAGGTCA
This sequence comes from Cordilura impudica, assembly GCA_963682025.1. Lineage (NCBI taxonomy): Eukaryota > Metazoa > Arthropoda > Insecta > Diptera > Scathophagidae > Cordilura > Cordilura impudica. The sequence goes on along the minus strand of OY821518.1, from coordinate 31,225,757 downwards.
AATATTTTTGGTTGTTACAAACAGCAGCACAAAGTCATTATACCCAAACCACATAGTGGTATAGGGTATAAAAACGAAAAATTAAAAATTAACCGGTTAAAATAATAAATAATAATAAATATTTTTATATTAACAGAGCCCCTGCAGTTGATTGCTATAAATGATACGCTTTCTGTTTGATTTTAAGAAAGTGCTATAAAAAAATCTTTAATTACTAGATGTTTACACATCTCCCCTACGATCGAACTCACATGATTTTTTTTCATCTTCTTCTTCATTTTTTTTTTCTCGAAAAAAACTTTAACCGCTTATTATTTTATTATATTATTATTTACTCTTAATTTTTCGGTGAGTGAGGAGGTTACGTGAAGATCGAAAAGCAGCTTTATATGGGGGCTATGACTAAGTATTGTCCTACAGGGCTTATTTATGGACAACTGATTACTGATTCTGATCCGATCGGTATAATAAAATATGGGTCTAGGTCAAATAATTTTGGTAGTTACAAACATCAACACAAACTAATTATACCCTGACTACATAGTGGTGTATAGTACAATTATTACAACAAACACACTGAATTTTTAAATTTTTTTTAGGGATGTCTCCGTATTTTAGGCCGTATTTTGGCATAATGATGTCCGATTTACACCATTTTAAATACCAACCTGCCCGAAATAATGACAAACAATATTGTTCTAAGTTTTCTCAGATAAATGGTTTATTTTGTGAACGAGCGTGTGCCCAACAGACAGCCGGACATTGCTATATTGACTCGAGCTGTTATATATTTATATTTTGGAGTCACAAATTCATTTTTCGATACGTTACAAACTGATATATCTGTGGTCACAAGCATTAACCGCCTAAGTCGAAAATCATGCTTTCGAGAAAAATCACTTTTTTATATACATAAATGTATAATAATTTTTGAAAAAACAGTGTTAGAGAAATGGAGATTTCACGTAAATATAAAGCATTGTTAGGAGAATATGACAGCATACATAACTTAAATGGTACTTAAGTCGACTTAGACGGTTATCGCTTGTGACCACAGATAATATGAGATGGATAGAAATTATTTTACTTAGATTATATTAAAATCTCACTTCGACATTTCAACTTCGGAGCTGTCGAGAATTTTAACATATAAGGGATAAGAGATAAGTACGAGAGTGAATTTCGATTCACAATTCTTCTAGAGTGTGAACTTTATTGATATGATTTTATTCTATTACATTGTCAAGTATTTCTCATATTTGTATAAAAAACTGGACATCACGACATAAAATTTTAATGAATTTAATAAATAATTACAACTTAAACAAATCACAGTTTAACCTAACAACTAGTATCACAGAATGTTTTTATTAAAATTTTTAGTTTCTATAAAGAAACAATGACAAAGTATAATTTCCATTTAATTGCTTTGATTAGTTGAATAGAATTGAATATTATGTCAAAACTTAACTATTATTTTACTGAAATAGTGTATGATCATGCAAGATTTGATGACAAAAAATATAATTATTAATAAAACTATATAGGAAAAGTATAAACGGTCACCTCATATCCTATAATGCCCTGCACCATGTTGTATGCGGTGAGTAAGTACATTATATCATTGGAAACGTTTAAAATTTTGTATTTTCTTCCTATCTCTCTTTCAAATTATATTCTTCTATACGCAAAAACTATTCCATTAATTTTCTTTAACTGGTCTTTTCTATATATTGAACTACAATCAAAAGTATAAATAGTAATTCAAAAAGAGAGAAATAAAATAAGTAAGAGTGTTAAATTCGGCTGTGCTGAATCTTTGATACCTTCCATCTGCGTCTTAAACTCAATATTACATCTTTAAATCAGCTGCCGGTACTAAAACTTTAAATTCGAATAAGAGTTAAATTTATTATATTATAATTTCTTGTTATAAAAAACAATGATCATGTCTTTTGTAGAAAACATTTATTATTACTAGCAGATTCCAGCGCTCGAAATTCGAGTGCAATTTCTAGTCAGCTTTATTTTTTAACTTAGCCAATTCACAAACCAACACTTTTATGGTTTATAAGAAATCGCGTAGCCTATTAATATTATAGATCTGAAAAATTTAATTATTTTTCTCTTGCTAGAATATAAAACCTACAAGTTTCCTAAGTACTTCATAGAACAGCAATGAAATTCATTATTTAACGCAGTCAGCGTTACAATAACAAAGTTTGATCGCTATAAGAATGTTCTGAGACCTTCGAAATCATATGATAATTGAAAAAAATGTTAATTGATTCTTCTCTAAAAATGTCCAGATATTTGTATTAAAAACTAGCAAATTTTAAAATAGTTTTATCTGAATTAGCTAGTAATATGTTAATTTAAGAAAACATTTAATACAAAAAAAGGTAATAAATTAAAGTCAACCTATGCAAACCTAAAAATATACCCCATAAAATTTTATATACCAAATTTCATCCAAATATAAAAAAAGCTTAGTTATAGTTGATAAGAGGTTTAAAACATTAACACAAACTTATTAAATTTATATATACAACATTTTTTCAACTCACCTTTTCTATAAAAAAAGCAAAAAATAAATAAATAAATTAAATTTAAAAATAAACATTAATTTGTAACAAATAAATTTAAAAACAATTAAAATAGTGATGTATATAATATTGTAACAAACCGGTTTGTTGATTATTTTAACAAAATGAAAAATTGTTTTCAAAATCAAACATTTTAAAAAATTATTTCTTTAATGAAAGTTACTTTTTAATAGAAATTTACTTTTCTAAACAAAAGTAGTTTTTAGAAAAAAGTTACGTAAAAAAAAATTTTTTTTGTCTAAGAAAAGGTAATTTCTCAGAAAAGATACTTTAGTAAAGAATTTTTTTTTTAAATGCTACTTTATTAAGAAAACTTATTTTTTTTTTAAGAAAAGGTACTTTTTTTTTAAAAAATGGGTACTATTAAAAATGTTTAAAGAAGTTTAAGAAAAAAATGTATTATTTTAAAAAGCGTACTTTTTAAATTTTACTTCAAAGAAAGGGTATTTCAAAAAATATTACTTCTCTAAAAAAGGGTACTTTTTAAAAAAAAAAAGAATACTTTTTTAAAAAGGGTACTTTTAAAAATAAGCTACTTTAAAAAAATCAACTATTTTAAAAAAGGGTACTTAAAAAATTCTTTTTTAAAAAAAGGTACTTTTAGAAAAAAAAATATCTTTTTTAGAAAAGGATACTATTTTAAGAAAAAGACAATTTAAAAAAAGGGTATTTTTAAACATAGGGTACTTTTTTAAAAAAGGATACTTTTCTAAAAAAATTTTACTTTTTCAAAAACGGGTACTTATTAAGAGAAGTGTACTTTTTAAAAAGATTTAATTTTTTTAAATAGGTACTTTTTAAAAAGGGCACATGTTATACTTTTTTAAAAAAATTAATTTAAAAAGTCCTTTTTTAGGGATCGTATTTAACCCCATATATTATAATAGCAGTAACCCTATGCGCTTCGAAATAAATAAACTGGGAATACATTTTTTAGAAAACCCTTTTATTTTTTTTTTTGGCGATTTTTGATTTTGTAGATTTTTGTTTTTGCGGCTTTACATTTTGGCGATTTTTGATTTTTCCGATTTTTGTTATTTTGGCGATTTTTGTTTTTTGTGATTTTTGATTTTGGCGTTTTTTGATTTTAGCGATTTTTGTTATTCGCGATTTTCGAATTTGTTGATTTTTGATTTTGGTCCTTTCCATTTTTGCGATTTTTGTTATGTGCGATTTTCAGTTTTGGCGATTATTGATATTGGTGATTTTTGTTTTTTGCGATTTTAAATTTGTGGCGATTTTTGTTGTTGGCGATTTTTTTTTTTAGCGATTTTTGTTTTTTACGATTTTTGATTTTGACTATTTTTGGTTTTTGCAATTTTGGCGATTTTTGGCTTTAACGATTTTTGTTTTTTGCGATTTTTGATTTTTTGGCGATTTTTGTTTTTTGCATTTTTTTGATTTTGTCATTTTTTGATTTTTGCGATTTCTATAAATATAAATATTTACTTTGTATGTGGGTGACACGACCATTAGACCGATCGCGCCCATTTTGCCAGACTGCTCACATTAATAACTCATGAACTCAGACAAAATTCCAAGTCTTTCACTATTACAGTACTCTAGCTATATGACATTAAATATTTACTTTGTATGGTGGCAACTCTTGCTATCATAGTACTCCTGATATTATATCGATGGTTTAAAGGTAAAAGCCACTAACTGACAATCATGCAAAAAGTAGAAAATTATGTTTTAAATTTATGGGTATACTTGAAAAATCTGAAAAAAATATATCCTATTTTTCCTTCCGGATAGGCAGTTACCTACTGTAAAAATTTCAAGACGATCGGTCCAGTGGTGCAGTCTCCTATAAAGGACAAACAAACGTACAAGCAAATATACAAAACTCCATTTTTAAACCCTATACCACTATGTGGTTTGGGTATAATGACTTTGTGCTGCTGTTTGTAACTACCAAAAATACTTGACATAGACCCGTCCTTTATTATACTCACTTTCTGAGTCGATTTAGCGATGTCCGTCCGTCCGTCCATCCGTTTGTGTGTCCATGTAAACCTTGTAATCAAATGATGAAATTTGGTATATAAACTTTCATCGTTCATGGGATGAACGCTATTGAAATTGGTGAAATTCGGTCCATGTTCAAACCTAGTCCCCATACAAATGACCCCTATGAAATCGACATAAATTGCCATAAGATCCAAATTGTCATATAGATCTCAGTCAAATTGGGTTTATATGCGTTTATTATATCCATTAAACAGTAGTCCAAATAAAATCCCTATAGGACAATTCTTAGTCGTAGGCCTCATTTAGAGCTGCTTCCACGATCTTCACTTAAATCTATCAAAAAACAAAAATATTGCACAGATTTTTCTCAAATTTGGTTTGTATATACTTTTTCAAAATATAAGTGACTTTACCAAATATGGTCAGGATCGGTCAATTTTTCGACCTAGTCTCCCTATAAAAATGACATCCGATATGAACTTTTTCATATCTGCAGCCAAAAAAATTAATAACAATGCCACTCAAATTTGGTTTATGTTTATTTTCTATATCGTATTAGTTGGACCGAAGAGATAGGGTCTCTAAACCATGGTATAGGGTATCGTATAGTCGGTCTAGACCGACAATAATTTTCATACTTCTTTCTGTTTCAGATGATCTAAATTTAAACTCTAATATATTGGTTATCGGTTGTTTTACCCGGTTTAATGTGTTTTGTATTGAAAATTTTGGCATTTTTTTAATACCATAATATTTTTTGGCAATCGACTTTTTAATTAATTAAAAAATATTGTTGGTGTTAACAATCTTCTATTTCAAAATGTTTTGTTATATTTGTTGAAAGAAACGAGTAGAGTGGTAAAAAGAGTAGCACACAAAATTCTCGTATTACACTTTGAAAAATTAAAACATATCAATACCATTAAAATTAAAATTGTGTGTTCAAAAATAATGAAAAAAATCAAAAAAAAAAAAAAAAGATGCTTAAAGCAACTTTTTATAAATAAAGGATGCTAAGTTAGCATCTAGCATCTTTTCATAAATTTTGGATGCTAAACGACAAAAAAAGTTGCTAAATCTAGCAACTAAAATGCTAAAATGGCAACACTGGTTTTCTGATTTTTGTTATTTTGGCGATTTTTATTTTTTTGTGATTTTTGATTTTGTCGAATTTTGATTTTCTTATTGATATTGGTGATTTTTGTTTTTTGCGATTTTAGATTTTGGCGATTTTTGTTGTTGGGGATTTTTGACTTTAGCGATTTTTGTTTTTTGCGATTTTTGATTTAGACCCTCATGAAGCAATTGCCACAACTATAATGATTACAACATTAAGATGAATTGCAACATATAACATTTCTATTTTTTTAAGAGTTTTTTCACATTTTCATTCATATCTCATTACCCTTTGGACCGATTTCGATGATTTTAAATAGCAACTCCTTTGGCATGATAATAAATTATTTTAATGTAAAACGAAGAGTCTAGCTTAGTTATTGAATGTATGATCGTGATTTCCACAGACAGACGGACAGACTGTCATCGCCAAATCTACTTCTCTTGTTATAAGAATCCACAGTGGTGTGGAGGGTTTAAAAAAAGACAACAAAGTGCATTACATATGTATGCGATGGTTCATTCCTTTCCGTATATTTGGTTTTTGAGGCATTTCTAGTAATTATTATCTGCTTGCTAATCAATAAATATGTTTTTATTCAAACGTAATTAAGTTTCATAATTCTAAATGTCATACATTGCATTTTCTCATATTATTCAATTACACACATACATTCATACATTAGCGTTGAATATAAAGATTCTACGAAATTAAAACGTTTTTGCAAATACGACGAAATCAGTGTTTTGAAACAGTCTATTCAAATGCTTAGTGGTTAACGGTTGTAAATGAGGAAATAAAAATTTCAATTTTTTTCATCAAATTAAAATACGTAAGCAAAAAGAAGAAAAAAAAAAAACAAAAAGAAAAGAAGTATTAAACCTTCGGGCACAAAAATACTCTATTGTGTTTATTGAGTTGAATAAAAACAAAACGTAATTTTGGTAATTTCTATAAGAAAATAACACAAAAATATATAGAATTGAAACAGATTTTTGGTATTAATAAATAAAAAATATATTGTTTTCTTAAATAATTAAGAATAAATAAGAACAAATATGATCAAAGAGTTAAATTAATATTTCATAACAAAATTTTGAATCATCACAACAAAAAACATTAAAAAAAAACAACCAAGCGGTGTGTGCTGACCTGAGCTGAGTTAAGAAAAAAAAAAAAATATTAAAACAACAAGGTTTGCTAATTTTTAATTAACAAAATTATCTTATTATATAATTATAATCAAAATTACAGTGAATATAATCAAATATCATTAATTTTTTTCTTTTAATATATTACAACGAGTTTCACTCAAAAAATTCTGTTCTTCGTATTCATATGTATATCTTTAAGAGGTCTGAGAATATTTCTATAGAATAAAATGCCAAAGACTCTGTTACTTTATCTAAATTTTGATAGAATTGAAGAACTTTTAGTAAGTAGATTTTCTTTTGTTTTATGTTAGAAGGTCTCAGTATCCCAAAAATTTCTCTGTAATTGTAAATTTTACAAATACTCTGCTGGTGTTTTAGTTTAAGAAATTCCAAAAACGAGCATAACGTTTTGAAGATCATCACTCAGGGACACTAAAAATATACTATACGGGGACAGATTAATAAAATCCGTGATTTTTTTTGAAAAATAAATATTTTGGAACCAAAAAAAAAGTAAAAAATATTTTACAATATCCGAGGGGACATCTATAATTCTACACAAAAATATAGCAATACATATTTTTTAGGTTGATCCTTTTTATACCCTATATCACTATGTGGTCAGGGTATAATGAGTGCTTATTTTTGACCTAGACCACCCTTTTGTTATACCGGTCGACTAAGAATCACTTTTTGAGCCAATTTAGCGATGTCCGTCCGTCTGTGTGTCTATGCAAACCTTGTTATAAAATAAAATTAATGGTTGCAAATAAGCTTTTATCGACCATAGGATGAACGCTATTGAAATTGGTGAAAATCGTCGACTAAAATGCTCGTAAGATCCAGATTATCATATATAGTATACAGTAGGGTGACAGCCATTTTTTTGGAATTTCAAGACGTGCGGGTCGGATTATTGCAACATTGGATCTAAAACTTTAGGGCGCAAAATTTGAGCCAAATCGGACAATGCTTTCTGGACGCGCATTGAGTTCAAAGTTCAAATATACATTTACATGTAAAAATTATCAAAAAAAAAAATATCACTTTTCAGAAAAATTTTGATATTATAAATTGCGTTTGAATTAAATTAATTAATAAACCATAATCTAGAGAAATTATCTTTATAATAAAATAACAAAATCTGTTACCGGTTGAAAAACATCCAAGTTATGTAAAATTCCCCAGGCAATAAATGCGCCGCAGACCACTTGATTAAGAAAATCGAGCTCAAATTTTTAAAGACATTGAAATAATTTACAACAACAACATTTTTGCATTCACCTGATCCCAAAATGATCTTATGTAAAGTATTTTGCATCTCGTCTATTGTTATGCCGCTCTAAATTAATGTCAAAAAGGTACGTATTTTTAGCAATATTTCAAAATCTCCAATTTTACTTTTTCAAAAATTTTGTTCAAGAAATTTTCCGAAATCAAGGATTGGACTCTAAGGTCTTCTTAACAAAATATATCTCATTAAAAATGCAAAATATTGTAGGTATCCTGTTCTTAATTTGGCGAGGGCAGCGTTTTTATTTCAGCGGATTTGAAGAAAAATTTGATTTTTCATACTTTTTCAACTGTGAGGCTACATCTTTTTCGTGTTTTTATATTTCAAATATCGTTTATCAAAATATTATACTACTTGATATTAGTTCTCAATATCGTAAATTAAGATTAAATTTAAATACTATAAATTGTCCCCCTTTAAGGTCAAAAGTCAAATTTAAGGATATTTAAATTTTTTTTAAACAAAATATTGAAATAATATATATTTGTGGAAGGATTTCGATAAAACTTGTTGATATTATTTTAATATTCTGGACTGATTTACTGAAATTAACGTGTGGGGTGCTCTTGATGTCAAATATACTCTATATGAAATCTATAAATATTTTCTTCATCAGGATTTTTTTATAAATAAAAAAAAATCATGTGAGTCCGATCACAGGGAAGATGTGTAAACATCTAGTAATTAAAAATTTTTTATGTCATTTTTTAAAATCAAACAGAAAGCGTCATCTATTTATCACTTATAGCAAAAACTGTTTCAGCTAATTCAACAACTAGGGTTGCCAGATCCAAAATAGCTGAAAGCTGGACATCAGGTTCAAAAAAGCTGGATTTTCCAAAAAAAGCTGGACATTTAAATTTTTTTTTAAAGGAAACAACGTGGCCATATTTTGTTTAAAAAAACTTTTATTTAAGGTAATAGTTTTGCACATTGTTAGGAACATAATTTATTAAATTAAGTTAAACTTAAAAAAAATCAATTCAGTCTTTTAAATATATGAGATTTAAAATCGTTTATTAAAAAATAAATAAATAAAATTTAAAATTATTCAATTCAGTCTTTTAAATCTGTTGGAATTAAAATTTAATACTAAAAACAAAACAAAATAACAAAAATCTTAATACACTAAAAAGTAACTAAAGTCGGCTACATTTTTTGCAGAGTTCGCTGTTAAATTTTATATTTTTCTTTGCTGATATTAACGATTTTTCTGCAGTAAACCTGCCTGCAAAAATGTTTCTGACTTCACTAACTCCTTTAAAAAAAAAACAAAAACGAACAAAAATTAACAGAACAAATAACAACTTAATCTAGTTTTAGTTACTAAAGTATACCAAAACTGCAAATTATTTTGTATCATAAATTAAAAAATCACTTTTTCTGCCACATGTATTTCGAATTTGAACTTACAGAATTCGCCAATTCTGTACCTTTGGGTGTCTGTAAAAATTGTTGAAAATCTTTACAAGATTTCTCTAAATTTAAGCGAATTAATATTTCCGCTTTAATTATGTCGAATGCCATTCGGTTTCTTTCTTTTGTGTAGAGATTATTTAGTATACTAAAAACCCTTTCACAAAAGGCGTTGCTTACGGGTATAGAAAATACGAAGCATACTACTTTCCTTAAGTTTTCGAACTCATTTTCATCACTTTTATAAAAAAAGTTGGCCCATATTTTGTCGTTTGACAAATCTTTTGGCAATTGTTCATATACTTTACGTAAACTGCAAAAGTCCGAGTATAATTTATCGTTATCTATCGCTTTATCTATTTTTAGAACTTTTGGGAGTTCTTGCAAATCTTCCCAAGAAAATGGATTTTTTTTTAAATTTAAGAATGCAACTTTTTTAAAAAAAGAGTCATCTCCAAAATCGTAACGATTTTCTAAATAACTGATAGCTGTTTTTAAAAAATCTTCAGCTTCTTTAATAAACATTTGTTGTTCATTATTAGAAAGATTTTTTAAAATAGTAATTACCTTGCTGCCAAAAAATTTGTCATTTAATCTACATTGAAGATTATTCATGAGTCGGCTCATTATATCGTGCATCTCTAAAACTGTGCAAGAGTCACTTTCAAGAGCCAAAATTGTGGTATGGAATTCCTGCATTATGTTGTATATAAAATATAAATATGCTTCCGATAAGCCTTCAGTTTTGCATTCATCTTCATCACTGATATCATTTGCAGAAGTTCCATATGAAATAAATTCCCATAAAACTTTTTGGCACTTATTTTGTCCTTTTTTTAAAAAATACATTTTTACAGCAGGCCAGCAAAAAATAAGACGATCTACAGCTGGCAGTAGGAAGAGCCACCTAGTTGCAATATGCCTCAAAAGTTCCTTATATTCTATACCAGCAAACGCAAAACATTCTTTTAATTTCTCAGTGGTCATTGCCGATGAACTGAACTCATTGAATATTTTTATAATAATGCTCTCTACATCAACAGATAAAGCATTTAGTGCTCTTTTAACGCAATTGTTAAGAATATGACAATTACAATTTGCTTTTACGATTTGATCAGAAGTATCTTTCAGTTTTTGGTAAACCGAGTTGTGAATACCGTAGTTCACTGCAGCATTATCTGCACTATATGATGATATTTGCTGTATTTCTAAATCACATTCATTAGTTATTCTTATTATATTTGAAAAAATATCCTTAGAAGTTTCATAGGGATCGTTATAAAAGTCTAAAACTAGTTTGCGGATTCCGTATTCGGGATCAAAGAATTGAACAGCGTATGGGTAAGTCTTAACATTACCAATATTGGAAGCATCGCTACTTACAGAAAAATAATAGTTCTTTTTTAAAGCATCTACAGTTACTTGTTGTGAGAATGGAGCCAAAACATTTCTGGCAATTGCTGCTGCTTTTGTTCTTCCACAGGTTATCTTGTTGGCGATTTTGCTATCACAATATAAAACAGAACTTAACTTAATTTGACAATCGAGACTATTGTAGCTTAGTCCGTGCAAAACGTTATGGTAAACACATACTAACTCTGCCCTGGCGATTTGTGTTTCAATTTTCGTCTCTACTGGAACTACAGACTTGGAAATTGTTTGAGAGATTTTCTGCGACATCTCCATTTTGATATGCTTTTTGGTTTTTATATGTTTATTTAGCGACCGGCTTCCTTCATATTTTATTAAAATATCAGTTTGACACAATTTACACTCTACCGTGTAATTATCTTTTTTTCGTATCCACTTTGCATATTCTGGGATTACTTTCCATACTTCGCAGAATGTTGTAAGTCTTCTTTTTGATGGACCAGCTTCTTCATCGCTATCCATTTTAATAAGTTGCTCTAAACAATTTAAATCTTATTTAAAAAGTAAATAAAAGAACACTCAGTACATTTTACTTCTTCCAACAAAATGTATTATGGGATCAGCTGTTTAAGCGCTGGTGATTATTATTAGTGATGATACAATAGGGAAACTATTAGAGATGATACATTTTGAAATTGTATTGTAAAAAATGTACCGCCTGTGTTGGCTGTATGCAAAAGAGATGGTAATGTAGACAAATTTAATATAACGACACTTTTTCAAAAGTAATTCTGTTAAATGTACCAATACAGACATTTATAGATTAAAACTATTTTGTTTAATATTTTTTTTTTCTCGAAAATTTTCTGTTTAGCTGGACAAATTTTATTTTACCTGGACACTGGACAAGCATTGAAAAAGCTGGACAATCCAGCCAAGTCCAGCCCGTCTGGCAACCCTATCAACAACCCTTTGCTGTAAAACGTTAAAAAAGTGGCATAAAAAACAATGTTATATCATAATTTTTTCACCAATACAATCATAAGTCACACAGCGTTATCTGCTTCAGCTCACACCGATATGAGTTACGCTGTTTTTGTGATTGTATTGTGAAATAGAAATTTACCCCCCTGCGCGTATAGATGTTTACACATAAATAAATTTAGTGTGATCATAAAATTCCTTATTTTGAAAAGAGCGTGTAAAACTAATTTATTAATAAGATCTGAAAGTAAGTGTAGATTGATTTGCTACAATATCTATTAAGAAATAGTCGTACTATTCATGTATGATGTCAAAATTAATATTATATTTTACATTTATATCAGAGAACAGTTTGAAATCAAAAATTAATATTGCTGTCAAATGTAAATAGCACTTTTTGAATATAAACCCTAGATATATCTTTATATGAATATAATAATTCTGAAAAAAAATAAAGCTAGGACACATTTTGAGTACCCCACGGGTTGTTGACAATACAATGAAAACTTTTAAAAAATTCTGAATATGTCAACTTTGCATTTTTTTTTTTAAAATAATTTCGCATTAATTCCTAAAATTATGTGTTTTCTTTTGGGATTTTTTTGGGGCGTTCCTTATCGAGAGATAAAAAATTTGTTAAAAAAATACATTTTGAAAGAAAATAGAGGAACGAAAACAGAAGTATTAAAAAAAATACATTTTTAAAAGAAAATAGAGCAACGAAAACAGAAGTATTATTTTAGTAACGCCAACACAATGGAAACTTTTAAACTTCTGTAAAAGAGTTGATTTAAAAAATAAATAAATAAAAGACATTTTCTATCAACTGGTTTCTAAACGCAATTGTATTTTTCAATGTTTTAATTTTATAATTAATTATTATAAAATAATGGCAACAATAATGTGAAGCGTTAAAAAGCAGAATAATAGATGTTTTAATGCTGGTCTATAACAATAGAATTTGTGAGAAATATTCTAAAAAAAATCCATAATTTCAGAAATTATCAAGAAATATCGCGAAAAAGGTACGATGACGACTCAACATTTAGGCGACAGGCCCCGAAAAACGGCCAAAAATAGGATAATTTAATAGCAAGAAAACATTTTTTCAAAATCCTACCTAAAGAGGTCGTTAACAATCTGAAACTAAAAATATTTGCTTGTTCTGCCAAAAAACCACTGACATCAGAATAATCGTTTGGCTCCCATTAATTGTGCTAAATAACTCATGAACTGAACAAGACGGAATTTTAATACTGTTGTCTTTTTAGATGAGTCCAAGTATAATTTAAGGGGCCATGATAGAAGAACGTTTGTATGAGGACCAAAGGGAAAAAGACTCGACCCAAAATATACAAATAAAACTGTTAAATCGGTGGCAATAATATGGCATGGGATTGCTTTTCGGATCAAGAATATATACAAATTCTAAAATGACGCAGAGGAAAATATTACCCTGGTCTGGAAGTTCTAACATGACAATGACCAAAAGCGCACCTCCAAAGTTGTAACCTAATTGCTAAAATCTAGTGCAGTTAGTGTTTTGGAATTTCCAGCCCAATTACCAGATATCAATCCCACAGAAAATGTATGGGAAATTGTGGATCGAAAAATATGAACACGAAATTACACAACCAAGGCAGATCTCATTGAGGCAGTAAATGCAGAGTGGCGAAAAACTTAAATGGATGCGATCAGTAAATTAATTGACCCCAGGCCTCGGCGTTATTAAGCAGTATTATTTCCATTGCTTTGTCAACAGCATCTATTATATTAAGGCGATTTCTTGTGACCGATATAAAAACTGTAGTTAATAACCGATTTTGACCAATCACACCTCATTTGAAAGGTATTTCTTTTAAGCTTTCCACCAGATTTACAGATTTGCACCGCCTGGAACATTTTTTTGGAGTAATGCTCGTTTAAAGTTGCTACCAACTCATACATAAAAAATACTTTGTGGGTGTCTTTATTATAAATATCAAAAGCCCTGTGTTGAATTGTCAATTGGCTAAAATAGGTTAGCATACCCTTAAGGTCCTTTAAAATGATTTATTAACAAATCCATTTGTATATCTTCTGTGTGTTCAACAAATATTTATAATGAAATTTAAATTTAAATTTAAATTTAAAGAATGCGAATTGGCTAAAATTGATTATTTATTAAATGAAAAAATTAAATTTTCTACAATTTGTACTCGAATTTCGAGGGCTGGGCTCTGCTAGTAAAAATGAGTACTTTTCAGTTTTTTTTTTTGAAGTTAAGTTATTTTATGTAAATCTTCTTTTTTAAATAAATAAAACAAATTTTTCAACTTTTAAATGAATAAAAGAGTTTTTAATTTTATGAGGAAATTTTTTGGTATTGACCGTTCAAGTCGTCAAATATATACTTTAAGTTTTCATTATATTCTGATTCAATTGGAATTTAAAAAAATATTGATTTAAATTCAAAAATTTCCGTTTCAAATTCATTAAATTCCATTTGATAGATGAAAATATTCATATGAAATTGATAAAGAAATCTGCACTTTTTGTACCCTACACCACTAAGTGGTCAGGGTATAATGACTTTGTGTTGATGTTTGTAACACCCAAAATATTTGACCTAGTCCCATCTTTTATTATACCGATCGATTCAGAATTACTTTCTGAGTCGATTTAGCGATGTCCGTCCGTCCGTCTGTGTGCATGTAAACCTTGTAATCAACAAACTACAGGTCACAAATATGAACATATTTTCATGAAATTTAGTATATAAGCTTCTATCGGCCATAGGATGAACGCTATTGAAATCGGTGAAAATCGGTGCATGTTAAAACCAAGTCCCCATACAAATTACGCCTATGAGATCGACTTTGCCATAAGATCCAAATTATCATATATATCTCGGTCAAAGTGGGTTTGTGAGTGTTTATTAAATTCTTTAATCAGTAGTCCAAAAGTATTCCAATAGGGTTTATTTTTGGACTACCCCCCATATAAAGCGTCGTCCGAATCTTCATTGAAATCTATTCAAATACAATAATATTGTACAGATTTTTCTCAAATTTGGTTTGTATATGCTTTTGCAAAATATAAGTGACTTTAACAAATATGGTCAGGATTGGTCCATTATTCAAGCTAGTCCCCACATACCTAAACATAGCATCCGATATAAACCTTTTCATATCTGCTAGCAAATAAAATTAATAACATTGCCCCTCAAATTTTGTTAATGCTTTTTGCTATATCCAATTAGTTGGACCTAAGACACTCTATCTAAACGCATAATATAGGTAATTGCCTAGCCGGTCTAGAGCGACTAAAATTTTATTACTGTTTTTTTTTTTTTTTTTTGTAACCGTTGACTAATTCCCAAATTCATGGGTTTTTAATCCAATTTAAATTCACATGAAATTCATAAAAACTGTTTAAATATTTTGTTTTAAGTTTAAGCAAGGTTACTTTTTATTGTTATAACTCTAGACTGTACAATATTAACCACCAGAAAGAAGTATGGACAAACGAGAAACGAGTGGAAACTAGATCAAGTTATTTTAAATATAAATTACGAATTAGTATTTGCAAAGCATTCCATTGTCTTTTTTATAACCATACTCAATTGATTTTGTTAGATTCAGTACTGATTTTTTTCAGTCACTCAAATAATTCTTTTTTTTTTACTGAGTATTCAGAATTTATATTCCTACGGCCTTTTAAGGTCATTTCAAGGTGCAAATAAAAGATTATTGATGTGTGAACATCTATGCGCTCAGGGGGGGGTAAAATCCAATTTCGCAATACAATCACAAAAACAGCGTAAGGGAAAATTGGTTAGTGGTATATGTAAGTTTATTGGTGTATTTAGTAAGCAGAACCGCCGAGTTCTGTTTAGCAAAATCACAAATCATTTTTGTTAATTTTAAATATCCAAGCTATTGACCGCTAGGTGCGCTGTGAGTTTAACATGTCCACAAACTTACAGAGTTGTTTTTTTAATATTCAAGTATATATTTGCTATTGAAAGAACTTTTTAGTAAGCAGAACCGCCGAGTCCGCTGTCTGTTTAGCAAAATCACAAATCTTTTTCGTTAATTTTAAATATTCAAGTTATTGACCGCTAGGTGTGCTGTGAGTTTAACATGTTCACAAACTTACAGAGTTGTTTTTTTAATATTCAAGTATATATTTGCTATTGAAAGAACTTTTTAGTAAGCAGAACCGCCGAGTCCGCTGTCTGTTTAGCAAAATCACAAATCTTTTTCGTTAATTTTAAATATCCAAGCTATTGACCGCTAGGTGCGCTGTGAGTTTAACATGTCCACAAACTTACCGAGTTTTTTTTTTTAATATTCAAGTATATATTTGATATTGACAGAACTTTTTAGTAAGCAGAACTGCCGAGTTCGCTGTCTGTTTAGCAAAAGCACAAATCTCTTTCGTTAATTTTAAATACTCAAGTGTATATTTGCTATTAACAGAACTTTTTTAGTAAGGAGAACCGCTATGTGTGCTGTGAGTTTAAAAAGCTAAATACTAGGAAAACTTTGAAGAAGTCGAAAACAAACTTAGGTGTTTTTTTAATTACTACACCTTTTCCAATTGTATTTCAGAAAACATCAATTGAATTTCAGAAAGTATCAATTGTGTTTCAGAAAACAATAATTGATTTTCAGAAAATATCAATTGTATTTCAGAAAGTATAAATTGTATTTCACAAAACATCAATTGATTTTCAGAAAGTATCAATTGAATTTTAGAAAACATTAATTGAATTTCAGAAAGTATCAAATGTGTTTCAGAAAACATCAATTGATTTTCAGAAAATATCAATTGTGTTTCAGAAAGTAACAATTGTATTTCAGAAAACATCAATTGACTTTCAGAAAGTATAAATTGAATTTCAGAAAACATCAATTGATTTTCAGAAATTATCAATTGTGTTTCAGAAAGCATCAATTGATTTTTAGAAAGTATACTTTTTATTTAAGAAAATATCAATTGATTTTCAGAAAGTATCATTTGTATTTCAAAAATATCAATTGAATTTCACAAAATATCAATTGAGTTTCAGAAATTATGAAATGTATTTCAGAAAATATCAAATGTATTTCAGAAAACATAAAATGTATTTCAGAAACCATCAAATGTATTTCAGAAAATTTTAAATGTATTTCAGAAAGCAGCAAATGTATTTCAGCAATTATCTAATGTATTTCAGAAAACATCAAATGTATTTCAGGAAACATAAAATGTATTTCTGAAATTATCAAATGTATTTCAGAAAATATCAAATGTATTTCAGAAAATATCAAATGTATTTCAGAAATTATTAAATTTACTTTAGAAAATATGAATTGAATTCCAAAAAATCTCTATTGAGTCTCAGGAAAATAGTGAGAACGCTATATAAAAATATATTTTTGTAAGTATTACACTGGGTTTGTAATATTTCTTGAAAATTACATATCGTCACCTAAAATGCAAAAGGCCGTAACTAATATTTTTATTTTTTTTACAGGAGAAGCAAAAAACATCATAAAACAAAAACTACTTTAAACTTAATACCTAAATTTTAGAATCAAGCTGAAAAATAAAGATGGATTTTTTTTATGAAAACAAATTTATGAACTTTTTGAACTTTCTGTTAGTTACGGCCTTTTGTATTTTAGGTGACGATATAAACGTGTTTTTTTCAAAATGATGACTTCAAAATAGGTCAAAATTGTATCCTGGTGTTTATATTGTAGCTGATTAACAAATGAAGTCCTCATCTTCTTTCGATTAAAAGGCCGCCCTTGATAGTTTATTTTCCAGTTCATAACAAATAAGTCCAAATATTGCTAAACATTTTCTGCGACTCCAACTCACTAATAGAAACAATAATAACTTTTAGGTATTGTAGGGCAAACTACTTTTTAATTCTCAATTTCAATAGATATTTTCTGAAAATTTAATTGATATTTTCTGAAATACAGTTGATAATTTCTGAAATACATTTGATGTTTTCTGAAATATATTTGAAATACATTTGATTTTATCTGAAATACATTTGATACTTTCTGAAATACAATTGGAAAAGGTGTAGCTGTTTACACATCGCCCCTGTGATCGGACTCACATAAATTTTTTTATTTTATTATTTCATCCTAAATTGCATTGGGATTTTTCTATTTCTTCAGGGAATATCCTTTATTAAATCTGGCAACGATAACAATAAATAAATAAAGTGACAACATAATAAGTATAACACAATACACAACACTAAATATAAGCATACTCACACATAATTCTTCATCAAATTTCACATCTAATTATATTAAAACACCAGTTCAACACAACATAAAATATAAATTATTGAAATATATTTATATGTATGAAAAAATAACTAAAAAAAAATTTTAAATATCGCAGACTAATCAATGCTAAGTATCACAGTTGAACTATGGCTGACCCCAAAAAAAAAAATTGTTATACATATGTTTATATTTCTTTAAAAAAAATTAAAAATAGAAAACAATTAACATAAAGAATTAATTCAAAACTTAGTTCATATTAACAAATAATATAAACTAATAATTATATTAACAAATAATATAAATTAAAACATGTAAAACAAGTAAGAAAATTATAGTCGGTCTAGACCGACTATATGATACCCTATACCATGCGTTTAGAGACCCTATCTCATAGGCCCAACTAACTGGATATAGAAAATAAGCATAAACCAAATTTGAGTGGGATTTTTATTAATTTTTTTGGCTGCAGATATGAAAAAGTTCATATCGGATGCTATATCTATATGGGGACTAGGTCCAAAAATGGACCGATCCTGATCATGTTTGGTAAAGTCTCTTGTATTTTGCAAAAATATATACAAACAAAATTTGAGAAGAATCAGTGCAATATTTTTGTTTTTTGATAGATTTAAGTGAGGATCGGTAAGCAGCTCTATATGGGGCCTATGACTAAGAGCTGTCCCATAGGGATAATTTTTTTTACTACTTATTAATGGATGTAATAAACGCATACAAACCCAATTTGAGTACGATGTATATGACAATTTGGATCTTATGGCAATTTATGTCGATTTCATAGGGGTCATTTGTATGGGGGCTAGGTCTGAACATAGACCGATTCTCACCAATAGCGTTCATCCTATAGCCGATCAAAGCTTATATACCAAATTTCATCAAAATATATTCATATTTGCGACCTGCAGTTTGATTACAAGGTTTACATGGACACACAGACGGACGGACGGACGGACATCGTTAAATCGAATCAGTTAGTGAATCAGCGTAGTGATTCTGATTCGATCGGTATAATAAAAGATGGGTCTAGGTTAAATATTTTTGGTAGTTACAAACAGCAGCACAAAGTCATTATACCCAAACCACATAGTGGTGTAGGGTATAAAAATTATAGTCTGTCCAGTCCGACTATACGCTATCCAAGACCATCGTTTAGTGAAAGGGTCTTATTTCCTACTAGTTATACCCTATACCACTATGTGGTTTGGGTATAATGACTTTGTGCTGCTGTTTCTAGCAACCAAAAATATTTGAACTACACCATCTTTAATTATACCGATCAAATCAGAATCACGAAAAAATTAATAAAAATCCCACTCAAATTTGGTTTATGCTTATTTTCTATATCCAGTTAGTTGGGCCTGAGGGATAGGGTCTCTAAACGCATGGTATAGGGTATCGTATAGTCGGTCTAGACCGACTATAATCGGGAAGCAGCCATATATTTTTGGACTACTGATTAATGGATGTAATATATACATACAAACCCAATTTGACTAAGATTTGTATGATAATTTGGATCTTATGACAATTTATGTTGATTTGTATGGGGCTAGGTCTGAACATGGACCGATTCTCACCAATTTCAATAGCGTTCATCTTAAGTCCGATAAAAGCTTATATACCAAATTTCATCAAAATATATTCATATTTGCGACCCATAATTTGGTTACAAGCTTGACTGGACCAGAGACGGACGGACGGACGGACAGACATCGCTAAACCGACTCGGAAAGTGATTCTGGGTCAAATATGTTTGGTGGTTACCAACATCAGTGGTACTGGGTATAAATAAAATGGCTCTCACTCGAAAAACGCTCCAACGATGGCAAAATAAGTAATAATCTAACCCATAAAAACAAATTTTTTATTAAAACTTTCTTTTGCATATGAGATCTCTCCGTGACAGGCTTGACTTTGCGTGACTATTTTAAAATTAATCTTTGGTCACAAGAAGTCTATGGAACAAGTTTCAGATTGATTGGATGAGGATTAATGGAGTTTAAATCACTACGTGACTGTCCGTGACTATGCGTGACTATACGTGACTATTTTTAAGTTAATAATTGGTTACAACAATTCTGTAGACCAAGTTTCAGATTGATTAGATGAGGGAAAATGGGTTTTTTGTCACTCCGTGACTGTGCGTGACTATCTTAAAATTAATCTTTGGTCGCAGTCTATGAACAAAGTTTCAGATCGATCGGATGAGGGGAAGTGAGGTTTTAATCTCTCCGTAACTGTTCGTGACTATGCGTCACCACCCCAAAATTAATCTATAGTCCCAACAAGACTATGGGCCAAGTTTGAAATCAATTGGATGAGGGGGAATGGGGTTGCCCCATGGCAGACAGACAGAGAGTATGAGTTAAAAGAAAGAGTTTAAAAATAATAATAGCACAAGAAAACAACAAAAAAATCGCCAAAAAATTCAATTTAGTCTTCGCGAAAAATCGCTCAAAACACAATAACACGAAAATTTTTTCAGCGATTTTTCGTTTATTTGAAGGCGATGATATAGTACTATCAAACTCCAAGAATAATAAAACAAAACTAAAATCTTTTGCGCATGTTGGAACTCTAACGTCACGTAAACGGTGTTCCTATTGGCTAATAAATTATTGGGATAATTTATTATTCTTCTGCTGAAATTATTTATAAAAAAAATTTTTTTTTTATATATTTGTTAATATATTTATTTTATAAATGGTCTAAAAATATTTCAACAAATTTTTAAAGGCCGCTGTTCTGTACTTTAGAATAATGCATGAAACACGTAGACGACAGCGGCCAGACGACCACAGCCTGTCAAAAATAAAATACACACGTTTATATGAAAACAATTATTTTGGCACTAACACAGCTACACGACTACACGACCACTTTTGCTGCTGTAGTCAACTTATGATAATTTCTATTTTTGTTGGCTACAAAACAAAAATAGTGTTGACAAGATAACAAAATATGTAAAAGAAATCAGTACTACGAAATATTTTATTAAAAAAAAAAACGCAAAATGAAATGCTATAATTGCATTAATAATCAAAAGGGATTAAATAAATTTATTTAGTTATTTTTACGTTATAAAAATGCATTATAAATAAGTAATTGTATATTTAAGGCAAGTTTATATACAATCATGCATGTTTTTCTATTTTAACAAAGTAAAAAAAATTTTATTGGCACTACTGAAATAAAAATGCATTTGTATAAAAAACAGCAGTTTATATTGTTGTTAAATGTTGCCGTCGTTTTCAAAAAAATTAAGTAGCTGACTACACGACTACAACTGGAGCCAGCAGCATTTGTAGTTGTGTTGTCGTGTAGCTGCAGTCGTCTATGTGTTTCATGCATTAGGATAATTTCTAGTTTTGTTGGCTACAAAACAAAAATAGTGTTGACAATCTATTATATTAATTGGCTGTACGATTTCTTGTGACCAACGTTTTGTTCTACTTTTTTATCCCGATTTTGACCAAACGTATATTATTTGAAAGGTATTTCTTTTTAACCGTTTTGCAGATGTACAGATTTTCAAATTTTTTCCTTTATTTTCAGTAAATTGCATTTAAAGTTGCTACTAACACATACATAAAATTATACATATGCTCTGTGTGTGTTATTAAATTGGTTAATGTGTTTGTTAATAAGTTTGTTACCTTAATTCACAATAATAATAAACCATAAAAGTGTTGGTTTGTGAATTGGCTTAAAAAATAAAGCTGCCTAGAAATTGCACTCGAATTTCGAGCGCTGGAATCTGCTACTACAACAAAACATATAAAAGAAATTAGTGCTATGAAACATTTTATTTTGTTAAAAAAACGCAAAATGAAATCTAAAATTCCATTAATAATCAAAAGGGGTTAATTAAATAAATTTATTTATATTTACGTTATAATAATGCATTATAAATAAGTAATTGTATATTTAATTCAAGTTTATATAGAATCATGCATGTTTGTCTATTTTTATAAAGAAAAAAAAAAAAAATATAATTGGCACTATGCTTTTGCAGTTTATATTGTTGTTAAATGTTGCCGTCGTTTGCAAAAAAATTAAGTAGCTGACTACACGACTACAACTGGAGCCAGAAGCATTTGTAGTTGTGTTGTCGTGTAGCCGCAGTCGTCTATGTGTTTCATACATAGGGTTACTAAATGTTTTTATACTACGTCGTTATTTTATTAAATTTTCTCTTTCGTCTATTGATATTTTGAGATATTTCGGCATTTAGTAACGTTATTCTAAAGTAAAAAAGTTTTTCACTTGTAAGCAACCATTTTTGCCAATTAATTTTAAAAATATTGCATTACACGATTTCAGCGTTTCCATTAATGAATTTTATGACTCACTTAGCCCAACTTCAGTTAGGTGGTTAATCCATGAGCAGGTCTCTAGACTTGTTTTTTACAGTTGTTTCGCTTTACAGAGTTGCCAACTATCACATAAAAGATACATTTTTCGCAAGAAATTATAATTTTCACACATGAAAGAGAATTGGAACCCTTGCGAGGGAACTTCTACCTCATATAACGGGAAAACATAAGCATGGCATAATCTTTATTTTATCATTCTCGATCAAACCCTATGCTCACATTTTTCGTGTGATTATACTCTGAAATAATTTTTTTTTTTTAATTACAGAGTCTCTCGTATATTTATATCAATCAATTCTCATTCTCTCTCTAATGTTGCCAAATTTTTACAATACCGCTGAGGTGAATACCAATTCTATAAACAGAAAATATGTTATCGGATATTATTAAAAAAAATTCAGTTTAATATCAAATTCCTTTTTTTAACAAATAAAAGCAGAAGTCTTGTAGAAAACATTGCAAAATGGAAAGGAAGAATATACACAAAAATTACACTATAAAATTTAAAATTTTTACCAACGACGTTGTCCATTATGATTTTGGGTATTTTTGTTATTCCCGAAACGGGAAAACATCTTACGCCCGTCTGATAATATGCTCATACACTCATTTGAAATACATATTTTAAAGGGGTAGAGGGTATAAAAGATTTCATTTGCATATAAGTATAAAATAAATAAATATTCATTTGACATTAATAACAATATTTATTGCTAACAAATAATTTGTGATAATGAATTTCTCCAGCCATTATTAAAAATATAATCAACGGTTTTAATTCAAATGTTTTGTATAATGAGGGATAATTCAAAACAATTCCTTGAGGAGAGCGAAGAACAAGAATTTATTCATTATATTTAAAAATATTTATTGATCGGTTTACTACAACATATGTACATATATTAAGAAAAAAATCTGCTGCCAATTTTATGGGAGAAGAAGAGTTTGAAAACAAAAATTAATTTTACTGAAAATTACAGATAACAATTTTTGATATAAAAACTTCTTTTGCATTGGATCAATATTAATATTGCAAATATTAAACTTGTAATGGATATTAGAATAAATCGATTTATACACACTTAAATTAACGCGACCAGTTTCATTTAATTTATAACAACCGGTTGTTGTCGTGAGAAGTGCAAATTTACTATTTATTTGATTAGTATTTAATCAAATTAAATGGGAAACGTTTTGTACACGTACTGACTTATTAAGTTTAAATACTTTCGATTAACGTTAATGGTTATTTGTTTTTTTTGCACTTAAAAATTTTAATCAGTTCCCGTATGGAAACACACTGATTTCTTGATCCTTAATAAATTTTTTGATACTGCTGGTAAACAATTTTTATTTATTTTTTTTTTGCATTTCGAGTGTAATACATTGCATTATAGATTATGGACCGAAAATGTGATTATTTTACTGATTCAAATTAAAAATGTATAAGTGATTGTCACAAAAGTTTTTACACAATTCACTTTTACGAATCACGGACGAAAAAAAATGTTGATAACAAATAATTTTGTTCCGGTTACGTTTAGAATATACGTAATTATTATTTCAGCTACGATCATCAAAAATAATAAATATGCTAGCAGAGCCCAGCCCTCGAAATTCGAGTGCAAATTCTAGGAAATTTTATTTTATCATTCAATTTATTTCTTTCAATGTTTTTTAATCTATTTAATTCATTAAGTTTATGTCATTATAAATATTTGTTGAAAACACAGAAATAAAGGCCACCTTGTATGACACCTAAAGGTATTCAAATTTTTGGCAATTCACAATTCGACATAGGGTATGTGTTATGCAATTATTCAGGCATGTCACAGAAACAAATTCCGATCGAAAGTGGAATTGAAACCGTATTTGGCTTCTTCAGAAAACGTAAACCGACTAATGTTATCGATATGAAACCACTTTTAATTTCTTAAGTGGAATTGATATTCTAAGTGGCATAGATACCAAAAAACTATCCAGAGCAACTTAAAATTAATAAAAAAAACTATTGGTTTATTTATTTTAGCAAAATATAGACATTTCAATCTTTAAAATGAATTTTATTACCAATTTAAAAGAAAATGATTTTTAGATGACGAAAAATACAAAACGTCGTAAACTAATTATTGCCACCTTTTTATTTCATACAAACCACTTTTTGTTTAGAGCAAAATATTTGTTTTTTCTAACAAAATACAACGCTGACAGCAAAATGGCGAAGCAAAACAAACGAAAAAGAAAAACTACTGAGTAAACATGTATTAGAAAATTTATTTTTAAAATTTTTCAGTTTTTTTTATTATTAAAGGGGAAAACATCGCAGTTCGGCACAAGAGAAAATTTTCCTTGAATATATGGAGTGCCATCAGGATATAGCTAGGGGGTTTGTGAAGGGACATCGGGCTGTTGTGGAGAGTCATTGGGAAGACCTGACAGGAAAATTAAATTCTTTTGGCCCACCATCTAAAGATTTTTCAACGGAATGTTGGTTTCGTTCCTCTACTACTGCAACAATGGATATGCCGGGCATTTTCATATTTTTTATTTATTTATTTTATTTATTTAACACAACACAATCTTAAAATTTCGCTTTATATTCTTTTTCTTTCCAATAATCAGTTGTGTATTTTTCGTTACGTTGCCATATTTAATACACAAAAATATCTTTTTCATATTTTTTCGATTTAATGAAAGCGACAAATTTCTGAAGAAGCTAAAACGAAACCGATCGATTTGGCAATACGGAATCAAATCGATTTCGATTTTATTCTGTGACATGCCTGATTGTGATGAAATCTTTACGTTAACTTACGTGTTGCATAATGTAAAGTTGATTGTGCAAGCAGAACTTTCCTCAAACGCATTTAACGCTTCTACACCCTTTTAGTTACCAGAATCCACCGTTTTTGACACAACCCGTTTTTTGACACACTAGGTCCCTTTTCTCGGGGAAGGTCACATATAAGATTATTTTAATAGAATAATTATTTATATATATTTATATATTTTTTTACTTCTTTTATCAATGCAACTCATTAAAGGCTATTTGGTAGAATAATACAGCTAGAGTTAGGTTCTCGCAAGAGGTATAGCGCATAGATTTTCAGACATTTTAAAGAAGGAAAAAGATAATTTGTGCGTCAGAAAAATTTCAAAGTTTAAAAAAATGGTTAAAAAATTATTGGAGTGGATGTTCGGAAAACTGTATCGGTGCCTTATGACCTAAATTGTTCTCTACAGCTAAGATTTCTCTTTAAGAGGGTTCTTAAAATAAAAGGTTTTGAAAAAACAAGTAAGAGTGTTAAATTCGCCAGTGTCGGATCTTTGATACTCCCCACACAGGTTTTATTTGGACTTATTCCACTATTTATAACAAATATAAACAATATATTTTAATAGGTAAACAATTTGAAAGCCTTAATACTAAATTACTACAACAAACACACTGAATTATTAAAATTTTTTTGGGGTGTCTTCATATTTTTCCACATATCCTGGCAATATGATGCCCGATTTACCCCATTTTCAATAGCAACCTGCTCGAAATAATGACAAACAATATCATCATAATTATACCAAGATAAATGGTTTATTTTGTGAATGAGCGTGGATTCTACAGACAGACGGACAGACGGACATTGCTATATCGACTCGAGTTGTTTTAAGGAGCATGTTTTGATTCGTTACAAATAGAACAGTGGTGGTGTGGAGGGTATAAAAACCTGAGTAAAACCTAAAATATGAAAAAAGTTATCTGTTTATAGTTTTATTAATCTATAACTCCATAACAAATATTTTGAGATGATTAGATAATGTTTGTGGTGAATGGAAGCAGGAAAGAATTAATAATTTAGAGGTAAAAGTCAAGATTTGTGAGCAAATTTTACTTGAACTGCTGTCATTTATTTCTGGAGAGACGAATTTTCTTTTAGTTTCCATCATTTAGTAGAATATTTCCAGACTGAGATCGATAATTTTTTGATCTTCAGGTATGCTCTAAAGTAACAATCACACATTACCTTAGACCCGTAGGCATTCGTTATGAAAAATTTTCCATCACTATTATATATTTATTCGCAAAAATTTAATTATAACAATGCTTTTACTACATTACGGATAAGGAATTATGTCCCCTGATTGAAAATAAAAGGGAAATGAGGTCTAATGATTGAGCATCGTCTCTCAATTATACTTGTATAGCAATCATTGGCATTTCTATTGAATTTCCTTGATTTCGCCACATAGTCGAAATTTAATTTGTTTAATTTTGTTTCCTTCTGCACACCAGAGTGCAGAAGGAATACATCAGTTTGTCATTCCTTTTATAATAATTGGAACAAAAATCTGGACCCCATAAAATATACATATTCCTGATCCTTATAACAAGCAGAGTTGACATAGAGATGTCCGTCTGTCCGTCTGTGCAAATCACGATCGCGCCCTCAATAGGTTAGCTCAGGTGCTCACTTATAGTAAAAACGATCACTAGCATCCTGCGAAGTTCGCTATTTAAAATCATCAAAATCGGATCAATAGATCCCGAGATATCAACGCAAAAGTAAAAAAAAGTCTTGACAAAATATGTTATTCTTTATTTTATAATTGTTGTCTGTACTTTTTGTTGTTTTTGTGGCCGTTGTTAAGCTTCATCAGTGTGTATATATTGTTATAATATAAAAAGTTACCAACATCATACGATGAAAAGCTTCCTGCCCCATGTTTAATAGTTTATAATGAGTGTTTACGATCAAATTCTGTGTTTGGATTATGTCTCACATACCTTTTTCCATCTGATCCGAAACAATTGAACTTTGATTCATTCATAAAAAGAAATTGCTCAACCAATGATCCTTAGCAAATTTTAAATGCTTCGTTCTGTTTTTGATGTGTAAACATCTATACGCACAGGGGGGTAAATTTCTATTTCACAATACAATCACAAAAATAGCGTACATATGAGTGTCACATCTTACGCGTAAGATGTGACCATTAAGACAAATCGGTATGACTTATGATTGTTTGGTGAAAAAATTATTATATGAAATATCCTTTTTGTCGCTGTTTTCTCCATTTTATTTATTACCAGATGTTTACACGTCTCCCCTGTGATCGGACTCACATGATTTTTTTTTACACCTGTGGTTTTTTCTGGCAATGCGCGCAAATAAATTATAATCACGCAGTCTGTTTTTAATTGTGCTTGTGGATTTATTAATGTACAATTTTTTCTGAACTTGTTCCCTATTTTTGGGTTCATACAAAAAGGGAGCCGCCTTGCAAATTCGAACTATAGCATGATCGGTTCTCTCGGTCATCTTTCTACACCGTTTATTAATAATGTTGTCCATGGATTTAGTTTTTTTTATAGTGTTTGATAGCATTATACTCTTTCTTCCTGGAACATTTAATTTTGTGGGCTATTTCGGTAAACGGCAGCTTATCTTTGAGATATTTAAATATAAATCTTCAATAACTAAAAAAATATATTGAAAAAATGTATGTGTAAATTTTTTATATTGACCCCTTAATTAATTTTCTTACCTTTTTAAATAAAGAAATTTTACCAAAAATATTTTTTTTATTTAGAGAATTTTCCCATATGCTATTTTGGTCTAACTTTAACACTTTTTTAAAATAGAAACTTTCTTTTTCCATTTAAAACTATATAAAAATAACAACACTTAAAAGAAAAATTAAGAAAATTACAGACGAGGGACTAGGGGACTAGGTAAAAAATTTGACTGATCCTGACTATATTTGGTAAGGTCACTTATTTTTAGCAAAAACATATGCAAACCAAATTTGAGAAAAATCTGTGTAATATTTTTATTTTTTTGATAGATTTAACTGAAGATCGGGAATCAGCTTCATATGGGCGCTGTGACTAAGAATTGTCCTATAGTAGTTTTCTGTAGACCACTGGATGTAATAAACATACACAAAACCAATTGAACCGAGATCTATGTAATAATTTGGATACTATGGCAACTTAAGTCGATTTCAAAGGGGTTATTCGTATGGGGACTAGGTCTGAACATGAACCGAATTTCATCAATTTCAATAGCGCTCATCCTATGGCCGATAGAATCTTATAGACTAAATTTAATCAAAATATATTCATATTTAGACATACAGATAGACAGACGTACGGTCATCGCTAAATCGACTCAAAATCGATCTCGGTATGGGTCAAATATTTTTGACAGTTACAAACATCAGCACAAAACCATTTTATCTTAACCACATAGCGGTAAAGGGTATAAAAATAACTTTGAAATAAATTACATGATAAAAGCAAAATACATGAGCTATTTAAAATACCGCCACCGTATAATCGCCGAAACGAAGTTTTTAACGTTGGAAAACATTGGTGGTAAGATCGATTTGATAAAACTAATGCCGTTTTCTCTTCTGACAAAAAATATCGCGCCTTTTTTGCCCTTTTTTGGAAAAGTGTATTTTTTATATATTCTGAATTAAGAGCAACCTTATATTATATAACAATCGAAAGGTCTCAAAGAGCTGTGTTCATAAATGCAAAAAAAATTTGATTATTATCCTCTTGGAAGTCATAGGGTGAAAATATTCAAAAAAGGGGAACAATGGGGAAATATTCTCACACTATGACCTGAAAGAAGTCAAGGGCTGGAATTTATTGTAATTTACGAGGGCTCGACTTTGAGACCTTCGATTGATGTATAAGATAAGGTTGCTCTGAATTCAGAATATTTATAAAAATACACTTTTCGAAAAAAGGGCAAAAAAGGGGCGACATTTTTTTGTCAGAAAAGAAAACGGCATAAGGATTACGCCATCACGCAGACAAAATTAAAATATTCTGCGCATGTAGGAACCCTAACGTCACACAAACTGAGTTTCTATTGGCTAATAATTTCCAGCTGGGACAATTTATTGTTTTTATCCTCAAATTATTAGTTAGTAAAAAAATTTTAGTTTTATAAATTTGTTAATTAATTATTTTATAATAAAAATGGTCTAACAATATTTGTACAAAATTTTAAAGGCCATTGTTCCGTACTTTAGAATAAGGTTACTAAATGTTTTTGTACAACGTTGTTATCTCTGATATTAATAGGCTAGGCGATTTCTTGTGACCGACGTTTTGTTCTATCGTTTTATTCCGATCTTGACCAAACGTATATTATTTGAAAGGTATTTTTTCTAGCCATTTTGCAGATTTACAGATTTTAAAATTTTTTTTTTTTATTTTGAGTAAATTGCATTTGAAATTGCTACTGACACATAAGTATGTACATACATAAAATTATACAATGCTATGTGTGTGTTTATTAAATTTGTTAATGTGTTTGTAATAAAAATGAGTTTGTTTTTATACCCTACTAGCTGAACCCGGTGTGCTTCGCTAACCCTTATCGTTATAAAATAAAACAAAAAAAAAAAAAAATATTTATACATTAACAAAATATTATGTATTTAATTTAGAAATAATTATCGCAATGCTTTAGGATATACAATATTTTTAGTTTATCCATCTGGAGCATAAATGTATACCTATTCGCATGGAATGTATACCTATTTAAGAAAACACCTTATTTAGCAAATCAATACATGCCAAATATTGAGTTATATGGGCGGGGCCTCGCCCCTTTGTCCACTAACAACTTTATATAGTCAAGGCCTTAATAGAAGTTATTATGGATTTTAATTTTTCTAAAAAGGGCGTGGTCCCGCCCAGTTTTCATGTAGTTATATTTCTATTAATTTCAATACGATATATACCAAATATCATCGCCGTAGGTTAAAAAATGGCCGAGATATGACGATTTTAAATTTTGGGTTATATGGGCGGGACCACGCCCCACTAACAACTTTATATAGTTAGGACCTATTATTTCGCAAAAATGTCCTTTTGTGAAATTTTCTAAAAGGGGCGTGGTCCGTGTATTTCTATTCATGCCAATACCATAAGTACCAAATATGACCGCTGTAGGTCAAAAAATTCCCGAAATATGACGATTTAAAATTTTGGGTTATATGGGCGTGGCACCGCCCCTTTGTCCAATCAAAAATTTATATAGCCTATTATTCCTTCCAGAATCACAGTAACACGCTGTGAAAATTTCAGGAAGATCGGTTCAGGGGTTTGGGCTCCTATAAAGCACAAACACACATTCATTTTTATATATATAGATACCACTATGTGGTTTGGGTATAATGACTTTGTGCTGCTGTTTGTAACTACCAAACATATTTAACCTAGACCCATCTTTTATTATACCGATCAGCTTAGAATCACTTTCTGAGTCGTTTTAGCGATGTCCGTCCGTCTGTGTGTCCATGTACACCTTTTAATCAAACTACAGGTGGCAAATATGAATAGATTTAGATGAAATTTGGTATATAAGCCATAGGATGAACGCTGTTGAAAGTGGTGAAAATCGGTCCATGTTCAGACCTAGTCCCCATACAAATGACCCCTATGAAATCGACATAAATTACCATAAGATCCAAACTATCACATAAATCTTAGTCAAATTGGGTTTGTATGTGTTTATTGTATCCATTAATCAGTAGTACAAGAAAAAATCCCTATAGAACAATTCTTAATCATAGGCCCCATATAGAGCTGCTTCCCGATCTTCACTTAAATCTATCAAAAAACAAAAATATTGTACAGGTTTTTCTCAAATTTGGTTTGTGTATATTTTTCCACAATATAAGTGACCAAATATGGTCAGGATTGGTCCATTTTTCGACCTAGTCCCCATATAGATATAGCACCCGATATAAACTTTTTCATATCTGCAGCCAAAAAAATTAATAACAATGACACTCAAATTAGGTTTATGCTTATTTTCTATATCCAATTAGTTGGACCGAAGAGAAAGGGTATTTAAACCATGGTATAGGGTATCGTATAGTTGGTCTAGACCGATTTGTTGATTTGTAAATTTAGCATACCTTTAGGGTGTTTATTTAATGAAAAAATAAAATTTCCTAGAATTTGCACTCGAATTTCGAGTGCTGGAATCTGCCGGTCTTATTAAATGTTCTCTTTCATCTATTGATATTTTGAGAAATTTCGACATTTAGTAACCCTTTTCCAAAGTACATTCTAGATCTAAAAAAATTTTTCACTTCTTCAATTGCTTCAATGGCCTTTGCTTCTAACAAATGTGTTAGTACATATCCGCTTGTGAGCAACAATTTTTCGCCATTTAATTTAAAAAATATTGCATCACACGATTTAAGCGTTTCCATTAATGAATTTGATGGCTTACTTAGCCCACTTTCACACTCACTTGCGAAGGCATAGGTTGTGTAGGGATCCATACGTCGCAATAACCTGGCATTATGTCTAGCTGGAGCTACCGCCATCCTAATTTAAACCCGATAAAAAAGTATAGAAGTGATAGAGAATATATTTTCGGTTTGCTCAACTACGACTACATCACTTATTATAGAAGAGAAAATTAAATTGAAGCTGCTTATTTATGGTAAAGTTGAGAACAATAATAGTCAGCCAGCATTGTTTTCACCAGCATAATATTGTTTTCACCTCAAACCTTTTAGCTTTATGCATGATACACATAGACGACTGCGGCTACACGAACACACGACACAAACCCTGCTGGCTGCAACTGTAGTCGTGTAGTCAGCTACTTAATTTTTTTGAAAACGACAGCACGACATAACAACAATATAAACAGCTGTTTTTATACAAATACATTTTTATTTCAGTAGTGCCAATTTTATTTGTTTACTTTATTAAAATAGAAAAACATGCATGATTCTATATAAACTTGATTTAAATATACAATTACTTATTTATAATGCATTATTATAACGTAAAAATAAATAAATAAATTTATTTAACCCCTTTTGATTATTAATCGATTTATAGCATTTCATTATGCGATATTTTTTTTTTTAAATAAAATATTTCATAGCACTAATTTTTACATATTTTGTTACATTGTCAACACTATTTTTGTTTTGCAGCCAACAAAAATAGAAATTATCCTAAGCTTACTACAGCGTCAAAAGTAGTCGTGTAGCCGTGCAGCTGTGTTGGTGTCAAAATAATCGTTTTCATATAAACGTGTGTATTTTATTTTTGACAGGCTGTTGTTGTGTAGCCGCTTTCGTCTATGTGTTTCATTTATTAAAAAGATTATTTTTTCATTTCTAAAATTACATGTTTTGTGATTAATTTAAATAAAATATGTACATATTTCAGTGTGAAGACTACAACACAGCTAGAGGGAGGTTATCGATGATTTTATTAGCATTTTTTATTTCAAAACTGTCAGTTAAAATAATTAACGGATACAAATTTTTGAATTATTAATATTACACTTAAAACTATTTTGACAGTAATAACGAATATTTATTGCCACTAAATTCTGTTACTGTTTTTTTTTCCCAACCATACATTATAAGTGAATGTTAGTCTTAAGCACAGGTTATTTATTTAAATATACTATGAGCAGCGTCTGACCCTTGAGTGTACGAGTATGTAGGTAGTCAAGCACATGTTATTTACACGGGTATACATACATAAGTATGTTGTCAATGGCCCTTAATGATTTTAATTAAAATTTTATGAATATTACTTGTTATTTTTTACATTGCAATTCTTTAAGGTCATTTTTAGCTGTAAGATATATCAATTTTTGATGCGGTTGTTAATATGAAGTTTTGTGTCTTAATTTACTTTATATAAACTAGTATTTAAACCAGACACATTTTGACCAACCAAAATGTGTCTGGTTTATACTCGTAATTTGGTTTGTAAACCATTTCATTGAACAATTTGAATAAAACGTTAAAACTTTAGCTAAAAATCTTGGAACTAAAATTTTGAAATTTGGTTCAATCTCGGACTTTGCTTCATATTGTTTTGTATAGACAACACAAGGGAACAAGGTTTTTGTTGATTATATACTGAATGTTGGTTTTTGGTTTTGGTTTTTTGTTTTTTTTTCTAACAGCTCGACATTTCGCGACATACCGTTATGTCAAAAGTTAAGGCACTTCCATTACATATATTGGAATAACTTGAAAAGGGTTGACCTTATTCGGTTAAAAAATCGAAAACTCATAAACATTATTATCTTTAAGCCGTGCTTACATTGATTTTAAATTTGCCCAGTAGTTTCAGAGATATCGTTGAAGTTGTGAAAAAAGAACAATTTTTTGAAAAAGTCAAAATACGATTAGTACCTGTGTTACTTAAAAATGCGTGCTGATGGAGAAAAATGGAGACCTGAAATCAGCGACCTCAAATTAAAAGGAGTGAAAGTCTAGAGAATGGATGATTTTTGAGACAGATGAATGTTAGGGTTATTTAAGTAAAACCCCCCAAGGTGGGGTTACATTCTCTTTTTACGCCTTCTTTAAATCAGCCATTATTTGACCAACACTTTATAAAATAAATCTAAAAAAAGTCGTGTAAATGTTCGTCTGAGCAAAGTTTTCTGTCTGGATGTCAATAATTAAATTT
The DNA here is from genome assembly GCA_963682025.1 of Cordilura impudica. Classification (NCBI taxonomy): domain Eukaryota; kingdom Metazoa; phylum Arthropoda; class Insecta; order Diptera; family Scathophagidae; genus Cordilura; species Cordilura impudica. The sequence goes on along the minus strand of OY821518.1, from coordinate 31,191,675 downwards.
CACTATAAGTCTTTTCGAAAACATGTTCTTTTATTTTCATGGCTAATTTTAGTGCTCTTAAAAAATGTAAAATTACTAGAATGCCATCGAAGGGACGCGGGTATTCTCGAATTCAAATGAATTTTTAAAGAACATTTGTGCCAAGTATTTAAATCAGCTGCAATTGAAATAAGCGCTCACACGTTTAATTACAAGTTTTTTGCTGTCGCATTTCTTCAATTAATAATAATGCAGTGTTGCCAAGTATTCAATAATCTCAGTTATATAGCTGGGAAAAATGTTGGTGTTATTTAATTTTTTCTTTACAACTTATGAAATTGTTGTTTTAAGTTATCATAATGTTATGTGCACATAGTCCACAAAGTCTGCGTTCACTTTACAAATTTTATATAAAGACAGAACATAAGTAGGTACGTAATAGCAACCAAAAAGTCTGCGTTCAAGAAATATCGTGATAGAGTTGCGATGACGAGTGATAGACAGGATAACTTAAAGGCAAGAGAGTTTAAAAATGACCAAAAATGCTACCTTTAGAGGTCGTTAACAATCTGAAACTAAAAATATGTGCTCGAATTGTTTCCCGATGATCTTGGTTGTTATCGTCCTGTGAAGAAACCACTAATATCACAGAAAAATCAATGGCTCGCATAAATTTCGCTAAAGAACACATGAACTGAACTCTTTCAGATGAGTCCAAGTTTAATTTAGGAGGGCGTGATGGAAGAACGGTTGTACGATAAAACAAGTAAGAAAATTATAGTCGGTCTAGACCGACTATACGATACCCTATACCATGCGCTTAGAGACCCTATCTCTCAGGCCCAACTAACTGGATATAGAAAATAAGCATAACACAAATTTGAGTGGGATTTTTATTAATTTTTTCGGCTGCAGATATGAAAAAATTCATATCGGATGTTATATCTATATGGGGACTAGGCCCTAAAATGGACCGATCCTGACCATGTTTGCTAAAGTCTCTTGTATTTTGCAAATATATAAACAAACAAAATTTGAGAAGAATCAGTGCAATATTTTTGTTTTTTTGTTAGATTTACGTGAAGATCGGGAAGCAGCTCTATATGGGGCCTATGACTAAGAGTTGTCCAATAGGTATCATTTTTGGACTACTGATTAATGGATGTAATATATACATACAAACCCAATTTTACTAAGATTTATATGCTAATTTGGATCTTATGGCAATATATGTTGATTTCATAGGGGCCATTTGTATGGGGGCTAGGTCTGAACATGGACCGATTCTCACCAATTTCAATAGCGTTCATCCCATGGCTGATAAAAGCTGATATCCCAAATTTCATCAAAATATATTCATATTTGCGACCTGCAGTTTGATTTCAAACTTTACATGGACACACAGACGGACGGACGGACGGACGGACATCGTTAAATCGAATCATATATTGATTCTGATTCGATCGGTATAATTAAAGATGGGTGTAGGTCAAATATTTTTGGTTGTTACAAACAGCAGCACAAAGTCATTATACCCAAACCACATAGTGGTATAGGGTATAAAAATGGGAAAAAGACTAGACCCAAAATATACAAATAAAACTGTTAAGTTTGGTGGTGGCAATATGTTGCTTTTCGGGCCAATGTATGGTTCCAATTTCATGTATAAAAGATACTCTAACTGGAATTGGATACAGGAAAATTCTAAATAACGGAATGTATCCATATGCGAAGGAAACTATAAATAGCTAGTTAAGCTATTTTATGTTAATATTTTTCTTTTTTAAGTAAATAAAACATACAAATTTTTAAATTAATAAAAAAGTTTTTAATTTTATAATCCAATATATTGTTAAAAGTTTCTATTGTATTGTCACTCACTATCAGCCCTGTTCTTGAAACGTTGTTATTTGAATAAGAGTGAATTTAAAATCACATGAAATTGAAGTTTTGAGTTTCTTGAAACCACTTTCTTTTATTTATTTAATGGAAACATATGTTTGAGTTAAGAACATATGTTATCTAGAAACCGAGGTGCCATATGGTTCTTTATTCAGTTTCACAAAAAACTTTTAAGTATTTTGTGCATGTTTTTTCTTAAGTTTATAGAAAAAGTATAAAGAAAAATATTTTCCTTTAAAATAACAACTTATTTGTTCATTTAATTGTTTTTGTTCTTCAATTTCATTCAATTAAAAATGACTTTTCTATTTTTAAAAAGTTAGGCATCACCAAAAAAAATTCGATATTCAAATAAATTGGATTTGACTGGCATCACTACTGTTTCGAACATATGCAAAAAAATAAAAATATGTGATTTGATGAAAAAGTTTTCTTTATCCTTTATTTGCAATAATTAGTGCATAAAGAAAAATTATAATGGAAAATAGATTGTGTAAATAAAAAGTTTTTATTATACTTATAGAACAGCATCATCGCAAAAAGTGTGTTTTATTAACATCGACCACTTATTACGAGTTTTTTTTTTTAAATCAGCGCAAAATGTAGACGTTTTTTAAAATCGTTTTTTTCATAAAATTAATGTCTAATTTTTTAAAATAATGACAAGGTTCAATAAAAAACATTTTAGAGTTTAAATATCAATTAGTTTTTTTTATCTCTTAAGACCTGCTTAGTGGAAAAAAAGGGCATTTGTTTTGATTTCACAAAGCCTTTTCTATGTGAATTAAAACGAGAAAAAATATTCTTATTGAAATTAGAGAACAGCAAAAAACTCGTAGATTTAAGAATTTTTTCATTTACGAGTTTTTTTTTTGTGATAGTGGTTTCAAGAACAGGGGTGTATATATATAACACATCTGATATAAACTTTAACATATATCCAGGCATAATAGACTTGAGGGCTATCTCACTCATATTAAGGTTAGGTAGAACTAATTAGTCAGAGATCCTGCATAGACAAGTATAATTCCTTACCGTTGCCAGATGATCACGAAAACCCGTTTGTCAAAAAATATTCTGAAGTAATGTCAGCCAGGGAACCCCACACCCTCTTGACGAATGGTAGGAGTCTCACAATTCTAAGTCTTTAAATTACTTCCAGATTATAGAATTAATATAATCCCAGAGAGTGCGCTCTGTAACGTGTAAATATTGGACAGTAGCAGGAAAAATGCTTCATAGTCCCCGGGTCCCTCACATAGTCTACAGTTATCACTAGTCAACTGATCTGCTCTCTTTTTACAAACAGCTGTCCAGTAATGTTTTGTTAACACACCCTTTCAGAAGTCCACAGTCCTTGCCAGATAGTAATATTAATAGGTCTGTTGTTTTCGGCCTGTAGGATTTCCACACAATTCTAGACGTTTTGCAAGTACTTGTATAACTCCAACACGCCTCAGTTCTTCTCATTATAGTGAATTCTAATTTCCGAACTGCACGACGAACAAACGTTAATCGATTTTTCACGTGGCAATTGAAACCCTCGTTTTGCCAGTTCCTTAGCCTTTTCCTGACGATGACTCTGTGTCATCTAACTCAATAGTTGTGCAATCTTCTATAGAGACTATAGAGTTTTTACGCTCTTGACTGGCGAAAAAAGGTTGATATGTAAAGGGTCCGCCAAATAACTTTTTTTTTTTTTTGAAAATGCTATAAAAAAACTACTGAATATTATCACAAATTTCTTTTTTTATTTCAAAGTACAATCCTTCCGGTTAACAATGGAAAATAATTTCATTCAAATGGCTGCCTCGGCTGGCCATGCAGTAGCCTACACGATCGGTCCAATTTTTAAGCACATTATCGATTGTGTGCAGCTGTATTTCACCAATGGCTTCACGAATATTGTCCTTTAAAGCGTCAATTGTCTCTGGCTTGTTGGCATAACACTTATCTTTGAGGGCACCCCACAAATAATAGTCCAACGGTGTCAAATCGCAGCTCCGAGGTGGCCAAACGACATCAGCTCTGCGGCTGATAATGCGATCTTCAAAAACAGGGCGCAAAGCATCGAGTGTAGCTTCGGCTGTGTGGAACGTAGCGCCGTCCTGTTGAAACCAAATGTTGCCAATATCCTCCTCCGATAACGATCGCTGTTGACTGTAACGGCCACTCCTTGCTCATTTTCGAAGAAAAATGGCCCAATTATGCCTCTGGACCAAAATCCGCACCAAACAGTGACTCGTTTTGGGTGTATCGCCTTTTCAATGTATGAGTGCGGGTTTTCTGTGTCCCAAATGCGACAGTTTTGCTTGTTTACATACCCGCCAAGATCAAAATGAGCTTCATCTGAAAAGATGATTTTTTTTTGGCAAAATCGGCATCTTCTGTAAGTCGATCGCAGGCCCACTTAGCGAAGCGAAAACGCATTGGATGGTCAGTTGGCTTCAACTCCTGTCTCAATGATGCCGCCGAAATATTGAATTCTTGAGAACGACGGTGAATTGATGTTGATGGCGCTTCACACACACTTTCTGCCACTTCAGCAATATTCTCGGGTGTACGCACTGTTTTTGGCTTTTCACGCTTTGGTTTATCGATGAGGATGCCAGTTTCTTTCACTTTTTTTTACAAGATAACGAACATACGGAGCTGACGGTGCTCCTCTTCTTCCAAAATCCGTACGCAATTTTCGCACACATTCTGCAACATTACCATGATTTTCAAAGTAATGTCGCAATATTTCTCAGCGTTGTTCAATCGTACACACAACCATATTCGTTCAGCGGAAGGATAAAACTAATTATCAAATCAGACATGAGCTAAGTGTTACCATTCACGAAATAAGCACTAGTAGAAAAAAAAAACGTTAGATGGCGGACCCTTTATATGAGTTAGTAGTTTTGTAGTATCTTGCAGGCAGGGATCTTAGCTTAGAACATACAAGCCTCAGTCAAATTCTGTTTATTATACCCTATACCACTATGTGGTTTGGGTATAATGACTTTGTGCTGTTGTTTGTAACAACCAAAAATATTCGGCCTAGACCCATTTTTAATTATACCGATCGAATCAGAACGATGTCCGTCCGTCCGTCCGTCCGTCTGTGTGTCCATGTAAAGCTTGTAATCAAACTGCAGGTCGCAAATATGAATATATTTCGATGAAATTTGGTACATAAGCTTTCATCGGCCATAGGATGAAGGCTGTTAAAATTGGTGAGAATTGGTCCATGTTCAGACCTAGCCCGCATACAAATGACCACTATGAAATCGACATAAATTGCCATAAGATCCAAATTGTCATATAGATCTTACTCAAACTGGGTTTGTATGCGTTTATTACATCTATTAATAAGTAGTCCTAAAATGATCCCTATGGGACAACTCTTAGTCATAGGTCCCATATAAGCTGCTTCCCGATCTTCACTTAAATCTATCAAAAAAAAAAAAATATTGCACAGATTTTTCTCAAATTTGGTTTGTATGTATTTTTTCAATATATAAGTGACTTTACCAAATATGGTCAAGATCGGTCCATTTTTCGACCAAGTGCCCATATAAGTATAGCACCCGATATCAACTTTTTCATATTTGCAGCAAAAAAATTAATAACAATGCCACTCCAATTTGTTTTATGCTTATTTTCTATATCGAATTAGTTGGACGGAAAGATAGGGTCTCGAAACCATGGTATAGGGTATCATATGATCAGTCTAGACCGACTATAATTTTCTTACTTGTTTTTCTATTAATTATGTCCATTAATAACCTAACCCAGCGAGTTCTGATTTGTTCGTTATTCAATCTACGACTCATTCATGGTGTAAGGTATCGTAGAGACTGACTAGACGGGTTTTACTATTTTTTTTGTGTGTCCTTTCATTCAAAACACTTTTGATTTTCTTTAAAACCTGAACAATAAAAATAATAAAAGAGAGAGAGAAAGAGAGAGTAAAATGTCTAGTAAAATTTGTCATGGTTCACCCAATAATTGTGCGCCAAAAGTAAAAAGACAAAGAAAGAAAAAGATGACAATGAGGGACGCAAGAGCGTTTCAAATACTTAATATGTAATTCTTTGTATCTAAATTGAATGGCAACTCTTGTATTAGATTTGTATTCGTTTGTTTGACTATTTTGCGGATATTTCGACGAAAGTAACAGTAGTTTGCAAACTACTCCCGTTTGAATAACAACACAACATCAACGCCGGTGACGACTAACAATTATTGTACTCGTACATAAAGAAGTCGTGTGTTTTTAATATTATTATATTTTTTTTTAGATTCATATCAATTTGTTGTAGTTTAATTACAAACCAAACAATAAAGCAAATAAGTTCTATTGCGGAATTAATAGAATAAAAATAATAAAAAAAAAAAAAAAACTTTTCTTGTTGCATTGTGACATGCAAAGTTGAGATTAAATAGTTTTGCGATTAATTTACAGACGCAGTTATTAGAAAAAAAAACTGAACATTTGAAATTAAAACAGGAAAAAAAATACAGTGCATCTTTCTTTGTTTATTTGTTGATATTATAAGTCATGTTCGGATTCCAATCTTAATTATTATTACATTCTTATTATCATAAATCATTGGAAGAAATCAATATTCGTTCGCAACAAATACTTGAAGTTGAAGTGTATTTGCTTTCTGCTACTAAAGAGAATTACTACTGCAATGCGGGTGAGATTTATATTTAATATTAAACGCATTTATAAAAAAAGTATCAATTGGTATTTTAAACACGTTTTGACCATCTTTTTTGGATTTGTTTTTCTTTCACTATTTATTTATTTTTTCGTTTGTTTGTTTACATTATTTGTATTCTTAATCGTAACAGGTGGGGTGTTCACTGTACGAATTGACGCTGTTGCAATGTCTCTTCCTTATTTGTAGGCCTCTTATTTTGTGTGTGTGTATGTTTGATTACTATAGTACATACCCATTTGGCCTCGTCTTCAAGACATCTAAGACGACGGGTACAAGACAATAGTAAATCGCTGAAGACAAATTAAGGACAGTTTGAACAAATCGTTGACGAAATGTTCATATAAATGTCCGCGGAATCATGCAAGACCATAAGAGAGACATTTTCACTGTCCTGTTGTTGATGTTTGTATGAGCGAAAAAAATTCGTTATTGTTGTAGACGATCATATAAATGACAATATGCTCCATCTGGTAGTCGACGAAGAGGTAGATGAGATAATCTACAATATTATCGTTGACGATGATTCCGGCGACAGTATCCTTCAAACTGTCGTTGACGTCAATATAAGAGACACTTTCTCACATACTATCGTCAACAAATAACGTCGGCACACCGTTCGAACACAAATTTTTAGTTTCATATTGACCTCTTTAGTTAGCATTTTTGACATTTTTGAGACTCTTGCTATTAAGTTATCCTGTCTTTAACTCGTTTTACGGGGCCATATATCTTACGCGATATTTCTTGATAACTTTTGAAACTATGGATTTATTCATAGAATATTTCTCACAAATTTTCTTTTGCTTGGGAGCAGCTTTAATATCAAGCTATCTATCCGATTTTTAACTCTTAATAAAACTTTATTCTTGCCATTATTTTATAATAATAAATTATAAGATTAAAACATTGAAAAATACAAATTTGTATTTAAAAAACATTTGAAAGAAAATGTCAGAAGCTAGAAATATTTAAATAACGGTTAAGATTTTATACATTTTCTTTCATACTATTTCGATTGTTTTAATTAACTCTGGCACAGAAGTTTAAAAGTTTCCATTGTTTTGGCATCACTAAAAAAATACCTTTTAAAGTTTTTTTATTATTATTTTTTTTATGTTTGTAAAATTCATAACTACTCCGCATTTTTAATCAGAGTATGATATATTATAATGTATTAAATTGTTTCTATATGAAATTTTTCTACTTAGAGCGGTCATGCGCTTTAACGCACTCACCTAAAGTCGGGCCAACGAGCAGTGTGGCTAAGAATCAGTTTTCATACCATAAAGATTTAACTTTGAATTAATCTCGGAAGATTTTTTGTTTTAATTTTATTTTTTATAATAAATTTATCTTTCGATAGAAAACACACCAAAGAGTGATTTTGCAAAAAAAAAAAAAAAATAAATAAATTTAGGACTTAATGAGATATTATTATATGTAAAGTAAAATTGGCAAATTCAGAATTTTGTAAAATTTTTCAACGCATTGCTACCCACTGTATATACAATATGTGTGTCGCAAATTAATTTGTCGATGCTTTACAAACTGAATTATAAACTTATATACTTATGCCCTTTACACATTGGTGTGGAGGGTAAAAAAAGCGTATATATTACGAAGTTTTTGCATATTTTTTCAAAGTACTATGCTAATATATATTAAAGAAATGTAATATCAATGTAAAGTTTTCCTGTTATATAATTTTGTGCAGTCTCAAATAACTTCATTAACTTAACTAATGGAAATTTATGCATATTTTCCAAAATGTAGTGTTTTTAAACTCTTTGGCAAAGTATAATTGGTGAACTTGTGACAAAAAAGTTGAGGTAGTGTATTTTCATAGAGTATACACTATACATACATAGAAAGGTCATGCCGCAAATAATCCTTCAACAACTTTCAACTTTGAGAAGCATTGTAGAGTTCATCATGACAGCTGATCAGCTGTTGTTGGTTATTTGCGTAGGTGAAATACAATAAAAACTTATAAAACATATTTTTGAAAGAAATATAACTCAAGACGATAGATGACTCAAGAAAACAAGATAACAGAAAACCCTTAATTCAAATTACATTAGATAAAATAGTTATAAAACATTGCACTATTTATAACATAATAGCAGAGCCCAGCCCTCGAAATTCGAGTGCAAATTTTAGGAAATTTAATTTTTTCATTCAATTTCTTTAAATGTTTTATGCCACCTAAAAGTGTGCCATTCAATTCAACACATATGATATGCAATTATTATAATGAAATTCGACTGCGTTATTGTCGTTATTGGTTTATTTATTTATTTATTTATTTTATTTATTTTATTTATTTTATTTATTTTATTTATTTTATTTATTTTATTTATTTTATTTATTTTATTTATTTTATTTTAGTTGCAATTTTGTATTTATGTGAATAATAATGCTTTAGTAATTAGGTATAAACAATTTTTAAAAATTAGATGTAATCGCAATCAGATATTTTGTAGGTAAAGCAGAATAATAATTCTATATAACTATGTAGAACTGTTTTGAAAGCAAAAAACTCATTGATGAACTCGGTAACTCTATTTTGTAAAGACAACAAAAAGTTAATATGCCAAACTTATGTTCATATTTGTAAAAGAATAATGAAAATACGTATGAAATAAAAGACCAGCCCGTGTATACTCTTAACATTTTTATGTATGATATCTATTTGAAAATATTGACATTCATGTTAAAATAGAAATAACTATTGCAAAGCTAATTAGAACAAAAATTGTGGCGCCATCTACTGTGGAATAGTCACGCTGAGCAAAATGAAGTGACACTCTGTTAATGCAAAATAAATGTATTTTCCCCAGAACAAAATATTGCAGAATATTATTTAAATAAAATAAAATATACCGACTTATTTCTAACATGCAGTTGTTATGGATATACATGTATATTATTTGTATTATTTAATATGTTTATATAAATTTATAAATAAATTTATACATAAAATTTTTTTTTTCTATATTTACATTGTTTTTTTTTTTTTATTAACAACTAGGTATTTTCGCATTATTTGCTTTAGATGTGGTGAATTTTTATTCCCTTTATATTAACTCGTAGTGTCTGCTTGTCGAAAAAATTTTGGATCGATTTTAACCAATTTCCCGTGAGCCATTCGATCTGAAATTTGTCAGGCAGGCTCGTGGTAATAACAGAAATGATCTAACAAATTTTTAGAGTGATGACAAAACACTGGAAACTTTTAAATTTTTCTACCAGAGTTAATAAAAAAATTTACAAAGGGTTAGTTTTTATTATATTATTACCACAACGACCACAAAAACAACAAGTCCAACTATGACAACAACACAACATTTAGAATAACAACAAGAACAATATAGAAACATCATATTTTTCATTTTTTTTTTTTAATTTTTCAGAGATTTCCCTGGACCTGTTCCACCTATTTTAATGATTTTTGAAACAGAAATCTTCCCATGAATTTGGTGAATCATTCTCACTAAAAATGATCACTGTAGCTGCACTATTAAGGGCGTGATCGTGACAAGAACAACATAGACAATTATATTTTTTCAAATCTTTTTTTAGTTCTTCATTCAAATCTCGGGCCCTAATCGACTGATTTGGATCATTTTAAATAGCAAACTTCTTAGGATGTTAGTGAATCATTTTTTATGTCAACGAGCACCCTAGCTACCCGATTGATGCCGTCATCGTGATTTCCACAGACGGACATCGCTATATCAACTCCGGTTGTTATAAGGATCACAAATATATATATTTTATGGGGTCCAAAATTTTTTTTCTAATTATTACAAACGGAATGACAAACTTATATATACCCTCTGCACACTGGAGTGGAGGTATAAAAAAATTAAATAGCATATTCAATTCATTATTTCATTTTCAAATAAATAAACAGAAATATTAGTAAAAAAAAAAATAGAGATATTAAACATGAACATAAAATCATCCTGTCAAACACGAAGTAATTTGTTTTTTCTATTCTTCTTTGTGTTTTTCGCTTATTTTGATAGAGATGCCACTCGTTTACAATTTAAATAAATAGAAAAATAGATTTGTCGACTGTCGTTAAGATGTATGTACTTAGTGAATCACTTAATCCTTAAGGTGCTATTACATGATGTGTTTTTTTACATATATACTGTCAAATTTTCCCACAACCCAAGTTTTACACATCGTGTGATACATATGAAACATTGTTTATGTACAATACATGACGAAAGTCACATGTACATTTTTCAATTAGAACAGGTTCTATTTTGCATGACAAACATATGAAAATGCAACACTGCTTGTGGCGAAAGAAAAACAGAGTAAATTATAAAGATTAATATTGAAAGAAAAATAAATTGTTTAATATTAATTAACAATTAATAAATATACATTTTTTTTTTAACAATAAAGTTTTGTAAATTCACAAATTAAATCAGCTGTTGTTTACATTTAGAGGTTATGTCATACAGAAATACATATGCACGTAAGATAGCAAAAATTATGAATCGTATGTAAAAGACAATTTTGACAGACATGAGGAATTTCATATGGATAAAAAAAGTGACAGTACATATGTAAAAAACACATCGTGTAATAGCACCTTTAGTGCAAACAACAATAGCTGTCGATATATTTTGCCATTGTCGGATCGTTGAAATTTACAGAATCGGACTACAGAAAACATTAATTTAAATTCAATGAATTTTATAAAACCTCAAATGATATTTAAGAATTTCGAACATAAAAATTGTTACATAAATAAACGCAATTTGATGAGAATGTTATTTATATATAAATTTTCACAATTTTTTTTTGGATGAATATTTGACGTTCTTCAGAAAATAAAGATAACAAATTATTTTATTTAAAATTTTTGCGATATTTGGTTTTTTGCGTTTGGCATCCCTAATTTAATTATTTATTATTATAAATTTATTTTCTATGTTTTCCAAATATGGCAATATTTTTTTGAAAAAAAGTTGAGAGAGCTTTTTTCGGTTATTATTTTGTTACTCCATCCGACATATATGGCCGCAATAAAGAAATATTTGGCCAGTTAAAAGCCAAAAAAGCACGATTTAATGCATATAGCCACCCTACACAACCATTACCGTTGCAATGGAGGTTAGGGCGAGCTATTTAATTAGCAAAAACTAAATTAAACAAGAAGTTATGTCATATAACCGGAAACGCATGCATATAGGAAATGCATGCATATATTTCCAACATTTTGTTTACATTTATCATCAATACTCAAACCGAGGTGGAGGGTATCAAAGATTCGGCACAGCCGAATTTAACACTCTTACTTGTTTACATCAGATTTACAACCGGATTAGTCTAAAATTATTTTTCAAACACATTTACAAATTTAATAAACTCACACACAGCATTGTATAAATTTATGTATGTGTTAGTAGCAACTTTAAATGCATTCAACTACATAAAAATATAACAATCTGTTTATCTGGTGGACAGCTGAAAAGAAATGCCTTCCAAATGAGGTATGTTTGGTCAAAGTCGAGGTAAAACTAACAAAATTACATCGTCACAAGAAATCGCCTTGCCTATTAATATAATATTATAGATGTAAATATAAGAAGTAATAATTTTGATAAATTGAATTTTTAAAACTTTTTTAGAGGTGTTTCCACATATAAAGCATATAGCTTGGCAAAATGATACCCAATTTACCCAATTTTTAATATCCTAAGCTTACCCAGGTAAATGGTTTATTTTCTGAGTGAGGGTGATTTCAACAGACAGACAGACAGACGGTCTGACGGACAGACAGGCATCGCTACATCGACTCAAGTTGTTATAAGAATCACGAATATATGGGATCGCTAATTCATTTTTCGATGCGTTACAAAGGGAATGAATATAACATCTGCACAGTGGTGTGGAGGGTATAAAAATAAAAAAAACATAAAGTTGTGTATACAAAAGAAAATATTATGCGAGTAGAAATAGCAAAAGAAAAAGGCCGAAAACAAAGAAAGTAAAAACATCCCTGACCTAAAAAAATTATTATTTCTGAGAATTTTAAAATTTCTGTTGGTAGTTTTCTCCGTGTTACAAAATTTTCTCTTCTCTCATTACAAATTTTTTTTTGGAACATTCTATTTTCTTTATTCTACAAAATATTTTGTCAAATCTAATAACTTGCATGATAATCTAAAGCAGCCTTAATAAAGAAGTAAGAGTATCAAATATAGCTGTTCCGAATCTTCTTCTATAGAAATATTTAATTGCAATTTCAAAAATTGCATTACTAGACTAAAAAGGATATGAGTTCTTCATAGGAAACCAAAGAGAAATCCGCAAAGTAAAGTTTGTAGCCTATAAGAATGTTTTCTGAAGCTTAGGAGTCATGCGATAATTCAAACAAGTTCCTTATGCAGACTAAAGATCTTTCTCAATTATAGTTTTGTTTATATTAGTAAAATGTTCAGATATTAAAATATAAAAAAAAAAGTTTATCTTAAAATATTTTTATCTGAATTGCTAAAATAAATGTCATTTGAAATTTTCTTAAATCCGATTCAGAAACTGTCGGTCAATTAATTGAACTAGCATATTCCAGCCCTCGAAATTCGAGCGCGAATTCTAGGTAATTTTATTTTTTCCTTAAATAAAGACCCTAAAAGTATGCTAATCAATTATAGCCAATTCACAAAACAACACAAAAAACAAACTCATTTTTAAAAACACATTAACAAATTTAATAAACACACACATAGCATTGTATAATTTTATGTATGTGTTAGTAGCAACTTTGAACGCAATTTACTCAAAATAAAGGAAAAAATTAAAAAATCTGTAAATCTGCAAATCGGATAAAAAGAAATACCTTTCAAATAATATACGCTTGGTCGAAATTGGGATAAAACGGTAGAACAAAACATCAGTCACAAGAAATCGCCTAGCCTATTAATATTATAGATGTATCACTAACAACAAAGAGAAGAGTGTTTCTAGTTAAAAAACATGTTAAATATAGTCGACTTAATACAACATTCTGACGGAAATTCCAATCACATTAGAAGGTACTGTCAACCATATCAAAACTGCAATAAGTTGTTCTACAATACTTAACATTATTAACATTATTCATTAGTCATAACTGAAAGCAAAATAACTTTTTGTTATGGCTAATAATATTTCCGTTGCTCTTAGATACAGTTTGAAGATTCTTGTTTTATTAATGATTCTTGTTTTTTATTATTTAATGATGCAATTAAAAGCGTTTAGGAAATATATTTCAAATGGTTTTTGGCTCCAAGCTGAAAGTTGGTATAAAAAAAATATATTAAATTCATCAAAATATGATACATTATAAAATTATAAAATTTTTGAAGTTTTTTTTAAAATATAAAAACATCTATTTTTGAGCTCTGCTAACATCGAAAGCGTTGCAAAAAAGCAACCAAAATTTAATTAATATTTATTATAAAGTTAAAATATTTATTTCATTTCCATAGAGTGTAGTTAGATATATGGCCCCTAATATAAGTACTTGTTGGAGAAATATGAGAATACCTTTTTTTTTTAAAAAAAGGGTAAAAAGTTACATTTTTAGAAATGGTACTTTTTTATTTTAATAAAACCAACTTTTTGAAGAAAAACAACTTTTGTAAGGAAAGCTACTTTTTTAAGAAAAAGATACTTTTTTTTAAAGAAAATTTACTTTCTTAACAAAACGTACCTTTTCTTTTTTAAAGAAAATTTTCTTTTTTTTAAGAAATGCTTATTTTAAGAAAATCAACTTTTTTTTTAAAGAAAATATACTTTTTTTTAAGAAAAGATATTTTTTTTAAGAAAATATACTTTTTTTAAGAAAAGATACTTTATTCAAGCAAAGGTACTTTTTTTAAGAAAAGATATTTTTTTTTAAAGAAAATGTACTATTTTTTTAAGAAAAGGTACTTTTTTAAAGAAAATTACTTTGCCCGGTTCACACAATGAAATTTTTCTTTCTGCAACTGTTTTTAATTCTTTTTTAAACTTTCATCCGTGTCTATACGCCGAAATTTTTGTAATGAAATTCAAAATTTTTTATGTTTATTATTTTTATACCCTCCACGTCTCAGTGGCAGGGGGTATATATAGGTTTGTCATTCCGTTTGTAACGCATCGAAATAAATTCCTGAGGCCCCAAAAAAATATATTTTCTTGATCCTTGTAACAAGGGAAGTTGATTTATCGATGACCGTCTGTCCGTCTGTCTGTGGAAATCACGATCACGCCGTCAATATCTAAGCTAGACCGTTAATTTTTGTATAAAATCGTTTATTAACATCCCAAAGGAGTTGCTATTTAAAATCGTCAAAATCGGTCAAAGGGTTCACAAGCTATGAATCAAACTTTGAAAAAACTCTGAAAAAATAAAAATTTTCACTGTGTTTGTTGTTTTTAGGATATGTTGTATATGTTGTAATTCTTCGTATTGTTGAAGTCATTACTTACAGTTGTGTGTATATTAATACTGCACGTCTCAAGTTTTAAGCAAGTTTTACCACATATTTTTTTATCATTAAAATTAAATATTAAAAATTAAAAATTAGTAAAAATAAAAAATGGAAAATGAAAAATGAAAAATGGAAAATGAAAAATGAAAAATGAAAAATGGATAATGGAAAATGAAAAATAGAAAATGGAAAATGGAAAATGAAAATTGAAAATTGAAAATTGAAAATTGAAAATTGAAAATTGAAAAATGAAAATTGAAAAATTAAAAATGAAAAATGAAAAATGGAAAATGAAAAATGAAAAATGGAAAAAAAAAATGAAAAATGGAAAATGAAAAGTGGAAAATGAAAAATTAAAAATTAAAAATGGATAATGGAAAATGAAAAATTAAAAATGGAAAATGAAAAATGAAAAAGGGAAAATGGAAAATGGAAAATGGAAAATGGAAAATGAAAACTGAAAAATAAAAAAAGAAAAATTAAAAATGAAAAATGGAAAATGAAAAATGGAAAATGGAAAATGGAAAATGAAAAGTGAAAAACTAAAAATGAAAAATGGAAAATGGAAAATTAAAAATGAAAATGAAAAATTGAAAATCGGAAATGGAAAATGAAAAATGAAAAATGGAAAATGAAAAATGAAAATTGAAACTGAAAATGGAAAATTAAAAATGGAAAATGAAAAATTAAAAACTAAAAATGAGAAACGAAAGATGAAAAATGAAAAATCAAAAATGATAAATAGATTGAAAATGAAAAAAATGAAAAATGAAAAATTGAAAAATTAAAAATAAAAATGAAAAATGGAAAATGAAAAATTGAAAAATAAAAAATTAAAAATGAAAATGAAAAATGAAAAATGGAAAACAGAAAATGAAAAATGGAAAATGAAAAATGGAAAATTAAAAATGAAAAATGAAAAATGAAAAATAATAAATGGAAAATGGAAAATGAAAAATGAAAAATAGAAAATGGAAAGTGAAAAATGGAAAATGAAAAATTAAAAATGGAAAATGATAAATTTTAAATTAAAAATGGCAAATGGAAAATGAAAAATTAAAAATGAAAAATGGGAAGCGGAATATGGAAAATGAAAAATGGAAAATGAAAAATGAAAATATAAAAATAAAAAATTAAAAATGAAAAATGGAAAATGGAAAATGGAAAATGAAAAATGGAAAATGAAAAGTAAATGGAAAATTGAAAACGAAAAATAGAAAATGGGAAGTGAAAAATGGAAAATAAAAATGAAAAATTAAAAATGGAAAATGATAAATTTTAAATTAAAAATGGCAAATGGAAAATGAAAAATTAAAAATTAAAATTGAAAAATGTAAAGCGGAATATGGAAAAGGAAAATATAAAAATGAAAAATTAAAAATGAAAAATTGAAAATGAAAAATGGAAAATGGAAAATGAAAAATGAAAAATGAAAAATTAAAAACGAAAATTGAAAAATGAAAAATGAAAAATCGAAAATGGAAAATGAAAAATGAAAAGTGGAAAATGGAAAATGATAAATTGAAAGTGAGAAATTAAAAATTAAAAACTAAAAATGAAAAACGAAAGATGAAAATTGAAAAGTGAAACGTAGAAAACTGAAAATGAAAAAGGTGGAGGGTATCAAAGATTCGGCCCAGCCGAATTTAACACTCTTACTTGTTCTTGTTTGACATTTTCAGAAGAAAACTTTTTATTTATTTTTGAATGTAAATTGATTGATTTTACTTTTTATTTTTAAGTTTTATTTATTTAAATTAACTATGATTTATTTCAATTTATTATATTTTTTAACACAATTTTTTGCTGTCACAATCAGGAACGACAATAAAAATGAAAGAAAACTTAAAATAACTTCACTTTAACAACTCAGACTTTCAGAAAAAAAAAAAAAATTCATTGTGTGAACGGAACTTTATTAAAAAAGTTACTTATTTTAAGAAAATGTCGTTTTTGAAGAAAAGTTACTTTTTTTTAAGAAATGTTACTGTTTTAAGAAAAGTTGCCTTTTTAAGAAAAGGTGTTTTTTTAAGAAGAGGTATTTTTTTTTAAGAAAAGTAACTTTTTAAAGAAATTTTACTATATTTAAGAAATGTTACTTTAAAATAAGGTGTTTTTATAAGAAAGGGTACTTTTTTAAGAAAAATATTATATTTTTTCTTTTATATCTATATAGTAATACTTGAAGGTAAACTTTTAGTTCCCTTTTTAAGAAATATGCGGGCACGGAGGAGTGTGAAAATTGGCATAGTTATAGTTCATATGGAGGAGAAGTTGAGAATGATAAAATTTATGTTTAATCTGTCTTAGAAATATATTAAATTAAGAATTTTTTGATGACCAGAGACCAAATTATGATGATTATATTTGTAACGAGCTTACTGGTCCTTGCTAGTGATGCAAATAAAACAACTTCTATAACATCATTTGCCCAACGTTTCGTTCCTTTTTGGGAACATTTTCAAGAGCTTTTTTATTGAACTAGAAAAAATAATTTTTTTCTTAATTAATTAGTTTTATAATGTATACAAAATAAGTTATAATTTACATTTTTCTGTTGTTATTGCATTTGTCGAAACTTGCTGCTATTATTATAAGTTTTATAATTTAAAAAATATATATTAAAATTTTTTAATTTTTTGTCAATCACTAAATTAAATAAATAAATAATTGTAACAATAATCAAAAAGAAAAACTGGACTTCACAAAACAAAAATATCACAGTTGCGTAGCCTACAATATCACAGTATAAACTAAACTAATTTTGTCTTTGTCCTCCTTACTATTCATACATGTTTTTATTTTTTGTTGTATTCTTAAGCTCTCTAAAGTTAATCGTTTATTTTCGTTACATTCATAGTCTAAGATCTTAACATGTTCAAAGTCCGCATGATGTTTTTGCGTCATCAAATGTTGACTTAGCGCTGTTGTTGCTCTTCCTTTTTCTCTGTCCTTTTTGTGCTCTGCTATTCTTGTTTTCAATGCGCGCTTTGTTGTTCCTATATAGTTGTTGTTGCAGTTTTTAATGCAAGTTTTGACAAATGCAATAACAACAGAAAAATGTAAATTATAACTTATTTTGTATACATTATAAAACTAATTAATTAAGAAAAAAATTATTTTTTCTAGTTCAATAAAAAAGCTCTTGAAAATGTTCCCAAAAAGGAACGAAACGTTGGGCAAATGATGTTATAGAAGTTGTTTTATTTGCATCACTAGCAAGGACCAGTAAGCTCGTTACAAATATAATTATATTAAATTAAATTAAATAAAATATTTATAATAATTCGTTACACCCTTTTAATGGGAATGATTTAAACTTTATATCACACGCCTTGTGTTGAATTGTGAATTGCTAAAATTGTTTAGCATACCCTTAGGCTCATATAAATATTCATAAATTATATATATTTGTATATAGATTAAAAAATATTAAAAGAAAAAAATTGAATGAAAAAATAATATTTCCTAGAATTTGCACTCGAATTTCGAGTGCTGGGATATACTAGTTTTCTTTATTATATCATGGAAACGGTAAAGTTATGATGTACATAATACAACTACACCAACAACTAGCACAAAAAATTTAGCTCAGAAGAACATTTCCATGGGTTTTTAGACTTATTTTATTATAAAGTTTTGCCCAAAAAATGACAAATTTATAAAAGGCATTAAAAGAGAATGTAATCACACGTTTAGGGAGCTTAACTAAACTACCCCTAACATTCGTCCATCGGAAATATCTACCATCCTCGAGACCTTGACTCGTAATTTATTGCATAAATAACACTATGCAACAACCACTTGCACCCATGGACAAAACTATATACAGGTAACCCTCGATTTTCACAGTATTTAATTTGCGCAATAAATAAGTTAAAAATTTTTAACTTGCGTTGGTATGACTTCGTAATCTATTAAGGAGTTAGTAGATTACGATTGTGGGGAAAAGATTAAGGCCAGAGGTTCCATCTAATAATAGTTTTGTAGCTTCTTTATCATCAGAACATTTTCAAATGCTAGAATTAAATGAAAAAGTGATTTATTTGA
Source organism: Cordilura impudica (assembly GCA_963682025.1). Classification (NCBI taxonomy): domain Eukaryota; kingdom Metazoa; phylum Arthropoda; class Insecta; order Diptera; family Scathophagidae; genus Cordilura; species Cordilura impudica. The sequence continues at coordinate 31,172,546 of OY821518.1, read as the reverse complement.
AAATTAAAATGATTAATGGTGCTGCTCCATTGACAGAGCAATATCTGGTTTTATTAGTCCTGCAGCCCGTTGCATACACCGAAAGTGAAATTAAGGTGCATAGTGCTGTATTTGATACTTGTAAGTTCAAGACTCTATTACAAATGACTCAAGAACTAATTAAATGACAAAAGTTCTGATTATGGAAGAAAATAAAATTTTCTCGTACGTTAACAGCGATGCCAACTTAGCGCTTATCGCGCTAGATTTAGCGCTTTTTGATAAAACAAAAAGCGATTTTGTTCATGAAAAATTAAAGACGTTAAATGAAGAACATTGTTGACCTAAATTTTATCTGAAGTACAAAAAGGTTAAATATTAACAATCAATATCAAACAATGTAAAAATTACCTTAACAATTTCATGTCGAATATATTCGACAACAACAGGGAAAGTGTTAATTAATTCAATCAAAAACAAGTAAGAAAATTATAGTCGATCTACAACGACGATGCGATTCCCTACACCACACGTTTAGAGCATTGATCTTAGCTCCAACTAATTGTGTAATTGGAAAATAAGCACAAACCATATCTGTATGGAATTTTTATTCATTTTTATACCCTATACCACTATGTGGTTTGGGTATAATGACTTTGTGCTGCTGTTTGTAACTACCAAAAATATTTGACCTAGACCCATCTTTAATTATACCGATCGAATCAGAATCACTATCTGATTCGATTTAACGATGTCCGTCCGTCCGTCCGTCCGTCCGTCTGTGTGTCCATGTAAAGCTTGTAATCAAACTGCAGGTCGCAAATATGAATATATTTTGAAGAAATGTGGTATATAAGCTTTTATCGGCCATAGGATGAACGCTGTTGAAATTGGTGAGAATCGGTCCATGTTTAGACCTAGCCCCCATACAAATGACCCCTATGAACTCGACTTAAATTGCCATAAGATTCAAATTATCATATAAATCTTAGTCTAATTGGGTTTGTATGTGTTTATAACATCCATTAATCAGTAGTCCAAAAATGATCCCTTTGGGACAACTCTTAGTCATAGGCCCCATATAGAGCTGCTCCCGATCTTCACTTAAATCTATCAAAAAACAAAAATATTGCACTGATTCTTCTCAAATTTTGTTTGTATATATTTTTGAAAAATACAAGAGACCTTACCAAACACGGTCAGGATCGGTCCATTTTTGGGCCTAGTCCCCATATAGATATAGCATTCGATATGAACTTTTTCATATCTGCAGACAAAAAAATTTATAAAAATCCCACTCAAATTTGGTTTATGCTTATTTTCTATGTCCAGTTAGTTGGGCCTATGGGGTAGGGTCTCTAAACGCATGGTATAGGGTATCCTATAGTCGGTCTAGACCGACTATAATTTTCTTACTTGTTTTGCCTGCAGATCTGAAAAATTTCACAACGGATGTTATATTTATAAGGCTATTAGATCGAAAAAGGGACCTATCCTGACTAAATTTGGTAAAGTCACTTATTTTTTGCAAAAATCTGCATACAAAAAATAAATTTGAAAAAAATCTGTACAATATTTTTGTTTTTTGATACATTTAAGTGAAGATCGGACAGTAGCTTTATATGGGGGCTATGGCTTAAAATTTTCCTATAGGATTTATTTTTTAGCACCTTATTAATGGATATACACGAATCCAATTTTACCGAGATATACATATATGATAATTTGGTTCTTATGGCAACTTAAATCGATCTCATAGGGGTAATTTGTATGGGGACTATACAAAAAAACTGGCATCGCTGTATGGGGCATTCCATGTAAAAGAGGAAAACATCATAAATTTTAAATTTCAATGGATTATTGGTAATTCAGAAATAAGTTATAAGTAACGGTTTATATTTCAATAATCCGTTGATTTTCTTTTTGAAACAATAAAGGGAATAGTAATTTATCTCTCCGAAAACTTCGATTTCATAGAAAGTAATTTGAGGAACAAATTTTGTTTATACCTGCAACACTGTTTTTGGTAGTTTTTACAGTTGTTGACAGTTGGCAAGTGTGTGAGAAAAACTAATAAGTTGCATAAAAATAAATTGAAAACGTATGTAAGATTTTGTGTATTTCTTCTTTTAACAAATGCTTGTCGTATGTCCCACCAGTCACGGTAAAAAGTATAAAAGTTGTTTTCCCGTCTACAAATATGAGTTAGTGAATTAAGTTTTTTCCTAGAAGTAAGAATAATTATGCCGATTACTATTTGAGCACGTTTGCGTATTTTAAATGTTTATATTTTAATTCCGAGACCCACCAGTCACATTTGACTGGCTTACATTGACGTATGATGGAATTTTGTTTGGAAGTTATCCACAGGTCTAGGGACCGCTTAATAGTAGCTTCGTTTTCTATTTTTATTTGTTATATTTTGTTGCTTGTTGTAAAGATGAATACTGTAGAGAGGAAGAGAAAATCTCGAGAGAAGATGAAGGAGGATAGAGAAAAATGGAAGATAGCACAAGAAAAACAAAAAGAGTGGGATAAGAAACGGAGTGTGAAAAAAAGGCATGAATGTGAGAAAAATGAAAACAAAATAGAATCTCTAAGAGGAAAAGAGAAATTGCGAAAAAGAAAACAAAGAGAAAATAAGAAATTAGCTGGGGTACAGAAACAAAATAGTTCAAACCCAGGGTCGTACAAATGCCGGTAAGAGCAAATTTTTTGAATTCAGGCCTATACACGTGAGACCCTTAAACGAAATGCCGCATAATGTTTGTATTTGTGTTTATCACTATAAGAGGCTTTAAGCAAAGTTGTGCCAATAATACTCGGTTTTTCCACAGAATTTCTGAAACAAATTACTTGTGATATCTCTAACGAAAGTGTATGACTGGTGAATGTTTGAGTTGTTTCGATATTCAGATATTCTTCCTCTAGCATTTGATACGACTTTTGCAGTGACATGGAAACAGTGGCAATCAGTCGAAAAAAGATATCAAATTAGAACTCGCAGTGGAACTATAAAAGATCTTTTAAAAGAACTCGATACCAAAACACCCAAGTTCAAGTCCCACGTTTTTGCTAAAAATGAGCAATCTAAATTCTTCGATTGAATAGTAAAACAAAGTACTCAGGAACAAGTATGTAGTACTTCAAATCGACTTTGCAGTAAATTTTTCGAACCAGGATGAAATTCAATTTGCCCACTGGATCCATGCTCAAGTGACACTATTTACGGCATGTGCATGGGCTGACCAAGGTCAAAAGAAACATTCATTTGTAATTGTTAGCAACGAATTATCTCACGATAAGTATGCTGTGTGGTTGTTCATAAAAAGAATTATCTATGATTTGAAAACCCGGTTTCCAAATCTAAAAATAGTTATTATTTGCTCCGACGGATGTGCTGCACAGTTCAAGAACCGATTTACGTTGTCGACTCTGTGTTTCTCTGGGTCGGACTGGGGTGTTAATATTAGTTAGAGTTTTTTTGCTTCCGGCCATGGTAAGGGAGCAGTTGATGGCATATGAGCCACAGCAAAGAGGGCCATTTGGTCTGCTATCATGTCAAGAAAAGCAATAATTCAAAACAGCTGGGACTGCTACAAATATTTACTATCAAAAGAAGTTAATCAATTGGACATTTTCTTCGTCGCTGTTGCCGATATTGAAGAATATCAAGAACAACTTCGCGAAAGATGGAAACACATTAAACCAATTCCAAACATACAGAGACACCATCATTTTCAGTCTCAAGGAAACAAATGCATCTATATTCACTCACTACAACATCTTGTCAATCCAAAAAGGTCTTTTTAATTCAAGAAGAAAAATTAATTTATTCTGATGTGTACTCTAATGACAGTGAATAATAAGAAACAGTTGCGACACAGAATTTTCATTTATTTTTGCTATGAAAAACAGATTTATTTCATTTTTATTGATAACTAGAGTAATTTTTCCATTTTGTTAATTTAATTGTTAAGTTGTTAATTTTTGTTTACTTTCTTCTATGTTTTCTACTAAAAATTATAAAAAAAAACTTCAAAACAATAATAAAACTGATTTTCGTGGACTCCAATTTTACGTATTTTGTACTTGTCCCACCAGTCACAAAGACCTGTCCCACCAGTCACGATTTCATTATTTTTTTAAATCATTTCTACGAATGGTATAATTTGTAATGAAAACTAAAGCGTAGGATATATATTTTATATCATATAAAAGTCTCACATGAAAAATATTTAGTTTGGCTAAACTCCATTTCTGTGTACACAGTAGTCAAAGAAAGGGATTTTTTAGTGTCCCGCCAATCACAGTCATTTAAATAATAATAGTTTAGGAGTGAACAAGATTTTTAAGTTTGTTAAAAAGTAGTTTTATAAATTGGGCACTTAACTTAACTTTATATTTTACTATTTTATAAGTTATGATGTCGAAGTTATAATGCATATTTGGTCAAATTCTGTAGTCAAAAGTCCCACCAGTCACAATGGAATGCCCCGTATAGCAATCATAAAAAACCATTGAGTGGCCGTATTTAAATTCAGCCACATATATATATATATATATATATAATGTTATTGTTGATAAGAAGTAAAAGTCGGTCAATTCCACTTTAGTTTCTTCATTTGTTTTCTTTTTCTAAAACAAACATTTATAAATTTTTCCGAGACTAGAAAAGTTGTTCAATATCAATGGCTGTCAATCAGAAGTGAAGATTTGTATTTAGACTAGAAACTCATTTGATAGCCCCAATATATTTAATTTTGATTATTTTGATTTGCTATTTGAATAATGGACGGTCGTAAGATTTGAGCGTACTTATATCCAATATGCACTCGTATTTGGACTATTTGTTCATACACTTTAACACATTCACCTTAAGTCGAGCTTATAGCAGAGTTAACTTAACTCGTATTCCAGAAAATTTAAATGGAAAACTGTCAGTATTTTTAAAGTTTAAAAAAAATCCAAATTGCTTTTTTGGCCAAAGATTAGGGCGAAGACTGATTAGACAACCTGGAATCAGGGACCATAATAATTATTTCTTTTTACATAATAGTCAAATGATAATAGTTATTTTTTCGAGCAAAAATAACAGTTATTCATTGATTTTGATTTTTTCGAATAAAAATAACAGTCATTTTTATACCCTATACCACTACGTGGTTTGGGTATAATGACTTTGTGCTGCTGTTTGTAACAACCAAAAATATTTGACCTAGACCCATCTTTAATTATACCGATGGAATCAGAATCACTTTCTGAGTTGATTTAACAATGTCCGTCCGTCCGTCCGTCCGTCCGTCCGTCTGTGTGTCCATGTAAAGCTTGTAATCAAACTGCAGGTCGCAAATATGAATGTATTTTGATGAAATTTGGTACATAAGCTTTTATCGGCCATGGGATGAACGTTATTGAAATTGGTGGGAATCGGTCCATGTTCAGACCTAGCCCCATACAAATTACCCATATGAAATCGACATAAATTGCCATAAGATCCAAATTGTCATATAGATCTTACTCAAATTGGGTTTGTATGCGTTCATTACATCCATTAATGAGTAGTCCAAAAATGATCCCTTTGACCCCATATAGAGCTGCTTCCCGATCTTCACTTAAATCTATTAAAAAACAAAAATATTGCACTGATTCTTCTCAAATTTTGTTTGTATATATTTTTGCAAAATACAAGAGACTTTACCAAACATGATCAGGATCGGTCCATTTTTGGACCAAGTCCCTATATAGATATAGCATCCGATATGAACTTTTTCATATCTGCAGCCAAAAAAATTAATAAAAATCCCACTCAAATTTGGTTTTTGCTTATTTTCTATGTCCAGTTAGTTGGGCCTAAGAGATAGGGTCTCTAAACGCATGGAATAGGGTATCGTATAGTCGGTCTAGACCGACTATAATTTTACTTGTTTTATTTGTATTTTTTGATCAAATTTAAATTTTTTTATTTTTATTTTTTTAGAGAAAAAATAACAGTAATTTTTGATTTTTATTTTTTCCAGCAAAAATAACAGTTATTTTTTATTTTTATTTTTTCGAGCAAAAATAACAGTTATTTTTTTATTATTATTTTTTCCTAGCAAAAATTAAAGTTATTTTTTGATTTTTATTTTTTTTTTATCAAATTTAACAGTTATTTTTTTATTTTTATTTTTTAGAGAAAAAATAACAGTTATATTTAATTTTTAATTTTTTTTTGTGCAAAAATAACAGTTATTTTTTTATTTTTATTTTTTTTTAGCAAAAATAATAGTTATTTTTGATTTTTATTTTTTTGATTAAATTTAACAGTTATTTTTTTATTTTTTTAGAGAAAAAAATAACAGTTATTTTTGATTTTTATTTTTTCGAACAAAAACAACAGTTATTTTTTGATTTTTATTTTTTCCTAGCAAAAATAAAAGCTATTTTTTGATTTTTATTTTTTTTATCAAATTTAACAGTTATTTTTTTTATTTTTATTTTCTAGAGAAAAAATAACAGTTATTTTTTATTTTTATTTTTTTTTTTTAGCAAAAATAGCGGTTTTTTGATTTTTATTTTTTCCTAGCAAAAATGAAAGTTATTTTTTGATTTATATTATTTTTTTTTAATTTAACAGTTATTTTTATATATATATTTTTTAGAGAAAAAATAACAGTATATTTAATTTTTATTTTTTTGTGCAAAAATAACAGTTATTTTTTGATTTTTATTTTTTTTTTTTTGCAAAAATAATAGTTATTTTTGATTTTTATTTTTTTTTTTTGACTAAATTTAACAGTTATTTTTTTATTTTTATTTTTTTACAGAAAAAAATAACAGTTACTTTTGATTTTTAGTTTTTCGAGCAAAAACAACAGTTATTTTTTGATTTTTATTTTTTCCTAGCAAAAATAAAAGTTATTTTTTGATTTTTATTTTTTTTTTTTTATCAAATTTAACAGTTATTTTTTATATTTATTTTTTAGAGAAAAAATAACAGTTATAATTAATTTTTATTTCTTTTGTGCAATAATAACAGTTATTTTTCGATTTTTATTTTTTTTTTTAGCAAAAATAATAGTTATTTTTGATTTTTATTTTTTTGATTAAATTTAACAGTTATTTTTTTATTTTTTAGAGAAAAAATTAGAGTTATTTTTGATTTTTAATTTTTCGAGCAAAAAAAAAAAACAGTTATTTTTTGATTTTAATTTTTCCTAGCAAAAATAAAAGTTATTTTTTGATTTTTATTTTTTTTTTTATCAAATTTAACAGTTTTTTTTATAATTATTTTTTAGAGAAAAAATAACAGTTATTTTTGATTTTTATTTTTTCGGGCAAAAATAACCGATATCCTATACCATGGGTATAGAAAATAAGGATAAATAATAATAAATAATTTGATTGACATCTATAATATTAATAGGCTAGGCGATTTCTTGTGACTGATGTTTTGTTCTACTGTTTTATCCCGATTTTGCCGAAACGTATATTATTTGAAAGGTATTTCTTTTTAGCTATTCACCACATATACAGATTTTTAAAATTTTTCCATTATTTTGAGTAAATTGCATTTAAAGTTGCTACTTGCACATACATAAAATTATAAATATGCTATGTGTGTGTTTATTAAATTTGATAATGTGTTTGTTATTCAGTTTTTTTTCTTCATTCACAATAACAATAAAGCAAAAAAGTGTTGGTTTATGAATTGGCTAAGTTGAGAAATAAAGTTGCATAGAAATTGCACTCGAATTTCGAGCGCTGGCATCTGTTAGTTGTTATTAATTTTTTTGCCTTCGGATATGAAAAAGTTCATATCGGATACTATATTTAGATAGGGACTAGGTTGGAAATGGACCGATCCTGACCATATTTGATAAGGTGACTTATTTTTAGCAAAAACATATACAAACCAAATTTGAGAAAAATCTGTGCAATATTTTTGTTTTTTAATAGATTTAAGTGAAGACTGGGAATCATGTGGGGGATATGACTAAGAATTGTTCTTTCTATAGGGTTTAATTTTGGACTACTGATAAATGGATATAATAAACATACACAAACCCAATTTGAGAGATATCTATATGATAATTTCGATATTATGGCAATTTAAGTTGATCTCATAGAGGTTATTTGCATGAGGCTGAGGTCTGAACATGAACCGATTTTCACTAATTTCTACAGCACTTATCCTATGACCGATACTATATACTAAATTTCATCAAAATATACTCATATCTGCGACTTGATTGCAAGGTTTACATGGACACACAACGGACGGACAGACGGACATTGCTAAATCAACTGAGAAAGTGATTCTAAATCGATCGGTATAATAAAAGATGGGTTTAGGTAAAATATTTTTGACAGTTACAAACATCAGCATAAAGTGATTATGCCCTGACCAAATAGTGGTGTAGGATATAAAAAAGGTAAATGTAAAAACTGCTCTCTGTATTCAAGAATGTCATGAAAATGTACACAATAATGATATTAGCTCCACCTAGGTGTGAAATATCCAAAACAACTATGCAATTGCTGTCACCAAACATCCAAAGTTTTAAGGTGACAAATGTAACGTTTAACGTATAGAATAGGGGCGTAATTTTCTAGTCTTATTCCAGAAAAAGCTGTCAAATTACGTCAAAGTTGGGTGATGCAGTTCAATTTGTGGGTGAGATAAATATTTTCGAAATATTTACAATAAACTGTGAATACCCATAATGAATTTTTCTCGTTTTTTCTTTGTTTTTGTTTTATGTTTGCTCTGTGCTGTAGCTATTGCTCAACGGAATGACTATATAGCCATTTGTATGATAAATTCACGTTATGACTCTTTGGCGCAACAAGTTCAAGGAAATTACATGCACTGGGGCACATTTGTTAGTAAGGTGCACTCAAGCATGCTTTCGTAATCTTTGTTGTTAACAAAAGTCAAGAGGTTTCTGTGTTGTTGTTGTTTTTACTTTTATTTTAATTTTAAATTGCAACTGATAGCGTGCGAATTTATCGTGCTTTAGAGATTTATTACTTTATGTTCAATATTTTCCTATTTGGCTAGCTCTGCAATAAAGTGAATGTAGAAATGTCTATACATATATTTCGTTAATTGTGTGCTCTATTTTTGTCAAAAGTCTACATATTTATAGTTAAATATGTACACTCTTTTGCATATTTACATATTTATTTATATCTATGAATCTACATACAGTGAATTTTCTTGCTCTAGTTCTGGTTATAAATTTAATTAAATAAATGTATTCAATTCAAGTGAAATGTAAGAAAAATAAATTGGGTCAAGAACAACTATTTAAATCTTTACGTCACTGACGTTTTTTAAAATTATGACATAGAATACAGCTCAAATAATTTTAAAACGAAAGGGTGTTTTTTTGTTTAGATAGAGCTGATACTGCGCTCATTTTTTTTTGACATTTTTGATTGCTATGAATGAATGAGCCTACACACAGAAAATGGATTTGTTGTGGCAACAGAATTTGTTGCAAACCGAATTTTGATAGTCCCATGTACTATCACAATTATTCTATAATAATTACTAAATAATATTATCGAAATAATCGTAAGAAGTTTAGGGCAACTGATGTCTTAAGTAAATTTTATGACATGTACTCACCCCTGTTCTTGAAACCACTATCACAAAAAAAAAAACTCGTAAATGAAAAAATTCTTAAATCTACGAGTTTTTGGCTGTTCTCTAATTTCAATAAGAAATTTTTTTCTCGTTTTAATTCACATAGAAAAGGCTTTGTGAAATCAAAACAAATGCCCTTTTTTTCTACTAAGCAGGTCTTAAGAGATAAAAAAAACTAATTGATATTTAAACTCTAACATGTTTTTTATTGAACCTTGTCATTATTTTAAAAAATTAGACATTAATTTTATGAAAAAAAAAAACGATTTTAAAAAAACGTCTACATTTTGCGCTGATTTAAAAAAAAAAAAAATCGTAATAAGTGGTCGATGTTAATAAAACACACTTTTTGCGATGATGCTGTTCAATAACTATAATAAAAACTTTTTATTTACACAATCTATTTTCCATTATAATTTTTTCAATTATAACATAGATTCTTTATGCACTAATTATTGCAAATAAAGGAAATAAAAAATTTTTTTTCCATCAAATCACATATTTTTATTTTTTTGCATATGTTCGAAACAGTAGTGATGCCAGTCAAATCCAATTTATTTGAATATCGAAATTTTTTTGGTGATGCCTAACTTTTTAAAAATAGAAAAGTCATTTTTAATTGAATGAAATTGAAGAACAAAAACAATTAAATGAACAAATAAGTTGTTATTTTAAAAGAAAATATTTTTCTTTATACTTTTTCTATAAACTTAAGAAAAAACATGCACAAAATACTTAAAAGTTTTTTGTGAAACTGAATAAAGAACCATATGGCACCTCGGTTTCTAGCTAACATATGTTCTTAACTCAAACATATGGTTCTTAACTCAAACATATGTTTCCATTAAATAAATAAAAAAAGTGGTTTCAAGAAATCCAAAATTTCAATTTCATGTGATTTTAAATTCACTCTTATTCAAATAACAACGTTTCAAGAACAGGGCTGAGTCATACAATGGAATTTAGATTTTATTATTGGTGGTTACAGCCATTTATTGGGTTAGCCCAATGCATAACTACAGTAATTATAACTACAATTTAAAATAATTTTATATCTATAATATTAATAGGCTAGGCGATTTCTTGTGACTGATGTTATGTTCTACCGTTTTACCCCGATTTTGACCAAACGTATATTATTTGAAAGGCATTTCTTTTTACCCGTTTTTTAGATTTACAGATTTGTAAATTTTTTCCTTTATTTTAAGTAAATTGCATTTAAAGTTGCTACTAACACATACATAAAATTATACAATGCTATGTGTGTGTTTATTAAATTTGTTAATGTGTTTGTAATAAAAATGAGTTTGTTTTGTTGGTGTTAATTTGTGGATTGGCTATAATTGATTAGCACACTTTTAGGGTCTTTTTTTTAAATGAAAAAATAAAATTTGCTAGAATTTGCGCTCGAATTTCGAGGGCTGGAATCTGCTAGTATAATTTATTTCTTTTATAGTTATAAATTAAGGATTAATACGTATGTATGTGTGTATGCGTTTGTGTTAGAGACGATAGGAAAAATTATGCAGAAAAATTATGTTATAGGGAATATGAAAAACCTTAGAAAATAGTATGATTTTTTATAGATGTTGAAGTATCGAATTAAACTGTCATCATCACTAAAACCAACTTGTGGAGGTTTGGGTCCGCCAGCACGTTTGGCCATAATAATTTGATCAACCTTCAAGATTGTGTTGGCAGCATTAGCAGCATATTTCATAGTCCAGTATTTTGATTGGAAGAGCTCGAACACCTTAACGGTAGTGGCCTCAATAATTTTGAGCTTTTCAGCTTCAATACTGAAACCAATATTTTTACCTGACCCTCTTTATGAGCGACCACTTCAGTACCGTTGACATCATAAGTTTCAGCTAAAGTTTTATGTAATGCTTCTAAAGCAGTGGAAAATTGTCTATAGTTATACTGTTTCAAACCATGTTAACGGGCGTAACGTGAGAAACCTTTGAAGATATTGACAGCGTCATCGTTCATCATCGTTCAATTAATTATCGGTAGCACCGCGTATATCACAATGCTTTGTCACAATAACTTAATTCTTCCTGGCTGGGTGTGGTGATGCATGCAAAACAGTACCATTGACAGCTCTAACAAAATATCTGAAATCGAATTTGGAATTTATTTGTTAAAGAAATGTAAAATTGTACCTAAAACTTTGTCACCGCCAAACACAACTTTAGCGTCAAAACTCCAGAAAATTCTCCTCACAAGCCGAAAAATTTATTAACTCATCAGCGGATCTAATCAAGTTGGTACCCTTTGTCTCCATTTAAGTAATATCAACGGGACAGGAGAAGTTATCAATTTTAGCCTCTTCAGTTAAGGAAACATCACCTTTATCTGGCAAAATAACAGCACAGACTTTAGGAACTAAATACGTAAGGAAATCCTCTTGGCCCCATTGTTTGCACATAATGGAGGCGTTAAAGCATTCCTTCCTTGGGCAACATCAGGATAATCTTTAATTTATTGACATACCAATTTTGGCAGAATTTCTAAACCTGTTTCTAAAGCCTTCTTATAACAATCAGCTATATCCGAGGTAAAAGTTCGTCGGCTTTCTCGAGCAGAGAACCGGCAAATAGCACCACGAAATTGGCGCATCTTCAGCTTCAGCGTCTTGCCATGGCCATGATTGCCAAATTGCTTTTAAAGATGATTTATAATCATTTTGTTCATGCCATCTGGACCGTTGGCCGAGCGCATGATTTTGGCAAACTCTTTGCAGGCAGTAATATTACGATAAACTGTCTCTTACAAACCGCTATACGTACGGTCTCCTTCCTTCTTTATTTGGGCCATGCCTGGTGCTTGAGGTACAGATGGAGCCAAAATGGCTCAGATTTTTTGTCTACTTTTAACAATTAATAACCGAGAAAATGGAAACAACAAAAAAATTTTTTTTATTCTTCTTTCTTTATATTTAATTTTTAAAAAATGACAAATAAATTAAATTATTCGGTTGGTCTTATTATTTCATTACCAATAGAATTAGATCCATCAATTTCATTTCGGTTAAATCTACCAAACCTAGTTAAGTGATTGGTTTTCTTTTGTTACTACCGAATTAAATATTTCTAATTACTAATTTGTTTCTATTATACGTATTTACCGATAATTTTTTACAATAACTGTAAATACATTTTCGGTTTAAAATATATTGTGTTAACAAAATTGGATGTTGTAATCACCAATATTTAAGAACTAGTCATGTTATAATAAGTTTAATTTAGTTTCCTCGATTGAATTAGTTTAAGTATTTTCATAAAAACTTTGATTGGTAAATGGAACAAAATTTTTCTATTGGGGATACACAAATTTTCTGAGCATTATTATTATATGATAGATAACGAAAAAATCTATTGCATTTGAAAATTTTTATGAATTACAATAAAAATGATTATTCCCTGATCAAATTTTACGATTGCTAATGGAAATCCTACAAATTCTTTTTCTGTGTGTACCAAATTATCCAAATTTACTTTGAAAATCGTTCACTGATTAGCGTAACTTAAACACGACTTTGTGATTTTTATGGCGCACATAATCGTCCATCTGAGAAAGCCATCCGTCGAACTGTGGATAGACTTCATACCACATACTCTCTGAATGATGCAATAACAGCAACACGTCGAAAGAATGCGCGCTTTAAACGAAAATGTGGAAGAAAATCCAAATTTATCGATTCGTCGTCGGTCGCAGAAATTAGGGCTCTGTCCGTTCACTACGTGGATAATATTGCGCAAAGATCTTGGCTTATACCCGTATAAGATCAAGCTGGTGCAAGATTTCTTTTTTTTGTTAACCAACACTCAGGGGTTGCCCCCTTTAAATGCAGTGCATTATGCTGATTTCAGGAAAATAAGTTAAAGGAAGGAGGAGAGAGGGAGTAGTGTTTGTGGATATTTGACTTACATTTTATTAGATTGTAACTGTCAGGAAAAACTTGTGCGGGGAGTTTATTCCACATACGGCTAGTTCGACTGATAAACGAATTTTCTCTGTAATACGTTGTGCGATCAACTGGATAGTATACTACCAACGGATGTGATCTACTAGAGAAGCGGGTTGAGAGAACTGTAACTCGGGCACTTGGAATGAGTTCGCTAATCTCAGAAGAACATTTCCCATGGTAGTATCTACAGAACAGTGTTACACAACTCACATTTCGACAATGTTCCAACGAGTCAATAGAGTTGGATACCCTATTGTCATTCATGAGCATCAACGCCCTCCTTTGTACACGGTCCAGTAGCTCCAAAATAGACTTTGAAGCCCCTGCCCATATATGGGAGTTGTATTCCATTTTGGTATAGATTTTAAGGAGATCAGAAGGAGTTAAGTAATTTTTCCACCGTTTTAGAAAACCAGGACACTTGAATGCTTCTTTCGAGACTTGAAAAACATGTTCGTTCCAACGAATATAATATTGAATTCTCATGCCTAGAACATCAAGAGTATCCGATTCCTCAATACCTATACCCCCCATATATACAGATGACATTGTTGAATCCATGACCCTATGGGTCAACATATAAGTGCCCCGGTAGGTGAGGAAGTGCTCCGGTAGGTGAGTAGGTAGCGTATCATGCGGGGGTCGTGGGTTCAATTCCCACCAGAGGCTTTGGTCTGTCGCTGCAAAACTAGCCAAATCCGGCTAATTAGAAAAATTAGAATCTGCATACAAGCCACTCGGCTTCGCGGAACTAGGCTTAAAAAAAATTTCGAGGGCTGTGATCTGCTAGTATGAATAAATAGTTAAAATTAAAAAAAAAAATATACAACATTGAGTCTTCAGCGCATTAAAATCAACCCTATTCGCTTTACTCCACTCGGAGATTGTTAACAGGTCTTGATTAAGTGTGTCATTCATTGTCCGCCTTTTGCCCCCCTCCAAGAGGCTTGACCTACAATGAAAGGAAAATGAATGACAAATGCAGCTGTCATCTGCGAAAGAGTATATAGAACTAAAAGTTTGACCAAGAAGGTCGTTCAGAAAGATAAGGAAAAGAGAAGGAGAAAGAACGGAGTCTTGGGGTACCCCTGAATTAGATGAGAACCCATCAACAACAACACGTATTATGCGGTGTCTGAGAAAACTGGATATAAATCAAGAGAAGTCAGTACCGACCCCAAATGCAATAAGCTTAGATATCAGTGCACCATGCCACACGCGATCGAACGCCTTAGAAATATCTACAGCAACCACTTTACTTCCGCCAAAATTGTGAATATATCGAGTCCATCGATCAGAAAGAAGAGCTAACAGGTCTCCTGTGGAACGATTTCTACGGAAGCCATACTGTCGATGATATAGAAGTGAGTTGGCCTCTAGGTAGTTGACAAAATGGAAATTGATCATGCTCTTCATGACCTTTGAGAACGCAGAGCAGATTGCACTTGGATGGTAATTATCAAGGTTAGTAGCCTCACCCTTTTTAGGGGTTGGTTGGACATTAGCAACCTTCCAGCCAGAGGGAAAGACTTCCGCACGGTACCAAATGCTGAAAAGGTTTCTTATGTAATATCCTTTTCTAAAAAAGTTCCTCTGCATAAGAATGATTTGCTGAAAGAGTACCTTTTCCCAAGAAAGCATATTTTCTAAAAAAATCTTTTCAAAAAAGTACACGTTCTTAAAAAAGTAAAATTTTTAAATAAAGTACTTGTTATTAAAAAATTACAATTTCTTAAAAAAGAATCTTTCCTCAAAAAAGTAAATTTTCTTAAAAATTACCTTTTCATAAAAAGTAGAATTTTCTTCAAAAAGTACCTTTCCTTCAAAAATAACTTCTTCTTAAAAAAGTTTATATTCTTAGAAAGAACCTTTTCTTGAAAAAGTAAAAGTAAAAAGTAAATTTCCCCAAAAAAAACTATTTTCTTAAAAAAGTACGTTTTCTTAAAAATATTTACTTAACATAGTACTTCTTCTTAAAAAAGTAACCTTTTTTAAATACGCTGTCGTAAAAAGTAGCGCTTATCGAAAAAAGCTTCTTTTTAAGAAAAAAAACTTTTCTTAAAAAAGTACGCTTTATTAAATAAGTATCTTTATTAAAAAAAAAAATACCTTTTATTAGAAAGTACCTATTATTAAAAAGTACTTTTTCTTAAAATAACTAAAATAATAAAGCAAATTATCTTTTCTCAAAAAGTATCTTTTTCAAAAATTTCTTTTCTTACAAAAGCATCTTTTATTGAAAAAAAGTACCTTCCCTAAAAAATTACCTCTTTGTAAAAAGTACTTTTTTTATTAACAAATTACATTTTCTTAAGAAAGTGCCATTTCTTATAAAAGTACCTTTAAAAAAAAAAAAAACCTTTGTTTAAAAAGTGTCTTTTCTTAAAAAAGTACTTTTACTTAAAAATGTACCTTTTCTTACAAAAGTACCTCTTCTTACAAAAGCACCTTTTCTTACAAAAGTACCTTTTCTTACAAAAGTACCTTTTTTTACAAAAGTACCTTTTCTAACAAAGTATCTTTTCTTACAAAAGTACCCTTTCTTACAAAAGCACCCTTTCTTACAAAAGTACCTTTTTTACAAAAGTACCTTTTCTTACAAAAGTACATTTTCTTACAAAAGTACATTTTCTTACAAAAGTACATTTTCTTACAAAAGTACCTTTCCTTAAAAATTACCTTTTCTTACAAAAATACCTTTTCTTAAAAAGTAAAATTTTCTTTAAGATGTACGTTATCAGAAAAGGTACTTAAAAAGTATTTTGTTTGACACAGTATTTTTTTAAAGTACCTTTCCAAAAAAAGCGCTTTTTCTTAAAAAATTGCCTTTAAAAAAAAATACCTTTTCTTAAAAATTAATTTTTCTTACAAAGGTACCTTTTCCTAAGAAAGCAAGTTTTCTTAAAAAGTAAATTTTCTGAAAAAAGTACCGTTTCTTACATAGTATTCTTCTTAAGAACTAACTTTTCTTGAAAAAACACCTTTTCTTAAAAAAATAATCTTTTATTAAAAAAATATTTTATGTTAAAAAACTAGCTTTTTTTAAATATGTCTTCTTAATAAGTATCTTGCCTTACAAAAGTACATTTTCCTAACTAGCTTCGAAGAGCACTGTTTCAGCACCATTGCTGGTATACCATCCGGTTCCGCAGACTTATTAACGTTGGGATTTGAAAGAACCTTTTTAACTGCACGTGATTGAAAGAATATTTTAGGCATAGTACAAGATAACCTTCCAAATTCGGGCAGTGGTTGATCGCTATCCGATTGGGCTCTAGAGCAGTTGGAAACTGACCCGATGTTTCTCGCAAAATTGTGTTCAGCGCTGAGGGGCTTTTTTGGCTTAAAGGGGTTGCTAACAAAAAAATTTACGTATTCGGAGTGAAACCAATCCGCGGAATTACATCCAGTGGTGGCATCATCGGACCTTATTTCTTCACAAATGAAACCAGAGCTCGCGTTACGGTCAATGGAGATCGTTACCGCATCATGATCATTGATTTTTTATTTGACAATATGGATGACATTGATCCGGGCGAGGATGGCACTATTGCCATGCGGCGACCGCAACCATCGACTTATTGAAATCAAAATTTGCTGATAAGTTGAGTTGTATAAATGGCCCTGTCAATTGGCCTCCAAAGTCGTGCGACTTGACACCTCTTGATTATTTCCTATGGGGCTACGTGAAGTCGCTGATTTATGCTGATAAACCAGCCACAATTGATAAACCAGCCACAATTGGAAGCCAACATTCGTGTTATTTGAAAAAGTGGCCCAAAATCGGACGTCCAAAATGCGGATCGTCAAGAACAGCCGCTGTGGCCATAAGTCTAAAATCATTTTCAAATGTTAGTGTATTGTATTGATCTTTCGAGTAACAAATTTTTTTTTAAAATAAAATTTAATTTGTTTTGTAATTTCTCAAAACTTCAAGTTCTATCGGGCCACCCTTTACTTATGAATTACACGAGGGCAATATTTTCTATCCAGCAGAAAAATTAATAAAACAATAATAATGAGATAATAATAATAATTTGAGCAATAATATATTATATTATATTGCCACTGACTTCAGAGGGCCCTTTTAAATATGAATTATCATTTCCGTTTCGAGAATTTTTTTCTAACTGCCCCTTTGAACGCTACACTTTTTTACACACTTTTTGTACGCTAAAAGTTTTTAGTTCAATCAAATGGTTTTCAATACATTTAATGAGAATTTATTTTTTGCTGAAGAAATATTATTTTTTTTTAACTTTTTCAATAGTTATTCAAAACATATTACTGTACTTGACCTATTTTTTCGATATCGTTTGCTTAATTCAGTTTTTTAGTGTTGAACTACATAAAACATATTTTTAACTTCATTTCCGTTTTGTATTTGCTTATTTTGCAATTTCAAAAAATATTTTTATTCATTCTTTTATTTTTTTTTTTTTTTCATAAAATGTTTGTTGAAATACAATTTTATTTCAATTCAAATTAACAGATGTTTATAAACACTGAAATAAAATTCTATTTTGAATCAAATTATTAAATGTTTATAAACATTGCTGAGATTTCAAAAAGAAAAAAAAATATAAATAAAACCAAAAACAAAACAAAAATAATTTATTTTTAGTTTGGTTTAAATTTGGTTAGTAAATAAAAACGATTTGTTGTTGTTGTTAAATAATAAATATTTTGAGTGTATTAATATTTTTATAAACGACTCGCAATAATCTACCGGTGTTTGAACTGTTTATTCTAATATTTCCACAAGCACAATTAAAAACAGACTGCGTAAAAATAATTTGTTTGCGAATTGCCAGAAAAAAACCACACTTGTCTATAAAAAAACAGAACGAAGTATTTAAAATTTGCTAAAGGTCATTTAAAAAACCTTAGAATTGGTGAAGAAATATTCTTTTTATGAATGAATCAAAGTTCAATCGTTTCAGATCAGATGGAAAAAGGTATGTAAATGTAATCCAAACACAGAAATTAATCGTATGCATACATTAAAAACTGTGAAGCATGGGGGAGAAAGCTACTCCTAGTATGATGTTGGTGAGTTTCTGTGTTATAACCATACATTCACAATGATTATGCAAAACAACAACCACAATCGTACAACTATGACAAAAAAATTCAAAATTAAGAATAAAAACAACGGTAACAAGAACAACATAGAAAAATAATATTTTGTCAAGACTTTTTTTACTTTTTCATTGATATCTCGGGATCTATTGAACCAATTTTGATAATTTTGAATAGCAAACTTCTCAGGATGTTAATATACCATTTTCACTACGAGTAAGCATCCGAACTGACCTATTGAGAGCGTGATCGAGAATTGTACAGACGGACAGACGGACATCGCCATATCAACTCGGCTTGTTTTAAGGATATATATATTTTATATGGTCCACATTTTCCTTGCAATTTTGCATACTAGTGTGGAGGTTATAATAAAAAAATCAGAAACATAAATTTTTTTAAAATTTTATTTTAAAAATTTAATAAAATAAAAATTCGACTATGAGGGCGAAATCGAGTAAAATCCATCCAAATGACAATTATTGGTACACAAGTACAATTGAGGGACGATGCTCAATCATTGGACCTCATTTCCATTTTATTCTCCATCAGTGGCCATAATTCCTTATCCGTAATGTAGTAAAAGCATTGTAATAATTTCAATTTTGCGAATAAAAAAAAATTATGATCGAAAATTATTCATAACGAATGAGCATACTTGATTTAAAGAAAATCGGTAGACATAATATCAAAAAAATTATCGGTCTTAGTCTGGAAATACTCTATTAAATGATGGAAATTATATGAAAATTCGTCTCTCCAGAAATAAATGACAGCAGTTCAAATAAAATTTACTCACAAATTTTGTTCCTCCGTCCATTCAACATAAATATTCTCTTGTCATCTCAAAATGCTTGCTATTAGAGTTATAGATTAATAAAACTATAAACAGATAATTTTTTATATTTGAGTGTTTTATTCAGGGTTTTATACAGCACCACTGTTCCGTTCGTACCGCATCCTTAAAACAACTTGAGTCGATATAGCAATGTCCGTCCGTCCGTCTGTCTGTAAAATCCACGCTCATTCACAAAATAAACCATTTATCTGGGTAAAGTTATGATACTATTATTTGTCATTATTTCGAGCAGGTTGCTATTGAAAATGGGGTAAATCGGGCATCATATTGCCAGGATATGTGGAAAAATATGAAGACACCCCAAAAAAATTTTAATAATTCAGTGTGTTTGTTGTAGTAATTTAGTATTAAGGCTTTCAAATTGTTTACCTATTAAAATATATTGTTTACATTTGTTATAAATAGTGGAATAAGTCCAAATAAAACCTGTGTGGAGAGTATCAAAGATTCGTCACAGGCGAATTTAACACTCTAACTTGTTTTTTTTTCAAAACCTATTATTTTAAGAACCCTCTTAAAGAGAAATCTTAGCTGTAGAGAACAATTTAGGTCATAAGGCACCGATACAGTTTTCCGAACATCCACTCCAATAATTTTTTAACCATTTTTTAAACTTTGAAATTTTTGTGACGCACAAATTATCTTTTTCCTTCTTTAAAATGCCTGAAAATCTATGCGCTATACCTCTTGCGAGAACCTAACTCTAGCTGTATTATTCTAGGAAATAGCCTTTAATGAGTTGCATTGATAAAAGAAGTAAAAAAATATATAAATATATATAAATAATTATTCTATTAAAATAATCTTATATGTGACCTTCTCCGAGAAAAGGGACCTAGTGTGTCAAAAAACGGGTTGTGTCAAAAACGGTGGATTCTGGTAACTAAAAGGGTGTAGAAGCGTTAAATGCGTTTGAGGAAAGTTCTGCTTGCACAATCAACTTTACATTATGCAACACGTAAGTTAACGTACAGATTTTATTACAATCAGGCATGTCACAGAATAAAATCGAAATCGATTTGATTCCGTATTGCCAAATCGATCGGTTTCGTTTTAGCTTCTTCAGAAATTTGTCGCTTTTATTAAATCGAAAAAAAAATGAAAAATATATTTTTGTGTATTAAATATGGCAACGTAACGAAAAATACACAACTGATTGTTGGAAAGAAAAAGAATATAAAGCGAAATTTTAAGATTGTGTTGTGTTAAATAAATAAAATAAATAAATAAAAATATAAAAATGCCCGGCATATCCATTGTTGCAGTAGTAGAGGAACGAAACCAACATTCAGTTGAAAAATCTTTAGATGGTGGGCCAAAAGAATTTAATTTTCCTGTCAGGTCTTCCCAATGACTCTCCACAACAGCCCGATCTCCCTTCACAAACCCCCTAGCTATATCCTGATGGCACTCCATATATTCAAGGAAAATTTTCTCTTGTGCCGAACTGCGATGTTTTCCCCTTTAATAATAAAAAAACTGAAAAATTTTAAAAATAAATTTTCTAATACATGTTTACTCAGTAGTTTTTCTTTTTCGTTTGTTTTGCTTCGCCATTTTGCTGTCAGCGTTGTATTTTGTTAGAAAAAACAAATATTTTGCTCTAAACAAAATGTGGTTTGTATGAAATAAAAAGGTGGCAATAATTAGTTTACGACGTTTTGTATTTTTCGTCATCTAAAAATCATTTTCTTTTAAATTGGTAATAAAATTCATTTTAAAGATTGAAATGTCTATATTTTGCTAAAATAAATAAACCAATAGTTTTTTTTATTAATTTTAAGTTGTTCTGGATAGTTTTTTGGTATCTATGCCAGTTAGAATATCAATTCCACTTAAGAAATTAAAAGTGGTTTCATATCGATAACATTTGTCGGTTTACGTTTTCTGAAGAAGCCAAATACGGTTTCAATTCCACTTTCGATCGGAATTTGTTTCTGTGACATGCCTGAATAATTGCATAACACATACCCTATGTCGAATTGTGAATTGCCAAAAATTTGAATACCTTTAGGTGCCATACAAGGTGGCCTTTATTTCTGTGTTTTCAACAAATATTTATAATGACATAAACTTAATGAATTAAATAGATTAAAAAACATTGAAAGAAATAAATTGAATGATAAAATAAAATTTCCTAGAATTTGCACTCGAATTTCGAGGGCTGGGCTCTGCTAGTATATTTATTATTTTTGATGATCATACCTGAAATAATAATTACGTATATTCTAAACGTAACCGGAACAAAATTTTTTGTTATCAACATTTGTTTTCGTCCGTGATTCGTAAAAGTGAATTGTGTAAAACGTTTTGTGACAATCACTTATACATTTTTAATTTGAATCAGTAAAATAATCACATTTTCGGTCCATAATCTACAATGCAATGTATTACACTCGAAAATAAAAATTGTTTAACAGCAGTGTCAAGAGCACAATCCCACAAAAATTTAATAAGGATCAAGAAATCAGTGTGTTTCCATACGACAACTGATTAAATAACTTAAGTGCAAAAAAAAAAAACAAATAACCATTAACGTTAATCGAAAGTATTTAAACTTAATAAGTCAGTACGTATACAAAACGCTTCCAATTTAATTTGATTAAATACTAATCAAATAAATAGTAAATTTGCACTTCTCACGACAACAACCGGTTGTTATAAATTAAATAAAACTGGTCGCCTTAAGTGTTTAGAAATCGATTTATTCCAATTTCCATTACAAGTTTAATATTTGCAATATTAATATTGATCCAATGCAAAAGAAGTTTTTATATCAAAAAGTGTTATCTGTAATTTTCAGTAAAATAAATTTTTGTTTTCAAACTCTTCTTCTCTCATAAAATTGTCAGCAGATTTTTTTCTTAATATATGTACATATGTTGTAGTAAACCGATCAATAAATATTTTTAAATATAATGAATAAATTGTTGTTCTTCGCTCTCGTCAAGGAATTGTTTTGAATTATCCCTCATTATACAAAACATTTGAATTAAAACCAGTAAGGGCCGTTGATTGTAAATATTTTTAATAATGGCTGGAGAAATTCATTATCACAAATTATTTGTTAGCAATAAATATTGTCATTAATGTCAAATGAATATTTATTTATTTTATGTATGCAAATGAAATCTTTTATACCCTCTACCTCTTTAAAATAAATATTTCAAATGAGAGTATAAGCATATAATCACACCTTTCGGGAATAACAAAAATACCCAAAATTACAACGGACAACGTCATTGGCAAAAATTGTAAATTTTGTGTATATTCTTCCCTTCCCTTTTGCAATGTTTTCTACAAGACTTCTGCTTTTATTTGTTAAAAATGGGAATTCCATACTTTTTTCTCCAAATATCTAATTAATATTTAATGAATAATATAAAATTGATTTTTTTTTTAAATAATATATTTTCTGTTTATAGTATTGGTATTCACCACAGCGGTATTGTAAAAATTTGGCAACATTTGAGAGAGAATGAGAATTGATTGATATAAATATATGAGAGACGCTGCAATTAAAAAAAATTATTTCAGAGCATAATCACACAAAAAATGTGAGCATAGGGTTTGGTCGAGAATGATAAAATAAAGATTATGCCATGCTTATGTTTTCCTGTTAAGGCCTGTATGCAGCTTGCTAAGGAATCAAAAACTTCATATAAAAAAACGCTTCAGATATGCTCAAGGAATTTTTCTGTCAAAAAATTTCTGTTGATAGTCTGTAGCTTTTTAAAAAAGTAGTATTGTTTTTACTACTTTTTTTTGACGTAAATTAAGTTAGGCAACCCAGGCTTTGAACAGGAATATCAAATTTTTCGTTCTTTCTGAACGGAATTTTGACAGGAGAGGTAAGCATAAGCAAAATGTAATATGCTAAAAAAAATTAAAAGTTATTTTTCAGTTGCAAACATGGAAAAACGAACAAAATTCGGCAAAGAAAAACAAGAAGCGGATGGGTAATTTTGATACTGAGCTCAAAAAGCGTTTAGCAGGCCAAATAAAGCAGAACCGAAGAATTGTTTTTTTTTTTTAAATTTCACAATTCTTAATAATTGACAGAAAACAGCTGATTGCTAGCGTTGCACTGAAAGGTACTTTTGTGCTTTTTTTTCTTTAAGAAATATATGAAAATTTTCTGTTAAGATTCCTTAAAAAGCTGCGTACAGCTCTTTATATGAGGTAAAAGTTCAATCGCAAGTGTTACCAATTCTGTTTTATGTATTACAATTATAATTTCTTGCGAAAAATTTATGTTTTATGTGATAGTAAAACGCAAACATGAAGTATACGGTGTCCAAATAGAAGCAAAGCAACTGTAAAAAACAAGTATAGAGACCTACTGATGGGTTAACCACTTAAGTGAAGGTGTGCTAAGTGAGGCATCAAATTCATTAATGGAAACGCTGATCTCTTGTGATGCAATATTTTGATCCAACTAATTGAATATAGAAAATAAGCATAAACCAAATTTGAGTGGCATTGTTATTAATTTTGTTCCCTTCGCATATGAAGAAGTTCATATCGGATGCTATATTTATATGGGGACTAGGTCATAAAAACGGAACGATCCTGACTATATTCATATGCATAGTCACGCATAGTCGCGCACGGTCACGGAGTGATCTAAATGTCATTTCCCCTCATCTGATCGATCTGAAACTTGGTCCACTTAGTCACTTAGTCACGCACAGTTAAGTATAGCCATGTATAGTCACGGAATGATTTGAAACCCATTTTCTCTTATCCGGTCGATTTGCAACTTGGTCGATAGACTTGCTGTGAAAAATGATTAACTTTGACATAGTCACGCACTGTCACGGAGAGATTAAAACCTAACTTCCCCTCATCTGATCGATCTGAAAGTTGGTCCATACACTTGCTGTAAAAAAAGATTAACTTTGACTTAGTCCCGGACAGTCACGGAGTGATCTAAATGTCATTTCCCCTCATCCGATCGATCTGAAACTTGGTCCATACACTTGATGTAAAAAAAGATTAACTTTGACTTAGTCACGCACAGTCACGTATAGTCATGCACAGTAACGGAGTGATTTGAAACCCATTTTCTCTTATTCGGTCGATTTGAAACTTGGTCAATAGACATGCTGTGAAAAAAGACTAACTTTGATATAGTCCGCACTGTCACGGAGAGATTAAAACCTCACTTCCCCTCATCTGATCGATCTGAAACTTGGTCCATCCACTTGCTGTGAAAAAAGATTAATTTTGACATAGTCACGCGCAAAGTCACGCACAGTCATGGAGTGATTTAAACCCCATTTCCCCTCATCCAATCAATCTGAAACTTGGTCCATAGACTTGTTGTGACCAAAGATTAATTTTAAAATAGTCACGTGAGTTAACGATGATGTTAACGATTAAATTAATTTAAAAAAAACGTGATTATTACCAATGTGATACTTTTATATTTTATAGCAATAAAACCATCAAACAAAGAAAAAAAAATAACAGTAAAATGCACTGAAAACATAAGACTTCAAAATTTTACGCATAAGGAAAGAAAGTGTTTTAATAAAAACTTTGTGTTTTTATGGGTTAGATATATAAAACTCTGGTTATAGGGCATTATATAGATGGCCTAGACCGATTATAAATTTCTGACTTATTTTTCTTGGTAAAGTTTATTTTCGTCTCAATTTTCTTTTCAATGATATTGTGGAGAATATTAAACGATTCATCAATTTTAATCATGGCAGAAAGTTTTTGTGAATACTTGAATATTTCCGGAAACAGGGTTAGGAATTAAACCCGTAAATCAAACACTTAAGGCTCTGCGCCATTACAAATAGATTTTTCATTAGAAATAATTTCCCAGCATACACCACTTTGCAGTTTTGTTATTCCGTTTGTAGTGCATCGAAAAATGTATTTTCGACTCCATAAAAGTGTATATTGTTCATACTTATAACAACTCGAATCGATACAACGATGTCTGTCTGTCCGTCTGTTTAAATTACGTTCGTTCACAAAATAAACCATTTACCCTGTATAAACTTAGGAATATATTGTTTCTCATAATTCTAAGAAAGTTGGTATTAAAAAATGTGTAAATCGGGCATCATTTGTCATGTGTGAATGGTGTAGTATGAATTTAATAAGAAGAGGACCGAAAGGGGGTAGTAAATTATACAACTGTGAGTTGCTATAATTGGGTTTTTTTTTGGCAGGATGAAAGAAAGGATAGAAATAATAAGGAGGGAGTTTTTAGTTAGGTGGGAAAAGAAGAAATAAAGATGGAGGCTGTTGTTGCCTAGGTGCGAAAAGTGAAATAAAGATGGATGCAGGTTTTAGTTTAGGAGGGAAAAAATCCGATAGCTGGAAGGTATAAAGAGAGGTGACTTCCAATGAAAAGGGTTTTTTTGTGTCTTTTGATTTTGATGAGAAAAGAAGTGAAGTGGCGCGGTTAAAAAAAAGAAAAAAATATATAAAGTTTAGTACCCGGAAAAAAAGAACGGACAATTCTTTAAAAAAAAACAAGTAAGAAAATTATAGTCGGTCTAGACCGACTATACGATACCCTATACCATGCATTTCGAAACCCTATCTCTTAGGCCCAACTAACTGGACATAGAAAATAAGCAAAAACCAAATTTGAAAAAATTTTGAAAAAGTTCATATCGGATGCTATATCTATATGGGGACTAGGTCCAAAAATGGACCGATCCTGACCATGGTTGGTAACGTCTCTTGTATTTTGCAAAAACATATACAAACAAAATTTGAGAAGAATCAGTGCAATATTTTTGTTTTTTAATAGATTTAAGTGAAGATCGGGAAGCAGCTCTATATGGGGTCAAAGGGATCATTTTTGGACTACTCATTAGTGGATGTAATGAACGCATACAAACCCAATTTGAGTAAGATCTATATGACAATTTGGATCTTATGGCAATTTATGTCGATTTCATATGGGTAATTTGTATGGGGGCTAGGTCTGAACATGGACCAATTCTCACCAATTTCAATAGCGTTCATCCCATGGCCGATAAAAGCTTATATGCCAAATTTCATCAAAATATATTCATATTTGCGACCTGCAGTTTGATTACAAGCTTTACATGGACACACAGACGGACGGACGGACGGACGGACATTGTTAAATCAACTCAGAAAGTGATTCTGATTCGATCGGTATAATTAAAGATGGGTCTAGGTCAAATATTTTTGGTTGTTACAAACAGCAGCACAAAGTCATTATACCCAAACCACATAGTGGTATAGGGTATAAAAAGGCAACAGCAGTGAAGCTGGGAAAAAGTAATAAAGCTATTTATTTTTTTTTGTGTGAACGCTAAAAGAAAATTTATAAAAAAGTGGAAGCTCTGAAAAGCTCAACAAGTCGTCTTCAGCCACCGTTGTCGAATCCATCGTGGGAGCTGCAGCCACTGCACCACCAAGCCAGGGGTGCGAGGTATAATTTATAAAGAAGGGGGAAGAAGGTTTTGGACCTAGAACGGCCAACACTTGTACGACCTGACGGACGGGATGTATGCTCTAAAAAGAGAAAATTTCTTTTCAGCCGTATGCAATTGAGTAAGTAAAATCTGATTTATACCTTAAAAAAAAAGGAGTTTTGGAGAAAGCATTTTCGGGTTACAGTTTTCCGGAGCAGTCCATCCCAGAGTATTTCGGGGTGTGCGCGTGAGATAGGGGTGAGCTCAGGCCTTCAATCGCCGGTGGAAAGGGGCATCTTGATGTTCCTCGGGAAGGGTTATAGCCATTAAAGTGTTTTCGGTCAAAATATAAAAAAAAGGTTTATACGAATACATGCGGAAAGGAGAAATTTAAGTAATTTATAATTAGTAAACGTACAGAAGTACTCACCCTGTGGACACAGTGACGGACGGACAAACCTTGAAAGCTCCTGCGGCTGCGGCGATGACGTCGAGCATGGAATAAAAAAATCAAAAGGGTAAGTGGATGATGTAAAATGTAGTGGAGATATTAGTAGGGCCCTCATGCACAAAAAGGAAAAGATTAAGGAGATAGGAAAGCGATGAGAGTTAATTGTGAGATGGTTAGTATTTTTTATATTCTATATTTTTTTTTTGTACAGTGGATTGTGGATGAGCCTGATTGGTGACCTAGCCCGCGACAATAGCTAGTCTGGCAGCACCATCTTTTCAAGCGATGCCAATCTTGTTATCCACAGGTGGCTAGACCACCGAAATTCACTGACACATTATGCCCAGATATGGATTAAAATATGGAGACACGTAAAAAATTCTAAAAGTCCGTGTGTACCCTCCCAGGTGGAGGGTATCAGAGATTTGACATAGCCGAATTTATTACTTTTATTTGGTTTGTATTAAAATTGAATGTTATGACCGTTTTATACTTCTACAAAAGATATAAAAATAAATAAATGAAATACTGAGATATCTACGATATGACTGAAATAATATTATAATAGTGATAATTTAATTTATTTCATTTGGAAATCTTCAGTTTAGTCATATGTACAGTAGGGTGGCCCTTAATAAAAAAAGTGTTAAAACTCTCGTTCTCACCACCTAGAGATATGCGAATGGCAATAAAACTGAGAAATACAAAGTTTTGGGTCAATCAAAAAAAAAAAAAATTAGAGGTGCCTCAACGCGACTGAAAATTTCGAGTGTGTTTACATGGCGAAATATGACTTTTTCAGATTTTAGGAAAATTTCGTTCTATAGTTTAATTTTTTCGACAAATTGTTATACGAATCGATATCAGTACTAAATTATCTTTATAATTTGACGTCATTAGCCCATTTGGACTTGGCGCCAACATAGGACCCCAAGCTAGTATAGAACGATTAATTAAAAAAATTCATATAATTTGCAAATACTGCTGAATTTTGAATAATTTTAACTCTAGGAGCACATAAGGGTAAGTTTTCGTAAAATATAGCACAATTTTATTTCCCAACCCAGTGTAAGGGTTTCATCTAGTTTAATGGAACAATTAATTTTTTTAAATATGCCAAAATTCATAGTTTTGCTTCGGCAAGGAATAGGTTAACATTGTTCGATTTATTCCAAATGTTTGGCACGGAAGAGTTGAACATTTGGTTATCATATTTTAAGCGTCACGTCTAAAAATTCAACAGCACTTACAAAATATATGATTTTTTGAAATAAATTGTCTTTCATTAGCTTGGGGTCATATGCGACCCCAAGTCCAAAAGGGTTAGGTTAGGTTAGGTTAGGTTAGATTGATAAGAGGAGCTATGTGTACACATAGCTCATATCCGTTATGTCTGGATATACACCTAAGCCAGTAGGTCGGCTTGTTGGGCGCTCTACATCTCTACTTTCCGGTTATCTACCCCTCTTACTAACTTAGAAATTCGGTTTCGTCAGCAAATTTTTGAGTATTTTCCAGCTTATCCCCCTTAGACCCGTCAGGCCTGGTAAGATGTCGTTGGATAGATATCTGACCCTTGTTCTCGCAAATGCAGGACAGTAACAGAAGTAGTGTTCTAGGGTTTCGTCATCCTCTCCGCAAGCTCTACAAACGGCTGATTCCGCCCGTCCTATACGGTATAGGTGAGCCCTCAGCTCAGAATGTCCAGTGAGGATGCCAATTACCCTACTAAGTTCTACCCTATTCAGATTCAGGATCTCCCTTGTTCTTGTTGCGTTGGGAGAACCCCATAATATCTTTGTAACCTTACCCACGTCATTCTCTTACCAAATTGATACATGTGAATTGGTCGCCCAGTCTGCCAGTTCGAATTTGAGAGACTTGAAAGGTATTGGGTTTTCTAAATTTACTCTTTCCAGGAGAGAGCCCTTCCTGGCCAGTTTGTCAGCAATCTCATTTCCCATTATACCACTGTGTCCTGGGATCCAAACGATTTCAAGTCTGCCACTTCTGGAGAAGTTTGAAATCTCCTCCTTACACTCGAGGATAGTCCTTGATCTAGTTTTGTCTGCGGATATCGCTCTGATAGCCGCTAGACTGTCCGTAAATATTTTCACGACTCCGGGAGTTGGGGAATCCCGTGCGTTAATATACCTAATACATTCCTTTATCGCCACCAATTCAGCCTGAAAGACGGAGTTGGGTCTGGAACGCGGAGGTATATCCCTGTGGAACGGTCCTCATCGTAGAAACCTATCCCAGTCTTACCATGCAGACTAGAGGCGTCCGTATAGTAATGTGACCCTGGAAGGTTCTGTAGAATATTCCCGTTCATCCAACTTTCCCTGTCTGGTACCCGTATTCTGCAGGGTATATCTGTTGACACTTCCGCGATTCTATCACAGCTAATATTCACTGTGTTGAGTCCCGGAATTTGGTCTAAAATAGTCTGGTGTCTGGTCATGTGGTCGGTGATATATTCCCCTGTTACCCTTAGTCGTAACATGGCCAGAGCTGCCTCATATTTAATTCTCATCTCGATTGGGTGTATAGATAGAATATTCTCTAAAGCCCTCGTAGATGTAGTCCTTATTGCACCACTGATTCCTATGCAACAGAGACGCTGTATCTTTTGGAGTGGTTTAATGTAACATTTCCTGTTCATTGATGTCCATATGACTATGGATGCGTAGGTTAGAATGGGTCTAACGACGCTTGTGTACAGCCAATATGTCATCTTCGGGTTTAAACCCCATTTTGAGCTTATAGCCCTTCCGCAGATGGCCCATACACGATGAGCCTTCGCGACCCTGCTCTCGATGTGGTTTTTCCAAGTAAGTTTTTTATCGAGAATCACCCCAAGGTATTTCACCGTCTGTGTGATTCTAATCGTTTTGCCCTGGAAGCGAGGTTCATCAAAGTCGATTATTTTCGTCTTCCTTCTAAAGAGGCATATTTCGGTTTTCTCTGGGTTCACATTCAAACCCCTCGGTTGTGCCCAGTCATATGCTATTTCGAGTGCATTCGATGCCCTCCTACATAAATCTCAGTATTGCTACGTCGTCTGCGGAGCAGACAGGTTGGAAACCCTTATTGGCTAGAATCCTTTGCAGACTGTTTATAGTGGTCACCCAGAGAAGGGGGATAAAAATGCCCCTTGAGGTATCCCACAACAAACCTTGTTTCTTATTTTAATGCCACCAACCTCGCAACTTATCCATCTATTCCCTAGCATGTGACTGATCCAGGCCTTAATATCCCGGTCAATGACCAAAAGGGTTAATGGTGTCATATTATTTTTTTCAGAAACCCTAGGCTATAATAAACATTTAAAAGTTGAAAACTGAAAAATTTTTGATACAAAGTATTTAGAAAGAGTACATTTACTGAATAATTCACAAAAAACTAATTTTTCTCGAAATCCGCACAAAAAATTCTTTGTAAAAAAAATTCTGGCACAGGAATTTACTAAAAAATTCACACAGTTAATCTCTAACATATATTTAATATAACTTTAAGGCGCCAGCTCCATTTCTTGAAATTTTGTTTAAGAAGATTTTTTAAAACTTAAGAAAGGAGTTTTCAAAATTTTATCAAAAAAATTGTCCAACTTTGATCTCATTTCGCAGTAGGTTAACAACGTGCTAATAAAACAATACTTTTTATCGTAGTACTGTAGGTATAGAGACCGAAAAAATTATGGCTTTAATCAATTTGTTAAAGGTGAAGAAATGTTCATCACATTTCATGACCTATAGTTTTTTGGTAAAAGTGGTCTGGGGCATTTGTTATTTCTTGGCGAGTTTTGTTCGATTTTGAAGATGTATGGCTTTTTGAAAAGATAATTTAGTAATCGATTCATATAACAACATATCAAAAAGTTGAACCGTAGAGCGAAATTTTGGTAAAATCTGAAAAGTCATATTTTCCCCATATAAACACACTTGAAATTTTCAGTCGCGTTGTGGCACCTCTAAATTTTTTTTGATTGACCCAAAACTTTGAATTTCTCAGTTTTTTTGCTATTCGCATATTTCTAGGGGGTGAGACTTTAAATTCGAACACTTTTTTCCCTGCATATAATGAAGGGCCACCCTAATGTACAGGTATATTTCATTAGACGAAAGGTAAACAAAAATTTTAAGAATCTTAAGATTGAAAATTTCTTAAATTCTTTCTATGTATTGATATCATTTAGGTATTCTGAAATTAATTTTTTTTAAATTTTATAGGACTTTTTGATTGAATTTTTTAAGGAAATTACTTATGACGTTTTTTTTCTGACAAAAAATGTCGCATTTTATTTACACTTGTTTTCAAAAAGTGTATTTTTTTATATGTACATTCTGAAATAAGAGCAACCTTATCTTATACATCAATTAAACGGTCTCAAAGTCGAGCCCTCATAAGTCAGGTCATAGTGTGAGAAAAATTCCCCTTTTTCCCATTTTTTGAATATATTCACCCAATGACTTCAAAGAGGATAATAATCCACAGTTTTTTGCATTTTATGAACAATGCACTTTGAGACCTTTCGATTTATGTATAAGATAAGATATGTATATGATATAAGATTTATGTATCAGAATATATAAAAAAACAGGTAGGAAAATTATAGTCGGTTTAGACCGACTATACGATACCCTATACCATGCGTTTAGAGACCCTATCTCTCAGGCCCAACTAACTGGATCTAGATACTAATCATAAACCAAATTTGAGTGGGATTTTTATTAATTTTTTTGGCTGCAGATATGAAAAAGTTCATATCGGATGCTATATCTATATGGGGACTAGGCCCAAAAATGGACCGATCCTGACCATGTTTGGTAAAGTCTCTTGTATTTTGCAAAAATATATACAAACAAAATTTGAAAAGAATCAGTGCAATATTTTTGTTTTTTGATAGATTTAAGTGAAGATCGGGAAGCAGCTCTATATGGGGCCTTTGACTAAGAGTTGTCCAATTGGGATCATTTTTGGACTACTGATTAATGGATGTAATAAATTCATACAAACCCAATTTGACCAAGATTTACATGATAATTTGGATCTTATGGCAATTTATGTCGATTTCATAGGGGTCATTTGTATGGGGGCTAGGTCTGAACATGAACCGATTCCCACCAATTTCAATAGCGTTCATCCTATGGCCGATAAAAGCTTACGTACCAAATTTCATCAAAATATATTCATAGTTCCGACCTGTAGTTTGATTACAAGCTTTACATGGACACACAGACGGACGGACGGACGGACGGACATCGTTAAATCGAATCAGATAGTGATTCCGATTCGATCGGTATAATAAAAGATGGGTCTAGGTCAAATCCTTTTGGTAGTTACAAACAGCAGCACAAAGCCATTATACCCAAACCACATAGTGGTATAGGGTATAAATACACTTTTCGAAAAAAGACCAAGACCGTCCGTCCGTCCGTCTGTGTGTCCATGTAAACCTTGTAATCAAACTGCAGGTCGCAAATATGAATATATTTTGATAAAATTTGGTATATAAGCTTTTATCGGCCATGGGATGAACGCTATTGAAATTGGTGAGAATCGGTCCATGTTCAGACCTAGCCCCCATACAAATTACCCCTATGAAATCGACATAAATTGCCATAAGATCCAAATTGTCATATAGATCTTACTCAAACTGGGTTTGTATGCGTTCATTACATCCATTAATGAGTAGTCCAAAAATGATACCTTTGGCTCCATATAGAGCTCCTTCCCGAACTTCACTTAAATCTATCAAAAAAACAAAAATATTGCACTGATTCTTCTCAAATTTTGTTTGTATATATATTTTTGCAAAATACAAGAGACTTTACCAAATATAATCAGGATCTGTCAATTTTTGGACCTAGTCCCCATATAGATATAGCATCCGATATGAACTTTTTCATATCTGCAGCCAAAAAAATTAATAAAAATCCCACTCAAATTTGGTTTTTGCTTATTTTCTATGTCCAGTTAGTTGCGTCTCTAAACGCATGATATAGGGTATCATATAGTGGGTCTAGATCGACTATAATTTTTTACTTGTTTTTATCAGAAAAGAAAACGGCATTAGTTTGTTTTCTTTTAAAAAAATAACATATACATAACATAGATACTTTTCAATTAATAAAATCATTATTAAACTTGATTATATTCTCCCTATCAATAGTTATAATAAATAAATAAATTTTTGTAAATTTGTTTTCTCTATAGAATAATTTTCATGTCTGGAATGGGTTAATTTTCGTAATGTTAATTAAAATTCAAAGTTGATGACCTAAGTCAAAAATTCTGTCTACGTACTAAATGTGGCCTTGCATTTCATAGGTTCTCTTTTTGTTTTCTTATTAAAAACATGAATTGACATATTTATTTATTTATATTATTTAAATTTTTTGCTTTTGATTAGGAAATAAAAAAAACTCTCAAATGGAATATTAGTTGGAATTTACCTTCAGCATAACCAGTTGAAGGTTGTTTTATAGTCAATCAGTAAAAAATTTTGAACCACATAAAAACACACGCACACACACATCCATCGATATTAAAGAGCACAACTGTTCTAGAGCAGACTCTGAATATCTGCTGTGGAATTTAATAAGTCGTTCTTATATTTGAGTTTGAGTTGTGTTTAGTTCTAGTTTAAGAACAGGTAAGCCTCGATTAATGTAATTTCTTGTTTAACAATTTTGATTGTGGTTTCAATGGTGTCATTGTTTGGGATACAGTTAGTTATAGAGTCGTTTTAGTTCTAGTAGACCCTAATACATTTTTATGGTTTTTATTTCTCAAGTTGGACCTATTGTAATCTGTATATGAATATAAAAGTGAAAGTCTGTGTGTTTGAAGTTCAGAGCAGGCTACACCTTTGGACCGATCCGCTCGAAATTTTTACAGCATCTAAATGTGACTATAGAAAGTGGGCGTGCCACCTCCCACACAAAGTGAATTTTTAGTATCAAATATCTGAAGTAACATGAGAGCAAAAGTCCTAAAACTTGGTATGAGTACATCTATTATAAAGGGTCCGCCAAATTACCTTTTTTTTTTGAAAATGCTATAAAAAAAAACTACTGAATATTATCTCATTTTTCTTCTTTTATTTGAAAGCACAATCCTTCCGGTTAATAATGGAAAATAATTTCATTCAAATGGCTGCCTCGGCTGGCCATGCAGTAGCCTACACGATCGGTCCAATTTTTAAGCACATTATCGATTGTGTGCAGCTGTATTTCACCAATGGCTTCACGAATATTGTCCTTTAAAGCGTCAATTGTCTCTGGCTTGTTGGCGTAACACTTATCTTTGAGGGCACCCCACAAATAATAGCCCAACGGTGTCAAATCGCAGCTCCGAGATGGCCAAACAACATCAGCTCTGCGGCTGATAATGCGATCTTCAAAAACAGTGCGCTAAACATCGAGTGTAGCTTCGGCTGTGTGGCACGTAGCGCCGTCCTGTTGAAACCAAATGTTGCCAATATCCTTCTCTTCAATTTTTGTGAACAAAAATTCGTTCAACATGGCCCGATAACGATCGCCATTGACTGTAACGGCCACTCCTTGCTCATTTTCGAAGAAAAATGGCCTAATTATGCATCTGGACCAAAATCCGCACCAAACAGTGACTCGTTTTGGGTGTATCGGCTTTTCAATGTATGCGTGCGGGTTTTCTGTGCCCCAAATGCGACAATTTTGCTTGTTTACATACTCGCCAAGATCAAAATGAGCTTCATCTGAAAAGATGATTTTTTTTAAGCAAAATCGGCATCTTCTGTAAGTCGATCACAGGCCCACTTAGCGATGCGAAAAGGCATTGGATGGTCAGTTGGCTTCAACTCCTGAACCAATTGGACTTTGTATGGCGTCATACCAAGGTCTTTATGCAAAAATTCGTCTCAATGATGCCTCCGAAATGTTCAATTCTTGAGAACGACGGTGAATTGATGTTGATGGCGCTTCACGCACACTTTCTGCCACAGCAGCAATATTCTCGGGTGTACGCACTGTTTTTGGCTTTTCACGCTTTGGTTTATCGATGAGGATGCCAGTTTCTTTCACTTTTTTCACAAGATAACGAACATACGGAGCTGACGGTGCTTCTCTTCTTCCAAAATCCGTACGCAATTTTCGCACACATTCTGCAACATTACCATGATTTTCAAAGTAATGTCGCAATATTTCCCAGCGTTGTTCAAGCGTATACACAACCATATTCGTTCAGCGGAAGGATAAAACTAATTATCTGTCAAATCAGACATGAGCTAAGTGTTACCATTCACAAAATAAGCACTAGTTGAAAAAAAAAGGCTTAGATGGCGGACCCTTTATTAATAGGCAAGGCGATTTCTTGTGACCGAAGACACTTCGTCAGCTTTTCCCCGGCCTTGACCAAACATACCTCATTTGAAAGGTATATCTTTTTAGCTGTCCACCAGATTTACAGATTTTTACATTTTTTAAATTATTTTTGGAGTAAAATGCATTTAAAGTTGCTAATAACAAATACCTAAAATTATACAATGCTGTGTGCGTGTATACTAAATTTGTTAATGTGTTTGCAAAAATTATATATGAAAAGCCCTATGTTGAACTGGAAAATAATTTTTTATATAATTATTGGTTATTGGTTTGTGTCTAAAACGTGTAAGTATGGTGCACAGCTAAAAAGCAATACCTTTCAAATGAGGTATGTTTGGTCAAAGCCGGGGTAAAACTGACAAAGTTACATCGGTCACAAAAAATCGCCTTGCCTATTAATATAATAGATAACGCAATCGAATTTCATTATAATAATTGCATATTACACCCCCTGTGTTGAATTGTGAATTGTGAATAGCATACCTTTAGGTGGCAGAAAACATTGAAATAAAGAAATTGAATAAAACATTTTTTTCTACAATTCGCACTCGAATTTCGAGGGCTGGGCTCAGCTAGTAAGTTGTTAATGTGAGTAGTTGTGCAAAAATTAGCAGGACCGGGCTAGTGGGAGTGAAACTCCCCATACAAAGCAAATATTTTATACCATATACATATCTGTAGTACGATAATAGTGAAGGCCTTGAATAACATATATATCCATAAATTTTGGTAAATCGTAGCGAAGCACTACTAGTATATTTATATTTTTTCTATTTGTGTCGTGCATTAGAATTTACATGTACAGACAGAAGGACAGTCGTCACTTAATCGATTCAAAAAGTTAAGATTTAAGGACGGCTCAAAGACGTTAGCAATTGAATTTGATGAAAATCAGTTCATTTTATATCTTAGCCTACATACAAATGATCCATATGATTAGTTTGATTTAAGTTTCGCTTAGAGCCCTGATAATCTTGGACCAATAATATTGACAAAGTATGTCTTTATTAACCAATAAATTAAAGGTCTAAAAATTTGTAATTTGGGATCAGTTTTAGTTATGTTAAAAAAAATTTTAAAATTTTATGTACGAGAGTAGTACCAGAGCAACCCGGCCTGACGTATAGATGGCAGTAGTAGTTGAAAAAAGTGGCAACCTTATAAGACATATGTTTTAAGTTCCAAGCCGCCACGTTGTTTAGAATCTTTTTTTGGAGCCATCAAAAGTGAACGATTTAAATGAATTTGTAAACATGTAAAAAAATTGTCCACCGTTATTAAATTCAATACTTCATCCGAAAGGTCTGAGTTCAATCAATATTAAAGCCGAGCTAAATTGTACTTTTGGTGAGTTTGATTCTTCGTTTACGACTATAAAATATTGATTGGCAAAGTACGAACTGCCAAGACGAATACCGTAGTGGTCGACCAATTAGAGGCTACGCCAGAAACAGTTAAAAAAAAATCCACAGAATGGAATTGGATGATCAAATGGTTGGCAAACGGTTGCAGCGTTTGTTCACAATAGAACAAAAATAGCATCGTGAAGATGTTTCAATAGAGTGTTTGGCGAATTTTCCCAACAATAAAGCCGAGTTTTTGTCTCGATTCGTAACCATGGATGAGACGTGGGTCCGCCCCTTCCCACCTGAGACAAAGGAACAATCAAAACAGTAGACTGTAATGGTAAAATCGTGTCCAAAGAATATTTTTGTAACTATCAAAAATATTTGACCTCAACCCATCTTTTATAACGATCGACTCCGTCAGTCTGTCTGTGTGTCCATGTAAACTTTGTAATCAAACTACAGGTCGCAAATCTGACTATATTTTGATGAAATTTAGTACATAAGCTTCCATCGGATATAGAATAAAGGCTGTTGAAATTGGTGAAAATCGATTTAAATTGCCATAAGTTCCAAATTATCATATAGATCTCGGACAAAGTGGGTTTGCATAAGTTTATTACATAAATTTATCAGTAGTCCAAAAATAAGCCCTGTAGGACAATTCTTATAATAGCTCCCGTATGAAGCTGATTCCAGATCTTCACTTAAATCTATCGAAAAAAAAAACACAAATATTGCACAGATTTTTCTCAAATTTGGTTTGTATATGTTATTGCAAAAAATAAAGGACCTTACGAAATATAGTCAGGATCGGTCCATTTTTTTGACCTAGTGCTCATATATATATAGCATCCGATATGAAGCTTTTCATATCCGAAGACAAAAAAATTAATAAAAATTCCACTCAAATTTGGTTTATGCTTATTTTCTATACATAATAAGTTGGACCTAAGAGTTAGGCTCTCTAATAGGTCTATTATACTAACTTATTGAAGAGGTTAAGTAATGAAATTAAGGAGAAAAGCCCGTATTTGGCGAAAATGAAAGTGTTCATCAAGTTCATCAAGACAATACACTATTTCACACAACCACAATTGCGATGACCAAAATCCATTAATTAAAATTTGCCAGATTTAGAACCCTCGGATTACTTTTTATTTCCAAACTTGTAAAATTGACTCGCTGGTAAAATATTTGCCAACACTGAAGAGGTGAAGTCTGCGGTTGATGGCTATTTTAAGGAGCTAGACAATTCTTGCTATGAACAGGGTATCGAAGCTATTGTGTATCGCTGGAAAAAGTGTAGCGAGCTAAATGGAGATTATGTTGAGAAATAAAGAAATATGTTCCCAAGTTGTTTGTGTTTTCTTTAAAAGGTCGGGTTATTCTGGGACCACCCTCGTATATATATATATATACATTTATATCTTCGAGCTCAAGGTCTAGATTTTTGTACCCTATACCAGTCTGTGTTCGGGGTATAGAGATTGATGCTGATGTTTACAAATACCAAAAACTTTGACTTATACCTTTTATTTTGCCGATCGACTCCGAATTATTTTCCGTTCGTCCATCTGCCTGTCTATAATCGAATATGGTTTACAAGCTTTTAGCAGGCAAAGACCAATTGCTATTGATATCGGTCCGAAACCTAGCCCTATGAGATCAACTTAAGTTGCCAGATTATCATATAGAAATCGTACAAATTTGGTTTATTCCAAAAATAAATTCTGCAAAACCATTTCTAGTCACAGGTCCCATTTAAAACTGCCTCCTGATCTTCACTTAAATCTATAAAAAATAAGTGACTTTACCAATTATGATCCAGAGCGGTTAAGTTTTTGAACTAGTCCCATACAAAAAATGGCATCGGATATGAATAAATTTGGTTTATGCATATTTTCTAAAAACTCAAAATAGGTTGTCGTTAAAATAAACTGAATATCTATAATATTAATAGGCTGAGAAATTTTTTGTTACCGATGTTTTGTTCTACCATTTTATCCCGATTTTGACCAAGCGTATATTATTTGAAAAGTATTTCTTTTTAGCTGTTCACCAGATTTGCAGATTTTTAAATTTTTTCCTTAATTTTAAGTAAATTGCATTTAAAGTTGCTACTAACACATACATAAAATTATACATATGCTATGTGTGTGTTTATTAAATTTGTTAATGTGTTTGTTAATGAGTTTGTTATTCACAATAATAATAAACAAAAAAAGTGTTGGTTTGTGAATTGGCTAAGTTCAAAAATAAAGTTGCCTAGAAATTGCACTCGTATTTCGAGCGCTGGAATCTGCCAGTATATATAAAACACTTTTAAAAACTGGACTATCCTTTTTTCTATCGAATCCAAAGTATTTTTTTATTTATTTTCTAATAAAAAAAAAAAATACAAAACAATATCTGACAAAGTTGCAAAAATATTTAAAACATCGTTTTTATTTACTGACAGAATTTTTTACTATTTTTTATATGTATGCGACCTGGTCTATGAAAAGGAGGCGAAAACAAGTTATCGAGAAAACAGGTAAAAACGGGTAAAAATGAAAATGTTAAAGTTAAAAATTGACACCTAAAAATTTGACACGTAAGTTCCCTCTTCATAGACCAGGTCACATATAAAAAGCAAAATTACAACAATGCTTATAAACATCTGTTGTAACAACATGTTGTGTTCGTCAGCATTCAAATTCATAAATTAAATTTAAGTAAAATTGTACCTAAGCAAACGTTTTAAGAAAAAATAATATTTTTTGATATTGAAGAAAAAACAAGCAAGATAATTATAGTCGGTCTAGACCGACTATACGAGACCCTAACTCTTAGGCCCAACTAACTGTATATAGAAAATAAGCACAAACCAAATTTGAGTGGGATTTTTATAAATTTTTTGGCTGCAGATATGAAAAAGTTCATATCGGATGCTATATCTTTATGGGGACTAGGTCCAAAAATGGACCGATCCTGTTCTTGTTTGGTAAAGTCTCTTGTAGTTTGCAAAAATATATACAAACAAAATTTGAGAAGAATCAATGCAATATTTTTGTTTTTTGATAGATTTAAGTGAAGATCGGGAAGCAGCTCTATATGGGGCCTATGAGTAAGAGTTGTCACATAGGGACCATTTTTGGACTACTCAATTTTGGATGTAATAAATGCATACAAACCCAATTTGAGTAAGATCTATATGACAATTTGCATCTTATGGCAATTTATGTCGATTTCATAGGGGCTATGTATGGGGGCTAGGTCTGAACATGGACCGATTCTCACAAATTTCAATAGCGTTCATCCTATGGCCAGTAAAAGCTTAAATATCAAATTTCATCAAAATATATTCATATTTGATTACAGATTTACATGGACACACAGGCGGACGGACGGACGGACATCGTTAAATCGAATCATATAGTGATTCTGATTCGATCGGTTTAATAAAAGATGGGTCTAGGCCAAGTATTTTTGGTAGTTACAAACAGCAGCACAAAGTCATTATACCCAAACCACATAGTGGTATAGGGTATAAAAAAACTGCTGAACGGAAAATATAGTTAAAAAACATATCATGTAGTTCAAATTTAAATAACTGATATAAACAAACAACACTGAAAATAATACGTTAAGTAGAGTAATTTGTTTTGAATAACTATTGAAAACGTTAAAATAAATATTTCTTCGTTAAACAATTGAATTTTCATTCGAAATTAAATGTATTGAAAACTGTTTGCTTGAACAACAAACTGTAAAAATTGTGATATATACATATGTATGTACTCGTATGTATCCATAGTATAGGGATCATGCAATCAGTCTAGACCGGCTATAATTTTCTTATTTGTTGAAACTGTTTTCTTTAATTTTTCAATTTTCCCTATTCACCTTCAGACAAGATCTTCAACGATATGTAAACAAACATCAATAATAAATAATAAAAAAAAAACTCGAGACAACAAAATACTAACATTACAGATTTACATAAAATGCTTAAAAAACTATTTTGGTTGGGACACAACCATCCCTTGTTTCGCTCTTCGATGAATAGCGCAAATTATAGTCGGTCTAGACCGACTATACGATACCCTATACCATGCGTTCAGATACCCTATCTCTCAGGCCCAACTAACTGGATATAGAAAATAGGCATAAACCAAATTTGAGTGGGATTTTTATTAATTTTTTCGGCTGCAGATATGAAAAAGTTCATATCGGATGCTATATCTATATGGGGACTAGGCCCAAAAATGGACTGATCCTGAGCATGTTTGGTAAAGTCTCTTGTATTTCGCAAAAATATATACAAACAAAATTTGAGAAGAATCAGTGCAAATTTTTGTTTTTTGATAGATTTAAGTGAAGATCGGGAAGCAGCTCTATATGGGGCCTATGACTAAGAGTTGTCCAATAGGGATCATTTTTAGACTACTGATTAATGGATGTAATATATACATACAAACCCACATTGACTAAGATTTGTATAATTTGGATCTTATGGCAATATATGTTGATTTCATAGGGGTCATTTGTATGGGGGCTAGGTCTGAACATGGACCGATTCTCACCAATTTCAATAGCGTTCATCCCATGGCCGATAAAAGATTAAATACCAAATTTCGTCAAAATATATTCATATTTGCGACCTGCAGTTTGATTACAAGCTTTACATGGACACACAGACGGACGGACGGACATCGTTAAATCGAATCAGATAGTGATTCTGATTCGATCGGTATAATTAAACATGGGTGTAGGTCAAATATTTTTGGTTGTTACAAACAGCAGCACAAAGTCATTATACCCAAACCACATAGTGGTATAGGGTATAAAAATCATGTGTAAACACCTAGTAATTAAAGATGGTTTTGTGGCACTTTTTTAAAATCAAACAGAAAGCGTCATCTATGTATCAGTTGCAGGGGCTCTGCTAATATAAAAATATTTATTATTATTTCAACTTGTTAATTTTTAATTTTTTATTTTTCGTTTTTCATTTTTCATTTTTTATTTTCCATTTTTTATTTTTAATTTTTCATTTTTTATTTTTCAATTTTCATTTTTAATTTTTCATTTTCGTTTTTCTTATTTCATATTTCATTTTCCATTTTTTATTTTTCATTTTTTGTTTTTCATTTAAAATTTTTGATTTTTTATTTTGTCATTTTTTGTTTTTAATTTTTTATTTTTCATTTTCTATTTTTCATTTTTTATTTTTCAATTTTTTTTTCATTTCTCATTTTCATTTTCATTTTTATTTTTCATTTTTCATTTTCCATTTTCCCTTCTTCATTTTTCATTTTTGATTTTTCATTTTTTATTTTTCATTTCTCATTTTTCATTTTTTATTTTTCATTTTCATTTTTTATTTTTCATTTTTCATTTTTGATTTTTCATTTTTTATTTTTCATTTCTCATTTTTTATTTTTCATTTTTATTTTTCATTTTCCATTTTCCCTTTTTCATTTTTCATTTTTGATTTTTCATTTTTTATCTTTCATTTCTCATTTTTCATTTTTTATTTTTCATTTTCATTTTTTATTTTTCATTTTTCATTTTTCATTTTTGATTTTTCATTTTTTATTTTTCTTATTTCAAAACGTTTTTATAATGCTATTCGGTCCCTCATTTTGTATCCAAACACTTCCTAATGAAATCGTCCCTTCATTTTTTCTCCAAACACTTTCCAATGAATTGTCCCTCCATTTTATCTCCAAACACTTCCTTTTTACTGTAATTTGTTTATTTTTTATTTTCATTTATTTTTTATTTATGTTTGATTAGCATTAATATTAAAGGCAGTGAGTGATAATTGTGTTATTTATATGGAATAAATTAAAACGTTAAGAAAACTTCTAAATGATTGAGGAATGTTTATAAAAAGTGAAGAAATATACTGCAGAAAACAGAGACAAAAAGTTATTACATGTCATAATATTTTCACCAATGTAATCTTAAGTCACACCGATATAGTCTTACGTCTTACATCTTACATCTTACGCTGTTTTTGTGATTGTATTGTGAAATAGATTTTTACCCCCTGCGCGTATAGATGTTTACACATCAAAAACGAAAGGCCGAATAATATTTTTAATACAAATAAATTTTACTTGTATTTGCTTCGGCATCAATTTATTTGAGTTTATCGAGTGTTGCCTGTATTTATTTATTCCTACTTGGTAGGGGTAAATAGACTTATGTGCTGCGTAAACTTGAAATTCTGCGTATTATTCATAATTTTTTTTTTTTTTCACAATAAACAATATTTTTTTTTTTTGGGTTTTTATGTCTTTTGTTGTTTGTGATATTATTTTTTATTTTTTATTTTTTTTGGTTTAAGCCTCTAAATTGTTGCTGACTGTATTGACAACTTAAACAAAACCAAAACAAAAAAATGTGTTAACACGTTTGGCATCGACAATTTTCATACTTCACTTTTTATTTGGAAGTTGTTATATAGACCTAGTAAATAGTTGGGAAGTAAGCCCCTCTCTCATATTATTATTGTATTTTAAACATTTCTAGAAAACTCGAAGACGATCTGATGATAGATTTAGATGGGACTTATGGAAGTAGTTGGACAAATTTTTAATGTCGAACATAGATCTTAAAAATGTTAATTTACAGATTCAATTAAAAAATTATTTCAATTCGGATTTATATAGAAAATTATAAATTTAAATTTAAAGGCTTATTTATCATTCCGTTTGTAATGCATCGAAAAATGCATTTGTAACCCCAAAAAGTAGGTGTGTATATTATTGATCATTATAACAATTCGAGTCTATGTAGCAATGACCGTCTGTCCGTCTGTCTGTTAAAATCACGCTCAATCACAAAATAAGCCATTTGCCCGGCTAAAGTCTAAGAATATTGGTTGCCATTATTTTGAGCAGGTTGGTATTGAAAATGGTGTAAATCAGGCATTATTTTACTGAGATACGTCCACAAAGATGAAGAAGACACCTCTAAGAAGTTTTAAAAATTTAGTGTGTTTGTTGTAATAATTTAGTATTAAAATTGTCAAATTATCGAATTGCTCCTAGTTAAAATATGTTGTTTTCCTTTCTTATAACTAGTACAAATAGTCCAGATATTAATGTAAACGTAAAATCGATGTGGAGGGTACCAAAGATTCGGCCGAATTTAACAACTATTACTTGTTTTTTAATCAAAATATTTTTGCATTAACTGAAATTATTATTTAAAAATTATAAATTAATTTCAGTTTAATTTAATCAAAACAATTAAAAATTTTATTGAATCTGACAGGCAAAAATTATATATAAATGAGATAGAAGTTAACGAGACCAATAACAAAAACAAAAATCGAAAATGTGTTTTAAAAGTGGATTATATTACTACAAATCCTCATCTGTAACCAAAACCAATAGATAATTCGTGGTTAGGCAAAAAATCAATGTTTATGTACTTTTGAGCATGAAACTAATGAGAATTAAAACA
The DNA here is from genome assembly GCA_963682025.1 of Cordilura impudica. Taxonomy (NCBI): domain Eukaryota; kingdom Metazoa; phylum Arthropoda; class Insecta; order Diptera; family Scathophagidae; genus Cordilura; species Cordilura impudica. The sequence continues at coordinate 31,127,971 of OY821518.1, read as the reverse complement.
AAACTCAATATGTTTTTATTTTGACCTTTTAATTTTTAAATAAATTAAATAAGTGATCAGGCTCGAGGTCTGTGCTTATTTCCTGATGATGCTTGCCGACGGTAGGCGAAATATTGAAAATAAAATAAAATAAAAATAAGGTATTATAAACACAGACCTCGAGCCTGATCACTTATTTAATTTATTAAAACAAAACTTTGAAACAAATGTGTTTGTTTTTAATAAATTGATTGAACTAAAACATTACGGCCTAAGCCGCTCGTTTTATACGAAAGAGTATTAAATATAAACAACTGAAGCTTACAAGTCCCTGATAGACACAGTAATGTCGCTCACTTAATTCATGTTCCTATGGAATTCATTCCCGAATTCAATGAACATTCAACGAAAGATTTATCTGCTCACAATTTGAGTCTAGTGAATTAAATGTTATAAATTAATGGAATACTAGCAGAACCCAGCCCTCGAAATTCGAGGGCAAATTCTAGAAAATTTAGCTTTTTTATTCAATTTCTCTCTTTAATTATTTTATGCCACCTTAAGGTATGCTATTCACAATTCACAATTCAAATTCGAAATTCGATTGCGTTATCTATTATATTAATAGGCAAGGCGATTTCTTGTGACCTCATTTGAAAGGTATTTCTTTTTAGCTGTCCACCAGATTTACACGTTTTGGACATAAACCAAAACAAATAATTATGGCCAAAATTATTTTTCAATTCAAGGCAGGGCTTTTCATATACAGTTTTTGCAAACACATTAACAAATTTAATAAACACACACACTGCATTGTATAAATTTATGTAGGTGTTTGTAGCAACTTTAAATGCATTTTACTCCAAAAATATTTAAAAATTTAAAAATATATAAATCTGGTGGACAGCTGAAAAGAAATACTTTTCAAATGAGGTATGTTTGGTCAAAGTCGGGGTAAAACTGACAAAGTTACATCGGTCACAAGAAATTGCTTTGCCTATTAATATAATGGATGTCTTTAAGAGCCTTCACTGAAAGCAAATTTCTGTATAGACCTAATTGAAAATTAATTATATTGGTGACTGAAGTAAATATTTTAGTTTTTTAGAAAATTAAAAATTTCAGTCTTTAAGTTAAAGGGAAGTTAGCGCAAAGTTAAGCCTTCTAGGGGGCTAAAGTTATTCTTCAAGTGGTCTTAATTTCTTTAGGGACTTAAATTAAATTTTCAGTCTGTTAGGGAATTATGTTAAAAGTTGAGTATTTTATGGACTAAAGGGCGAATAATGCCATCTTTAAGTGGTCTTAAATGAAATGTGAAGTATTTCAGAGACTTAAGTGAAAAATTTAGTTTTAATTCCTTTCGTAAGAGAAAATTTAAGTCTTTTGCAGACTTATTTGAAAAGTTAAGTTTTTTTAATGGATTAAAGTCTAAAAATTAAAACTTAAGGTGGACCTTAGTAAAAAGTTATATTTGAAAGGGCTAAATTTAAAAGCGTTACGTTTTTTTAATGGATTAAAGTCCAAAAATTAAAACTTACGGTGGACCTTAGTAAAAAGTTAATATTTTAAAGGGCTAAATTTAAAAGCTGAGTTGCTTAGAGACTTCAGAGAAAATTTAAGTCTCTAAGTAGATATAAGGACGTGTTAATTTCTTCCGGGACTTAAGTGAAAATTTAAGGCAAAATTTAATTATTTACAGCCTAAACTCAAAAAGTTAAGTCTTTAGTTAGATTTAATAATTTCAAGGACTTAAGTTAAGTATTTTAAGAATTGAACTGAATTTCAATTCCAAAAATTTAGCCTTTTTGGAACTAAAGAGATAAGTGCCTGTTCGAGGCAAATGACAACTTACGTCATAAGTGAAATGTTGTCTTCAGGAGAACTTAAGTACAAAATTTCAAGGAATATTGAATAAATTCAAGGAACTTTTAAGGAGTTGGACAACATTTTTTGAATGTTATAGAGCGCAAAATTTTGGCTATAGGAGGTAATCTCCGAAACTTTTAATTCGATTTTAAAAGTTCTTGCAATAGTATTTAGAATGGACCTTCAGGCTGCACATAGACTCTATTTTTGATATATAAACTGGGCGTGGTACCTCTCATACAAAGGGAGTTTTGAATATCAAATATCTAGAGTACTATACAAGCCAGAGTAACGAAACTTTGTGTATGTCTGTAGGCCAAATAGCTTGAGTAGTCGTGCTTAAAATGGGCAGCATCACAATAGTGAGCATGGTAGCTCCTATACAAAGTAAATATTTATCTTCATATGTTTCGAATATTATGATAACAAGAGTCTTTGTACTTTGTGTGAGTTGATTGCAAAATAATGTGAGTAGTCGTGTAAAAATGGCTGCGATTGGACCAGTGGGTGGTAGTTCTGTAAACTTTTATGTATGTAGGAGGGGGAAAAAATGGACGCTTTCAAACAAGTAGGTGTGGTAACATCATATCTGGACTAATATGGTTGTGAGAGTTTGAGGCTTTGTGAGGCAAATTTATGATATTAATAGGTAAGGCGATTTCTTGTGACCGATAATTTGTTAAACTACTTTCTCCCGATTTTGACCAAACGTATCTTATTTGAAAGGTATTTCGTTTTAGCTGTCCACCAGATTTACAGATTTACATCGTCTGGGACATTTTTTTGAAGTAAAATGCATTTAAAATTGCTACTAACACATACATAAAATTATACAATGCTATGTGTTAATTTGTTAATGTGTTTGCAAAAAAAATGAGTTTGTTTTCTTCATTCACAATAATAATTGAGTTGAGTTGCAAACTAATTTTGGACATAAACCATTCACAATAATAATTGTGTTGTATTGAAAAATAATTTTGGACATAAAACAATAACGCAATCGATATTTAAAAAGTGAATTGTCTTATAAAACAATTCTTTAAATGAAAAAATTAAATTTCCTAGAATTTGTACTCGAATTTCGAGGGTTGGAATCTGCTGGTAAGTCATTAATGCGCTGGGCGGCTCAAACCAGCGGGCACGGTACCTGCAATATAAAGTAAAGTATCTAGAGTGCTATGATACAGAGAGTCTTGCTGTGAGTTATAAAGTTATTAATGCTTTTAGGCACGTCAAAGATAGGTGCGATAAGACTGCGGGGGCGCCATCTCCTATACAAAGTAAATTTTAATATTTGGATTATGTTTGATTAGTTGTTTATATGAGTTGTCAACCCAAAATTGGGTGCTATCGGTTCAATAAGGGTGGCACCTTCCATACGAAGTTAATACAAAATATTATACTTTTGGAATTCTAGGTCAGAGAGAGTCGAAACATCCGCTACTGGATTTACTAGTATTTAAAAAAATCAGTAAATTGATTATTTTATGTTTCGATCAACCATTTGATTCTCTGTCATTCAATGAATTCCTGAAATTTTATTTTCTTTCTTAAAGAAAATCCGTTAATGCACTAAATAATTGAATTCGATTTTTAAGAAATTCATTCAAAATAAAATTCAGCTTATGTCAGTCCGCCGACATAAAAACGAAAAAGAAGAAATTTTCAAGCAAAGACGGCGTAAATTGAACAACATTTTTTAAAATCGTATTTACTATATGTAGGGTATTCATCGAAGATAATCACTATTATTTCAAATCACTTTCGATTTCGTTAACCAGTACAAAATGCACTTGTTACATATTTGTATTTGAAGGAGAATACCTTCCCCACTACATTTGTTATTAACACTTTAGATGTGTGCCGTCTACAATAGGTCTAGTCCGGTTATCGTGCGTTGAGCTGTTATGCATTTACTTTGTTTCCGCAGTTTTCAACGCAACGACTACCGGCTAAGACGTCGTTTTTTTTAATTTTTGCTCAAATCAATTTATCAAAGATTTCAAGCGACACAACGGCGGTGTGTTTTATAAGTTTTTGTTACCGAACTATAGAGAAAAAAAAAGAAAAGATTTAATTTCTAATCGTAATAAATGGAGTGATTCCAACAAAAGAAAAATACTACAGTGAGACGTGTAGCAGTTTAGCAGTTCAAAACAAGTTATCTATTGTAATTAATTGATTGATTGATTGGTTATTTATATCGTTGAAGTGTCGGAAAAAATAGTCTAGAATTAAATGAATTTTATAACAAATGATTTGGAACACTATAGTCAAGTGTCAAGATTTGTTTTTTTTTTTTTCTTTTTATAAATAAAAACGTGTTATTATAAGAAATCTATAATAAAATATTATTCATACTAATAAGTGAAATTACACTTTTGTTACATTGTGTTTTTACACGCAATATGATAATTATAAACATTGTACACTAATTATAAATAAATAGCAAATTTCTTTTTTATTTAAAATAATTAAACCTTATTTAAATCGAAAATGAACTTTTAATTCGGATATGACACTTTAAATGACTTTTTAAAAACCGAAATTGAAAATGTAAATTGTTGTAAATACAATATCTGGAATAATCGCGTATTTTGTAAAATCTAAATTTTCAGGAGATCACAAGAAAAAATAACGTTAAATTTATTATATATAAAAGTTACGTTGATCTTTTGATAAAAATATTCAATTCCAATTTGATCCATGTTTTTCAAATAATTTTGACACAAAATATTGCTAAAAATTAAGCAATTTGAGATCAATAACTCAAAATCGCGGTTTAAGGGTTAAGTTGGACCATTTATTTTTTTTATGTGTAAAATTCTATACGCACAGGGGGTGAAAATCTATTTCACAATACAATCACAAAAACAGCGTAAGACGTACGACAAAATCGGTGTGACTTATGATTATATTAATAAAAAAAAATATGATATGTAATAGATAACCTTTTTGAAAATAAAAAAAAAAAAAATGAAAAATAAAAAATGAAAAATGAGAAATAAAAAATACAATATGAAAAATAAAAAATTAAAACTAAAAACTGAAAAATCAAAAATAAAACCGAAAAATGAAAAATAAAACATTAAAAATAAAATATGAAAAATGAAAAATTAAAAATGAGAAATAAAAAATAAAATATGAAAAATAAAAAATTAAAACTAAAAACTGAAAAATCAAAAATAAAACCGAAAAATGAAAAATAAAAAATGAAAAATAAAAAATGAAAAATGAAAAATAAAAAATGAAAGATGAAAAATGAAAAATAAAATGTGAAAACTAAAAAGAAAAATAAAAAATGAAAAATGAAAAACGAAAAACGAAAAGTTAAAAATAAAAATGAAAAAAAAAATTAAAACTAAAAAGTTAAAAATGAAAGATGAAAAATAAAAAATAAAGAACAAAATATGAAAAATAAAAAAATTAATATAAAAAAATACTAAAAACTGAAAAATAAAACCGAAAAATTAAAAATGAAAAATTAAAAATGAAAAACAAAAAATTAAAAATTAAAAATTAAAAATGAAAAATGAAAAGCGAAAAATTAAAAAAAAAAATTAAAAACAAAAAATGAAAAATAAAAATTTAAAATGAAAAATAAAAAATAAAAAAATGAAAAATAAAAATTTAAAATGAAAAATAAAAATTTAAAATGAAAACTGAAAAATAAAAAATTAAAAATTAAAAACGAAATATGAAAAATACAAAATCAAAAACGAAAAATAAAAAAATAAAAATTAAAAAAAAATTAAAACTAAAAAATGAAAAATAAACAAGTAAGAAAATTATAGTCGGTCTAGACTGACTATACGATACCCTATACCATGCGTTTAGAGACCCTATCTCTTAGGCCCAACTAACTGGATATAGAAAATAAGCATAAACTAAATTTGAGTGGGAGTTTTATTAATTTTTTTGGCTGCAGATATGAGAAAGTTTATATCGGATGCTATATCTATATGGGGACTAGGTTTAAAAATGGACCGATCCTGATCATGTTTGGTAAAGTCTCTTGTATTTTGCAAAAATATATTTGAGAAGAATCAGTGCAATATTTACTTTTTTGATAGATATAAGTGAAGATCGGGAAGCAGCTCTATATGGGGCCTATGACTAAGAGTTGTCCCGTAGGGATCATTTTTGGACTACTCATTAGTGGATGTAATGAACGCATAGATGCCCAATTTGAGTAAGATCTAAATGACAATTTGGATCTTATGGCAATTTATGTCGATTTCATATGGGTAATTTGTATGGGGGCTAGGTCTGAGCATGGACCGATTCTCACCAATTTCAATAGCGTTCATCCCATGGCCGATAAAAGCTCATATACCAAATTTCATCAAAATATGTTCATATTTGCGACCTGCAGTTTGATTACAAGGTTTACATGGACACACAGACGGACGGACGGACGGACGGACGGACATTGTTAAATCAACTCAGAAAGTGATTCTGATTCGATCGGTATAATTAAAGATGTGCTGCTGTTTGTAACAACCAAAAATATTTGACCTACACACATCTTTAATTATACCGATCGAATCAGAATCACTATCTGATTCGATTTAACGATGTCCGTCCGTCCGTACGTCCGTCCGTCCGTCTGTGTGTCCATGTAAAGCTTGTAATCAAACTGCAGGCCGCAGATATGAATATATTTTGATGAAATTTAGTATTTAACCTTTTATCGGCCATGGGATGAACGCTATTGAAATTGGTGAGAATCGGTCCATGTTCAGACCTAGCCCCCATACAAATGACCCCTATGAAATCAACATATATTGCCATAAGATCCATATTATCATACAGATCTTAGTCAAATTGGGTTTGTGTGTATATATTACATCCATTAATCAGTAGTCCAAAAATGATCCCTATTGGACAACTCTTAGTCATAGGCCCCATATAGAGCTGCTTCCCGATCTTCACCTAAATCTAACAAAAAAACAAAAATATTGCACTGATTCTTCTCAAATTTTGTTTGTTTATATATTTGCAAAATACAAGAGACTTTACCAAACATGGTCAGTATCGGTCCATTTTTGGTCAAATTTGGTTTATGCATATTTTCTATATCCAGTTAGTTGGGCCTGAGAGATAGGGTCTCTAAGCGCATGGTATAGGGTATCGTATAGTCGGTCTAAACCGACTATAATTTTCTTACTTGTTTTTTATTAATAATAATGAATTTTTAATCAATCCATCAATATATTCTTTGACTATGATAGTTGCATTTCGATCTGAATCATACTGAAAGCTCATGTATGTCGAAGTTGCGAATGACTTTTTTTGTCCTTTGGGACTTTTCTCTTCTATAAGATTCCAAAACCTCTTCAGTTTTTAGCTCTATGACCTGAAATGTTGAACTGAAGTTCGAAACTAAATCGATGTATTCTCCTGGCACGTATAGAGCTTTCGAACATTTTATTTATGACTCCAAAATCACGGCCATTTGGTAAAAAAGAATGACCACGTGTGGGAAAATACTGATAAACTTTTGCAAATATTTTAGAGTCAGTCAAAGCCAACATAAATTTTCAACAATGTGTTATTTTTATTTTGACCGTGGCAACCGTCGGAAAAAGATACAAATACTTAATATGTGGCCCAACAAACACACCTCATTGGCTCATTTGTTAGCAATGCCTCCGTGATACGTGTAAAATATTGAACTGATAAAGTTTTGTTGTAAAACTTGCTGGCACATCTTTTATGGATCATTATTTGAGCTTCTACCGAACGATTTGCATTTTCTGATAAGTTTGATTGGTTTATTTTTATTGATAGTTCTTCGCAAGTTATAGATGTGTCGACTTGAGGTCGACCAAATGTGAGGGAAAAGTTTTCATTAAAGTTGTGTAAGTAAAATTTGTACTTTACATCGAGATCTGGATATTTTTCGTTAAACATTGAATGCACTTATTTTGGCATCTAATTGTGTATCAAGATACTAAATGTCTTTTCCTGCGTAATGTGTCTTTTTCCTAGGAAAACAGAGGATCTATTCGTGTAGTTTTTGGCATATTTCAGGAGGCACTGTATTTCATCCCCTGTTATCTGTAGGGCTCTTCCCTTCATTAAGCAAATTACAAATTCTGCGAACTCTGTCTTCAGTAACTCCATGTAGGCTGATAAATGCTCTCTTGCAGACTCTAACTTTATCAGTTTGTTTTAAAACATGGAACCGAAAAGCATTTTGCCTCTGTGTAGAATTTCCTTTTCGAGGACGCCTCTGTTTTATATGTAACTTATCAATAAGTGATCGAAGAAATATAGTCTGCTCACTTCTGTTGAAAAGAAGTTAATTTTTGAAATGCAAAAGTCCATCTTGGTGGAAATTCGCAAAACATTCCTTCTTACATCTAGACCCCGATAAAAAAAATCAATGTGAGTCCGATCACATCTACCCCTTTTCCAATTGTATTTCAGAAAGTATCAAATATACTTCAGAAATTATCAAATATATTTCAGAAAATATCAAATGTAATTTAGAAATTATCAAATGTATTTCAGAAAATATCAACTGAATTTCAGAAAATGTCGATATTCAGAATAAAAACGTAGTTTATAATTGTTTCTATTAGTGATTTGGAGTCGCAGAAAATTTTTAGCAATATTTTGACTTATTTGTTATGCACCGGAAAATAAACTATCGAGGGCGGCCTTTTAATCGAAAGAAGATGAGAACTTCATTTGTTAATCAACTAAAATATAAACACCAGGATAGAATTTTGACCGATTTTGAAATCATCATTTTGAAAAGAAAATACGTTTAAATCGTCACCTAAATTGCAAAAGGCCGTAACTAACAAAAAGTTCAAAATTTACCTTTATATTTTATAGTTCCAAAATTTGATTATTAAGTTTAAAGTAGTTTTTGTTTTATGATGTTTTTTGCTTCTCCTGTAAAAAATAAAAAAATTAGTTACGGCCTTTTGCATTTTAGGTGACGATATGTAATTTACAAGAAATATTGGAAACCCAGTGTAATACTTAAAAAAATATATTTTTATATAGCGTTCTGGCTATTTTTCTGAGACTCAATTGATATTTTCTGAAATTCAATACATATTTTCTGAAATAAATTAAATAATTTCTGAAATACATTTGATGTTTTCTGAAATACATTTGATGTTTTCTGAAATACATTTGATATTTTCAGAAATACATTTTATGTCTTCTGGAATAAATTTGATGTTTTCTGAAATACAATAGATAATTGCTGAAACACATTTGCGGTTTTCTGAAATACATTTGATAATTTCTGAAATACAGTTAATGTTTTCTGAAATACAGTTGATATTTGCTGATATACATTTGATAATTTCGGAACTACATTTGATATTTTCCGAAATACATTTGATAATTTCGGAAACTCAATTGATATTTTCTGAAATTCAATTGATATTTTCTGAAATACAAATGATATTTTCTGAAAATCAATTGATGCTTTCTGAAATACAATTGATTGTTACTGAAAATAAATTGATGTTTTCTGAAATTCAATTGATACCTTCTGAAAGTCAATTGATGTTTTCTGAAATTCAATTGATACTTTCTGAAACACAATTGATATTTTCTGAAAATCAATTGATGTTTTATGAAATACAATTGATATTTTCTGAAACACAATTGATACTTTTTGAAATTCAGTTAATGTTTTCTGAAATACAATTGAAAAAGGTGTAGTAACTAAAAAAACACCTAAGTTTATTTTCGACTTCTTCACAGTTTTCCTAGTACTTAGCTTTTTAAACTCACAGCACACCTAGCGGTTCTGCTTACTAAAAAAGTTCAATAGCGAATATTAACTTGAATCTGAAAAAAATCAACTCTGTAAGTTTGTGAACATGTTAAGCTCACAGCACACCTACCGGTCAATAGCTTCAATATTTAAAATTAACAAAAAAGATTTGTGATTTTGCTAATCAGACAGTGAACTCGGCGGTTCTGCTTACTAAATACACCACTACACTTACATATACCACACACCGTTTTTCCCTTACGCTGTTTTTGTGATTGTATTGTGAAATTGGATTTATAACATGTTGCAAAAAAATTTGACTTAAAAGGTTTTTGAAATAACCGATTCAATTGTAATAGTTATCAAATAAAATAACAATAAAAAAAAACAAAATATTTTCTCAAATTTTCTTTGTATATGGTTTTGCAAAAAATAAGTGACCTTACCAAATATAATCAGGATCGGTTTATTTCTCAACCTAGGTCCCATATAAATATATCATCCGATATGAACTTTTTTATATCCGAAGCCAAAAAAATTAATAAAAACGCCACTCAAATTTGGTTTATGCTTATTTTCTATATCTAATTAGTTGGACCTAAGAGATAGGGTCACTAAACGCATGCTATAGGGTATCGTATAGTCGGTCTATACCGACTATAATTTTCTTGTTATAATTTTAATTATTTTTTTTTTGAGCGGAAATAAAAGTTGTTTTTAGTTTTTTTTCAGTCAGTGACTTTTATGATTACCGTTATAGATCTATATATATATATATATATGAGAATTTGCATTTAAAAGCAATTTAAGATAAACTCCTACGGTATATTTTTATGGAGTCTAGTTCTGAACATGCATCCATGTCTACCGATTTCTACACCAATTTCATGGACAACAAAAGTTTATATACCAAATTTCATCAAATATATATTTATAGTTTGACGAACGGATATAGTTAAATTGGTTCTGAATGGGTATAATAATAAGTGGTTATTTTTAGTAAATACAAACATCATCAAATATATATTTATAGTTTGACGAACGGATATAGTTAAATTGGTTCTGAATGGGTATAATAATAAGTGGTTATTTTTAGTAAATACAAAATCAGTGCAAACTCCCGCTGCCTTCTCCGCATAGTATTATAGGGTATAAAAGAATTGTATGATGTTGAAAAAACATATAATTCTGGTTTATCATCAGACCACTTATTTAACCAAAGATTCGCTCACGATGAAAATGATGTGTGATTCACACCAAAAAAGCCCAATCCTTTGTCAGTATTAATAATAATACTATCATGCAGAATTTGCAAAATTCATGGTGTAATTTTGATCCGACACTAGCGGATCACCAAATACTCTTTTATATTTTTGCAACTTTTAAAGCGAAATATGGATTTTCATAGCGCAAAAATTTTGTGAGAATATTTACAGAATTTATACCGTCCATACAAGTGTGCAGAGGGACCCAATAAAATATATATATTCTTGATTATTATAAGAATCGGAGTTGATATAGCGATGTCCTTCTGTCTGTCTGTGGAAATCACGATCACGACCTAAATCGGTTAGCTGGGTTGCGCATTTTTAGTGAAAATAATTCGTTGATATCTGAGCAGGTTGGTATTTAAAATCATTAAAAGCGGCTCAATAAATCCCGAGATTTCAATGAAAATGTAAAAACACTCTTGAAAAATATATGATTTTTTTGTTGTTTTTGTTATTTTTATTATTGTAAATTTTGTATTTTCTAGATGATAGCTATAATTGTTGTTGTTGTTGTTGTTGTGGGCATTTGCTTTTGTAGCATTTGTTCCGTGAGTGTATATGTATGATGATACTCCACGTGTCCAGAGGTCCAAGTCCAACAGAATTGTAACAGTACTCACCCCTAAAATTCGGTTATTAACTTTATTGAAATTCGATTGGCAATAAATTCGATGGCCACGATGAATCTGTTTTCTGTTTATATACATACACTCAAACCTCATTTTATGCGATTAATTTGATCCGGAAAAATCCGCATAAACCGAATTCGCATAAAATGATACACTAGTTCCATATAAAAACGAATGATTATTGCCTGAATTTAAAAAATTCGTATAAATTCAAAACAAAACATTAAAACCCAACAAAATCGCATAAAAAACTTGTTTAATTTTTTTTGTCCTTTTATCTGAAAAAGAAAATATTTCTAGCGCAACGACTTTTAAATGGTAAATATTATATTCATATGTACTTTGCTCACTTTTACAATAAAAAAACTAAATGGACTTTTAAACATTGTATCTATGGATATATTGCAATAACATTAAGGCCTAGTTAGCCACACGTTGTTAATTGCATCCGTACCGTAAATGTAACGTTGGCATTTGGTGCAGTTATAGAACGTAAAAAACGATGCATGTTGCTGTGTAAAATTAACAAAATTTTACCAGCTGTTCACAAATGTCACATACAAACGTAGCAAAAATCTATTTTCAACAAATTGGGACGTTCCGGTTACGTGACATTTGAATTCGGTAACTGCTCTAAATGCTTTTCATGTAACAGAAAAAAAAAAAACAGCTGAGACGTCTGCTTACGGTTACGTGTGGCTAACTAGGCCATTACACGTGTAAACAATTCTAACGTGCATAAGTGTTGCCATAATGACCCCAAAAAAATAAAAATTAAAAACCGCATAAATTCGATTCGCATAAAAAAAAAATTCGCATAAAACTAGGTGAACAGCTGAGATTCGAGTCGGCCGTATAAGTGATTTTGATGGAACCTTTAAGGTACATGGTTAATGACTTGTAGTGCGTGGGATTGGTGAGACTGAATTAGCGGGTACATAATATTAAAAAAAATCTAATGGAAACCATTGAACCTAGAGTTCTGATTTTTTTTTGATTGAAATTATACTAAAGTTAATAAAAAAAAAGATAATTTTTATGGTTCTAATCACTACTTATGACCCTTTTCTGGAAACAACTCTATTAGATAATTTATAGTGGTTTCTGTCAATTTTTTGGAACAGGCAGTCCATCTACGTTTAAAATCTTCTACATTTTGGGACACCATTTCTAAGCTCTGCAAAACCCTTTTCACAAGAGCCCAATATCTCTCCACTGATCTAAGTTTCGGACATACATACATGATACAAAAACTTGCTTCTCATGATACAAAAACCACGTTATTGTTCTTGTACCATTCAAGAGCTTTCTTACCGTGGTATTGGATTGCTAAATTGAACCAAAAATATTTTGACACATCGTGTTGGCTTATGAAAGGAAGTGCAAACAATCCTTTATATAAATAGAGGAAAAGAGCCCGTTGTAACAAATGACTTGCTTCTTTTGCCGCAACTGCATATTGTTTGTTATTCCAACAACTTTTTTGGAAATTTTTTCTTCAACATTTCCTCGAGCATGAGCAACATAACTGGGCTACTCTTCTAACGGATGTTCTTGGCCTTATAAACATTATGCAGACCGCTCTTTCTTCTCGAACTAATAGTTTCTAATAACAATGGATTAACTTATTTTTCAAAGATAACTTGGTATGTAAAATAAAAAAATCATGTAAGTCCGATCACAGGTGAGATGTTTAAGCATCTAGTAATTAAAGATTTTTTTTATGGCACTATTTTTAAATCAAACAGAAAGCGTCATCTATGTATCACTTAAAGCAATAATTTTTTTGTTTTTTGTTTTTTGTTTCTCATTTTTCATTTTTTATTTTTTATTTTTCATTTTTCATTTTTCATTTTTAATTTTTCATTTTTCATTTTTCATTTTTATTTTTAATTTTTAATTTTTCATTTTTCATGTTTCATTTTTCATTTTTCATTTTTCATTTTTCATTTTTCATTTTTCATTTTTCATTTTTCATTTTTCATTTTTCATGTTTCATTTTTCATTTTTCATTTTTCATTTTTCATTTTTCATTTTTCATTTTTCATTTTTCATTTTTCATTTTTCATATTTAATTTTTAATTTTTAATTTTTAATTTTTAATTTTTAATTTTTAATTTTTAATTTTTAATTTTTAATTTTTAATTTTTAATTTTTAATTTTTAATTTTTAATTTTTAATTTTTAATTTTTAATTTTTAATTTTTAATTTTTAATTTTTAATTTTTAATTTTTAATTTTTAATTTTTAATTTTTAATTTTTAATTTTTAATTTTTAATTTTTAATTTTTAATTTTTAATTTTTAATTTTTAATTTTTAATTTTTAATTTTTAATTTTTAATTTTTAATTTTTAATTTTTAATTTTTAATTTTTAATTTTTAATTTTTAATTTTTAATTTTTAATTTTTAATTTTTAATTTTTAATTTTTAATTTTTAATTTTTAATTTTTAATTTTTAATTTTTAATTTTTAATTTTTAATTTTTAATTTTTAATTTTTAATTTTTAATTTTTAATTTTTAATTTTTAATTTTTAATTTTTAATTTTTAATTTTTAATTTTTAATTTTTAATTTTTAATATTTAATTATTAATTTTTAATTTTGAATTTTTCATTTTTCATGTTTCATTTTTAATTTTTCTTTTTTCATTTTGCAATTTTCATTTTTCTTTAGGGATTATATTTTTTCTTTCATATTGGCGATTTTTTTATTATAACACTAGCTGAACCCGGTGTACTTCGCTAGCCCTCATCGTTATAAAATAAAACGAAATAAAAAAAAATATTTATACATTAACAAAATATTATTTATTTAATTTAGAATTAATTATTGCAATGCTTTAGGATGTACAATATTTTTAGTTTGTCCATCTGGAGCATAAACATATAAGTCGGTGGGTTTCCCTACACGTGAGCATGCAACATAAAGCTGTCCATGCGAGAAACATGGATTTGCTAAATTTAAGCCGCAAACTTGAAGAGATTGACCTTGAGCTTTGTTAACAGACATCGCAAATGCTAATCGAACAGGAAACTGTAATCGTTTGAAGTTGAATGGTAAATCAGTTGGGATCATTGGAATGCGTGGCAAAAGTACATCTGTTCCTTTATATTTGAAAGTTTCACACTGTGAAAGTTTAAAGAAGAATGGTCTGGCTTCCTACAAATCGGAAACATAGGGAAACACCTTATTTAGTAAATCAATCCATGCCAAATATTGAGTTGTTTGTCCACTAACAACTTTATATAGTCAAGGGCATAATAGAAGTTATTATGGATTAAAATTTTTCTAAAAAGGGCGTGGTCCCGCCCAGTTTTCTTGTAGTACTATTTCTATTAATTTCAATACGATATATACTAAACATCATCGCCGTAGGTTAAAAAATGGCCGAAATATAACGATTTTAAATTTTGGGTTATATGGGCGGGACCACGCCCCTTTACCCACTTACAACTTTACATAATTAAGGACTTATTATTTCGCAAAAACATCCTTTTGTGAAAATTTCATGACGACTTCCAGTAGTTTAGAAGATATTACGATTTTTTATTTTTCTAAAAAGGGACGTGGTCCCGCCCACTTTTTTTATGGTATGTATTTCTATTCATGCCAATACCATATGTACCAAATATGAGCGCTGTAGGTCAAAAAATTCCCGAGATATGACGATTTCAAGTTTTGGGTTATATGGTCGTGGCACCGCCCCTTTGTCCAATCAAAAATTTATATAGCCTATTACTCCTTCCAGAGTAACAGTAACACGCTGTGAAAATTTTAGGAAGATCGGTTCAGGGGTTTGGCCTCCTATAAAGCACAAACAAACACACATCCATTTATATATATATATAGATTGAAAGCAGATTAATTATAAATTAAGGTAAAATGGGGCGAAAAGGGGGATTTGGTAATAAAAAAAATGTATGACTACCTTAAGTGTAGATAAAAAGTGTATAAAACTTTAGGTAAATACATATTACAAAAAAAAGTATTTTGTATAGCAAAAATTGTTAATGGTATAAGTAAGTAACTGAATTAAAAAAAAGGGGGCGGTGAAGTGGGCGTGGTTTATAGTTATATGGCGACGTTTACAGTATCAAGAGCAATATACTACCAAATAAAAAAAATCCGTTGGAAGGAACAAATTTGTACAGAGAACAAAAAGTTTAAAACTTTCAAACAAAATTTGGCGTGAAAAGGGGCGTGAAAGGGGGCGTGGCGTAAGAAATGTTTATTTCTACCTCGCCTGGAGTATAATGTGTATACAATTTGAAGTAAATCTGTTAAAAACTATATGGGAGCAATTACATAATTTTAAAAAAGTGGGCGTAAAAGTGGGCGTGGTCGAAAAAAGTACCCTATTAATCATGCCAGAGTCCCAATTAAATGCTGTGAAAATTTCAGGAAGATCGGTCCTGAGGTTTGGTCTCCTATAAGGTACAAACAAACAAACAAATAAACAAATAAACAAACACACATTCCATTTTATATATATAGATGATAACGATAAAAAAAATATGTGGCAATACTACTTATATAGCTCATGGTAGTTGTGTTTACTGGTATGATTGCATCATTTTATTGTGAATGTTGTTGTACAACTATTATGTTCAACCACTAAAATATTACAACAAACACACTGGGTTTTATGGTTTTTTATGGTTTTGCTCATATCTAAGCACAATTATGCCCGATTTACCCCATTTTAAATACCAACCTGGTGGGAATAATGGCAAATGATATTGTTGTAACTTTACCCAGTTAAATGTTTTTCTTGTGAATAAGCGTGATTTCAACAGACAGACGGACAGACAGACAGACGGACATCGATATATCGACTCGACCTGTGATAAGGATCAAGAATATATATACTTTATGGGGTCGGAAATTAGTTTTTCGATGCGTTACAAACGGAATGGCAAACCTATATATACCCTCTGCCACTGACGTGTGTAGGGTATAGAAACATGTGCTAAGATTTTTTCGTTCTCACTCCTTAAATACACATAGAAAGTATCCCCAATCGCATGGTTTCAAATAGAAACAACTGTATTTTCGATTGAGAATAGAATCTACCAATTTTCTATTATGAAAAAATATTTACTCTTATGGCAACAGAATTCTAATCTAATGAACCTGAATTTCGGTTATTAAATTCATTGAAAATTCGGTAGAAACAATGAATCTGTTTTTTGGGTATTGTGCCAATTTTAAGGTATTGTTTGGAGATGTTAAAGCGTAATCCAAAAAAGTTGTGACATGGATTTAGAACTGAACGAAACATGTATTAATTACGCTACACCTGATGCCAAAGAAGATAACAAAGCAGTGACATTTTCATGGCGATCAGCGCAAAAGAAGGCAAAGACGATTTTATGCCACCAAAAAAGTCATGATTTTTTTATGAACGAGAAATTATTGACGTTGCGAATATCATTTAAAATTATTTGATGATTTCAACAACATATTCCATAAAAAATGTCCCCATTTCTCGTACAAAGAAATGTCGTTTAATCAGTTTTATAATATTCATGGCAAAATACCATGAACTGAGCTCTGAATTACTTCTTCATCCACCGCACTTGCCAGATTTAGCCACCTGTGAATTTTTTTGTTTTTTTTTTATTTCCAAACGAAAATAAATGTATGTTTCGGCGAAAAGAGATGAGCTCATCACTAAATCGGTGGTGTAATGTTTAAATGAAACTTAATAATAACATAATTTAATTATTTAAATAATAATGTCATTGCTGAGCCAAACTATCATATTGTATGTGTAACTACAAAAAAAAAACGATGTAATACAAATAATTTCTGTCAAACGCTACTATGGCGTCATTATAACCCCAACTTAACCTATTATTTTCGAATAAACAAATATTATAATGAAATAAATAAATTATTCACATAAATGTGTTTAAGTACTAAAAACAGAGTACTCGTGCGTGGTATAACCTGAGTAAAATGTCATCAACTGTAAGGAAAACGTTGAGTTTTCATGACAATTTTAATAAAGTGCTTACATACAGTTACCCTTAAAAGAGAGCATAAACCATTTTAAATTCTTAAATATCTCACTTAACTTTTGTGAAAATTAAAAGGTTTATTTTTGATAGTTTTTTCATGACCAAGAGGTTCCCCCTTCTCATCTGTCTTTCACAGTTGATCGGATATGTACAAATGAGAGAATATCCACTTGTCTAACCGAAGTGATGGTCGCACACATGGTTTCAAATCAATGCAAAAACTTTGCTTTATTGTGGTGGAACAACTGTTTTGTTATATTTTAAGGAAACGCGGCACCCATCTTGCGAACAACTTCCCCATCTCCAAATTTGCGGACAATATACGGTGTATAGTACTTTTTTAAATGCCTATCATTTCAGTAGCTTACGCACCTTCAGCCGACGATCATCCAATAACAATTGGTAGATTTTCGTAACCATTTCAGGCGTGGCCTCCACAATTAGACGACCACTACGGTGTTTGTATGGCCGTGTTTAAACTCAATATTTTATATTATTAAACGAAGGAGCTGACTGCATCAGAGTAGAATCTAGTTCGGATTTAATATTGGTTGGGCTGAGACATTTTTAATAAAAGTATTGAATTACATAACGGTGACCAATTTTTTCCATCTTTACAAATTCAGTGAAATCGTTTACTTGCGATGGCTTAAAAAAATACAACGTTGCGCCTTGCAATTTAAAACATATGCTTTATAAGGTTGCCACTTTTCACCAAAGTAATTTTTGTCAAACTACTGCCTGTAGCACAAATTAGGTTGCAAAAATCAAAAATTTCATATGCCCCGAAAAATATTGAATAAACCTATTTTACAAGAAATTGTTCAACGATTTCAAATATGCTGTTCTTATTACCATCAGATTTTTGGTACAGAAGATATAGATAGCCCTTCAAAGATGACCGATTTTCAGTGTTCAAAACCAGGAAATTTGCTCCGCTTTCATATACAGTATCTCGAAAACTAGGTAACGGATCGTCATTCTTTTTAATTTTATTGATAGATGTATTTATTAAGAAAAGAATAAAAAAATTGTACTGTTTGCATAGTGTTTGTCCCCTATCCATTTTTTTAATATTTCTCAACTTTGATGGAAAATAAAAAAAACTATAAATTTCTATATTTTCAAAATAAGTTCTTTAATTATTCCTTTACCTAATGCAAAAATTCACAAAATTTAAACAAAAAATATGGTTCCATGGTTCCATTATTGCGCAATTTATGATATATATGCGTGAAAACCCATTTTTATTGTTATTGCTTCAATCGTTATTGTTAAGATATATGATTTTTGTCAAATTCTGCTGGATCTTGAATGTTTTAAACTGCAAGGAAAAAGTTGATTCTGACAAATATGGAGAATATGCTTTTAGCAGAATTATATCCACAGAAAAAGTTGACCCCGTCTTTTTTTTTAACGGATTGTGAGCAATATTTTGCAAAAATATACAGCCCTGTTCTTGAAACGTTGTTATTTGAATAAGAGTGAATTTAAAATCACATGGAATTGAAATTTTGGGTTTCTTGAAACCACTTTTTTTTATTTATTTAATGGAAACATGTTTGAGTGTTTGGAATTGAAATTTTGGGTTTCTTGAAACCACTTTTTTTTTATTTATTTAATGGAAACATGTTTGAGTTGAACCATATGTTTGAGTTAAGAACATATGTTATCTAGAAACCGAGGTGCCATATGGTTCTTTATTCAGTTTCACAAAAAACTTTTAAGTATTTTGTGCATGTTTTTTCTTAAGTTTATAGAAAAAGTATAAAGAAAAATATTTTCTTTTAAAATAAGAACTTATTTGTTCATTTAATTGTTTTTGTTCTTCAATTTCATTCAATTAAAAATGACTTTTCTATTTTTAAAAAGTTAGGCATCACCAAAAAAAATTTCGATATTCAAATAAATTGGATTTGACTGGCATCACTACTGTTTCGAACATATGCAAAAAAATAAAAATATGTGATTTGATGAAAAAATTTTCTTTAATTCCTTTATTTGCAATAATTAGTGCATAAAGAAAAAATTATAATGGAAAATAGATTGTGTAAATAAAAAGTTTTTATTATAGTTATAGAACAGCATCATCGCAAAAAGTGTGTTTTATTAACATCGACCACTTATTACGAGTTTTTTTTTAAATCAGCGCAAAATGTAGACGTTTTTGAAATCGGTTTTTTTTTCATAAAATTAATGTCTAATTTTTTAAAATAATGACAAGGTTCAATAAAAAATATGTTAGAGTTTAAATATCAATTAGTTTTTTTTTTATCTCTTAAGACCTGCTTAGTAGAAAAAAAGGGCATTTGTTTTGATTTCACAAAGCCTTTTCTATGTGAATTAAAACGAGAAAAAATATTCTTATTGAAATTAGAGAACAGCAAAAAACTCGTAGTTTTAAGAATTTTTTCATTTACGTTTTTTTTTGTGATAGTGGTTTCAAGAAAAGGGGTGATAAATTAAAAAAATTTTTTTTAAATCTTTTCTGGTATAATTTTAAATCATGAAAGCGTTTAAAAAAAACATAAAAAATAAAAATTTCAAAAAATATTTTATTTTACTTCCCATAAAATTGATTTTTCCACAAATTTCAAGTTTGCTAACCCATAAGTAGGCACCTAAAAGGCGTATAACCCTTTTCAAACTCTTATTTCCTAGGCTGATCAATTATATTTCATATGACTTTTAAATTTTTTGATTATCTTATTTGGTTCAAAAGTTATGATTTTTGCAACGAACAAACTCAAATGGGGCCACTGTGCGTCGTCAGCTAAAATCGTTCTGGGACCGTCTTCATATGTATTTGTTGTTTTCAAACTGGGGACCGTAAGAGTTATACCTTTTATCATGAAAGTCACAAGTTTTTTATTTTTATTTTTTCAATAAAAAAAAAAAAAAACAAGTAAGAAAATTATAGTCGGTCTAGACCGACTATACGATACCCTATACCATGGCTTAGAGACCCTATCTTTCGGTCCAACTAATTCGATATAGAAAATAAGCATGCCTCAAATTTGAGTGGCATTGTTATTAATATTTTTGGTTTCAGATATGAAAAAAGTTCGTATCGGGTGCTATATTTATATGGGGCCTAGGTCGAAAAATGGACCGATCCTGACCATATTTCGTAAAGTCACTTACATTTTGAAAAAATATATACAAACCAAATTTGAGAAAAATCTGTGCAATATTTTTGTTTTTTGTTAGATTTAAGTGAATATCGGGAAGCAGCTCTATATGGGGCCTATGACTAAGAATTGTCCTAAAGGGATTATTCTTGGACTACAGATTAGTGGATATAATAAACACATACAAACCCAATTTGGCTGAGATCTATATGATAATTTGGATCTTATGGCAATTTATTTATGTCGATTTTATAGGAGTCATTTGTGTGAGGACTGGGTCTGAACGTGTACCGAATTTCACCAATTTCAACAGCGTTCATCCTGCGGCTGATAAAAGCTTATGTACCAAGTTTCATCAAAATATATTTATATTTGCGATCTGTAGTTTGATTACAAGGTTTACATGGACACACAGGCGGACGGACGGACGGACGGAAGGACAGACATCGCTAAATCGACTCAGAAAGGGATTCTGAGTCGATCGGTATAACAGAAGATGGATCTAGGTGAAATATTTTCGATAGTTACAAACAGCAGCACAAAGTCATTATACCCAAACCACATAGTGGTATAGGGTATAAAAATGTTATGTTATTTATATAAAAATGTTATTTATACCCTATACCACTAAGTGGTTTGGGTATAATGACTTTGTGCTGCTGTTTGTAACAACCAAAAATATTTGACCTACACCCATCTTTAATTATATCGATCGAATCAGAATCACTATCTGATTCGATTTAACGATGTCCGTCCGTCTGTGTGTCCATGTAAAGCTTGTAATCAAACTGCAGGTCGAAAATATGAATATATTTTGATGAAATTTGGTATTTAGTCTTTTATCTGCCGTGGGATCAACGCTATTGAAATTGGTGAGAATCGGTCCATGTTCAGACCTAGCCCCCATACAAATGACCCTATGAAATCAACATATATTGCCATAAGATCCAAATTATCATATAAATCTTAGTCAAATTGGGTTTGTATGTGTATATTACATTAATTAGTAGTCCAAAAATGATCCCTATTGGACAACTCTTAGTCATAGGCCCCATACAGAGCTGCTTCCCGATCTTCACATAAATCTATCAAAAAACAAAAATATTGCACTAATTCTTCTCAAATTTTGTTTGTATATATTTTTGCAAAATACAAGAGACTTTACCAAACATGGTCAGGATCGGTACATTTTTGGGCCTAGTCCCCATATAGATATAGCATCCGATATGAACTTTTTCATATCTGCAGCCAAAAAAATTAATAACAATGCCACTCAAATTTGGTTTACGCTTATTTTCTATATCCAATTAGTTGGACCGAAGCGATAGGGTCTCTAAACCATGGTATAGGGTATCGTATAACGGTCTAGACTGACTATAATTTTCTTACTTGTTTTTTATTTTGATTTTTTCAAGCAGAAATTACAGTTACTTTTTAACCTCTTTCTTTTAAATCATACTCTTTGTCTGTCTGTCTGCCATAGGGCAACCCCATTCCCCCTTATCCAATTGATCTGAAACTTGGCCCATAGTCTTGTTGTGACTATTGATTATATTTGGGGTAGTCACGCACAGTCACGCATGGTCACGCACAGTCACGGAGTGATTTAAGCCCCATTTCCCCTCATCCGATCAATCTGAAACATGGTACATAGATTAGCCGTGAAAAAAGACTAACTTTGACATAGTCACACACAGTCACGCATAGTCACGGAGTAATTTAAACCCCATTTTCCCCCATCTAATCAATCTGAAACTTGGTCCATAGACTTGTTTTGACCAAAGATTCAAAAGATTCAAAACTCATATGTTTTAATAAAAACCTTGTTTTTATGGGTTAGATTATTTGGTTTTTAATTTCCAATCAGTTACTTTTTTATTTTTTTTTCAAGCAGAAATAACAGTTATTTTTAAAATTTTTTTTAAGGTGAAATAACAGTTACTTTTTACTCCCTTTCTTTTAACTCGTAGTGTCTTGTTGTCTGCCGAAAAAATTTGAATCGATTTTTAACCCTTTTCCTGTGATCCAATCGAGCTGAAACTTTGCAGGCAGACTCGTGGCCACGATAAAAATTATCAAACAAATTTTCGTTTAAAAAATTTAATTATGGTATAATTTTGCATTTTTATAATTTTGCATTTAACAGTTTTTTAAATTGGCAACCCTGTCTCATTTTCAGTCAATCAATTATTTAATTACATGATGGTAAACTTAATTTACCAAGAACGGCAGTATAATAAAGACTTGGTTTTTATGGGTTAGTGTTTTTTTTAGGATTTATTTTTTTGATCAGAATAAATGGTAATTTTTTAAAATTTTATTTTTTCAAGCTGAAATATTTTATATTTTTATTTTATTTTTTCTATCACAAATAGCAGTTATTTTTTGTATTTCTTTGAGCAAAAATAACATTTATTTTTTGATTTCTATTTTTTCGAGCAAATAAAAAAATCAAACAGAGGCAAAAATAACTAAGAAATCAGTCCAGAAAAGTGATTTGTAAATAAATTTTGTTCTTATATTTCTTAATATCATTATTAACTGTAATTTTTTCTCCAAAAAATAAAAATAAAAACTTTAAAAAGCAAAGTTTTTTCTAAAAGACAATCCTCCCAACGGGAAAAATTTAATATTTTAATCATTTACTTCCGACAATTTCTTCCATATATTTTTATACACTATACCACTATGTGATCAGAGTATAATGACTTTGTGATGATGTTTGTAACTATCAAAAATATTTGACCTAAACTCATCTTTTATTATACCGATCGACTGAGAATCACTTTTTCGAGACGCTTTAGCGATGTTTTTGCGTCCGTCCGTCCATCTGTGTGTCCAAGTAAATTTAGTAATCAAACTATAGGTCGGAAATATGAACATATTTTGATTAAATTTGGTATATAAGCTACTCTCAGTCATAGCATGAATGCTTTTGGTGAAAATCGGCGCATGTTTAGATGTAGTCCACATACAAATAACCCTTATGAAATCGATTTAAGTTGCCATAAGATCCAAATTATCATATAGATCTCCTTCAAATTGGGTTTGTGTAAGTTTATTACTCCCAATAATCAGTACTCCAAAAAGAAATCATATAAGAAAGTGCTTAGTAATAGCCCCCATATGAAGCTGATTCCCGATCTTCGCTTAAATCTCTAAATATATATATTGCACAGATTTTTCTCAAATTTAGTTTGTATATGTTTTTGCAAAAAATAAGTGACGTTACCAAATATAGCCAGGATCGCTCCATTTTTCAACCTATTCCCCATATAAATATAGCATTCGGTATGAATTTTTTCATTTCCGAAGGCAAAAAAATTTATTAAAATTCCACTAAAATTTGGTTTTTGCTTATTTCCTATATCTAATTAATTGCACCTAAGACATAGGGTCTATAAACGTCGGTCTTGACCGACTATAATTTTCTTACCTGTTTTTGTTTAAAAAATTTCAAAATAACTGACATTTTCGGTCCCTGGTTTAAGGTCGTCATGCTTGGTATAACTGAAGGCTCAATTGTGTGAGTGACTGTATTGTTTGCACTAGACATGACACAATTAATTACTTTAGTTTTTTATGTAAAATAAAATAAAGTACAAGCAAATTTTAATATTATTTTTTTATAGCATTTGATATAACATTTTGTGAAAGATCAAAGTATTTTATTGAAAAACAAAAAATATATTTTAGTTGTCATTGTACTCAACCAAACGGAACAGTTTAATATTCCATACATGAATGGATGCCTTCGTATGTATTTACGTATGTTTGTACATAAGTTTAATATTATTTTTATCGACTATAAAAACTTAAAAAAAAAAAATCTACACTATGAACTTGTATTTTTTTTTTTTTGATAATTTTTATTCAAAGTTAAGGTTAAATTAAGTATTTAATTGTTTTTAGTTTTACAACTTTTATGTTTTAAATTTTGGCATTCAAAATTTGTTTACTTATCTTAACTAAATTGTATTTTTCTTTGTTGTCTTTGCAGATTAAAAATATTTCAATTATAAACAAAATGTTGTAAAAGTTGTTAACTGAAACCGGAAGTGTGTTGAAAAAAAAAGAATTATTATTTTTCAATAATTAAAAAGAAAATAAATAAGTATTTTGATTGTCATAATCCCTTTAATAAAAACGTATTTTAAATAGTCATCTTAACAATGGATTTGGAATTAGAAAATTGTAACATGTTGAAGAGCAGCCCTGTACGCACCATCGATATTGAATTTAAAGATCTCACTTATCAGGTCAATGTGCCAAAGCAAAAAGGTAAGTTTTACAATGTAACAATTATTTATTATCTAATCGTCATTTAAAGGCATTATTTTCCCATTAAATTTCAAAACTTGCTTTATATATCCTGGCTTTTATAGTTCATATGCTACAGCGTTAAAATGAAAAGGTGACTTTTGTTATACGAGTAAATTAAAAAAAAATATTTTTGCAAATCAATTTCATCGCCTTCAATCCATCCTCGAAGCAACTGTTAAAGTTGATTTCCAGACTGGTATTATTTTGAGTTTATTGAATAACCAGAAGTCGAAGGTGCTAAATCAGCAAAATATGGTGGTTATGTAACGATATGAGTCGAATTTTGTGCGAAATGGTCTTATAGTGGTGAAAAACCAATATCAATCTGCCCATAATTCTGGCCTATTCTTCGACGCAAATTATTCTACACCACACCTTGATCTGGGGTTTTTTTTTAAATGTTTGTCTTGCTCACGTTTTTCTGGAATTTGTCTCCAAAACTTGGTTTTTACGAAAGAAAAAAAAATTGATTTTTGGCGTAATTTTCAGCTGAGAATCTTCATTGCAATAAAAACTAAAAAACTGTCTGCGTGAAACTGCGAAAAAAATTTTTATTTTTTTCCCAAAAACGGCCATAATGTTTCAAAACTTTTCGTGGAGAGGCGATTTTCGTACTGGAAAATGATGTACTTTTTGACGAAAATTTATGGAATAAAATGTGTTCAGAATCATTCTTCAGAATTGAATTCCTAATAAAATGAAAAGTGAAAAATTAAAAAAAAAAACAGGTTTTGGAGGCAAATTCCAGCAAACATGAGCCGAAATCAAAAAATGCCAAAAGAGGATCGATGAGCAAGTTCAAAAACCCCAGCACAAACAGTTTAACTGTGAGGTGTAGAGTAATTTGAATGGAACAGTGGCGATTCGTCCCATTGTCCGTCGTTTAATCGATTAAAAAGTGATTTAGAGTCGATCGGCAATTCCTTTTTTAAAAAAGTATACTTTAAAAAAGATTACTTAAAAAAGTATTGTTTAAAAAAGAGATTGTTTAAGAAAAATAAATATTTAAGGAAATGTATTTTTAAGAAAATGTACTTTTCCAAATAAATAGCTTTAAAGAAGAGGTATTTTTTTTTAAATTTAGTTTTTTAGAATAATTGTATTTTTTAAGGGTACTTTAAGAAAAGGTGTTTTTTAAAAGGTAATTTTTAAAAAAGGGGTTACTTTTTTCCAAAAAGGGTGCTTTTTTAAAAGAAGGGTACTTTTTAATAAAAGGGTACTTTTTAAAAAAAGGTACTTATTTCAAAAAGAGTACTCCTTAAAAATGCTTTAAAAAAATACTTTTTTTAAATGGTACTTATTTAAAATGGTACTAAAAAACTTTTTGAAGAAAGGGTACATTTTAAAAAGGGTGCTTTTTTAAGTAAAGGCATTTTAAAAAAATTTATCTTTTCTAGGTATTATATTTTTTTTCGTATTGGCGATTTTTTTTATATCGTGAGAACAATAAAAAATATGTGGTAATTCTTACTTAGGCTAATGTGACACGTGCAGTATAACCATACACACACTCTCATGAAGCAAATGCCACAACTACAATGACTACAAAATACGAAAAAACACAACATTACCATATCTTAAGACAAGTAAGACAAGTAAGAAAGACTAGACTAGTCTAGACCGACTATACGATACCCTATACCATGCGTTTAGAAACCCTATCTCTTAGGCCCAACTAACTGGACATAGCAAATAAGCAAAAACCAAATTTGAGTGAGATTTTTATTAATTTTTTTGGCTGCAGATATGAAAAAGTTCATATCGGATGCTATATCTATATGGGGCCTAGGTCCAAAAATGGACCGATCCTGATCATGTTTGGTAAAGTCTCTTGTATTTTGCAAAAATACATACAAACAAAATCTGAGAAGATTCAGTGCAATATTTTTGTTTTTTAATAGATTTAAGTGAAGATCGGGAAGCAGCTCTATATGGGGCCAAAGGGATCATTTTTGGACTACTCATTAATGGACGTAATGAACGCATATAAAACCCAATTTGAGTAAGATCTATATGACAATTTGGATCTTATGGCAATTTATGTCGATTTCATAGGGGTAATTTGTATGGGGCCTAGGTCTGAACATGGACCGGTTCTCACCAATTTCAATAGCGTTCATCCCATGGCCGATGAAAGCCTATGTACCAAATTTCATCAAAATATATTCATATTTGCGACCTGCAGTTTGATTACAAGGTTTACATGGACACACAGACGGACGGACGAACGGACATTGTTAAATCGACTCAAAAAGTGATTCTGATTCGATCGGTATAATAAAAGATGGGTCTCGGTCAAATATTTTGGTAGTTACAAACAGCAGCACAAAGTCATTATACCAAAACCACATAGTGGTATAGAGTATAAAAAACAACAAGCACATTGAACATTTTAATTATACCCTATACCACTGTGTGGTTTGGGTATAATGACTTTGTGCTGCTGTTTGTAACAACCAAAAATATTTGACCTAGACCCATCTTTAATTATACCGATCGAATCAGAATTACTTTCTGAGTTGATTTAACAATGTCCGTCCGTCCGTCTGTGTGGCCATGTAAAGCTTGTAATCAAACTGCAGGTCGCAAATATGAATGTATTTTGATGAAATTTGGTACGTAAGCTTTTATCGGCCATGGGATGAACGATATTGAAATTGGTGAGAATCGGTCCATGTTCAGACCTAGCCCCCATACAAATTACCCATATGAAATCGACATAAATTGCCATAATATCCAAATTGTCATATAGATCTTACTCAAATTGGGTTTGTATGCGTTCATTACATCCATTAATGAGTAGTCCAAAAATGATCCTTTGACCCCATATAGAACTGCTTCCCGATCTTCACTTAAATCTATTAAAAAACAAAAATATTGCACTGATTCTTCTCAAATTTTGTTTGTATATATTTTTGCAAAATACAAGAGACTTTACCAAACATGATCAGGATCGGTCCATTTTTGGACCAAGTCCCTATATAGATATAACATCCGATATGAACTTTTTCATATCTGCAGCCAAAAAATTAATAAAAATCCCACTCAAATTTGGTTTTTGCTTATTTTCTATGTCCAGTTAGTTGGGCCTAAGAGATAAGGTCTCTAAACGCATGGTGTAGGGTATCGTATAGTCGGTCTAGACCGACTATAATTTCCTTACTTGTTTTTTCTAGAGTTTTTTTTTTACATTTTCATTCATATCTCGTAATCCTTTAGAAGATTTTAAATAGCATCTCCTTTTGAATGTTAATAAGCGGTCATCGCTAAATTAATTTTCCTTGTTATAAGTATCAAGAAATTATATGGAATTTATTTCGATTCGTTACAAACGGAATGACAAACCAATATATGCCCTCTGCAAAGTAGTGTGGAGGGAATAAAAAAATCACATAAGTTTTTATATGGTATTGCAGCGATTATCAAAATAAATAGATCTTATATTTGTAAAATATTCTTACCTACATTTAGAAAAATATTTTATATACACCTGATCCTGTTTTAATGCCAGAAATTAAATATATAGTAGAATATTGTTATTCGAACGCAAAAACTCTACTTTTTTTCATGTTTCTTTGACAAGAGCCATATTAAAATGTAAGGTTGGACGACTCCTATTTCTGCCCTACATCACTATGTGGTAGACCGACCTTTTATTATACCGATCGACTCAGAATCACTTTCTGAATCGATTTAACGATGTTCGTCCATCTGTCCGTCTGTCTGTCCATATTTTGATGAAATTTATTATATAATAGAATAGAAATTGGTTCAAATCGGTGTATGTTCAGACCAATTCCCCATACAAATAACCCCTATCTGCCAGTCTAAATTGATCATAAGATCGAGATTATCATATTTATATATCGATCAATTTTGTGTATGTGTATGTGTAATCTTTAATCTGTAGTCCGAAAATAAAATCTGCTGATTCCCAATCTTCACTTAAATCTATCAAAAACAAAGCTATTGCCTAGTAATTTTTATAATTTGGTTTATATATGTTTAAAAAAAAAAAAAAAAAATCATGTGAGTCCGATCACAGGGGAGATGTGGAAACATCTAGTAATTAAAGATTTTTTAAGGCAATTTTTTAAAATCAAACAGAAAGCGTATCTATGTATCACTTATAGCAAACAACTGCAGGGGCTCTGCTAATATAAAAATATTTATTATTTCAACTGGTTAATTTAAATTATTCGTTTTTAATTTTTCATTTGTCGTTTTTCATTTTTCATTTTTTATTTTTTATTTTCCATTTTTTATTTTTCATTTTCATTTTTAATTTTTCATTTTTCATTTTTAATTTTTCATTTTTCATTTTTCATTTTTCATTTTTTATTTTTCATTTTTAATTTTTCGTTTTTTATTTATCATTTTTTATTTATCATTTTTAATATTTTATTTTCATTATTTATTTATATTTCATTTTTTCGTTTTTCATTTTTCATATAAAATTTTTCGGTTTTATTTTTCATTTTTTATTTTTTATTTTTTTTTTTAATTTTTTATTTTTTATTTTTATTTTCTATTTTTTAATTTTTTATTTTTTATTTATCATTTTTCATTTTTTATTTTTCATTTTTTATTTTTCATTTTTTATTTTTCATTTTTCAGTTTTCAGTTTTCATTTTTCATTTTTTATTTTTAATTTTGTGTTTTTCATTTTTCAGTTTTAATTTTTTATTTTTCATTTTTTATTTTTATTTTTTATTTTTCATTTTTAGTTGTTTTATTTTTCATTTTTAATTTAAAATTTTTTATTTTTCATTTTTCAGTTTGATATGAAGTTTACCATATCTGCACGCCACAAATTATTAACAATAGCACTAATAGTAGGTTCGTGCTTTTTTCTATATTCAATTAATACCTCAGCAGAGTTGGATCCAAGACCCTCTCTTGAAACGCATGGTATATGGAATTGTATAGTCGGTCTTGGACGACTATAATTTTCTTATATTTTTTTCTTCTTTTTTCGTTGTGTGTTAGCTTTAATTGTATACATATGTACGGATACTTGTTCTACCAAGCATACAGAAAATGCTTTCTATAATTTTGATTTTTAGTTTTTCGAGCATGAATAAAACTCAAATTCTTAAAAATATAAGAAAAAGTCAATTGAAATTGCTTCATTCCGTTTTAATGCCAATTAAAAATTACGCCGAAGATCGCTTTTTTAGTAGGATTTTTTTTCACTTTGTTCTGCCTATTTTTTTTGATTTTTATTTATACTCGAAAAAACAAAAATCGAACAATAACTTCAGGATGAAAAAATAAAAATAAAAATTAATGGTCAATTTAGTTAAATTTTACCAAATCGGCGACATTTTTATAACAAAACTAAATTTTTTTTCTAAATGCAAATAACTATAAAACCATGACTAAGCTTCGGTGCAATTTTCACAAACATATTTTGCAAGACTTTAAGTGTTTTTAAAACTGTTTTTTATTGATTTAACTAACACCTGTTATAAATATCATAAATGGAGGTGTAATAATGAATAAAATATTAAATGCAAAAAATTTTTTTCTCAACTGAGGTATTTATTGCTCGGTTATTTAATCATAGTAATTTCAAATAATTAATTAATTACTATAAAGCACAGTGATTAAAAATGTATTTAATATTATTTTATTTACAGTTGCGAGCAAAAAAAAAATGCAACGCTGGGTTATATGATCTTTGATAATATAGGAATCCATTTCACCTCGTTCTTCTGTTTTTTCGGTGTGCCTAATCTTTAATACCCTCCACCCGTGTTCTAAACACAATGTTATAATCAAGGTTTTCAACACTATATTATATTCGTGCTTTTTTAATTGAAAGCAATTATTAAATGTAATAAGCATAAATGTAAAGAGGATAACACTATAACTATCTTGGTTATTCTCTTACTCTCATCGATAAAAAGCAAAACAAAACAAAAACAACCAGCAAATAAAAGTGCGTATGCATCTCTGATACATATCTATGTACATATGTATATGCACATGTTGTAGCACATAAATATTTTCCAATATTTTTAGTTTTGTGTAAGAAATTTTATTCATATTTCTGTGTGTTACAAATGGAATGACCAACTGATATATACCTTCTGCACAGTGGTGTGGATGGTATAAAAAATTCATATGCTTGTATATAAATTTTTATTAAACTAATATTTTGTAGCGTAGCCATTATTTGTTATTACCGTTTATAATCTGTGATACATAGAATAAACCACTGATGTGATGGTGTTAAAGGATATTTTGTTCCATTCTGATTTAAAAAGTGATGCCTATTCATTTAGATAAGACAGATATATCTTTTTAACTTCCCAAATTATAAGCTCCTAGAGGGTTTCTATGGGATTGATATCAGGGGATTGTGATGGCCAATCAAAAACATGTACATCATTTTCGCTTAGAAAACAGTGAGCTAAATGATTTGAGTGCTTTGGATAGTTATTATGTTGAAATATACTATGAGAGGCCATTTTTTCGAAAATGGGGAAGCATGCGTGTCCAACATTTCACAATTTTTATTTTCATTCATAATCCCTTCGATTTTGATCCATGGGCGGACTTATAATTAATTATTATGGCATATCTATAATGTAAATTGTTAAGGTGATTTCTTGTGACCGATGATTTGCTAAACAGTTTTCTTCCGATTTTGACCAAACTTATCTTATTTGAAAGGTATTTCTTTTTAGCTGTTCACCAGACTTATATATTTTTAAATTTTTTTAATTTTTTTGGAGTTATGCTCATTAAAAGTTGCTACTAACACATACATACATAAAATTATACAATGCTATGTGTGTGATTATTCAATTTGTTAATGTGTTTGCAAAAAATAATTAGTTTGATTTCTTTATTCACAATAGTAATTGTGTTGAATTGTGAATTAGGCTCAATAATTTATTATATGAAAAAATAACATTTCCTCGAATTTGCACTCGAATTTCGAGCGTTGGAACCTGCTATAATTAATGATTCAATGTAATGCACATCACTTCTTACTCCAAACAATGGAAACTTTTAAACTTTAAACTGTACCGACTTGATAACAAAATAAAATAAAAATAGAAGATGGTATGAAAGAAAATGTATAAAATCTTAATCGCTTTTTAAATATTTATGGTTTCTGTTTTTTAAACACAATTATAAAATAATGACAAGAATAAATTTTTGTGAAGAGTTAAAAACCAGAATAACAGATGATTTTACTACTGGTATTAAGCAAAAGAAGATTTGTGCGAAATATTCTATGAATAAATCCATAATGTCAGAAATTATCAAGAAATATCGTGAAAGCGGTAGGGTGATGACTCAACATTTAGGCGGGTGGCCCCATAATTCTAGCCAAAGACAGGATAATTTAATAGCAAGAGAGTTTAATAAATATACTAAAATGCTACCCAAACAATCTAAAACTAGAAATATGTTCTCGAACTGTTTCCCGACAAGCAATTGAGGTTGATCTTGGTTGTTATCGTCCATAAATTGTTTTCAAATTTGTCCTAGGTCAATTTTAGAGGCCATGATGGAAAAACGTTTCACGACGATTAAAGAGAAAAAATTCTACATCCAAAAAATCCATAATATTAATAGGCTAGGCGATTTTTTGTTACCGATGTTTTGTTCTATCATTTTATCCCGATCTTGACCAAACGTACATTATTTGAAAATTATTTCTTTTTAGCTGTTCATCAGATTTACAGATTTTTAAATTTTTTAAAGTTGCTACTAACACATACATAAAGTTATGCGTATGCTATGTGTGTGTTTATTTAATTTGTTGATGAGTTTTCTATCTTCATTCACAATAATAATAAACCAAAAAAGTGTTGGTTGGTGAATTGGCTAAGTTGAAAAATAAAGTTGCCTAGAAATTGCACTCGAATTTCGAGCGCTGGAATCTGCTAGTACAAATGAAACAATAAACATACAAACATACCTCCGAAGTTGTAACCGAATGGCTACAATTTAATGCAGTTAGTGTTTTGGAATGGCCAGCAAAATCACCAGATCTCAATCCCATAGAAAATCTAAAGAACGAAAAATACGGACACGAAATTACACAAATAAGATAGATCTCATAGAGGCAGTTAATTCAGAGTGGCAAAAAATGTTAATGGATATCATCAACAATTTAATTGAATCCATGCCTCGGCGTTGAAGCAGTACAAAAAATAGCAATAGAGACCCAACAAAATATTGAATACAAAAATAGGGGAAGTTTCCATTGTTTTGTCAACAGCAAAAAATTATTAATACTTTTAAGTTTTGTTATTTGCTTTCTGACGTTAAGCTATTTTATGTTAATATTTTTTTCTTTTTTAATAAATAACACAGGGCAACACTAATTCTGGGGCATAGGAATTGTTACTAAATTTTGCTACATATGCTGATGAAGTCTATAATTCACTTTTTGTGGATTGACTCTGATTTTCGCGATAAACCGTTATTTAAAAAATGAAGGAGGCTTCTCCACATATTTTAGCATAACTCAAGAACGGTTTGTCCGATTTGTTAAATAAGAAATACGAAAATCCACAGCTAAATTACCTCCATGTTATGTCTACACAATTTTTCGGAAATATTCGTAAAGTTTTTCCGAAAAAATAATTTTTTGGATGCAAAATTTATATATCTTTGTTGTTTTAAAATTCATAAAAAATCAAAAATATCAAAATTGCTCTTTTTAATCCTAGGTTCAAAACATAGATATATTGCAAATAAAACAAGCCATATTTAGTTAAAATCGATTAACAAGTTTTGATTTAATTTACAATTTAGTGATGGTATCTCATTTTGATAAAAATTTCTAAAATAAATTTTGTGCAATATTATTAACTATTTCTGCAGTAATGTTTGTTCTTGATGCAAATCCCATACAAAATTTCATTTCATTTGATGCAAATCCCATACAAAATTTCATATTTTTTATTTAACCAAATCGGACAAACCGTTCTTGAGTTATGCTAAAATATGTGGTGAAACCTTCTTCATTTTTTAAATAGCGGTTTATCGCGAGAACCAGAGTCAATCCAAAAAAAGTAAATGCATACGTCTAATACAAGTGTTTGCAAAAACCATTAACAAAATAAATGCCGCAAATTTTTTTACCTTTTTTGTTCCGCAGTGTAATAAACATATTTTATAATTAATAAAAGAGTTTAAAATTTTATGATCCAATTTTTCGGTATTGCCCGTCCAAAAATATACTTTGTTAAAAGTTTTCATAGTATTGTCACTCACTGTATGTGACCGGCTCTTATTACTTTTTCTAGAGTTACATTTTTTTCTTACTAAACCTGTACTTCAATTATTTTACTTTATTTATAAAAATAATCAAATATCTCCGGACCCCTTACAAATTTTTTAATGTTTGTATAACTTTATAGAAAAAATATTTTTTATTTTTTAGTTTAGTTCAATAGAACATGTTTTTCTATATTTTGTTTTATATTTTTATTATGACACCCTTTGGAATTTTCGGGCTGTGTTATTATTCTAAATGTTTTTTAAGAAACTTTTGTTTGGAAAGCAATAATAAACTTACTTTTATTGTCAATTCATTTCCTTCCCAGCAAAACCTTGGTAATGATTAGTTATTACCATTTGCATTACATGGTAATGTTAACCCCATACCTTTTGAATTAGTTCAAGCTAAATGTAAGGACTTCAATAAAATTATTTATGTAAATACTTACTGGTAATGACCACTGTTTGTATTATTAAAAACCGTAAATAATGAGTTAAATTTAATGAAACAAACTATTTCGCGGCGACTGTCATCATTGGACAAAAAACGCAGCAAAATCTGTTAAATTTCATTACTAACAACAGATTGTGCGGTGCCAATGTGTTGTTTTTACAGAAATTTACTTTTCTACCAACATGTAACAAATTACTAAAAACCCTTCTTGTTATCTATAAAGTAACTAGTTATTTGTATCGGTACCTAGTAAGGTGCCGGTAAGGCCTTTCCTCCAATGACTCCTCCATGTTAAAATAATGGGTGGGTTTCGTAATGGAAAGGTAACTACTGAACACTTTTGCTTCCTTATTCTAAAGCTGATTACATGTAATGGAAATTTGTGTTAGGTTGCATTTTTTTTTATCAACTCTGTGTCATAGAAACTAAAACGGATTGCTGTTATTTTGTACCTAATCTCAAATAAAAGAATTGGAAGTCAAAAGAAGTGATGAATGGTTTACCGTTATTTTGAAACAAATGCATTCAAAGATAATTTGGTCAGTAATGCATTTTTAATGCTCGCAATTGTACATATGTATATAAATAGACAAACCGACAAACATTTCCGGCAAAAAGTGCCAAAAATTAGTTAATAATACTTTGTTGTGATCAAAAGGAACAAAAGAATTTCGATTTTTTACAAAATTGTGATTGACAGTGTCTTCATATATCGCATGAGTGTATAAAAGTGGTGACATAGGCTGTAAGTGATATTCGGCTAAGGCTTCAAAGGGACAAAGATAGAATCAATTACAATTTTTTTTGCTTACATCATCTTATGACTAAGGCTTTGACTAAAGTATTTGTTATTTGGGTTTGGTATCCACGATACAATTATTTAATTATTAATTTAATTAGCGTAGTCGATCTATCAATCTATCTCTTCGTGATCGATCAATCTATTCAAATTGTTTCTGGTTAACAGTTATTAATCACAGTTTCCTGCTGGCATAGTTTTTGTGAATTCATTTGTCAATACTTAGAACTGTTCGCTGGACATCTTAAGAATTACTAATTAATTTTGTATTTACCCAAGTAATAAAATCAAAAACATTTGCAATAGAAAGTCCATCTGAATGAATTATTTGCCAAGTCATACTGTTTACTTATGCATTACAGTTGTCGTTCATTTTCAAGCGCCTATTTACAGTTCGTAATTTATGCTTAAAAAAAAAATAATAACAAAAAATTGCATTATTTAAGTTGACTTTAAAACCGAAAGTGAATTAGCAAAAATAAATAAAATATATAATTAAGATATGTGCATTAGGGTGGGCCGATTTGTAAGGATAAAAATTTGTCGATATTGTGCTATTGATCAAAAAAATCATTTTCGAGGCGCTCAAATTTAAATTATTTTACTTTTTCTCAACTTTTATTTTTAAAGTTTTTTTTAGTAGGTAATAAAAAAAATCGGCTGATTTAATTTAAGAAAATACATAAAAATTGGTTTGGAGCCTTAAAAATAACAAAAAAGAGTAAAGAATAAAAAAAAAAAAAACGATTTTTCGACAAAAAAAAAAAAAAAAACTCGTCTAAAAACCCAAAAAAACATTTTTTTTTCGAAAAAATTATATCGCAATGAAACAGCCGATTTTTATACCCTCCACTCCAGTGTGCAGAGGGTATATATAAGTTTGTCAAAAAAAATTTGGACCCCATAAAATATATATATTTGTGATCCTTATAACAACCGGAGTTGATATAGCGATGTCCGTCTGTCCGTCTGTGGAAATCACGATGACGGCATCAATCGGGTGGCTATGGTGCTCGTTGATATAAAAAATTATTCATTAACACCCTGAGAAGTTTGCTGTTTGAAATCGTCCAAATCGGTCAATTAGAGCCCGAGATTTTAATAAAGAACTAAAAAAAGTCTTGAAAAAATATAATTTTCTATGTTGTTCTTGTCACGATCAGGTCCTCAATAGGATAGCTAAGGTGATTATTTTTAGTGAGAATGATTCAACAAATTTATGGGAAGATTTCTATTTCAAAAATCATTAAAATCGGTGGAACAGGTCCAGGGAAATCTCTGAAAAAGTAAAAAAAAAAAAATGAAAAATACGTTTCTATATTGTTCTTGTTGTTATTCTAAATGTTGTATTGTTGTCATAGATGGACTTGTTGTTTTTGTGATCGTTGTGGTAATAATATAATAAAAACAAATCCTTTGTACATATTTTTATCAACTCTGGTAGAAAAATTTTAAAGTTTCCATTGTTTTGGCATCACTAAAAAAATTTACTAGATCATTTCCGTCATTGCCCCGAGCCTGCTTGCAAAGTTTCAGATCGATTGGGTCACGGGAAAGGGGTTAAAATCGATCCAAAATTTTTCGACAAGCAGACACTACGAGTTATTATAAAGGGAGTAAAAATTCACCAGATCTAAAGCAAATAATGCTAAAATATGTACGTAGTTGTTAATAAAAAAAAACAATGTAAATTTAGCAAAAAAAAATTTTATATATTAATTTATTTAAAGAGAAAAACACAAAAACAACGTTTGATGTTGTACACATATTAAATAATACAAATAATTTACATATATTCTATATATGTATATCCATAATAACTGCATGTTAGAAATAAATCGGTATATTATTTTATTTACATAAAATTCTGTAATATTTTGTTGTGGGGAAAATACATTTCTTTTGCATTAACAGAGTGTCACTTCATTTTGCTCAGCGTGACTATGCCACAGTAGATGGCGCCACAATTTTTGTTCTAATTAGCTTTGCAATAGTTATTTCTATTTTAACATGAATGTCATGTTGATGTTGTACACATATTAAATAATACAAATAATTTACATATATTCTATATATGTATATCCATAATAACTGCATGTTAGAAATAAATCGGTATATTATTTTATTTACATAAAATTCTGTAATATTTTGTTGTGGGGAAAATACATTTCTTTTGCATTAACAGAGTGTCACTTCATTTTGCTCAGCGTGACTATGCCACAGTAGATGGCGCCACAATTTTTGTTCTAATTAGCTTTGCAATAGTTATTTCTATTTTAACATGAATGTCAATATTTTCATATAGATATCATACATAACAATACGTTATACGTTTTTTCATTATTCTTTTACAAATATGAACATAAGTTTGGCATACTATCTTTTTGTTGTCTGTACAAAATAGAGTTACCGAGTTCATCAATGAGTTTTTTGCTTTCAAAACAGTTCTACATAGTTATATAGAATTAATATTCTGCTTTACCTACAAAATATCTGATTGCGATTACATCTAATTTTTAAAAATTGCTTATAATTACTAAAGCAGTATTATTCACATAAATACAAAATTGCACTTTTTAAATTTTCCATTCAAATATTAGAAAATATCAATTATAAAAACTGGAATTAAAATTTCCAATTATAAATTATAAAATATTAATTGGATTTCAGAAAATCATATCAAAACGTCGGAAATAATAATTTTAAATTTAGAAGACATCAATTGTATCAAATTCCAAAAAAAAACACCAAATATGTTTACATTTAAAAAATGTTTACATTAAAAAAAATATTGGCATTCAGGAGAAATTAATAGCTTTTCAGTAACTTCTTTTAACGATATTCGAATCGTTAAAAAAAGAAAAGCAAAATTATCAGTAAAATTTTTAAACGATATTCGCTATTGTTAAAGTCAGCTGTTGTTATTATCTAAACGACAACCATTTTTGTGTTGTTTATTCAATCGATAAAAACTTAAATTTTTAGGTTGAAATGTCGTCATACATAAATAAAAATCATAAAATAGGGAAAATAATTTGCTTCTATTAAAAAAACTTTTTTATATAAATAAAAAAATTAAATAGCATATTCAATTCATTATTTCATTTTCAAATATTAGTAAAAAAATAGAGATATTAAACATAAACATAAAATCATCCTGTCAAACACGAAGTAATTTGTTTTTTCTATTCTTCTTTGTGTTTTTCGCTTATTTTGACAGAGATGCCACTCGTTTACAATTTAAATAAATAGAAAAATAGATTTGTAGACTGTCGTTAAGATGTATGTACTTTGTGAATCACTTAATCCTTAGTGCACACAACAATAACTGTCGATATATTTTGCCATTGTCGGATCGTTGAAATTTACAGAATCGGACTACAGAAAACATTAATTTAAATTCAATGAATTTTATAAAACCTCAAATGATATTTAAGAATTGCGAACATAAAAATTGTTACATAAATAAACGCAATTTGATGAGAATGTTATTTATATATAAATTTTCACAATTTTTTTTGGATGAATATTTGAAGTTCTTCAGAAAATAAAGATAACAAATTATTTTATTTAAAATTTTTGCGATATTTGGTTTTTTGCGTTTGACATCCCTAATTTAATTATTTATTATTATAAATTTATTCTCTATGTTTTCCAAATATGGCAATATTTTAATAAAAAAGTTGAGAGAGCTTTTTTTGGTTATTATTTTGTTACTCCATCCGACCTACATGGCCGCAATGAAAAATATTTCGCCAGTTAAAAGAAACTATACAGCCATCTCCAATTAGCACAATTTAATGCATATAGCCACCCTACACAACCACTACCTTTGCAATGGAGGTAAGGGCGAGCTATTTAATTAGCAAAAACTAAATTAAACGAGAAGTTATGTCATATAACCGGAAATGCATGCATATTTTTCCAACATTTTGTTTACATTTATCATCAATACTCAAACCAAGGTGGAGGGTATCAATGATTCGGCACAGCCGATTTAACACTCTTACTTGTTTTTTATTACCTACTAAAAAAAATCTTAAAAATAAAAGTTGAGAAAAAGTAAAAATTTAAATTTGATTTTTTTTTGATATGTCGTAGTGGAACTTTTTTCCTCATGCTAAAACCTATCGATGGCACAATATCGATTGCTAAGTCGATCCATCCTAATGTGCATGTATGTACGTTTGTTTGATCAACGTCTTTATCTGTTTTACCGAAAATAGAACGGTTCGAGTTAGAATGAGTCACCTAAATAAGGCTTTCAAATGGAAATTATGTTTTTTGATAAATCTAATTTTTAATCAATATATCTGTGGTCACAAGCGATAACCGCCTAAGTCGACTTAAGAACGATTTGAGTTATGTATGCTATCATATTCCACTAACAAAGCTTTATGTTTTCATGAAATCGCCATTTTTTAAAAAGTTATTAATGAAAACATACTGACCTAAGTCGTAATGAAGCCCCATTACATTTATGTAAAAGTCATTCTTCTCGAAAGCAAGATTTTCGACTTAGACGGTTATCGCTTGGGACCGCAGATATATACATAAGCGAAAGTATGTATGTGTGTTTGTTTTTAAACCATTGGATCGATCTTCCTGAAATTTTTGTAGAGTCTTAATATGTATCTGGAAGGTCTCAAAGGCTATACATTTTTTTTGATTTTTTTTGTGGGCCTGGCACCTCTCATACAAAGTGAACTTTTAATATCATATATATTGAGTACTATAACAGGAATAGTTTTGCAAATTTGTGTGAGGCCATCCATTATCAATGTGAGTAGCCCGACAAAAAATGGACAGGATCCGATGAATGGGTCTCGCAGCCCCCATAGGAAGTAAATATTAAATGTCATATATCTGGAGCACAGTAATAGTGAGGACTAAGGATTCTACCTGAACCCAAAAGTTATTTATGTGATTAGTCGAATAAAAGATGGGAGTGATTGGGGCAGTGGGCGTGGCATCCGCCATACAAAGTAAATGTACAGTATCACATAACTGGAGTACTATATAAGGGAAGGCCTTGACACGACTTGTGCGATATTAATGTGAGTAGTTAGATAAAAAACGGGCGGGATAATATTATTGGGCGTGGCACCTCCAATACAAGAAAATATGAAGTACTATGAAAGCGACGGTCTTGGAACTTTTTGCAAGTACATTAATTACCAATGTGAGTAGCTGTGAAAAATTTGGGCGGAATCGCCAAATTAAAAATTCGCCAAGTTTAAAAATCACCAAAATCAAAAATCGCCAAAACTGAAAATCGTGAAAACCAAAAATTTCCAAAAACAAAATTTTTCAAAAACAAAAATCCGAAAAATCAAAAATCGTCCAAATCAAAAATCGCTAAAATTAAAAATCGCTCAAATAAAAAATTGCCAAATAATATTCTAAATTCAAGGCCAACCGTTAAGTGTTGCCAGATTTTATTTGGAAAATCTATGTTTTTCTCATGGACAACTATATGGAACGCTGAAAAATTTGATAATTTTTGCATCAAATGAAAAAACAAAAAATGTACATCAGCAAGCATTGAAT
This sequence comes from Cordilura impudica, assembly GCA_963682025.1. Lineage (NCBI taxonomy): Eukaryota > Metazoa > Arthropoda > Insecta > Diptera > Scathophagidae > Cordilura > Cordilura impudica. The sequence continues at coordinate 31,086,943 of OY821518.1, read as the reverse complement.
TAAAAAAATATTAAATAAATAAAATAAAATGTTTTAATAGTACAACACAAACTTCATAGGACAAATTGATTATGAAAACATAGACGTATCAATAGCGAAGCCATCTACCTCAGTATATCCTGCTTGAACATTTTCGCCCATTAACAAATCAGAAACAACTTAGACTGAATTTTTGTAATGTCTGTTAAATTAAGTTTCGTTAAAATCACGATTTTTAAGGCTTAAACAAATAGTTTGAAAGTTATTAGTGTTTAAAACTGATCTCATTAGGAGAATCTACTCAACAAATACATACATACATATAAATACCAAGAAAAGTTTTCTTTTTCATAAAAATAACGAGAAGGTGGTGATGTTTGAAACTACCAAAAATATCTGATCGAAACCAACATTTTCGTTACCGATCGACGCAGAATTATTTTCCAAGTCGAATTAGCAATGTCCGCCCGTCCGTCTGTCTGTATGCCCATGTAAACCTTGTAATAAAACTAAAGATCGCAAATATAAATATATTTTGATGAAATTTGGTATATAAGCTTTTATCGATCACAGGACAAACGCTATTAAAATTTGTGAAATCTAGTTCACTAAGGTATAATGATTTTTCCAAGACTTCATAATTCAAAAAGCGAAGTTTTTGACTTGAATTATTACACTGATTATACCCTATACCACTATGTGGTTTGGGTATAATGACTTTCTGCTGCTGTTTGTAACTACCAAAAATATTTGACCTAGACCCATCTTTTATTATACCGATCAAATCAGAATCACTATCTGATTCGATTTAACGATGTCCGTCCGTGTGTCCGTCCGTCCGTCCGTTCGTCCGTCCGTCCGTCTGTGTGTCCATGTAAACCTATTTTGATGAAATTTGGTATATAAGCTTTTATCGGCCATAGGATGAACGCTATTGAAATTGGTGAAAATCGGTCCATGTTCAGACCTAGCCCCCATACAAATGACCCCTATGAAATCGATATAAATTGCCATAAGATCCAAATTATCATATAGATCTTATTCAAATTGGGTTTGTGTACGTTTATTACATCCATTAATGAGTAGTCCAAAAATTATCCCTATGGGACAACCCTTACTCATAGGCCCCACGTAGAGGTGCTTCCCAATCTGCACTTAAATCTATCAAAAAACAAAAATATTGCACTGATTCTTTTCAAATTTTGTTTGTATATATTTTTGCAAAATATGTTTTTTAAATATTTTTGTTTGTTTGCAATTTCCACTCTTTCTTTAAACTCATACTCTCCGTCTGTCGGTCTGTCTGTCTGTCGTGGGGCAATCCCATTCCCCCTAATCCAATTGATCTGAAACTTGGCCCATAGTCTTGTTGTGACTACAGATTAATTTTGGGGTAGTCACGCACAGTCGCGCATAGTCACGCACAGTCAGGGAGTAATCTAAATATCATTTCCACTCATCCGATCGATCTGAAACTTGGTCCATACACTTGCTGTGAAAAAAGATTAACTTTGACTTAGTCACGCACAGTCACGCATGGTCACGCACAGTCACGGAGTGATCTAAATATCATTTCCACTCATCCGATCGATCTGAAACTTGGTCCATACACTTGCTGTGAAAAAAAGATTAACTTTGACTTAGTCACGCACAGTCACGCATGGTCACGCACAGTCACGGAGAGATTTAAAACCCATTTCCCCTTATCCGATCGATCTGAAACTTGGTCGATAGAGTTGCTGTGAAAAAAGATTAACTTTGACATAGTCACGCACAGTCACGCATAGTGACGCACAGTCACGGAGGGATTGAAACCTTACTTCCCCTCATCCGATCGATCTGAAACTTTGTCCATAGACTTGTAGAGGCCAAATATTAATTTTAAAATAGTCACACACAGTCACGGAGAGATTCAAAACTCATGTGCATAAGGAAAGAAAGATTTTTAATAAAACTCTTTGTTTTTATTTGTTAGATTATTTTTATCTATATGTTTAATCCAATTTATTAATTATTTTAATTTTTATTGATTAGAATAATTATTTTTACTTTATTTTTTCGTGTATTTGACATATCTATTCATTTTCTTAGAGCTGGTTTGCTTTATGTTTATCTTTAAATCCATCAGAAATTCAGTGCACAGCTGATAGATGGAATTTACAAAGAGTTGTAAAATGTTATATTTCTACAAATAAAGGCCCATTTACACGATACCACTCATTCGTATGATTTTTCGAAATAAAAATCCGATGAAATTCATCGGACTGTCATAAAGTCGTACCGACATTATTTCTGCATACTTAGGCCATCTTATGAAAACAGCTGTTTAGAATAACAAGCAAATTTATTTTGAAATTTATATTTTACTAGCTGACCCGGCAAACTTCGTTTTGTCGTAAAGAGATTTTTTGATGGAAATAATTTCGACATTTTTTTTTATCGAAAATTATCGACCGTTAACAGATGACGCAATAATATAATTTGAATATAACACTTTTCGAATTCAGTTGAATTCAATATCTTATAATTATACGGATAGCCGACCCGACGGTCTTCGTCCCGTCCAATATTTGGCGAAAATAGAATAAAGTCAAGTATTAATTTAAAAAAGAATAGAACAATGATTGTAATCAATTTGATACTGCACGATATACAACATTTTTTGTTTTCTACTCCGGAGCGTAAATGAATAGTGAGGATGGTTTCCCAACTCGGGAACACGCAACATATAGCTGGCCGTGTGAAAAGCATGGCATTTTAAGATTTATGCCGCACACTTCCAGGGACTGTTCTTGTGACTTGTTTATCGTCATCGCAAATGCAAGTTTCACTAGAAACTGAACACCTTTGAACTGAAACGTCAAATCGGTTGAAGTCAAGGGAATTCGCGGAATTAAGCATCTCCCTTGAACCGCCCTTTCAAAATCCTTGCCATTATCACATTACTCATTAATTTCGTCACAATCAGTCGGGTTCCATTGCATAGTTTCGGGGCATAAGGATGACAGATCTAACTTTAATTGGAATTAGGAGATTCACCGTAAAGCAGCGTGTATAATGGCTCTGACGGTTCTTTCTCAAATTTAACTGCATTGCAATGCTCACAAACGACAGACATCTGGCCGAATTGAACTGATGTTTGCGAACTGTATTGAATGTTGGGCTCATATCGAAAGGGTGCATGCTCAATGTTCACTTGTGTTCACGTTGTCGTTCAAAAATCGCACAATGTGATCTGGCTTCATCACTTTGACGAGCACGAACTTCTCTTCTGCTCAATCCTTGTTGCTCAGTGTGTGCTTCGTTGTTCTCTTCTGACTGTCGCGCACGATTTTCAACCATTCTGGTTGAGCTGATTCCCTTCCAATAGCACATTCCTCTTCCATTCGACGTGTTGCAACATTTCGGTGCTGCGTTGGATCCTGAGAACGCCGATCTTACCATGAACTCTTCTTGGCATCGTAATAAAAATGATAGAATAATCCGAAAGTCAAAAAGAATATATATTTTTAAAGAAACAGTTATTCAATAATAGACCAATTTTTTTAAATTGAAGCGCATATGTTAGCTTAAATATACGGTAGGTGACACGCCCACTTGTCCAATCCCGCCCATTTTTGCCATGGCTAATCACAGAAATAATAGATGAACTCACACAAACTTGCAAAGCTCTCCCTATCCTTATACTCGGTATATGTACACAATATTTAATCAGTACTTTGTAGGGGATGTACCCCGCCCACTTATCCGATCCAGCCTTATTTCGTCAGCTGTACTTACACTAATAATAAATGACGTCACATAAAGTATCAAAGCTCTCCCTGTCATGATATTGAGTCTGATATTGAGTGATTAATTTTTTGTAGGTGCCACGCCCACTGTTCCGATAACGCTAGTTTTTACAGCGGCTGCTCAAGCAACTCATTGCAATAATAGATGACCTCATACAAAGTTGCAAAGCTCTCCCTAAAACAGTACTCAATATATGATATTAAAAATTAATATTATATGGAGGTACCACGCCCACTTATCCGATACTGACCATTTTCGGTATGACTATCCATATTAACAATAGATGGCCTCACACAAATTTACAAAGCTCTCCCTCTCATTGTAATTAATATATATGATGCTGAAATGGAATAACCGCGTACAGCGCCAGCTGTTGAGACTTTTTGTATTTTTCTTTTTTCCTAAACCTTCGCGTGGCAGTTCAAACAAACTCGCTGAAGAAAGTATCTCTTTTGGTCCTGTGGTTTTCAAGTTTTAAGCGGACGAACAAACCACGATTCATTTTTATATATATAGATTTCCACCTTCTTTGTTTTTTGTTTACCTTTTTTTTTTAATATTATCAAAAAACAAAAAAAAAAAAAAAACAACTCTGGTCCGATGAAAATGACAAGTTTTTAGAAATGTTTCTAAAACCACCGGACTTTGAAAATAAAATTCTACAGATTGCCAATTTCATAACATAAGCTTTTTACATGATACCACTTTTTCATAATACTCGACTTTTTGACAGGTCGTATTACAAAGTGTGATAGTGTAAACTGACCTTAAGCGATTTTTTTAAAGTTCATTATAAGCATTGCATAATATATCAAAACCTTAAAATGAAACCAAAAAATTAGCCCGCTATAAGTGAATATTCGTTATAAACAGTTGTTGCTGTAATCAAAGCGATTTGTATGAAAAATTGTGAGCAAAACTATTGGGGCCGGAGAAATTGTTCGTTATTAATGAAAATTCATTACACCCGGTATGCGTTATAAGCGAACTTCACTGTATTTGTAATAACAATGACAAATTGTAGCTAATAAGGTTCTTTTTTTCTTTAAATAAATATACCTTTCAACTTATATAGTGTAATTGGAATTGGACTCTTTTCTCGGAATTAAAACAGAATAAAAATTTATATTTTGATACACGTAATACTTATACACATAATAAGGGTTTTCACTCTTGGTAGTAAAGTATCCTTGTAACCCCTGTAAATGTTGTAGATATAGTAAAAGTACTATTATTTACAACACCGCAACAACAAAATATATGAAATGAAAATGTACTACGCTGTGGTTAAAGTACAAGGGTAAAATGTATTGCACATTAACAAGACAAAACTAAAACAGCTGATCGTTGAGCTGCCGAAACAATTGTTTAATTTTATTTTTCATTTTGTGGTCACTATTAAAATAAATAATAAAAAGAAAAATGTATCAATATAATAAATAAATAAATAAATAATAAAGATGAACCGATAGCCAATTTTAGCATTTTCGGCATTTTTCTAATCTTCAAGTGCTTTTTGATATTTTTAGTTTTCAAATTGATGGAAAACAAAACAAAAATCAGCTGATTCATTAATTTACAATACATAATACAATATACTCGAAAGAGACGTTCACGCTTTGTAGTATAAAATCGTTGTAAATATAACAGGGTTGTAAATATAACACCAAGAGTGAAAACCCTTAATGTAATAATAAAATTTCTTTAATTTTTATTCTGGTTCAAAACGCATTTGTTTTTGTCTATCTTCTTAAAGAATATATTAAAAACACATTTATGGCAATTTAGTGTTGTTTTCTTTGGTTGTTTCCTGTACAGTGTTTTATATCGTTAGAAAGAACTCTAAAAATAACTTCACAAAATAAAAAATTAATAAACTGACTGATAACACAATGGAAACTTTTAACAAAAAAAAATTTTTGACGACTTAAACGGTCAATTTGAAATAACAGCTACAATACAGCAACGTCAACAAATCAAAGGTTTCGATGCAAAAAAAAAATGGGAAAGTGCAAAACGTAGGACAACACCGGACACTTGCTGCCTTAAAAAGAGCACGGTGTCCGGGGGAAAGAGGATGGATGGCAACCCTACTCCCATGAGACTTTGTTAGTCAATTTTAATAAGCTAACGGGACACTATAATAGGTAGTATGTAGGGTATTATTTATTAGAGCCTATTGTATAAGTTGTAATGACTGAAAAGAACCAGAATAAGTAACCCACGTGCTAATATGAACGTCAAGCGATCAATAGTTTGGATTACTTTGTGGAAGTGAAGCCAAAAAAATTTCGTGAAGTCGAGCAAATTGTTTGAATAATTTAAATGAACCTATAACACATAGAGTATCACGCAATAAACCTTTTTTTTCGCCTCTGGGGGATTTCGCCGCTGGCGAGCTACCTTTCATGCTATCGTATAGACGCCCTAGAAAAATTTTATATTAAACAAGTAAGAAAATTATAGTCGGTCTAGACCGACTATAGGATACCCTATACCATGGTTTAGTGACCCTATCTCGTCGGTCGAACTAATTGGATATATAAAATAAGCATAAACCAACTTTGAGTGGCATTATTAATTATTTTTGGCTGCAGATATGAAAAAGTTCATCCCGGGTGCTATATTTATATGGGGACTAGGTCGAAAAATGGACCGAATCTGACCATATTTGGTAAAGTCACTAAAATTTTGCAAAAATATATGCAAACCAAATTTGAGAAAAATCTGTGCAACATTTTTTTTTTTTGATAGATTTATTTAAGTGAAGATCGGAAAGCAGCTTAATATGGGGGCTATGACTAAGAATTGTGCTATAAGTTATATTTTTGGATTACTGATAAATGAATGTAATGAACATACACAAACCCAATTTGACCGAGATCTGTAACGTAGTTTTGATTTTATGACAATTTAAGTATTCATAGGAGTCATATGTCCAAAGTTAAGCAATATTTGCAAAATATTTGAATTTTTGACTTAATCGTCCTATACTTCATATGCGACCTCAAGTCCAAAGAGTTAATGGGGTCATATTATTTTTTCAGAAAACCTAGGCTATTAAGATAAAACTAGCAGATTCCAGTGCTCGAAATTCGAGCACAATTTCTAGGCAGCTTTATTTTTCAACTTAGCCAATTCACAAACCAACACTTTTATGGTTTATTATTATTGTGAATGTATATAAAAACTCATTAACAAGCACATCAACAAATTTAATAAAACACACATAGCATACGTATAATTTTATGTATGTGTTAGTAGCAACTTAAAATGCAATTTACTTAAAATAAAGGAAAAAAAATTAAAAATCTGTAAATCTGCAAAACGCTTAAAAAGAAATACCTTTCAAACAATATACGTTTGGTCAAAATCGGTATAAAACGATAGAACAAAACATTGGTCACAAAAAATCGAGTAACCTATTAATATTATAGATGTAACATTTAAAGGTAGAAGACTGATAAATTTTTGATACAAAGTATTTAGAAAGAGTACATTTATTGAGTATTCCCCAAAAAAACTAATTTTTCTCGAAATCCGCAAAGAAAAAAATTCTTTGTAAAAAAATTCTGGCAGAGGAATTTACTTAAAAATTAATAGACCGACCCTGACCATATTTGGTAAAGTCACGTAAATTTTGCAAAAATATATGCAAACCTAATATGAGAAAAATCTGTGCAACATTTTTGTTTTTTTGATAGATTTAAGTGAAGAACGGGAATCAGTTCTAAATGGGGCCTATGACTAAAAATTGCCCTATAGATATTATTGTTGGATATAATAGACATATACAAACCCAATTTTAATGAGGTCTATATGATAATTTGGATCTTATGATAATATATGTATGTCGATTTCATAGGGGACACTTGTATGGGGACTAGGTCTGAACATGGACCGAATTTCATCAGTTTCAATAGCGTTCATCCTATGGCCTATAAAAGAATACATAACATAAATTTCATCAAAATATATTCATATTTCCGACCTGTAGTTTGATTACAAGGTTTACATGGTCCCACAGACGGACAGACGGAGTGACGGCCGGACATGCTAAATCGACTCAGAAAGTGATTCTGATTCAGAAAGTGATTCTGAGTCAATTGGTATAATAAAAGATGGGTCTAGGTCAAATAGTTTTGGTTGTTACAAACAGCAGCACAAAGTCATTATACCCAAACCACATAGTGGTATAAGTTAACACATGACACATTTAAACTCCGCCACTATTTACACAATTATTTTTGTTGATACAGCGTAATATGCGAAATTTATAAACAAGCTAATGCAGCACACGCGCTTACAAATCAAGTACAAACAAAATAAAAATTCCTCAAACTGTGTGAAAACGAAAACTCATCACTTTTATTTTCAACCGACCTAAAACACTAAAATAAGAAATCATTGCAAAACAGTTTTTAATTTGAAATTTGTAATGGCACCATATTTTTGCATTAATGCAACCTGATATAGTGAAAATCAACTCTGTTTACATTTCAGTTTAAGTTACGACAAAATTATTTTAATTTGATAATTATGTAAAAAAAAATGTTTGAAAGATCCGCAAAGTAAAAAATATTTCTTTGCAATTAAAAATAATTTATAAATTTTGTTTTGCTTAGTTTGACACACATCAGCTGTTTTAACACACTTAGTCAGTGTTTGAAAGGTTGTTGATCTGAGTTTAGCAAACGCAGCAGCAAGTGCACAATAAATAATACTCATGCTAGATACTGCATAAGTTTTCATTATAAATACACGGCCGCTAGCAATTAAAGATTTTTTTATGTCAATTTTTTAAAATCAAACAGAAAGCGTCATCTATGTATCACTTATAGCAAATTTGTGGGGTTGTTGAATTATGTATACTAGCAGATTCCAGCCCTCGAAATTCGAGCGCATATTCAAGGAAATTTTATTTTTTCCCTAAATAAAGACCCTAAAAAGTATGTTAATCAATTATAGCCAATTCACAAATCAACACAAAAACAAACTCATTTTTATTACAAACACATTAACAAATTTAATAAACACACACATAGCATTGTATAATTTTATGTATGTGTTAGTAGCAACTTTAAATGCAATTTACTCAAAATAAAAGAAACAAATTAAAAATCTGTAAATCTGCAAATCGGCCAAAAAGAAATAACTTTCTAATAATATACGTTTGGTCAAAATCGGGATAAAACGGTAGAACAAAACATCAGTCACAAGAAATCGCCTAGCCTATTAATATTATAGATGTTATACTTTATATTGTGAAATTTTTAACATTTTACAATAAAGGGTTGTTGAATTAGCTGAAATAATTTTATATCATAATTTTTTCACTAATACAATCATAAGTCACACCGATATGTCTTACGGCTCACAGCGTAACATGTAAACTCACATGTAACGCTGTTTTTATACCCTCCACACCTCAGTGGCAGAGGGTATATATAGGTTTGTCATTACGTTTGTAACGCATCGAAATAAATTCCTGAGACCCCAAAAAAATATATTTTCTTGATCCTTATAACAAGGGAAGTTGATTTACTGATGACCGTCTGTCCGTCTGTCTGTGGAAATCACGATCACGCCGTCAATATCTAAGCTAGACCGTTGTTTTTTGTACAAAATCGTTTACTAACATCCCAAAGGAGTTGCTATTTAAAATCGTCAAAATCGGTCAAAGGGTTCACGAGCTATGAATGAAACTTTGAAAAAACTCTTGAAAAAATAAAATTTTTCAGTGAATTGAAAAATGAAAATTGAAAAATTAAAAATGAAAAATGGAAAATGAAAATTGAAAAATTAAAAATGAAAAATGAAAAATGAAAAATGGAAAATAAAAATGAAAAATGGAAATGAAAAGTGGAAAATGAAAAATTAAAAATTAAAAATGGAAAATGGAAAATGAAAAATGAAAAATTAAAAATGGAAAATGAGAAATGGAAAATGGAACATGAAAAATGAAAAATGAAAATTGAAAAATGGAAAATGGAAAATGAAAAATGGAAAACGGAAAACGAAAAATGGAAAGTGAAAAATGGAAAATGAAAAATGGAAAATGAAAAATGAAAAATGAAAAATGAAAAGTGAAAAGTGAAAAATGAAAAATGAGAAATGAAAAATGAAAAATGAAAAATGAAAATGAAATATGAAAAGTGGAAAATGAAAAATTAAAAATGGAAAATGGAAAATGAAAAATTAAAAATGGAAAATGAGAAATGGAAAATGGAAAATGGAACATGAAAAATGAAAAATGAAAAATGGAAAATGGAAAATTAAAAATTTAAATTGAAAAATGGAAAATGCAAAATGGAAAATGAAAATTGAAAAATGAAAAATGAAAAATGGAAATGAAAAACGAAAAATGGAAATGAAAAATGAAAAATCGCAAATGGAAAATGGAAAATGAAAAATGAAAAGTGGAAAATGGAAAATGAGAAATTAAAAATGTAAAACTAAAAATGAAAAACGAAAGATGAAATTTCAAAAGTGAAAAATGGAAAATGATAAAAAAAAAAAAATGAAAATTGAAAATGAAAAAGGTGGAGGGTATCAAAGATTCGGCCCAGCCGAATTTAACACTCTTACTTGTTGTGATTGTATTGTAAAATAGATGTATAGATGTTTACGTACCAAATATAACAAAAAACATTTTATAAACTCCTAAAAAATTAACTTATAGGGTATAAAAATTACTTCGTTTATAAGAACAAGGACTTACCTAGAATTGTAGACCTGCTTATCTTTCACTCCGTTCATAAGATTCGCTTTGTATTGTGATAAAAATAATGTGCACTATAACTCGATTTGCATTGAATCTAAAATTTTTTTATGTTTTATGTTTAATTAAATATTGTTTTTATTGCGAAACATAAACTAATTCAAAAATTTTAATGAAATATTTTGTGCTGCCCACTATCAATTAGCATAAAATTAGTAGAATTGAGATCATTTCATATTTTGTAACTGTAATGATTCTGAAATTGCGTCGTCTTTCAGGCCCTGTTGTAATTTATTAGGTATTTGTTAAAACATAAACGTAATAATCACAAAATAATTTATTAATAATTTATTTACACCATAAATTATATTGTTTTTAATTTATCTTAAGCAAATAAATTATTTAGCAAATAATTTATTATTCTTATGTAAATATTAAGAATTAACATGCTTCGACTGTTGCATAAGAATATTTATAGTAAGTCAACACTTAGATTACTGGTAGCAAGATTTAACTTACTTATATTTATATAATTAAACAATAAATTAAATTACTACTTGTTACGGGTCTGGGGTTAATTCAAATTATGGTATTTATTACTGTTTGTATGCCCCACTACTATACTCGAAGAGCGGGGGCTGTATAAAAATATATTACAAAATTTTTAGCACAAAGGAATATCTATCGACTAGATCTCATTTAGTATAAATATTCTCGATCATAATACATTTTTCAGAAATTCAGGCATCGAATATTTTCCAGTTCAAATCGTATGCTTGTACTCTCCGTGGTGTTAATATAACCGCCAATTTAAAGAAAAAAGCAAAAATTGTGAACAAAATTTCTTGATATGGATGATATATTATAAGAATAATATGAACTAGACGAACTTCGATTATTGGTATTGCGATCAACTGGGAACATTCACGGTTGGGCAATGGTTAAAAGAAGATAAATTTTTAATATCAAACAGCAGACCGATAGCCTAAGTTGCTTTAACTTTAAGATTTATTATAATTTGAATTGCAATAAATATCAAACACTTGCACTTGCAAACGTAGTGTAACGTAAAATGTTCATATAACGAAATGGGCCAATCCCATTATTCGTAATTGTGATTTGAAATTTATTTCTCTTGGTTATCTATAGAATATGAGTAACACAAAAATACATCAAACAAGTAAAAATTTATAGTCGGTCTAGACCGACTATACGATACTCTATATCATGCGCTAAGACACCCTATCTCTGAGGTCCAACTTTTTGGATATATACATTGTTATTAATTTTTGGGCTGCAGATATGAGAAAGTTCATATCGGATGCTTTATTTGTATGAGGACTAGGTTGAGAAATAGACCGATTCTGACCATATTTGGTAAAGCCACTTATATTTTGCAAAAACATATACAAACTAAATTTGAGAAAAATCTCTGCAATATTTTTATTTTTTGGAAGATTCCTATAGAAGAAGAATTGTCCTATAGGTTTTATTTTTGGATTACTGATAAACGGATGTAATGAACATACACAAACCCAATTTGACCGAGATCTGTAACATAGTTTGGATTTTATGACAATTTAAGTATCCATAGGGGTCGTTTGTATGGGGACTAGGTCTGAACATGCACAGATTTTCACCAGTTTCAAAAGCGTTCATTCTATGACCGATAGAAGTTTATATACCAACTTTCATCAAAATATATTTGTATTTGCGACCTGTAGTTTGATTACAAGGTTTACATGGACACACAGACGGACGGACGGACATCGGTTAATCGACTCAGAAAGTGATTCCAAGTGATTCGGTATAATAAATGATGGGTCTAAGTCAAATATTTTTGGTAGTTACAAACATCAGCACAAAGTAATTATACCCTATACCCAGTGGTATAGGGTATAAAAATGCATTACCTAAATTTTCGCGAATATCGATACCGGATATTCAAATAATTCATTAAAAGATATATAAATGGGTTTGTTAATAAATAATTTTGAAGAAGCCTAAATGTATGCTAATCAATTTTAGCCAATTCATAATTCAACACAGGGCTTTTGATATTTATAATAAACACACAACTTTAAATGAGCATTACTCCAAAAAAATGTTTCAGACCGTGCAGCTAAAAATTAATACCTTTCAAATGAGTATATTTGGTCAAAATCGGTTAAATAAAATGTTTATATCGGTCACAAGAAATCGCTCTGCCTATTAATATTATAGATTGGTACAATGTAGGAATAAACATATTCTCTTAGTAACCATCTATTATATTGATCAGCACTGTATATATCCTTATAACATCCTTATCCTTATAACATGAAGATTTGATATAGTGATGTCCATCTGTGCGTCTGTGGAAATCACTATCGCGCCTTAGTTCACTTAGGTTGCCCATTTTTGGTGAAAACGATTCAGTAACATCCTGAGCAGAATAATATTTAAAATCATCAAAATCTGTTCATTATGTCCCGAGATTGCAGTTAAAATGTAAAAAATCTCTTGAAAAAATATAAAACGTTGGTTATAATATTAAGTTTAAGTGGCAGGAGAAGGGTATTAAAGTTTCAACACAGCCGAATTCAACACTTTAACTTGTTTTATATTCAAAATCAGAGGTCTAATCAAAACAGTCGTTGACAAAATTATTTTTTTTTAACCAAAATAAAATTCTAAGAATGAGTTTACTCTATAACGGATAAAGCATAATGGCCCCTGATTTAGAATGAAATTAAAACGAGATATGACTATTGTCCGTGTAATTTTAATCATTTGTCAAAATATGGAATTACGTTTCTCACCCAGGTCCACAACTTTAGACGCAGTAGTGTGGATAAATATAGATTCATTAATCAGAAAATCGATGAACATTTTTAAATGTTTCATCAAAATTTAATCAAAATTGTGACTTTACACAACATATCACAAACTAACAGAATAAATTAATAGCATCTACGAAAAACGTATCTGACCTACCTCAAAATTGCTTTACAATTCGGCTTTTAGAGGATTAGTGTCTTGAAATTAAATATATTTCAGATTCGGTCAATTATATCTTCATTGTTTTTTGCTGTCCTATAGACAACTGTGACCAACTTAGCATATTTATCTAGACCGACTATTTATTATACCGAGTGTCTTAGAATCATTGGCTAGTTGCGTGTTCATCAGAGATCTGCAATGAGTACTGAAAAAATTAGTAGAGTTGAATCATAATTTATTATTACTTGTTTTTATACGCATTTATATCTATTGAAATGTTGTAGAGATATACATACATGCATTTGTACATACATGTAAGTCTTATAATTATTTTCCTAAAATTGTAAATTATGAGTCGACGTCGGATTCATATTTATTTATACGTATACTTATTAATGAATGTTATTGTGAGTATAAGTACATCAGAGTAGTCAATTTCAATAATTTTTACTCACTTATACTTAAAATTTCATGAGTGACTATGAGTAGCGAAAAAGCTATTCATTACTGATCTCTGGTGTTCATGTAATTCTGTGTCCAAAAAAGTTTTCTACAAGTTGGTTACTGTTTAACATCTATGCGAGATTTAATGTCAATCTTTGTTGGCTCAAAGTGAATTTGGAGATTTTAAGAATGACTAATTTTGTTGAAGAAAGAAGTTCCATTCATATTTTGTTTGTGAAATCAAATATCTGCTGCAGAAACGTTAAGAATCTTGAAGACCAAAATATATCGGAGAAGAAATATTTACATGTGGTTCAAAACATTTGCAAGAAGGCAGAAAATGGAATGAACACAAAAAGCACCCGGACAAGAAAAATGTCAACTGATAACCAACACGTCAAGTATGTCAAATAGTTGGTGCTGAAAAATTATTATTTAGCATTTAGTGATCTTGCTGATATTGACATTTCAAAAGAATCATTCAAAATCATATTAAAATATTTTTTTTAAATAATTATTTAACATATGTGACCTTCTCCGAGAAAAGGGACCTAGTGTGTCAAAAAACGAGTTGTGTGAAAAACGGTGGATTCTGGTACCTAAAAGAGTGTAGGAACTTTAAATGCGTTTTTTTTTCAAAACTTAATTTTCACACACTAGGTCCCTTTTCTCGGAGAAGGTCACATATATGTAATAAATGCAATCAAATACAACTAGCAGATTCCAGCCCTCGAAATTCGAGTGAAAATTCTAGGAAAAAGGTATGCTAATCAATTATAGCCAATTCACAAATCAACACAAAAAACAAACTCATTTTTATTACAAACACATTAACAAATTTAATATACACACACATAGCATTGTATAATTTTATGTATGTGTTAGTAGCAACTTTAAATGCAATTTACTCATCATAAAGGGAAAAATTTTAAATTCTGTAAATCTGCAAAACGCCTAAAAAGAAATATCTTTCAAATAATATACGTTTGGTCAAAATCGGAATAAAACGGTAGAACAAAACATCGGTCACAAGAAATCGCCTATCCTATTAATATTATAGATATATGTATATGAAAAATACTTAAAACTCCTAGGCGGAGCATAGGGCGGAAATAAAATCAGTCTATCGTCGTCTGCCTTGTACTGTCCGTTTAATCTCCTTTAATGGGGCTCAAATGCGTCAAATATCGATTGGTATCAAAAACACTAAATTTAGCACTGTGATGAGATTTGGATCTATGCCTACAACCCCGAAATAACCTACTAATCAAGTGAATATCGTGCAAAAAGTTAGGCAAAACCGAAAATATCATGTAAAAGTCATTCCAGTGGATTTCATCGGTTATACTGGTGTGGTTCTATGTGAATTCCCAAGGTATAAAACGTTAAACAATGCTGACTTTGAAGGCCATTTGGGATTTTGGCTTTAATAACTATTTCGTGGATTTAAAAACACGTCGGCAGTGTATTGTTTTGGAGAGGGATTATTTGAAAGCGATAAAATTGATTTGGAAGAATAAGCAAGTAAAAGTGTGAAATTCGGCTATGCCTAATCTTTGATACCCTCCACACAGGTTTACATTAAAATAAAATGTAAACAAAATATTAGAAAAAGTAAAGAATTTGATAAACTTATTATAAATTTATACAACAAACACAATAAATTTTGAATTTAGAGACCCTATCTCTCAGGCCCAACTAACTGGATATAGAAAATAAGCATAAACCAAATTTGAGTGGGATTTTTATTAATTTTTTCGGCTGCAGATATGAAACAGTTCATATGGGATGCTATATCTATATGGGGACTAGGCCCAAAGATGGACCGATCCTGACCATGTTTGGTAAAATCTCTTGTATTTTACAAAAATATATACAAACAAAATTTGAGAAGAATCAGTGCAATATTTTTGTTTTTTGATAGATTTAAGTGAAGATCGGGAAGCAGCTCTATATGGGGCCTATAACTAAGAGTTGTCCAGTAGGAATCATTTTTGGACTAGTGATTAATGGATGAAATATATACATACAAACCCAATTTGACTAAGATTTGTATGATAATTTGGATCTTATGGCAATATATGTTGATATCATAGGGGTCATTTGTATGGGGGCTAGGTCTGAACATGGGCCGATTCTCACCAATTTCAATAGCGTTCATCCCATGACCGATAAAAGATTAAATACCAAATTTCATCAAAATATATTCATATTTGCGACCTGCAGTTTGATTACAAGCTTTACATGGACACACAGATGGACGGACGGACATCGTTAAATCGAATCAGATAGTTATTCTGATTCGATCGGTATAATTAAAGATGAGTGTAGGTCAAATATTTTTGGTTGTTACAAACAGCAGCAAAAAGTCATTATACCCAAACCACATAGTGGTATAGGGTATAAAAATGAGCAAGAAAATCATAGTCGATTTAGACCGTCGATACAATACCCTATACGATGCGATTGGAGACCCCGAAAAGGTCCATATAGGATGCTATATATATGGGGATTAGGTCGAATAATGGATCGATCCAAATCATATATGGTAATTTCAGTTATTTTTTGCAAAAACATATTCGAGCCAAATTTGAGGGAAATCTGAGCAATATTTTCGTTTTTTGATAGATTTAAGTGGGGGCTATGACTAAGACCAAATCTGACCAATGATAATATGGGTATAATGACAATTTACGTCGATCTCATAGGGATCATTGGCATGGGGACTAGGTCTGAACATGCACCGATTTTCACAAATTTCGACAGCGTTCGTCCTATGGATGATAAAATCGTACATACCGAATTTCTTCCAAATATATTAATATTTGCGACGTGTAGTTTGATTACAAAGTGTGGACACTGAGGTGGCCCTTCATTACATGGAGAGGAAAAAATGTGTTCGAATTTAAAGTCTCACCCCCCTAGAAATATGCGAATAGCAAAACAAACTGAGAAATACAAAGTTTTGGGTCAATCAAAAAAAATTAGAGGTGCCTCAACGCGATTAAAAATTGCGAGTGTGTTTGTATGGGAAAATATGACTTTTTTCATTTTTTACGAAAATTTCATTCTATAGTTTAATTTAGCGACAAGTTGTTACATGAATCGATTTCAATGCTAAAGTATCTCTTTAAAAAGCTACATAGCTTCAAAACCGAAGAAAAACTCGCTAAGAAATAGCAAATGCCCCAGACCACTTTTGTGCCAAAAAAACTAGGTCGTGAAATTTGGCTCAAATTTTTTCAACTTTAAGCCATCATTTTTTTCGTCACTATACCAATAAGTTCTCAGACATGAATTATTGTTTTATTATCGCGTTCTTAACCTATTGCGAGATGAGACCAAAGATGGAAAATTTGTTTGATAAAATTTTTAAAACTCTTTTTTTAAGTTTTAAAAAATTTTCTTTAACAAAATTTCAATAAATCGATCGATTTGTGTAATTCTTAGTAAATGTGCTCTTTCTAAATACTTTGTATCAAAAATTTATCACTTTACTACTTTGAAATTTTCAGTTTTTCAATTTTCAAAATTTTTTTTGATTGACTCAAAACTTTGTATTTCTCAGTTTTTTTGCTATTCGCATATTGTTAGTGGGGTGAGACCGAAAGTTTGAACACTTTTTTTATTAAGAGATGAACAGACAGACGGACATCGCTAAACTGACTCATAAAATAATTTTGAGTCAATCGGTATAAGAAAAAATGGATATAATAATATAATAATATAAATATATACAATTACACTTTTGTTTGTTTAAAGAGGGTAAAAATTTAACCATCTTGGTTATTCTCTCGCTCTCATCGATAAACATTCGTTCACATATACAAAAAAAAAAACAACAAGCAATACATACATATCTATATGAACATTATTCATATATAAAGTGGCCAAATTTTTTATCTGAAAACGGGACATCGAATAATTCAGATGGTTTCGGTTATATAAAATGGAAATGCATACATAATATAATAATATTTTATTTGTCCATAGCGAGTGGCATTATTCATTTTACATTACACTACAAAAATTGTTTATACATTGTTATATTTTTCAGAGGCACAAATTTGTTTCAAAATTTTAGGTGACGATTTCAAATATGGCACGATTTTTTAATATTAACTTTAATAATTAACATAGCCTTAAGCATTGATACCCTTAATTGAGTTTTATCTTCGGTCAACAACATGTTCATCAACCAGAGCATTTGTACCAGGCAAACATAAAATATATTCAACTGTAAAAATTTGAATGGTTTAGGTAATTGCATTTAAAATGTTTAAATACTAACACCCAACGATTTTCCGTAGAAATATTTTGTTGATTCCATTCATCAATTTTCTGCGATGTTGCGTATTTAGATACGAGTGAATATTCCTCGAATACTTCCGTATCTCCATTGCAATCGATATGTTCTTTTACGATCAATATATCTAGAGCTTCTTGAACATTTTCCCACTGTGGTACTTCTGTTAAATTTGCCCAATTAGGTTTTTCTAAATACTCTCGACTAGTTTTATAAAATTCTTTAGCCTTAATTTTCACGAAATTCTCGTCAATATCGGTGTAACCATCTTCTTTTAATTTTTCAAGTAAACCACGGACTGAATATGGAAGAAAGAGAGTTGTCTATTTCTGAAACAAATTCTCTTTTAATTTGTTAATTTCACTTCTGCTGCTTCAACTTTTTGGCAATTTGTACATTACAAGTTTCTACAGCAGCTGAAAAATCCAAGGGAGGCGGACACACAGAAAAATAAGGTGTGACATTTATAAAAATTATAGTAAAATTTTAAAAAGTTTTGTGGTAATTATCGACTACATAAAATTAACGATAAATTTTGTTTCACCCCGTCAATTTAAATTTATTTAAGTCTTTTTGTTAAAAAAAGCGAAAAAATGTTGGTACCGTGAGGATCGCAAAAGTACAATTTGTTTGTCTGGTTGGTACAATAACAGAAAACATATTTTCCATCCCTGGGTAGGTTAGTTTTTGTTCTGTACTGTACTTTGGCCTCTTCTAAAGGGTCAGCCATCTAACGTTTTTTTTTCAACTAGTGCTTATTTCGTGATTGGTAACACTTAGCTCATGTCTGATTTAACAGATAATTAGTTTTATCCTTCCGCTGAACGAATATGGTTGTGTATACGCTTGAACAACGCTGGGAAATATTGCGACATTACTTTGAAAATTATGGTAATGTTGCAGAATGTGTGCGAAAATTGCGTACGGATTTTGGAAGAAGAGAAGCACCATCAGCTCCGTATGTTCGTTATCTTGTGAAAAAAAGTGAAAGAAACTGGCATCCTCATCGATAAACCAAAGCGTGAAAAGCCAAAAACAGTGCGTACACCCGAGAATATTGCTGCTGTGGCAGAAAGTGTGCGTGAAGCGCCATCAACATCAATTCACCGTCGTTCTCAAGAATTGAGCATTTCGGAGGCATCATTGAGACGAATTTTGCATAAAGACCTTGGTATGACGCCATACAAAGTCCAATTGGTTCAGAAGTTGAAGCCAACTGACCATCCAATGCGTTTTCGCTTCGTTAAAGAGGCCTGCGTTCGACTTACAGAAGATGCCGATTTTGCCAAAGAAAAATCATCTTTTCAGATGAAGCTCATTTTGATCTTGGCGGGTATGTAAAGAAGCAAAATTGTCGCATTTGGGGCACAGAAAACCCGCACGCATACATTGAAAAGCCGATACACCCAAAACGAGTCACTGTTTGGTGCGGATTTTGGTCCAGAGGCATAATTGGGCCATTTTTCTTCGAAAATGAGCAAGGAGTGACCGTTACAGTCAAAGGCGATCGTTATCGGGCCATGTTGAACGAATTTTTGTTCACAAAAATTGAAAAGGAGGATATTGGCAACATTTGGTTTCAACAGGACGGCGCTACGTGCCACATGTCGAAGCTACACTCGATGTTTTGCGCCCTGTTTTTGAAGATCGCATTATCAGCCGCAGATAAGTGTTACGCCAACAAGCCAGAGACAATTGACGCTTTAAAGGACAATATTCGTGAAGCCATTGGTGAAATACAGCTGGCTACTGCATGGCCAGCCGAGGCAGCCATTTGAATGAAATTATTTTCCATTATTAACCGGAAGGATTGTACTTTCAAATAAAAAAAGAAATTCATTAGTTTTTTTATAGCATTTTCAAAAAAAAAAAGGTAATTTGTCTCTTATGTTTCGTAATATATTTACTCATACTAGCAGATTCCAACGCTCGAAATTCGAGTGCAATTTCTAGGCAGCTGTGTTTTTAAACTTAGCCAACTTAGAAGATAAAAAACTCATTAACAAACACATTAACAACAAGTAGGAAAATTATAGTCGGTCTAGACCGACTATACGATATCCTATAGCATGAGTTAAGAAACCCTATCTCTCAGGCCCAACTAACTGGATATAGAAAATAAGCTTAAACCAAATTTGAGTGGGATTTTTATTAATTTTTTTGGCTGCAGATATGAAAAAGTTCATATCGGATGCTTTATCTATATGGGGACTATGCCCAAAAATGGACCGATCCTGACCATGTTTGTTAAAGTCTCTTGTATTTTGCAAAAATATATACAAAAAATTTTAACAATATATTTCTTTTTTGATAGATTTAAGTGAAGATCGGGAAGCAGCTCTATATGGGGCTTTTGACTAAGAGTTGTCCAGTAGAAATCATTTTTGGACTACTGATTAATGGATGTAATAAATACGTACAAACCCAATTTGACGAAGATTTATATGATAATTTGGATCTTATGGAAATTTATGTTAATTTCATAGGGGTCATTTGTAGGGGGCTAGGTCTGAACATGGACCGATTCTCACCAATTTCAATGGCGTTCATCCCATGGCCGATAAAAGCTTATGTACCAAATTTCATCAAAATATATTCATATTTGCGACCTGCAGTTTGATTACAAGCTTTACATGGACACACAGACGGGCGGACGGACGGACGGACGGACATAAAATTAATAACAATGGCACTCAAATTTGGTTTATGCTTATTTTCTATATCAAATTAGTTGGACCGAAGAGATAGGGTCTCTAAACCATGGTATAGGGTATCGTCTAGACCGACTATAATTTCTTGTTTTATCTATGTGTTAGTATCAATTTTAGATGCAATTTACTCAAAATAAAGGAAAAAATTAAAAAATCTGTAAATCTGCAAAATGGCTAAAAAGAAATTCCTTTCAAATAATATACGTTCGGTCAAAATCGGGATAAAACGGTAGAACAAAACATCGTTCGCAAGAAATCGCCTAGCCTATTAATATTTTAGATTTATTCATATTCTGCAACAAAGAAAGAAGAGAAGATGATTTTTGTTTTTTGTTTTATTTTGATTATTAGTTTGACGGGCGACGTACAAGTAAAACGCAACGTATTCTTATTTTGAGAGGGGGTTAAATTTTTTATTTTTTGGTTTTAAGAACAGTAATTTAAGTTTATGTACCATGAATTGATTCAACAAAATTCATAAGAAATTTTGAAGATTTGTTCTTAATTGAAGATTTGTTCTTACATTTTTGAACAAATCAACTATTTATTTTTTCGAATTTCTGAAAACGGGACATTTTTGCTTCCCCAAGTTTTTGTCGGGGAAAACGGCATAAAGAAGCTGAAAACGGAACGGTCCCGTTCAAAACGGGACGTATGGTCACGTTAGGCATATAACTAATTTTTACGAAAAATTTGGCATACCAGCACGTGTTGGCAAATCTTGTACATGTAATGAATATCACTTTTTAGGTGATTTCTGTTGAAAAATGTTCCGCATTTTTTCAATTGTTATATGAAATTAATTTAAAATTTAAATTATATGATGATTTATACGATGGCAAAATTTCTGTCACTTTTTTTGTAAGGCTTTTAAATCTGCCATAACAAAATTTCTTTGGGCTCTTTACATAGTTTGAACAATGGAGTGTTCACATTTTTATACCCTATACCACTATGTGGTTTGGGTATAATGACTTTGTGCTGCTGTTTGTAACAACCAAAAATATTTGACCTAGACCCATCTTTAATTATACCGATCGAATCAGAATCACTTTCTGAGTTGATTTAACAATGTCCGTCCGTCCGTTCGTCCGTCCGTCCGTCTGTGTGTCCATGTAAAGCTTGTAATCAAACTGCAGATCGCAAATATGAATATATTTTGGCGAAATTTGGTATATAAGCTTTTATCGGCCATGGGATGAACGCTATTGAAATTGGTGAGAATCGGTCCATGTTCAGACCTAGCCCCCATACAAATTACCCATATGAAATCGACATAAATTGCCATAAGATCCAAATTGTCATATAGATCTTACTCAAATTCGGTTTGTATGCGTTCATTACATTCACTAATGAGTAGTCCAAAAATGATCCCTTTGACCCCATATAGAGCTGCTTCCCGATCTTCACTTAAATCTATTAAAAAACAAAAATATTGCACTGATTCTTCTCAAATTTTGTTTGTACATATTTTTGCAAAATACAAGAGACTTTACCAAACATGATCAGGATCGGTCCATTTTTGGACCTAGTCCCTTTATAGATATAGCATCCGATATGAACTTTTTCACATCTGCAGCCAAAAAAATTAATAAAAATCCCACTCAAATTTGGTTTTTGCTTATTTTCAATGTCCAGTTAGTTGGACCTAAGAGATAGGGTTTCTAAAAGCATGGTATAGGGTATCGTATAGTCGGTCTAGACCGACTATAATTTTCTTACTTGTTTATACATTGTATATTGTTGGCTAAATTTTTTTTCCACACCTTTAGCACTTTTCTAAACATTTTTAAACAAACAATATTTATTTCCATTTCTAAATTGGATGATAAAACAATGGTCATACGATCTTATTATTATTTCACTTTACAAGTTTTCGAATAACTTGCTATTTCTTTTTTAAATTTTTTAATATTGAAGCAACATTTACTGAAAACAATTTGTTTTTGAGGCGGATGGGATGCTTCCCTTAGCTACATTTAAAGGGTATTGGAATATTAGGATGATTATTAGTTATATCTAGCCTAGAGGCTCCATATTCGATACCAAATGACTGCTGGAAATAATGACAAAAATTATTATAATAATCTTATCTAGATAAATGGATTACTTTGTAAATTAACATGATTTCAACAGACACACAAACAGATAGACGGACAGACAGACACCGCTATATCGGTTCGAATTGTTATATGGATAAAGAATATATATACTTTATGGGGTCATAAACTGATACATACCCTTTGCAAAGCGGTGTGGAGTGTATAAATAACCATATATCTGTGGTTTTCTGGAATAACCGCGTATGTCCATTTTTGTCAGTTTTGAGTTAACGTTGCCAAATATAATAATTTTTAACGCTTTTTAGATGTGTTTAATTTTATTTTAAAAAATATTGACCATTTCTGAGTTTTTTCTTTAAATAACGACGTAACTTAAATGTTTATTAAATTAATTTGCAGCACTAACGACGTATGTCAACCTACGATTGTTCGCTGACAAATTCTTTTCTCAGAAAACGACATATAGCGACATACGTTGTTATTAATGAAAAACAATGCGAAATAATTTTGGATTATTTTTCAGTTTATAGCCACTTATAAAAACTTGTGTGTTTATTTCTGTTATTTGTTGTCACTATTATTCTTAATACGTTGTTATATTTTCACCCTAAGTCCCTAAGTTCCTCTTAAGATTTTTGACTCAAAATTTTTTATAAAGTGTTTATTGCCCATTTCTACAGGACTGTTGAATAAAAAGTCCTAAAAACTTTATATTGAGCCCATAATTTGAAATATAACGTTTTTGGCTCTCCTGAACATTTTGACTTTATGACATACGCGGTTATTCTAGAAAACCACAGATATTGCTGATTTCTAATGTATAGATAGAATTTCGTAAGAACTTATTTAATTATTAATTAACAAAGACATGAAATGTTTATTTATTTTCATTTAAAATTTACAATTCAACATCAAACGTTTGACAAGTAGTTATTTGTAAACAATGATCATTTTTATTTACGTTTTAAGTTTGTTTTTTACATTTTTTCAGGAAAGAAAACTGTACTCAAGGGCATAACGGGCACATTTCGTTCGGGTCAGTTAACGGCTATAATGGGACCATCAGGAGCTGGAAAATCCAGTTTAATGAATATATTAACAGGATTTACGTAAGTTGAATACACGCGTATACTAAATACTTAAATAAAAATAATTTTCTTTTGCAAATAATTTTTTTTATAGAAAAACTGGCGTCAGTGGCACAGTATCTTTTGGCAATGCTCCCAAGGCTCGTAAATTGTGTTGTTATATTATGCAAGATGATCATTTTTATTCCTGGTTTACCGTTGAAGAAACCATGATGTTGGCCACAAGTTTAAAGATATCCGATAAGTCCATGAATATTAAAGAAAAAAAATTATTGGTAAGTAATCGAGAAAATAATTTGAGGGGACATACACTTCGCTTCACATATATAGGTGCAGTGATTTAGCAATCAATTTAAGCTTCCTGCTCTCAAGATAATTCATGGAGAGAAATGTTTTGTACTTTTTATTAAAGGTTTAGCAATTGAGAAAAAGAGTGTAAACAATGAAAAGTCGAAAGAGTTCCGTTAGGTTTAATCTGTGCTTCTTTTTATAATTATTCAAAAAAATAAGAATTATTTTTGTCACTTAGCGTGTAAATTATGTATATTTAAATTAATCTAAAGAGATTTAAAAGACATTTTAATCTTTCAATTTGTAAATTATACAAAAAATATGTGCGCAAAATCTAATGCATCTCTTTTCGAAAAAATAAGCTACATTTTCAACAATCTAAATATGAAAATAATTGTATTGTCTTATCGATAATAACTGTCTACTTTCTGTCACTTTGAGGAAAACAACTCATTTGAAAAGTTCAAAGTTTTTGAAACTATTTTTATTGCACCGCCAAAGAAAGACACTAAATTTATTTATTTATTTTTTGAATCATTCTAATATTGTTTCTATTGGATTTTTTTACTACTGATAACTGCGAATATTATCGCAATACATTGCAAATAAACAATAAACAATAAGCCATTGATAATTGATAAGGAAATCATATAAATATAGCTTCAATGCTTAAATGCAACAATTTTATTAGGACCTCCATTTGTACCCTGAAATTGTTTTTTTTTTATATTAGATTACAAACTTTCGTTTTGTTTCTACAATAATGAAATTAGTATGAAGGCGGTCCCAGAACAACCCGACCGGATAAAGAAAACAAAACAAATTTGGGAAATATTTCCTTTATTTCTCTCCTTTAAGCTCGATACGCTTTTTCCAGCCGTATTCCGTAGCTTCGATACCTTGCTTAAAGTAAGAACAGTTTAGATCCTTAAAATCTTCATCAACCTCTTAATTTTTGGCAAATTTTTTAACACCCAGACATTTTTTCAAGTTTGGAAACAGAAAATAATCCGAGGGAACTAAATCTGGTGAATAAGGCGCGTGGTGAAACAAGAACGGATGTGTAAACTGGTGAAACAACAGTTTCATCTTCGCCAAATGCGGCCTTTTTGACCTAATTTAAATGCGTAATACTCGCCGTTTTTCTTTTTTGTAGATAATCAATAAAAACAAGTAAGAAAATTATAGTCTAGACCGACTGTGCGATACTCTATACCATACGTCTAAAAAATTGGTTTTAGGTCCAACTAATTGGGTATAGAAAATAAGCATAAACCAAATCTGATTGGAGTTTTTTATTAATTTCTTTGCCTGCAGATCTGAAAAAGTTCATATCGGTTACTAAATTTATATGGGAAAAATGGACCGATCTTGACAATATTTGGTAAAGTAACTTAGATTTTTCTAAAACTTATATAAACCAAATTTGAAAAGGATCTATGCAATGTTTTTGTTTTTTCTTAAGATTTAAGTGAAAATCGGGAAACAGCTTTATATGGGGGCTATGACTTAGAATTGTCCTATAGGATTTATTTTTGGACTACTGATTAATGGATGTAATAAACACACGCAAACCCAATTTGACCGAAATCTATATGCCAATTTGGGTCTTCTGGCAATTTCAGTCTATCTCATAGGGGTCATTTGTATGGGGACTAGGTCTGAATATGCAACTGTTTTCACCAATTTCAATAGCCTTCGTTCCATGACCAATTGAAGGTTATATACTAAATTTCATCATATTCATATTCATATTCATATTCATATTCATATTTGCGACCTGTAGTTTGATTACAAAGTTTACATGGACACACAAACGGACGGACAGCCGGAAGGACGCACATCGCTAAATCGACACAGAAAGTAATTCTGAGGCGATCGCTATTATAAAAGATGGGTATAGGTCAAATATTTTTGGTAGTTACAAACATAATAATGCTGTTTCCATATTTCCAGTTGGCCTTTCGTAGATGTTGTGAGTTCGCCTTCAGCGTTCTTCAGCGGTCTGGTATGCGAAAAGATTTTTCCAGTTAGTTTTTTGGTGATGCTATAGAGATCCTTGGATCTATGCTCCGCTGAACCTTTTTGTGCATCCGATGCAAGATTATTATACCACATTCTCTTATCATTTCGGGCGTTACGCTTGACCAGCTTGTCTTATGTATTTTTTAGAGAGTATTTCTCACCGAGTGTTTTGGCTGCCATTAATTTCTCTTTTAAGGCTTTCCTTTCAAGCATGAGGTTCCAGGTGGCATCAGACATCCAATGTGTTTTCTTAGGTACTTTGTGACTGACGTGATTTCTGGCAGCATCAACAATGTTACTTTTAACTGTCACTCAGAGGAAGGATGAGATTGATCTATAGCTAATCCGGCTTTCAGTTCTTCTCTGTAATTGCTAAGAGTTTGCGGGTTTTTCAACTTAGCTATATCGAACTTTCAGCTTAATATATAGGATACTGAAAATTCACTTTGTACGCCCACTTGTTTTCTTTAATAGTTTTTCTGCTATTCGGGGCAGAGACGAATCCAAAAAGTTATAAATGTTGTAACTAATCCGACTTTGTTTTATATAGATACATAGGTTTTATCCATAAATCACCAGTCTTTAATAAACGTAGTTGACCCATTCTTATTCATAGTCTCCATGTTAAGCCGTCTACCGGTACTAATTTAAATCTACCTAAAGACATAAAATCATTATAGTAGTCTTAAGATCGCCAGATCGAAATACGCGAAATATTGACGGGGAGCATAAGTCGCTTAAATCTCGAAAATTAAGTGTCGTTGCTCTAAGAGATTTGAAACTTTCTTTCTCTTTGAAATATCCCATCTGAATTCTGCACTAACTATTTTCAGGGTTACCAGATCGAAATATTTAAGTTTTTGTGAAATATTCTATATTCATAATTAAGAATATTGAAGGAAATAAGAGTTGTATCTTCTGAAATTAATACGAAGTAAAAGCTGTATGGTACGAAAACTGATTCTAATCACACTTCTCGTAGGCCTGACTTTAGGTGAAGGTGCATGGTTAAAACCTCACGGCCGCCCCAAGTAGAAAAATTTCATTTAGAAACAATCTATTCAATTAAAACCTTACAATTAGCACAATGTTCAATTAATCGCTGATGAAGGCTGAAATGCCAGAAACCGATCCGATTAAGAATTCAGTGGAGTTATGAATTTTTGAAATATATGCTTTCTTCTTCTTCTTTACCACGCACCATTGAATTTAAAGAAAATAAATTTGTAATAAATATTTACTGAATTAAAGTATTATTTATTTCAATAGGCCCCTTAGGCGCGAGTTACGATAGCTTATTTATAATATTAATAGGCAAGGCGATTTCTTGTGACATAATCTATACCTTCAATTACCAACCGATTTTGGCAAAAAAGATATCATTTGAAAGGTATTTCTTTGCAGATGTTCACCATATTTAGAGATGTACACCAACTGGTACAACACATACATAAAACACATATTTAAGCTTCAAACAAAAAACTATACAATGCTGTGTATGTGTTTATTAAATTTACGTTGAATTGTGAATTGGCTGAATTTGATTAGCATTCCTTTAGGCTCTTATAAAATTATTTATTAATGAAAAAATAAAATTTCATAGAATTTATACTCGAATTTCGAGGGCTGGGCTCTATCAGTTATCATATAATATTCTAATTCATTATCTCTTTTCACCTTTCATTGCTTTTATTATTTCTTCTTAATACTAATTTTGTATAACCGTTAAGTTAGTTTTAAGAATTTGATATATAAGATTTAATTATAATTTTATGTTAAGTCAACTTTAGTTGTTATCGAATCGTTGATTAATAAAAATTGAATTTTAAACATTAAGTTGAATAATTTATAAGTCGCGTAACAACTAACTGGTACGGATAGATTTTATTTAAACTTGGTTTGATTGTGTTTTTAGAGTATATTAGCGGCTTTGTCTTATGAACCTTGGCCCTATATAATAAAACACACTTAAGGCTCTTGCTCACTACTTATGTTGTAGGCTATATCGACTATAAGTTATATACTTTTTAAAATAATATTTCACTCGGTAACGCGGGCAGTTTGTTTTCTCTTAAACCTTTTAAACAAACATCAGTAAATCTATAATGTACACCCATAATTCACACCCTGTTACACGTTTAATTAGTCATCTTCGAATTAAAATGATAATTAGCTTGACTAAGGCACGTTTATACAAGAACAAAAAAAAAAATCTGCTAGTGTAAAAAATCCCACTGTGATTTTAAGAAAACACTACAATAGCAGGTAACAGTAACAATGCATTTAATCTATCTCTATAATTTCTATAACTATATTATAATTTCCATTCTAAATAAGTATGTTAATTTCAGATTGAGCATGTTTTACAAACGTTGAAACTAACCAAAACCAAAGACACTCGCTGTAATTGCTTATCAGGTGGACAGAAAAAACGCTTATCCATAGCTTTGGAATTGATTGATAATCCCGCCATTTTATTTTTAGACGAACCTACCACGTAAGTTTATTATTTAAAATATTATTAATTTTAATTAAAATATTAGTTATATCTGGGATTTACATAAAAAAAACTGTAATCGGTTGACCTTCTCAATCTCCGGTGGAAATCTTAGATCGTAATAAATCTTTAATATTTAAGAGAGGATGAGCAATAAGTAAGTACCTACGAGTACCCAATTTTATATTTTGGGTATATAAAATTTTAATACATGGTTTACATAACAAAATAACTAACTAGATACGAGGGCTGTCCCAAAATGACCCGACCTGGCAAAGAAAACACAAGAAATTTGTGAAAATTTTTCTTTATTTCTCATAATAATCTCTTTTTCCCAACGATATTCAATATCTTCGATACCCCATTTATAGTAAGAACTATCTAGCTCCTTAAAATTGCTGCAGACTGCAGACAAATCTTTTGCCAAAGTAGTATATTTATGGTGTTTCTAGACCACTTTTTCCAAATATTTTGATGCATTGATTTGCTTCCAATTTCTAACGCAAGGTGGCGATATGGCGGTATGTTTTTTAGATTTTAGTAGATTCAAAAACCTTTTTAGCAAGATTTATCCGTTAACTTTAAATATTCAAAAAGATGTAGTAGATTCACAAACCCAAAAGCCCATTGTTTTCATCACAAAATCAATTGGAATATAGATAACACTATGTAACGCTAGGTGGCAGCACACAATCATTTATTTATAATCTTTTCCCTGTAATAGAATTTGAGAAAATAAATTTATTTGAGAAAATATTCGTTAATTCAATTTTTACAATATTAACAAAATATTGTTTTATTTTAAAATTTACATTTGCATTTGCATTTGTCTAAAATACATCCGTTTCTCGTTTAGCTTGAAATAAATGTATAAGCTTTTGAAAGTTTTATCAGGTTCACATAACCTACAGCTTTTTGATGATATTTTTATGTGTAGGTGTTTTCAACTTATAATTTGTTTATTATAAGGTTTTGATGAGTTTTTTTTTATATGATAATACGTGCTTTTTTGAAAGCTCTACAATTTTTTTGAGCCTTTAGACATCTGAGAAAACATATATACATACATACATATATGGATATATATCTACCATGTATATCTACTTGAATATTCAAAGTTAATGGATAAGGAAAAGTGCCACCTAGTGTTATCTATTGAAAATTGATTTTTTTAATGAAAAAATTGGCTTTTAGGTTTGTAAACGTGGCGAATATGATAAGGTAGTTAAAAGCTAAACACTGTACTACAACCTAGAAGTGATATTTGGGTTTCTAAATTTGCTAAAACCTAAAAACACTTGAATATTCAAAGTTAACGGGGGGAAAAAACACAGCTCCGTCTGGCATTAAAGAATGGAAGCAAATCAACGCAACGAAATGAATGGAAAAAGTGGTCTAGAAACGCCATAAATACACTACTTGCCACCGAGCCATTTTTTCAAGTTTGAAAATATAAAATAATCAGAGGGAACTAAAGCTGGAATAAGGTGCGTTATGAAGCAATTCGATCTTTTATTTACGGGTTTATGACATTGTAGTATTGGATGGGATGTGTGAATTGGTGCATTGTCTTGGTGAAACAACACTTTCTTTTTCGTCAAATACGGAAGATAATCAATAAAAATTATGCCACCCGCATCCCAAAAAACAGACGCCATAACCTTGCCTGTCTTCGCCCTCTTTGGACACAATTTTCCCATTTCAGTCCACTCTTTTGACTGTTCCTTTCTCTCAGGTGTAAAGTGGTGGACAGAAAAAGCGTAGTTTTTAACAAAGGTTTTGTTTCTAAAAAAAGGTATTTTCTAATAAAATGTACTTTTTCAAAGAAACATAATTATTTTAAAAATATACTTTATTAAGAAAAGTACTTTTTTAATTAAAGGTACTTTTTTAAGAAAGAGTACTCTTTTAAGAAAAAATAGTTTTTTAAGAATACATATATATTAAAAAGAAATATACTTTTATAAGAAAGATACTTTTTCAAGAAAATTTACTTTTTAAAAAAGGTACTTTTAGAAAAACGTAATCTTTTCAATAAGGGAACTTTTTTTAAAAAGGATACAATTTTAAAAAAGTGTACATTAAACAAAATTTTACTTTTTTAAAAAAATTATATTTTGTTAAAAATTGTACTTTTTTATAAAAGCGATTTTTTTTAAAGGGATACTTTTAAAAAAAGAAACTGTTGAAGCTTGGCTCGTTTGCCTCGCTCAACTTTATAAAGAAAAAAGGATAAAAAAAAAAAAAAAAACGGGGGGGTAACTTGGTGTTGCACCAAGTTATTTATTTAGTGTTTTTAAATTTAAATTATCCTAGTGGTACACCAGGATAATGTATATTCAAATTTGTGAAGGATAGTTATCCAAGTGGTACACCAGGACAACGTTGTGTTCAAGTAAAAAAAAACCTGTTGATTACTTGAGTGGCAAAATAATAATGGCAATTTTATTAATAAACTTATGCTATATATATATCATCAAATCAATAAAGTTAACTGTAAAAAATAAAAATGCAATAAAAACAATGCATATCAAATATAACCAAAGCATATAAAACAAATGTAAAGCCAAAAAATGTGTATATAAAAAATTAACTAAAATTAAAATACATACATATGCTAAAACGGTTCATTCATTTGTTTCCCACAGTCAGTCAAAACAAAACAGATATTGCATTTCAATGCGACTGACAATTCATATAGGCACGTGTAAAGTTTATTTACGTGGTTCAAGCCATGAATTATGCAGTCGCAGCAAATCTCACGCTTTGCTTGACAAACCGTGGGAACCAAAGCCACCGTTCATTAGTTGCTGCATTAAATTGGGCTCTCACCGACAGCCAAAGCAAAGCTGATATTATGTTTCATTACCGTCTGACTGCAAATGCATACATGCGCGTGTAAAGTTTATTCATGAAATTTGCAGACGCAGCAATTCACACGATTTGCTTGACAAAACGGTGAGAACCAAATAATTTTAATTCCATAAAGATTTGTTTTTATTTTGTTAAAAATAAAAAAAATCAGAAAGAATTAACATATTGCGGCCCCAACGATCGGCAACATCAATGGGCAGAACAAATGAACGATCTTTAATAATAAATGCTGAGATTAGCTAAGGTGTTGGTTCCAAGGAAACGTTCCAGTTAGACCTTGGTGAAGGCTGTGGAACTGTTTTGCGTCTTAGTTTCAATATTTGTTTAATTAGTAGGATGATGATCAGTGTTATAATTAGTGCTAGTCCCACATAGCTGATGGTCAAACTGTGCACCTTATGATTTAGTGCTGTTGCCGGTAAATTTTGTAGTTGCGCCTTTACTTCCGCTTGCAACCGGGTTATATTGTCAATAGTCGAAGAGTATGGTAGGGGTTGGGTTAGCCTGTCCACATTCTGTAGTAGATGGGAGAACGACATCCCATTGCTTGTGTATGATTGCTGTAAAATTGAGGTAATTGTTTGGGGACCGTATATGGTGGTCCCTTCGCTTTTCATTGTGCATCCCGCTGGGAGCGTAAGGAAGCCGGTGCCTTCCAAAAACTGAGAGCTACTTTCTCCATTGCATACTGTGCTTAGTTTAAGTTTTTGTTGAGTTGAGATTAGCCACTGATTCCTTTTGTAGAGTTGATACCATACGTTATTGCTGGCGATTAATTCTATATTGCAACTCGTGTCAGATTCATTATTAAATAAATGTATTTCACAGCGACAGACTGGAGAACCCTTGTAGTATGTAGCTTGAATGCTCGGGCATAAAAAGGTATCATGCTCAAGTTTATTGCAGTCCCGAAGTGTGGCATCATCCATAGGGAAATATTCGTCTCGATGAGCGTTGAGAGCCATCATTTTAGATGCCGGTAGGATAGCTACTAACGAATTATTTATTGGCTGTGATACTGGCGTAATATAAAATAAATCATATTCATTTTGATGTGCTAGTGGGATGAGCAAAGTGCAGATGATGTGCTGGTTCGAAATTGCTGCATGAGCTGTTACTATACCATATAAATGGATGATATCTGTGACTGGGAGGGTCAGATCTGCAGGAAGATTCGCTTTTATGTTATCAACTTCGGCCGAAAACTGTCGTGGTGTTAACAGAATAGGGCTTATTCGACCATGATAAGTGTCAGCTAACAAGTTGATCATGGATGCGTGCATTTTTTGCAAATTATCAGCAATGGTAAGTAATTGGACGCTCAGAGACAAGATGATCTGTGATCGATGGTTGTTATCATTGTTTGTGAGGTTCATTAGACTACTGATTTTGAAATTGAGTTTTTCGAAGTTAGTTTGTGTACGGTTTTCAGATTGCTTCATCAGATTAAGAGTTGAATCGAGAAACGACGTTTGATTCCGCAGAAGGCTGTGCAAGTAGGCTTCGTTAGTTTTTATACGGTGAATAGTTGTGAATAGTTCTTCTGCATACTTTGAGTCAAGGATGCCAAATAAAGAATTAGCGACATTTCCAACGATATCTATCGCTCCTCGTTTTCTTCTTCGTGCTAGATCTTCTAGACCGGCCTCCATCTCGTTCTGGAGATTTTGAAAATGGGTTAGTAGTCCGTCGCATTGATTGGTGAGGGATTGATGATTGCAGGCCTTTTTCAAGGCAGAGGTCCCATTGATTAAAAGCTGCAATTCTGTATGGAAGGGTGCCAGTTGAAAATAAATGAGAAGTTTCCACTCTGCAATGATTGGTTTAACGTGACCGATATTTTCAAAATGCAGGCCAGGATTGCTAGTGATCTTCGTGTAAACAACTGGTTGGCATACGACTAATGGAAATAATAGTGCTAGGAGCACGAGCATGGTTGTTGCAGTTAAGGGGCTACGTTTCGGGGTTGGTGTACCTTCATTTTCACCGATGGATGAACTGCTTCTTTTAAGTGTTGAGTTGGGAGGTATTGCTTCATTGTCAGCTGTCTTCCAGAGGAAGAGGAGCTAGTAGGTGAATTGCTCGCTTAATGATGCCATTAGACGTTTTGACATCCGCTGTTCTGACGTCGCCGTCTGGACCAGGGTATGTATTGATTACCTTTCCGAGACGCCACGTCATGACCGGCGAGTTATCCTTTATGATAACTATGGTCCCTGATTGCAGATTTTGAGCCTTAGTTTGCCACTTGTTACGCTGTTGGAGTTCATTGAGGTATTCCTGTGACCATCGGTCCCAAAATTGATGTTTTATTCGCGATACTAATTCCCATCGTTTGGCAAGTGGTTTTGACGTTGATTGTGCAGTTGCATCAACTTGTGCCGTGAGCGGTTCACCAATCAGGAAATGGCCAGGCGTGAGTGCAGCTTCGTCATTAGGATTACTCGACAATGGTGCGATTGGTCTTGAGTTGAGGATCGCTTCAACTTCTATGATCACGGTTTCCATTTCCTCATAAGTCAGAGTCGCATTTGCCATTTCCTTCACCAATAATCTTTTGGCGGATTTGACTGCAGCTTCCCACAGTCCACCAAAATGCGGGGCTCGAGGAGGAATAAAATGGAAAGTAATGCTTTTGCTGGCGCATTCTTGTTGAATTTTTTCTTGAGCTAGTGTAGCGAAAAGGGCAGTTGACAACTCTTCTAATTGATTCCGAGCTCCCACAAAATTGGTTGCATTGTCGCAATAAAGATGCTGACAGTGGCCCCTGCGACTTATAAATCTCTTAAGCGCCCCAATGAAGGCGTCGGTTGTAAGGTCCGTCACTAGTTCTAGATGGACTGCCTTTGTAGAAAAGCAGCAAAACACAGCAATGTACGCCTTTTGGGGTCGTTTTCCTCTGGTTTTAAAGTGAACCCAGATAGGGCCACAGTAGTCAACTCCTGCATTAATGAAGGGTCTTGCTGGCGTTAGTCTTCTCTCCGGTAAATTTCCCATGATTTGCTGAAGAAGTTTTGGTCTCGATCTTGCACATTGGACACATTTATGAACAGTTTCCCGAGCCAGGTGTTTGCCTTTGATGGGCCAAAAGCGTTGTCTTACGGTTCCAAGAAGTGCGCTAGGACCGCAATGTTTATTTTCCCTATGTGTTGACTCAAAGATTAGTCTGCTGATTGTATCGTTGTAGGGCAGCAACATTGGATGTTTGGCATTAAAAGATAACGGGGATGCTTCTAATCTGCCTCCAACTCGTAGAATATTATGTTCATCAAGAAATGGTGATAAGCTTTTAATTTGACTGGATGCCTGAAGGTCCTTTTGTCCTTGTAATTGCTTAATATCTTCTGTGAACGCAGACTGTTGGGTAATTCGAATAATGATGGCAATCGCGTCGTGAAGTTCAATAGGGGTCAGAGTTCGCTGGGTTTGTCGCTCTGCCTTAATAGTTTTTGTGTTTTTAATAAACCTCAGGATGTATCCCATAATTCGTTGAAGCGTTTTCCATGAATTTCTGTGATTTATGTTGTGCAGAAAACTTTCACTATTAACCGCCACTAGTGAGTTGTAAGGGTTTTGCTTCTGTTCAGTTATTGTTATGTCAGAGCTTAAACAAAAAGTAGGAGGCCAATGTTTTTCGTCTCCATGAAGAAAGAATGGCCCATACATCCAGTGTGGTGTATGTTGTAACTGTCGTGGATCTAATCCTCTGGATAATATATCTGCTGGGTTATCTTTTGAACCCACATGCCGCCATTGCTCAGGTGATGTGCTTTCTTGAATTGAAGCTATTCGATTTGCCACAAATGTATGAAATGAAGATGATCTTGAATGTATCCAGGCTAAGACTATTTTCGAATCGGACCAGTAGAATGTTGGCGTTGTACTCATGTCCAGATCGAGCTTAACCTTTGCTGCCAAGTTGGCACCCAGCTGGGCAGCGCATAATTCCAACCTTGGGAGCGTTTGCTGTTTAAGAGGAGCTATACGAGATTTCGCACATAGCAGGTATACGATGACTGTTTTATTTGGTAGAAATGTTCTAACGTATATTGCGGCTCCATACGCCTTTTCGGAGGCATCTGTAAAAACATGCAGTTGTGTCTTGCTAGGAATACCTCCCTTATAGACATGCCGATGCACTTGAAAGTTTTCAAGTTCACTTAGATTGTTTCGGAAATTTCGCCAGCGTGAATCAAATTCTGATGGCACAGCCTCGTCCCATGATAGATTCAAGGTCCATAGTTCTTGAACAAACATTTTTGCTCGGACGACTACTGGGGACAGTAGCCCGAGTGGGTCAAAAATGCGTGCTAAATCCGACGTGACTGTCCTTTTAGTCACAGCCTTAATTGGTTGTATGTTAACCTTGATTTTAAGGAGATCACCTTTGGGTAGCCACACTAATCCTAGCGTTGTTGTACAATCCGTTTCTTCTTTGGAAAAGTCTAGATTGACTTCTTGATCATCATTGGGAATGTTGCGGAGCAGTTGGGTGTGATTGGCGCACCACTTTCTTAAATGGAACCCATACTTAGCCATGACATGTTGTAGTTGGCGTTGAGTTTCGAGGGCGGTGTTCAAACTATCGGCTCCACCTAATCCGTCATCGACATAAAAATTTCTTTCCAGAAAGCTGGCTGCTAAAGGAAATTGAACCTTATTGTCATGGCTTATCTCCTTCAAGCATTTGATTGCCAAATATGGCGCGGACCTAGTGCCATATGTCACTGTGTTTAATTGAAAATAACTGATGGGTTCAGAAACATCATTTCGCCACAGGATTATCTGGAACTGTTGGTCTTTGGGGTGGATCAATATTTGGCGGTACATTTTTTCTATGTCTGTAGTGAACACGAAACGCGGCATCCGAAATCGTAAGAGAACCGTAAACAGATCGTTTTGTAGTGGTGGCCCGGTGTGCAGAATGTCATTTAATGATTTTCCTGACGCTGTTTTCGCTGAAGCATCGAATACCACCCTAAGTTTAGTGGTGCTGCTTTCAGGTCGTAACACGCAGTGATGAGGGATAAAGTATTTATGCCCTTTTACATCGTCTATTTGGATTTTCGACATGTGCCCCATTGCTTCATAGTCCTTCATAAATTGCACATACTGATCTTTTAGTGAAGGGTCTTTCAATAATCTGCGTTCTAATGAGAGAAATCGGTTGAATGCAATACTATGTGAAGCTCCTAATGCTGACGTTTCCATACAAAATGGAAGTCGTACCACGAATCGTCCTCCATTATCACGACTAGTATGCTGATTAAAATGTGCCTCACATTGTGCATCATAAGAAGATAATTGTTGCTGTCTGCTTTCGATCTCCTCAAGTTTCCAAAATCGTTCAATAGCCAGATTCATGTTATCCTCATCAGTTAGGACACCGCATATCGCTGATGATAGGTGTTCACCAGATACCTTCCCGGATACTATCCAGCCAAAAGTTGTATTTTGTAACCTTGGGAGGTCATCAGCCAGTTTGATTTGACCGATGGCGAGTAGTTGATGGTAATATTCCGCCCCTAACAAAATGTCGATTTTTTCTGGGCGGTTAAAAGTTGGGTCTGCTAATGGTATATTATTGGGAATTGACCACTTATCTATAGTGAGCAGTTGAGCGGGTTGTGGAGCAATTATTTGTGGTAATACAAATGCCTCAAGCCGGGTTGAGAAATTGTTGAGTCGGGATTGAAGCGTGATGTTGACTCGGTGTTGAACCTTGGTGCGGTTTTTTCCAATACCGTTGATTGAAATTGATGTGGCCCTTGCTGGGAGTCCAAGCCGTGTGACCAATCTCTCCGTAATGAGGTTGACTTGTGATCCCGAATCAAGAATCGCCTTGCATTCAGTTTCCAACCCATTTGCTTTGACTTTTACCAATGCTGTTCCAAGTAAGACATAGGGTCTTGTGTTCCTGGAACTAACTGCCATGCTTTCAGCTTCGTCTACTGGGGTGTTGACTAGTGAAGTCGCTGTTTCTTTTGCCGGATTATTACGTGTAATTGCTTCTTTGGTTGACTCA
The DNA here is from genome assembly GCA_963682025.1 of Cordilura impudica. Taxonomy (NCBI): domain Eukaryota; kingdom Metazoa; phylum Arthropoda; class Insecta; order Diptera; family Scathophagidae; genus Cordilura; species Cordilura impudica. Next base: position 31,049,145 of record OY821518.1, on the reverse strand, counting down.
TTTTTAAAGTTACTGCGTTTCTTTGAAGTTAAATTTACTTGTGGGAGTGAATCCAAATGTACCAGGGTATGGTGCCGTTTTCCACATTTTTGGCAGCGGCCCGAAGTGGTGCACTGTTTGGTAAAATGGCTACTATTGAAGCAGTTGACACATAATTTATGCTTTTGTACTAGGTGAAGTCTGTTTGGTGGGCTTAGCTGGGTGAATTCCTTGCATCGATATAATGGATGCGAATCTTGCTTGCAACCTATGCATAGCCGATTATCGGGTCGGGACTGTGCCGTCAGTGTGCATGTTTTGTTAGTGGAAATTGGTTTTTCCTTGTATCCCATTGCCTCAAGAGTATGGAAATGATTCTCGAGGAAGATGAGAAATTGTCTAATTGTTTGCAGCTCCTTTGGGTTGGCAATCGATTGCTCATATTGAGTATGAATTGTTTTGTCCACCTTTTTAACCAATATGTGTATCAGGAGCGGATCCCAGGATGAAATTTGGAGTCCCATATTGGAGAGAGCAGCCAAACATTCTTTCGTTGTGTCGTGCAATCGCTTAATCGCACTTAATGTGAATGCACCAGATGGTTGGTCAAGGAGTCGTTGAACCGCTGTTGCTACTATTATTCTTTTGTTGTCATACCGATCGTGGAGCAGTTGCCAGGCAGCTTGATAATTTTCTGCGGTAACATCGAGATGATTGATAAGGTTTGCTGCTTCGCCTATGACGTTGGTTTTTAAATACCACATCTTATGTGCGTCCGACATCTGTTGCTCATGAACAATTTTCTTAAATAAGTTAGAGAACGATGTCCACTTCATATAATCGCCATCAAATTTGGTAATGGTGATCGTGGGTAATGGTAGAGCAGATGGTCTAGCCATAGTTTCTGTGGTTGAGTGGTGGTGTTGTCGATTTGCAGTGGTGAGCTGGATGATTGCGGACTGGGAAGCTTGTTCGAGGTGAACATATCTTCTTGAATCGTAGCCTGCAATGTCTGGGTCGGGATATTTATCCAACACTTCATCATTAAGCCTTTCCAGTTGCTGCCATAATTGGGTGATGGTGCCCTTTTTTACATCATAATAAGACCCATCTTGTCCTGGTTGCAGGTGAAGGCCTTCTAGTTGTCGAGTGAGAGCTGCCATTTTTCCAAGGCACCGACTGATGAGTCCATCGTGACCACCTGCGGCGACAGATGCATTAGCTGGACCTACTGTACCTACTGTACCTACTTGTGGCTGAACAGTGGTCGCCGTTTTGGAATCAGAAAATTCTTTTCCACCAGATTCTAGGCCTTGGGCACCAAGCTCACGTTCCATGATCTCTATGTACTTTACTGCCAACGCCTGAATTCGAGTGTAGTAGTCGGATGTGAAGTACTCATCGGATGTGTCTAGGTCCTTTAAGCCCCGCAACTCATTATCTGCAGTATCAAACTCTGCCCACGCTGTTTTGATACGGGACAATCGATCCTGATAATAGGTTGCTGTTTTCCGACTGGCTGAATCCTTGGTGAAATTTCGGATGATGGTGGTAATAGATTCCCCAGTTTCGTTCAGCTGGCGAAGAAGTTGCTTTGCTGTCCTTGCCATGGCTTTGGTCTGCTTACGGTTGAAGCTTGTAGCTTGCGGTGAACGATGTAGGTTGTAGCTTGCGGCTGGGCGCTTGTAGCTTTATCGCTTACGTAGAGGTTGCGGCTGGGCGCTTGTAACGTTATAGCTTGCGGCTGGGCGCTTGTAGCTTTATAGTATGCGGCTGGGCGTTTAAAGCTTAATAGCTTGCGGCTGGGCGCTTGTAGTGTTATAGCTTGCGGCTGGGCGCTTGTAGCTTAATATCTTGCGGCTGGGCGCTGGTAGCTTTCGGTTGAAAGCGTGGTGATTGCGGCTGGGCGCTTGTAGTGGCTTTCGGTTGAAAGTTTGGTGATTGCGGCTGGGCGCTTGCGGTTTGAAGAGTACAGGATTTCGGGTCCTGTCACGGTCGCCAATATGTTGAAGCTTGGCTCGTTTGCCTCGCTCAACTTTATAAAGAAAAAAGGATAAAAAAAAAAAAAAAACGGGGGGGTAACTTGGTGTTGCACCAAGTTATTTATTTAGTGTTTTTAAATTTAAATTATCCTAGTGGTACACCAGGATAATGTATATTCAAATTTGTGAAGGATAGTTGTCCAAGTGGTACACCAGGACAACGTTGTGTTCAAGTAAAAAAAAACCTGTTGATTACTTGAGTGGCAAAATAATAATGGCAATTTTATTAATAAACTTATGCTATATATATATCATCAAATCAATAAAGTTAACTGTAAAAAATAAAAATGCAATAAAAACAATGCATATCAAATATAACCAAAGCATATAAAACAAATGTAAAGCCAAAAAATGTGTATATAAAAAATTAACTAAAATTAAAATACATACATATGCTAAAACGGTTCATTCATTTGTTTCCCACAGTCAGTCAAAACAAAACAGATATTGCATTTCAATGCGACTGACAATTCATATAGGCACGTGTAAAGTTTATTTACGTGGTTCAAGCCATGAATTATGCAGTCGCAGCAAATCTCACGCTTTGCTTGACAAACCGTGGGAACCAAAGCCACCGTTCATTAGTTGCTGCATTAAATTGGGCTCTCACCGTCAGCCAAAGCAAAGCTGATATTATGTTTCATTACCGTCTGACTGCAAATCCATACATGCGCGTGTAAAGTTTATTCATGAAATTTGCAGACGCAGCAATTCACACGATTTGCTTGACAAAACGGTGAGAACCAAATAATTTTAATTCCATAAAGATTTGTTTTTATTTTGTTAAAAATAAAAAAAATCAGAAAGAATTAACAGAAACCTTTTGCAAAAAATTATACTTCTGTGAAAAGGGTAATTTTCTAAAAAAAGGAATCTTTTGCAAAAAAGGGTAATTTTCTAAAAAAGGATACTTTAAAAAAATTTAAATTAAAAAAGGGCACTTTAACAAAAAATTGTACTTTTTATAAAAAAGATAATTTTGTAAAAAAAAAATGGTACTTATTTAAATAAGGGTAATTTTCTAAAAAAAGGGTACTTTAAAAAAATATTTTTTTTAAGAAACGGATAATTTAAAAAAAGGGTACTTTTTGAAAAAAATTTTACTTTTTATAAAAAAGGATACTCTTGTACAAATAGTACTTTTTTAAAAAGGGTAACTTTCTAAGATAAAGTATGATTTTTAAAAAAATTTTATTTTTTGTATATTGTAAAAAGTGTTAAAAGTGTAAAGAAAAAATTTGTTTAATTTTTTGCTTCGTAAATATGGGCTAGGGAGCCTGAATGATAATCAATTTTAAAAAAATTATATTTTTGTTAAAAATTGTACTTTTTAAAAAACGAATTCTTTAAAGAAAGGCACTTAAAATGAGTACTTTTAAAAAAAGTTTACTTTTTAACGGTTAAAAAATTAAATTTAAAAATTATTTTCTAAAAAAAGAAGGGTAGTATTTTAAAAATCAAAAAAGTTTTTTTATTTTATCTATATATTAATACGTGAAGGTAAACTTTTAGTTCCCTTTTTAAGCAATATGCGGCCACGGAGTAGTGAGAAAATTGGCCTAGTTATAGTCCATGCGGAGGAGAAGCTGAGAATGATAAAATTTATGTTTAATCTGTCTTAAAAATATATTAAATTAAATAAAACAAGTAAGAAAATTATAGTCGGTCTAGACCGACTATAAGATACCCTATACCATGCGTTTAGAGACCCTATCTCTCAGGCCCAACTAACTGGATATAGAAAATAAGCAGAAACCAAATTTGAGTGCGATTTTTATTAATTTTTTCGGCTGCAGATATGAAAAAGTTCATATCGGATGCTATATCTATATGGGGACTAGGGCCAAAAATGGACCGATCCTGACCATGTTTGGTAAAGTCTCTTGGATTTTGCTAAAAAATATATACAAACAAAATTTGAGAAGAATCAGTGCAATATTTTTGTTTTTTGATAGATTTAAGTGAAGATCGGGAAGCAGCTCTATATGGGGCCATGACTAAGAGTTGCCCAATAGTGATCATTTTTGGACTACTGATTAATGGATATAATATATAAACACAAACCCAATTTGACTAAGATTTGTGTGATAATTTGGATCTTATGGCAATATATGATTTCATAGGGGTCATTTGTATGGGGGCTAGGTCTGAACATGGACCGATTCTCACCAATTTCAATAGCGTTCATCCCAAGATTAAATACCAAATTTCATCAAAATATATTAATATTTGCGACCTGCAGTTTGATTACAAGCTTTACATGGACACACAGACGGACGGACGGACGGACGGACGGACATCTTTAAATCGAATCAGATAGTGATTCTGATTCGATCGGTATAATTAAAGGTGGGTGTAGGTCAAATATTTTTGGTTACAAACAGCAGCACATATTTCTAATAATTCGTTACACCCTGTTATTGAGAATGATTTAAATTGTATATGACACACCCTGTGTTGAATTGTGAATTACTTAAATAGATTAGCATACCTTTAAATATTCACAAATTTTTAAATTGAATGAAAAAATAATATTTTCTACAATTTTCACTCGAATTTCGAGTGCTGGGCTATACTAGTAAATATTAAACTATGAACAATTTTTTAATGTATACTAAAACATATTAAATATTATATTCAATTATGCTTATTGTTAAAAATGAATATATGTGACAGCGGTTCGAAAAAATTTAACTCAAGCATCCACTTAGCATCCATCTCATTTTCACTACCATTTTATATGGAAAATTCGCAATGTCTCATAAAATTAACTTATGAACATTGACCGATTTCCACTTTTTGTAATATCAACAAATCTTTAAGACAAAAGCAATCAATTCCGCTCTTTCCCACCTTATTGGTGTAAACGTGATTTGAAAAAACCGACCAGAAGTCGCTAAATCGACTTCACTCATTTTTTAATTATATGACGCATTCTGCAAAAGTTATAAAAAAAAAAAAAAAAAATTATTATATTTATAAAGAATGAAAGCTTTATTTATGCCCTTTTTAACAACTTTTATTTTTACAGAGGTCTTGATAGTTCCAGTTCCTTTGATACCATCCAACTTTTACAAATGTTGGCCAATGATGGCCGGACAGTTGTTTGTACCATCCATCAACCCTCCTCCAATATTTACAAACTTTTCGATCAAATCTATGTAATGAGTCAGGGACATTGTACATTCCAAGGAAAACCAGAAAGAACTGTAGAATATCTAAAATCTGTGGGTTTAGAATGTCCGCCCTATCACAATCCGGCTGACTATTGTAAGTATTTTTTTCTTCTCGATTATGTCATAATTCCAATATTAATCAATGATTCCTATTGTCTCAGTATTAGAATGCGTTAATGGTGATTTTGGCGATTATACGAACACCTTAGCGGAGGCGGCCAAAAGACCCGAATGGCGTCACGATTATAATGACAGTGATGCTGTGCCAGCACTGGATGGGGTACCAATTGTTAAAATATCTACCAAAATGGACGATTATAATGAAAAGAACGAAATGGCATATTCATCTAGTAAACACATGTATCCGCCACCAGAATGGATGCGTTTATGGTTACTTATGGGACGTTGTCATGTACAAATATATCGGGATTGGGTAGGTCTTATAAGTTTTTAAATTTCTGTCCAGCCGCGTTAACAATTTTTTATTTTTTTATTTTTAGACATTAACGCATTTGAAATTATTGATGCACATTTTATGTGCGATATTAATTGGTTTGTTATTTGGCAATTCAGGCTCCAATGCGAATAAACAACTATCGAATTTCGGTTCGTTTCTTGTGCACACTCTGTACTTGTGGTATACCACCATAATGCCGGGCATACTAAGATGTGAGTATTTAAAGCGATTATAATTGTGAAAAATTATGACTAAACTTGAAGGTCGTCGAATCGTACGAGTATCAAAATCAAAAAATTGTTTAATATTAAGACTTAATTATAGGCGACTACAAAGTCAAGATGTCATTTTGCTATTTCACAATATTTAAAATAAACTTATCTATACCAAATCTGCCTGAAAATAACGTTCGCTTTCTTTTCAAGAATGTCAAAGATCTCAGTTTATTTTATACCGTACATCACTCTAATCAGTATATTTAGTTTGTGCTGATGTTTGTAATAAGGTGTGAGATCGAAAAAACTTAACATGCATAAAATGCAATAATCAGGAAACAGTTGAACCCAGAGTTTTGATTTTTTTATTTAATTCACATTGTATTAAAACTTACAAAAAATGATAATCTTTATAGTTCTTATCACTACTTATGATTTTATGGACCTTTTCCGGAAACCCTTTCATTAGGGAATTTATAGTGGTTACTGTCACTTTTTTTGGAATATGTAGTCCATCTTCGTTGAAAATCTTCTACATTTTAGAACACCTTTTTTGTTTTCTTAAACTCTCTTTTCGCAAGCTCCAGTTTGGAGAATTAGCGTCCCTTACTACAAAAACCAAGTTCTTTTTGTACCGCTCACGAGCTTTTCTATCGTAGTAATAAGATTCCAAAAATATTTGGACACACTGTGTTGGCTTAAGAAAGGAAGTAATCATTTTTGCAAACATTCCTTAATATAAATTACGATATTTATAAAGACTGTTGTAACAAACAAAACTTTTGAACTTCTTGGAAATTTCTTTTGCTTTTTGGGTCCTAAACTATCCTTTGACATTTCCTCGAGCATTAGGAACATAAAAATTTTTACCGGAAGCTGGCAAAAATCTCAGTACATACGTTTTGTCGAAAGAGTTTTTTTAAACTCTTTCTTTTAACTGTCTGTCTGTCTGTCTGTCTGCCATGGGTGGACCCCATTCCCCATTATCCAATTGATCTGAAACTTGGCCCATAGTCTTGTAGTGATTACAGATTAATTTTGGAGTAGTCACGCACAGTCACGCGTGGTCACGCACAGTCACGGAGTGATCTAAATGTCATTTCCTTTCATCCGATCGATCTCAACCTTGGTTCATACACTTGCTCTGAAAAAACATTAATTTTGACTTAGTCACGCGCAGTCACGCATGGTCACGCACAGTCACGGAGTGATATAAATATCATTTCTCCTCATCCGATCGATCTGAAACTTGGTCCATACACTTGCTGTGAAAAAAAGATTAACTTTGACTTAGCCACGCACAGTCACGCGTGGTCACGCACAGTCACGGAGTGATCTAAATATCATTTCCCCTCATCCGATCGATCTGAAACTTGGTCCATACACTTGCTGTGAAAAAAAGATTAGCTTTGATTTAGTCACGCACAGCCACGCATGGTCACGCACAGTGACGGAGTGATCTAAATGTCATTTACCCTCATCCGACCGATCTGAAATCGTCGATATACTTGCTGTAAAGAAAGATCAACTTCGACATAGTCACGCGCAGTCACGCATAGTCACGCGCAGTCACGGAGTGATTTAAAACCCATTTTCCCTTATCCGATCGATCTAAAACTTGGTCGATAGACTTGCTGTGAAAAAAGATTAACTTTGACATAGTCACCCTCAGTCACGGAGAGACTGAATCCCAATTTCCCCTCATCCGATGGATCTGAAACTTTGTCCATAGACTTGTTGTGGCCAAAGATTAATTTTAAGGTAGTCACACACAGTTACGCACAATCACGGAAATATTCAAAACTCATATGTATAAGGAAAGGAAGAGTTTTAATAAAAACTTTGTTTTTATGGGTTAGATTATTTATGAAACATGATTTCAATATCCATGCTCGATTTTTGTCCTCTAAATTTTTGAAGCGTTCCCGTCGAGAATTTTTTGGACTTTGTTTGTTTTCACTCAGCTAACCGGGCTGCTTTTCTATCGGATGTGTTGAGAGTTCATGTGGATCTTTCTTTCTTCCCGAACTAGATTTCCTTAGACAGATAGACGGACGGATGGACATCGCTAAAGTGATTATGAGTCGATCAGTATAATAAAAGGCGACCACATAGTGTTATAGGGTATAATTTATATCAAAAAAATTATGTGAGTCCGATCACAGGTCAGATGTGTAAACATCTAGTAATTAAAGATTTTTTTATGGCACTTTTTTAAAATCAAACAGAAAGCGTCATCTATGTATCACTTATAGCAGTCAACTGCAGGTGCTCTCCTAATATAAAAACATTTACTATTATTTATTATTTCAACCGGTAAATTTCTAATTTTTCGTTTTTCATTTTTTATTTTTCATTTTTCGTTTTTAATTTTTCATTTTTCGTTTTTAATTTTTCATTTTTCAGTTTTCATTTAATTTTTCATTTTTCATTTTTAATTTTTTATTTTTAATTTTTAATTTTTAATTTTTAATTTTTAATTTTTAATTTTTAATTTTTAATTTTTAATTTTTAATTTTTAATTTTTAATTTTTAATTTTTAATTTTTAATTTTTAATTTTTAATTTTTAATTTTTAATTTTTAATTTTTAATTTTTAATTTTTAATTTTTAATTTTTAATTTTTAATTTTTAATTTTTAATTTTTAATTTTTAATTTTTAATTTTTAATTTTTAATTTTTAATTTTTAATTTTTAATTTTTAATTTTTAATTTTTAATTTTTAATTTTTAATTTTTAATTTTTAATTTTTAATTTTTAATTTTTAATTTTTAATTTTTAATTTTTAATTTTTAATTTTTAATTTTTAATTTTTAATTTTTAATTTTTAATTTTTAATTTTTAATTTTTAATTTTTAATTTTTAATTTTTAATTTTTAATTTTTAATTTTTAATTTTTAATTTTTAATTTTTAATTTTTAATTTTTAATTTTTAATTTTTAATTTTTAATTTTTAATTTTTAATTTTTAATTTTTAATTTTTAATTTTTAATTTTTAATTTTTAATTTTTAATTTTTAATTTTTAATTTTTAATTTTTAATTTTTAATTTTTAATTTTTAATTTTTAATTTTTAATTTTTAATTTTTAATTTTTTATTTTTAATTTTTAATTTTTAATTTTTAATTTTTAATTTTTAATTTAAAATTTTTAATTTTTAATTTTTAATTTTTAATTTTTAATTTTTAATTTTTAATTTTTAATTTTTAATTTTTAATTTTTAATTTTTAATTTTTTATTTTTAATTTTTAATTTTTAATTTTTAATTTTTAATTTTTAATTTTTAATTTTTAATTTATAATTTTTAATTTTTAATTTTTAATTTTTAATTTTTAATTTTTAATTTTTAATTTTTAATTTTTAATTTTTAATTTTTAATTTTTAATTTTTAATTTTTAATTTTTAATTTTTAATTTTTAATTTTTAATTTTTAATTTTTAATTTTTAATTTTTAATTTCTAATTTTTAATTTTTAATTTTTAATTTTTAATTTTTAATTTTTAATTTTTAATTTTTAATTTTTAATTTTTAATTTTTAATTTTTAATTTTTAATTTTTAATTTTTAATTTTTAATTTTTAATTTTTAATTTTTAATTTTTAATTTTTAATTTTTAATTTTTAATTTTTAATTTTTAATTTTTAATTTTTAATTTTTAATTTTTAATTTTTAATTTTTAATTTTTAATTTTTAATTTTTAATTTTTAATTTTTAATTTTTAATTTTTAATTTTTAATTTTTAATTTTTAATTTTTAATTTTTAATTTTTAATTTTTAATTTTTAATTTTTAATTTTTAATTTTTAATTTTTAATTTTTAATTTTTAATTTTTAATTTTTAATTTTTAATTTTTAATTTTTAATTTTTAATTTTTAATTTTTAATTTTTAATTTTTAATTTTTAATTTTTAATTTTTAATTTTTAATTTTTAATTTTTAATTTTTAATTTTTAATTTTTAATTTTTAATTTTTAATTTTTAATTTTTAATTTTTAATTTTTAATTTTTAATTTTTAATTTTTAATTTTTAATTTTTAATTTTTAATTTTTAATTTTTAATTTTTAATTTTTAATTTTTAATTTTTAATTTTTAATTTTTAATTTTTAATTTTTAATTTTTAATTTTTAATTTTTAATTTTTAATTTTTAATTTTTAATTTTTAATTTTTAATTTTTAATTTTTAATTTTTAATTTTTAATTTTTAATTTTTAATTTTTAATTTTTAATTTTTAATTTTTAATTTTTAATTTTTAATTTTTAATTTTTAATTTTTAATTTTTAATTTTTAATTTTTAATTTTTAATTTTTAATTTTTAATTTTTAATTTTTAATTTTTAATTTTTAATTTTTAATTTTTAATTTTTAATTTTTAATTTTTAATTTTTAATTTTTAATTTTTAATTTTTAATTTTTAATTTTTAATTTTTAATTTTTAATTTTTAATTTTTAATTTTTAATTTTTAATTTTTAATTTTTAATTTTTAATTTTTAATTTTTAATTTTTCAATTTTAATTTTTAATTTTTAATTTTTAATATTTAATATTTAATTTTTAATTTTTAATTTTTAATTTTTAATTTTTAATTTTTAATTTTTAATTTTTAATTTTTAATTTTTAATTTTTAATTTTTAATTTTTAATTTTTAATTTTTAATTTTTAATTTTTAATTTTTAATTTTTAATTTTTAATTTTTAATTTTTAATTTTTAATTTTTAATTTTTAATTTTTAATTTTTAATTTTTAATTTTTAATTTTTAATTTTTTTTTTTAATTTTTAATTTTTAATTTTTAATTTTTAATTTTTAATTTTTAATTTTTAATTTTTAATTTTTAATTTTTAATTTTTAATTTTTAATTTTTAATTTTTAATTTTTAATTTTTAATTTTTAATTTTTAATTTTTAATTTTTAATTTTTAATTTTTAATTTTTAATTTTTAATTTTTAATTTTTAATTTTTAATTTTTAATTTTTAATTTTTAATTTTTAATTTTTAATTTTTAATTTTTAATTTTTTATTTTTAATTTTTAATTTTTAATTTTTAATTTTTAATTTTTAATTTTTAATTTTTAATTTTTAATTTTTAATTTTTAATTGTTAATTGTTAATTTTTAATTTTTTATTTTTAATTTTTAATTTTTAATTTTTAATTTTTAGTTTTTAATTTTTTATTTTTAATTTTTAATTTTTAATATTTTTCGCCATAGTGAAAAGTGTCGTAGTTTAAAAAAAAATTAAGTAACGGCGTTAACTCAATTTTAGGGTCTTTTTGAGTCCAATTTTCTGATGTAACTCAATCAGATCTACAACCTCCGATTGATCATTTGTAAAATGTTATCTCACAAACGACACCTTTCTAATCGTCTATGCCGATTAACTGTTTTAGTCTGGAATTTTTTCACATGATGTTCCAACATAATTGTTTTAAATTCTTATTTTTAATTATATTTTCAGTTCCCCAAGAGATTGCCATTATTAAGAAGGAATCATTTAATAATTGGTATAAATTGAAGACTTTCTACATGGCCACGTTAATAACCTCAACGCCAGTTCATGTAAGTATAAAATTACAGCTTAGTTCCATTAATATTTGGCATGTCACTTAAGCTATTTTTGCAGTCATAGCCACGATTTGTTTGAAACATAAATTAGAGACATGAAACTTGTATGACTCAAGTGAATCGCACAAGATCTTGCATTATCGTGACTGAAACTTAGTGTTCATGATTAACATAAATCACGCGTAATCTTGAGTTTAAATAGATTATCTCATTATATTACAAAAAATGTGGTTGAGTGATTAAAAATGTTTCTTTCATCTACGAAATAAGTATTTGTTAATCACCTAAACTAATTGTAATTTTTTTAAATATTTTAGATCATATTCTCTTCAGTTTATATAACCATCACATATTTTATGACCGATCAACCTTTGGAAATGGAACGTTTTGTCAAAATGATTTTAAACGGTATGTTGTTGACAGTATGTGCTGATGGCCTTGGCGTTCTACTTGGAACTATATTGAATCCAGTGGTAAGTCTAAATAAAAAATATTTTACCAAATTATTATTATTAAGGAACAAAACAAAGCAAGGCTGTTGGTTCAAAATTTCGATTGAGCAAAAAACGACAAGAGATTGAGAGAAAGACGAAATCACTCCTTATTGAGTTTATTTTTCTTTTCCTATATTCTAATAATAATAAATTTAGAAAATCTAAAATTCACTCCATAACACTGTGTGGTCAGGGTATAATGAGTTAGTAACTACCCAAGAATATTTGATCTAAACCCTTCTTTAATTATATCGATCGACTCAGAATTACTTTCTGAGTTGATTTAGCGATGACAGGCCGTCCGTCCGCCTGTTTGTCCGTCTGTGTTCCCATGTAAAATTATAATCAAACTACAGGTATATAAGCTTTATCGGTCACAAGACGAACGCTATTGAAATTGGTGAAAATGGGGGCCTGATCAGAACTAGTCCCCATGCTAATGACCCTTACATGATCGACTTAAATTGCGTTAAGATCCAAATTATCATAGATAGATCTCATTCAAATTTGGTTTGTGTATGATTATTCTCAGTAGTCCAGAAATAAACTTTGTAGAACAATTCAAAGTAATAGCCCCCATATAAAGTTGCTTTCCGAACTTCACTGAAATCTAGCAAAAATAGAAATATTGCACAGATTTTTTTCAAATTTGGTTTGTATATATTTTTGAGTAAAATAAGTAACTTTACCAAATATAGTCAGGATTGGTCCATTTTTCGACCTAGTCCCCATATTAATATAGCAGCCAATGTGAACTGTTTCGTATCTACAGGCAAAAAATTTAACAAAAATTCCACTCAGATATGGTTTATGCTTATTTTTTATACCCAATTAGTTGAACCTAAGACCAAATCTCGAAACGCATGGTATAGAGTATCGTAGAGTTGGTCTAGAGCAACTATAATTTTTTACTTTTATATAATTAAAAATTATACCATATATAACAAGTAAGAAAATTATAGTCGGTCTAGACCGACGATACGATACCCTATACCATTGTTTAGAAACCCTATCTCTTCGGTCCAACTTACTGGATATAGAAAACTAGTTGATTGTGTGGCGCCTAGGCGCCCGTTTAAAAATTATGAATAAAACAGTTTAAATTTAAATACACAACAAATTTATAATAAATTATATTTCTTTTAATATAGTAGTAATTTTTCAATGGGACAGTTGCTTAACAATTTTTTGACTATTGTATGTGTGATCAATTTGACTTGAAAGTGGGAAGGCCGGGTAAAGTGAGTAGATTGGGGATTCCCAAAATTATTAAAATTTAATACAATGGAGTACGAACCCTGGTTGTAATAAATTTTTGTTTATAGCGAAGAATTTCTTCGGTCCCAAGAGTTTTAATCACATTTTTCATACAAATTGCTTCTCTTATAGCGAACAGTGGTTATATCAAACTTTTGACTTTAACAAACAAATTTTTTTTTCCATTACAGAATTTTCGTATATTTTATATATTTAAAAAAAAAAATAATTTCAATTTAATTTAATTTTATTTTCATTTAATTTTAATACAAAGCAAAAACTTCGATTTTCAAATGAAGTTTTGTAAAAGGTCCTTTTATGTATATTTTCGTAAAAGTTTGCTAGTAGCAAACCTTTGTTTTGTACTTTCTGCTTCTATACATAAGGAGCTAGGAGTTAGTCTTATTAAGACAAACAATTAATATGTATCTTTTTAGTAATTTAATTTATGTTTTATAACTTTTTAAAATGCCCCAAAATAAAAAAACTTATTCAACTAAAAAAAGTTTTTAAACCTTTCGGGCAAATCAAAAAAATACTACGGTTATAACGAACTTATCCTATAAGGAATTAATTTGGCCGGTCCCGCCGAGTTCGCTATAACCTAACTCCATTTTAGTATAAAAAAATAGAATAGCATAGAAAATAAAACGCTTTAGAGCAAGGTTCCTAAAGGCTTCTTAAGGGGGGTAAGGTTTTAAAAGTTAAAAAAAGACGTATATTCATAATTTTTTTTTGAAGATATGAGCAATGTTAGATTATTTATTTCATATATACTTTATAGCATTATATTTGAAGAATCTTTGAAAAAAATTCAATTAAAAATTTTAATAAATAAGTCTGTGACAGCGAATCTCCGGAGGCGTTGTTGTTTTGCGGTGAACATCGTAACTCGTTACCGGATCATGTGAATTAAAAAAATCTAAACGCGTTTCAAAGGTGACATGTTTCCTGTGGCAGTAACGAAGTTTTTTAAATTTTTTTTTTTTTTTTCAGTATTTTGAAGTGAAAAACGATTTTTGCTATACAATTTCGGGAATTTGTTGTTAAAAAAATGGGGAAGAAAATGAAATTTAAAAAAACTCTTCGTGGTTACCTGATGATTTATGTGTCGATATAGTGTCTAAAATTGCAAAAGAATCGGTCAAGTAGATTTTGAGTTATGATGTTGACGGACTTCGAATTTATATACTATGATTTATATACTATATACCGAATGAAGACGGTCGCTGGAAACGCTGTATCTTCTTTAGTTTTGCTCTGATTTACGATACGTTGTGCATTTAGAAGGAGAAATGCAAAAAAAGGTTTTAAAACCAACCACCCCTTAAGGAAGTGCAAACACCAATACACCTACAAAAAAGAGAAAAAAATATTTCAATGTCATCATAAATGTGAACTGTAAAAAGCGAACATTTTTTCCAATTATCTATAAATCCAAAAAAAAAAAAAAAAAAAAATAAGGGCGTATTAGTTTTACTTAAAAAACAAAATTATTATTCCAAATCGCCTTTAATTCTTCTATGATAATTTCAGTAATTTATTCAAATTAAAATCTTAATTATACCTATTTACGTAATTTATGTTTGTCAAAATTTTTTGAAAGCAAATTATGCAAAAATTAATATTATGAGTGAAAAAAAAATATTTTCTCACCTCTCTTCTGAAATTCCTATGTAATTTATGCAAAGTTAGAATAATTTAAATTTTAAACTAAATATTGCACTGTTTTTTCAAGTGCTTTTCAATACAGAGCTTTAAACGAAATCATACGTTGGACAACAACAAAATCCACATTGAAGATCTCTTTTTTCTCAAATATTTATCAAAAAAGCATACTCTTTGGTAAGTGCTGGCCATCAGAGAACCTGAGCGAAAGCACTCTTAACATTTCAAAATAATTTTGAGATGAAAAACAAAACAGACAAACGGTAAAGTTCAGTTTGATAAAAAAAAGTATGTATGCATATCGGATGACGTTAAATGAGAAAAATAAAAATGTTTAAAATTTTCTTCATTACTTTTTTTGCAGAATTTTTTCATTGACCAACAAAGGGAATTTAAAGAAGAATTTGAATAGATATTAGTTTTTTGATGCATTTTTGGAGTTCAACTTATTCCATATGTAACACGAAATCTGCATATGTAGTGCTATTGTCGTTAGCAGTGCTGCTAATTTTGACAACTTATTTTAATTTCGACGATTTTGAAATTTGTTAAAATGATGATTGAAGATTTTAAATTTTCAGTAGTAGTTATAAAAATTATGATTTCAAGGGTTAACAATTAATGGGTTGTAAATCGAAAATTGATAGTTTTTGTTCAGTGTAAATGTAAATTACAAAATATGTATAGATTTAATTCTGGGTCAAGTCGTTTCAAAACGGAAACACCTTGAATAGCATCTCCATTTAAGATTTAAGTTTTAATTAG
This sequence comes from Cordilura impudica, assembly GCA_963682025.1. Classification (NCBI taxonomy): domain Eukaryota; kingdom Metazoa; phylum Arthropoda; class Insecta; order Diptera; family Scathophagidae; genus Cordilura; species Cordilura impudica. The sequence goes on along the minus strand of OY821518.1, from coordinate 31,033,535 downwards.
TTGATTGCTGTGTTAAATTTTTTTCGTTGAAATTTCACCACTAACACATTTTTATATATAGAAATAGCCAATGGTGTAATAGTATTCGTAATATGAATGATATAAATAAATTTTATTGCTTCCTTTTGTAATATTTTTCGAGTTTTATAAGCGGTAAAATTTTCTTGTCAATTTCTTGTTTTAAAAATGACAATTTTGGCGATTTAGTTTCCAAAATTGTAGATTTTCATTAGCAGCACTGGTCGGTAACAAAGAAGAGAGAAAATTGTGTGTGGGTTTGTATAAAATGAGAAAGATTGAATTTTGTTTGTGTAGTTCTCACAGCTTTATAGGGAGTGCTATGTGTGTGTATTATTTCAGCGTTACAGAATCAGTCAGTCAGTCAGTGAGTCAGGGATCAGCGTAAATATATATAAGATAAGCAAAAACCAAATTTGAGTGGCATTGTTACTAATTTTTTTGGCTGCAGATATGAAAAAGTTCATATCGGGTGCTATATTTATATGTGGACCAGGTCAAAAAATGCACCGATCCTGACCGTATTTGGTAAAGTCACTTTAATTGTGAAAAAATTTGAGAAAAATCTGTGCAATATTTTTTTTTTTTTGATAGATTTAAGTGAAGATAGGGAAGCGGCTCTATATGGGGCCTTTGACTAAGAATTGTCCAATAGGGATTATTTTTGGACTACTGACTAATGGATACAATAAACACATACAAACCCAATTTGACTAAGATCTATGTGATAATTGGATCTTATGGCAATTTATGTCGATTTCACAGGGGTCATTTGTATGGGGACTAGGTCTGAACATGGACCGATTCTCACCACTTTTCAACAGCGTTCATCCTATGGCGGATAGAAGCTTATATACCAAATTTCATCAAAATATTCATATTTGCGACCTGTAGTTTGATTGCAAGGTTTACATGGACATACAGACTGACATCGTTAAAACGACTCAGAAAGTGATTCTGAGCCGATCTGTATAATAAAAGATGGGTCTAGTGTTATAGGGTATAATGAATGGAAATATTATTTTTACAGATTTGTTTTTCAAACCAGATAATCGTTCGAACAAACGTTGGCAAATTGTGAAAATTTATTTCAGTAAAAATTAGCAACAAAATTTTAATCAACGATAAAGCTTATTGTCATGGAGCAAAATAGGCGTAAGTGGAGTAACTGAATCCAATAGTTGCATCCAGAATAAGTGGCTGTTTAGGCTTGCTGCATGGTTCATATTTATTCCAAAATGTTGTTGGCCATTTTCTTTCTCCACTTGAATGAAATAGCTGGGGCACAATATAATACACAGCGATCAATACAAATAATTTATTGAAAGAAGCACTTTATGAGCTTATAATTTCGCGCAATGGACCTGTGAATAGTCGTGCTTCCGTTCCTTACTAAAGTAGCCCAAACTTACATAAACTTGGGAGCGCTTATGTGAACATAAATATGTTTTTCTTCTTAACAAAACTTAACCAAACTTTTTCTTCGGCTAAATTGGTAAACGTTTTTTTTTTTTTTGTATTCTAAATTTCATGGAAGAGGTACGTAACCAAACTCCAGGGTAAATCATAAAGCTCTCCTATAGAACCCTTGCCTTCGCAAAGGTGGTTAGGGTGAGCTGTGGTGTATGTAACTTATAGATATAAAAAAACAAAATGGCTATTAATGACGCCTGAAATTTGGCACATCATAACTTTACATAAACTTTAACGCGGCCGTTGCCTTAACAATGAAAGTTTGCAGTTATCTGTACAAGCATGCACGACCAGAGCTAAACACGATTAGTTAGTGTTGAGCTGGGTGTGCTTAGTTGATATGATATGCGCTCGACGAGCTCCTGATAGAAGCTAAAATGGTAAAAGTGTCAAACTATCAGCTGTTGGAACAACTAATCTGTTTTTTGATTGCATAAATTATTCAGTAGTAATTTACGATTCAGCGGGCAAGGGTCGCTTTGTCTCTGCTATTATTTCGGATAAGAGAAAACACGTGTTGGTATTTGCTCTTTGATGCACGTGGTTACTGCTCGGCATGCATTTAGGTTATGTACCTATCTACATGTGTTCTGGTTATATGACATAACCTATCGCTTCACTTAGTTTTAAGGTTACATATACAACAGATTTACCCTGGATTTTTGTCTACGTATCTCTTCCATTTGAATTTAGAACAAAATAAGTCTTGTTTTCCTACATGACAAAAATTGATTTCTCCAGATGCATTTTTTGCAATTTTGTTTAAGAAAATTTTTTAAAACTTAAAGAAGGAATTTCAAAATTTTGCAAAAAAAATTTTCCGTTTTTCGCAATAGGTTAACAACGTGATAATAAAACAATACTTCATATCTGAGTACTTATAGGTATAGAGACCAAAAAAAATAATTACGCCTTTAATCAATTTGTTAACGTTGAAAAAATGTTCATCACATTTCATGACCTAGATTTTTTGGCACAAAAGTGGTCTAGGGCATTTGTCATTTCTTGGCGAGCTTTTTTCGATTTTGAAGTCTTATAGCTTTTTAAAGAGATAATTTAGTACTGAAATCGATTTATATTAACTTGTCGAAAAATTAAACCACAGAACGAAATTTTCTTAAAATCAGAAAAAAAAAGTCATAATTTCCCCATATAAACACACTTGAAATTTCCATCGCGTTGAGACACCTCAAAATTTTTTTGATTGACCCAAAACTTTGTATTTCTCAGTTTTTTTTGTTATTCGCATATTTCTAGTGGGTGAGACCGAGAGTTTGAACAATTTTTTTTTATTAAGGGCTACCCTAATATACATGACATATATCTATAATAAACGCCAAATAATTTTTTTTTTTGAAGATGCTATAAAAAAAAACTACTGAATATTATCACAAATTTCTTTTTTTATTTGAAAGTACAATCCTTCCGGTTAATAATGGAAAATAATTTCATTCAAATGGCTGCCTCGGCTGGCCATGCAGTAGCCTACACGATCGGTCCAATTTTTAAGCACATATCGATTGTGTGCAGCTGTATTTCACCAATGGCTTCACGAATATTGTCCTTTAAAGCGTCAATTGTCTCTGGCTTGTTGGCGTAACACTTATCTTTGAGGGCACCCCACAAATAATAGTCCAACGGTGTCAAATCGCAGCTCCGAGGTGGCCAAACGACATCAGCTCTGCGGCTGATAATGCGATCTTCAAAAACAGGGCGCAAAACATCGAGTGTAGCTTCGGCTGTGTGGCACGTAGCGCCGTCCTGTTTAAACCAAATGTTGCCAATATCCTCCTCTTCAATTTTTGTGAACAAAAATTCGTTCAGCATGGCCCGATAACGATCGCCATTGACTGTAACGGCCACTCCTTGCTCATTTTCGAAGAAAAATGGCCCAATTATGCCTCTGGACCAAAATCCGCACCAAAGACAGACTCGTTTTGGGTGTATCGGCCTTTCAATGTATGCGCGCGGGTTTTCTGTGCCCCAAATGCGACAATTTTGCTTGTTTACATACCCGCCAAGATCAAAATGAGCTTCATCTGAAAAGATGATTTTGGATGGTCAGTTGGCTTCAACTCCTGAACCAATTGGACTTTGTATGTCGTCATACCAAGGTCTTTATGCAAAATTCATCTCAATGATGCCTCCGTAATGTTCAATTCTTGAGAACGACGGTGAATTGATGTTGATGGCGCTTCACGCATACTTTCTGCCACAGCAGCAATATTCTCGGGTTTTTGGCTTTTCACGCTTTGGTTTATCGATGAGGATGGCAGTTTCTTTCACTTTTTTCACAAGATAACGAACATACGGAGCTGACGGTGCTTCTCTTCTTCCAAAATCCGTACGCAATTTTCGCACACATTCTGCAACATCACCATGATTTTCAAAGTAATGTCGCAATATTTCCCAGCGTTGTTCAAGCGTATACACAACCATATTCGTTCAGCGGAAGGATAAAACTAATTACCTGTCAAATCAGACATGAGCTAGGTGTTACCATAATAAGCACTAGTTAAAAAAAAAACGTTAGATGCCGGACCCGTTATTAATAGGCTAGTCAATTTCTTGTGACTGATGTTTTGTTCTACCGTTTTATCCCGATTTTGACAAAATGTATATTATTTGAAAGGTGTTTCTTTTTAGCCGATTTGTAGATTTACAGATTTTTAAATTGGTTCCTTTATTTTGAGTAAATTGCATTTAAAGTTGCTACTAACACACACATAAAATTATACAATGCTATGTGTGAGTTTATTAAATTTGTTAATGTGTTTGTAATAAAAATGAGTTAGTTTTTTAGTTATAATTGATTAGCATACTTTTAGGGTCTTTATTTAATGAAAAAATAAAATTTCCTAGAATTTGCGCTAGAATTTCGAGGGCTGGAATCTGCTAAGTTAATATATATACATATTAGGGTGACAGCGGTTTGTATTAAAAAAATTTTTTGGTTGAATTTTGAGGTGTGCCGATCAGATTATTGTGACACTAGATCTAAAACTTTAGTGTGCAAAATTTGCGCCAAATCGGACAATGCTTTCTGGACGCGCAGTGAGTTCAAAGTTCAAATATGCATTTACATATACATATATATGTAAAAATTATCAAAAAAAAATTATTTTTCACAAAAATTTTGATATTAATAATTGCGTTTCAATTAAATTAATTAATAAACCATAATCTAGAGTAAATTATCTTTCTAATAAAACAACAAAATCTATTATCGGTTGAAAAACAGCCAAGTTATATCAAGTTCCCCAGGCAATAAATGCGCCGCAGACCACTTGATTAAGAAAATCATTACAACAACAACATTTTTGTATTCTCCTGATCCCAAGATGATCTTATGTAAAGTATTTTTCATCCCGTCTATTGTTATGACGTTCTAAATTAATGTCAAAACGGTACCTATTTTTTAGCACTATTACAAAATCTTCAATTTTACCTTTTCAAAAATTTTGTTCAAGAAATTTACCGAAATCAACGATTGGACTTAAAGATCTTATTAACAAAATATATGTGATTAAAAATGCCAAATATTGTAGATATCCTGTTTAATTTGGCGAGGGCAGCGGATTTGAAGATAAATTTGATTTTTCATACTTCTTCAACTTTTAGGTTACATCTTTTTGGTGTTTTCATAATTCAAATATCTTTTGTCAAAATATTATACTACTTGATATAAGCTCTCAATATTGTAAATTAAGATTAAATTTAAATACTATAAACTGTCCCTCTTTAAGGTCAAAATCAAATTTAAGGAGATTTATATTTTTTTTTAAAACAAAATATCGAAATAATATATATTTGTGGAAGGATTTCGATAAAACTTGTTGAAAATATATTAATAATTCTAAAGTTATTTAAAGTCTTTAAAATCTTTTTTTAAATTACTCTAATTTCAGAATGGTACATTTGTTGGGGCTGTCATCACTTGTTTTATGGTGATCTATTCTGGTTTCTTAATTCTTTTGACTCATATGTCCGATTTTATGAGGATGATATCGTACGCATCACCCCTACGCTATGGTCTCGAAAATATGATACTGTCGATGTATCAAAACAATCGATCGGATACCATATGTCCCGATAATGTCTTGTACTGTCATTTCAAGTAAGTAGAAAATTAAAAAACAAAATTTAAACAATTTTTAATATTGTGTCTATATCTCTCTCTTTATTGCAGAAATGCGGCCACGGTTTTAAAAAGTTTCGGCATGGAAAATGGAAATTATGCCATGAATTTGGCAATATTGGCCGTACAGTTGGTCATCTATAAAAGTTGTGCCTACTTTACATTAAGACGTAAAATTAAAAGTCAATGATTTGCGAATTAAACATGCGAGTTGAATTTTACAAATTAGTATTAAATAATTTCGATTTGGTAGACTTAACTGAATACAAATTATTGGAATTGAAAACATCAGAAGGCATTTGAAAAGAAAGCAAACTGTTGAGTTTTTTGCAATAATTTATTTCGAAAACCTTTATGCGAACTGGTGCAAAATTGACGAAACTTATGAAATTAGAAATTTTTTAGAAATAATTAAAAAATAAAGATTGTAAATATTCGGTTTTTTTCTTATCGTGAATCATTTATATATCTTGGATATACGACTTTGGAAAATGTGTGTCCAAGTGTCCAAATTTATTTTTTTTTGATTTTTTGAGCTTAGATTATATTTAGCCACCATGCATCCAGCCATAGTATAAGAATAAATGTATATGCTTTAATTTGCAGTTGTTGCAAATTCCGTGCAAAATTAATCGTATCAATAGTGGTTAGTGTTAAAATAATTGTGCTTTATTAGTGCCTTTTTTTAAATAGAAATGTAAATATACTTATGCAAAAAATATAGAATGTATTTTGTAGCCATAGCAGTGGATGTTATTTAATATGGTGTTTATTTTTAAAAATTAGTTTTAACTACTCAAGCATACATAAATGTATTTATATTAAGAAAGATCGTTAATGCTCCGTTTTTGGATCCACTGATGCGTAAAATTTTATCTCCAAAATGAATTATTTTTGCAATGAGAGTGTTTGCAAGGTGTTTTGCATTGAGAAAAGCTAATTTAAATGAGAGATATGATTATTAGTAGGTGGACCAATATAAATTGTGTTATAGATCGATCAATATTTTTTGTTAATATGGTGTGATAATGTTCTAAATTAGTTTTTATATTATATTTAATGTGTACTTATCAATTAATTGAATATAAATAAAGAAACATAAATCTTTTGATTTAAAAGAATTAAAAATTTAGTTGGGTTTTATTCGCCAACTATTCGCTTTTTATATTTTAAACAAAATGTTGGAATTTGATCTTTTGATCTTGCTACAAAAATTATCCATACACTGAAAGATGAAAGTTTTAAATATTAATGAATAATTTTAAGAAAATATTTTAAGCTTTTTACCATTTACACAAAGAGAATTTTACTTGTTCTTCAAAAATCTTACGAAATGTTTCTAGTTCGATTTCTTTCTTTACAAATAAAAAATAAAAAAAAAAAAAACGTAGTATGGCTAGTATAAGTGCCAGACAAAGTCTTCGTATATTTTCAATTAGAGGAATTCCACTGTGGACCATATTTGAAGAAGGCAGCCAAAAATCATTTTTTTATGGTTACCGATTTTAAAGTTATGTAATTAATTTGAAAGTAAATACCAGTGAACCTCGGGAGCCAAAAAATTGCTCTATTTCAACTATATCACAGAAAACAGGGACTTTCTCAGTATTTTGCAAAATCACTTTCCGAGTCGATTTAACGATGTCCGTCCGTCCGTCTGTGTGTTATGAATACAAAAGTTGGTCGTACCGGTGTATTTTTTTTTTTGCATGAGTTTATTTGTTTTTTATACTGACAGAAAAAGGAATCGATGAATTAAGTCAATTAAGCCAATATTCACTCTTCATGCTAGAATACGTTTTATGAAGCATATTCTTAAATTGGGTTATGATTCGGAATTTGGTCCATTAGGCGAAACAGTGAGAAAAAACAAAGAAAATGAGGAATAAGACGATTCAAAATCATATTACAAGTTCGAGCACGCAGCAGAAAGATAAATGCAAAAAAATTGGGGAATACGCCAATAAAACAGCTATACTTTATAACGAAAAATAGGGTACATTCGTAAATGCAGTAAATTTGGGCATCACTGCGGCAGTTATGCCACGTTTTGTTGCTGATGCGTGATCAGTTGTTGCAGATGCTTTGTTAGTCTGGATTCACACAAGGCAATTTTTGTTGCGCAACTTTTTTTCAATTCACTTTTAAAGTTGCCTTAATATTCACACAGAGAAATTTATTGCCCCAACTTTTCGTTTTCTTTTACTTTCAAATTCTTACATTTTTGACAGTTCACTTTATTAGCTTGTGTAAAAAGAATTTATTATTGGTCCAAAGTGAAAAATCAATTTGTGTGAAAAAATGGAAGTCAAAGAAAAAATTAAATAATAAAAAAATAATAAAATAAATGAAATAATAATAATTTTTCACAGCGAAGCAAATAATAAAAAGAAATGTGAAATAATAATCTGCAGCTAACTTCGTGTTTATAATTACGAATTGCACAACAAAACGAGTTGCCGAGTACAAGAAACTTCGTACCAAATACCATTTTTCTTTCCCCTCTCTCCAACAAACTCAAGAATTGCGCAACAAAAGTTGCCTTGTGTGAATTCGGACTTACTGCTCAACAATTGCACAGAGTTTGCTTTTTAGATCGTTTTGGAAAAAATAAAAAACATGTTCACCACAATAACATTAACAAATACATAATATTGAAAATCTTGATTCAAAAAACAAGTAAGAGTGTTAAATTCGGCTGTGCCGAATCCGTGATACCCTCCACCTCGGTTTGAGTATTGATAATAAATGTAAACAAAATATTGGAAAAATATGCATGCGTTTCCTATATGCATGCGTTTCCGGTTATATGACATAACTTCTCGTCTAATTTAGTTTTTGCTAATTAAATAGCTCGCCTTAACCTCCATTGCAAAGGTAATAGTTGTGTAGGGTGGCTATATGCATTAAATCATGCTAATTGGAGATGGCTGTATAGTTTCTTTTAACTGGCGAAATATTTTTTCATTGCGGCCATGTAGGTCGGATGGAGTAACAAAATAATAACCAAAAAAAAGCTCTCTCAACTTTTTTATTAAAATATTGCCATATTTGGAAAACATAGAGAATAAATTTATAATAATAAATAATCAAATTAGGGATGCCAAACGCAAAAACCAAAAGTCCCAAACATTTTAAATAAAATAATTTGTTATCTTTATTTTCTGAAAAACTTCAAATATTCATCCAAAAAAAAATTTGTGAAAAATAAATATCTATATAAATAACATTCTCATCAAATTGCGTTTATTTATGTAACAATTTTTATGTTCGCAATTCTTAAATATCATTTGAGGTTTTCTAAAATTCATTGAATTTAAATTAATGTTTTCTGTAGTGCGAATTCAACGATCCGACAGAATTTCAACGATCCGACAATCGCAAAATATATCGACAGCTATTGTTGTTTGCAATGAGGATTAAGTGATTCACTAAGTATACACATCTTAACGACAGTCGACAAATCTATTTTTCTATTTATTTAAATTGTAAACGAGTGGCATCTCTGTCAAAATAAGCGAAAAACACAAAGAATAGAAAAAAAAAACAAATTACTTCGTGTTTGACAGGATGATTTTATGTTTATGTTTAATATCTTTATTTTTTTTACTAATATTTCTGTTTATTTATTTGAAAATGAAATAATGAATTGAATATGCTATTTAATTTTTTTATTTGTATAAAAAAGATTTTTTAATAAAAGCAAAATATTTTCATTATTTTATGATTTTCATTTATGTATGACGACATTTCAACCTAAAAATTTAAGTTTTTATCGATTGAATAAACGACACAAAAATGGTTGTCGTTTAGATAGCAAAAACAGCTGACTTTAACAATAGCGAATATCGTTTCAAAATTTTACTGATAATTTTGCAATTTTCTTTTTTTAACGATTCGACTATCGTTAAAAGAAGTTACTGAAAAGCTATTAATTTCTCCTGAATGCCAATATTTTTTTAGATATTGTGTAGGTAAAGCAGAATAATAATTCTATATAACTATGTAGAACTGTTTTGAAAGAAAAAACTCATTGATGAACTCGGTAACTCTATTTTGTAAAGACAACAAAAAGTTAACATCCCAGGAAAAACAAACATTACCAAATAATGGGTTTTAGAAGGAGGAATAACTGGTTGAAGTTTGCCTGATAAGCTCATTATTTTAACACGGGGATGTCATTGGAGATAGCTAGTTGCCTAGTAACTCATTATTTTCGCTTTGAAAGTAATGCAGTATGCAAGGCGCTGGCATGAAATATAAGTAGCTGTATAACACATTATTAGTAACGCTTTATTTTCACTTTAGAAGTAATACAGTGGGCAGTGGTAGGTCATTATTGGTAATGCAAAAATCAATGAGCTGCTATTACGAAATTTTTGCTGGGATGCCAAACTTATGTTCATATTTTTAAAAGAATAATGAAAAAACGTATGAAATAAAAGACCAGCCCGTGAATACTTTTAACATTGTGCTGTATGATATCTAGTTGAAAATATTGACATTCGTGTTAAAATAGAAATAACTATTGCAAAGCTAATTAGAACAAACAAAAATTGTGGCGCCATCTACTGCGGCATAGTCACGCTGAGCAAAATGAAGTGACACTCTGTTAATGCAAAAGAAATGTATTTGCCCCACAACAAAATATTGCAGAAATTTATGTACCGATTTATTTCTAACATGCAGTTATTATGGATATACATATATAGAATATACGTATATTATTTGTATTATTTAATATGTGTATGTATGTATGTATATGTTAATATTACACACAAAAAATACAACATCAAACGTTATTTTTGTGTTTTTCTCTTTAAATAAATTAATATATAAAATTTTTTTTCCTAAATTTACATTGTTTTTTTTTTATTAACAACTAGGTACATATTTTAGCATTATTTGCTTTAGATGCTGGTGAATTTTTACTCCCTTTATATTAACTCATAGTGTCTGCTTGTCGAAAAAATTTTGGATCGATTTTAACCCCTTTCCCGTGACCCAATCGATCTGAAACTTTGCAGGCAGGCTCGTGGCAATGACAGAAATGATCTAGTAAATTTTTTTTACTGATGCCAAAACAATGGAAACTTTTAAATTTTTCTACCAGAGTTGATAAAAAAAATGTACAAAGGGTTAGTTTTTATTATATTATTACCACAATGACCACCAAAACAATAAGACCAGCTATGACAACAATACAACATTTAGAATAACAACAAGAACAATATAGAAACATCATATTTTTAATTTTTTTTTTAATTTTTCCGAGATTTCCCTGGACCTGTTCCACCGATTTTAATGATTTTTGAAATAGAAATCTTCCCATGAATTTGGTGAATCATTCTCATTAAAAATGATCACTGTAGCTGTAACATTGAAGGCGTGATCGTGACAAGAACAACATAGAAAATTATGTTTTTTCAAGACTTTTTTTAGTTCTTCATTCAAATCTCGGGCCCTAATCGACCGATTTAGACGATTTTAAATAGCAAACTTTTCAGAATGTTACTGAATCATTTTTATGCCAACGAACACCCTAGCTGCCCGATTGATGCCGTCATCGTGATTTCCACAGACGGACAGACGGACATCGCTATATCAACTCCGGTTGTTATAAGGATCACAAATATACATATTTTATGGGGTCCAAAATTTTTTTTCTAATTATTACAAACGGAATGACAAACTTATATATACCCTCTGCACACTGGAGTGGAGGGTAAAAAAAAAACGTAGTATGGCTAGTATAAGTGCCAGACAAAGTCTTCGTATATTTTCAATTAGAGGAATCCACTGTGGACCATATTTGAAGAAGGCAGCCAAAAATCATTTTTTTTATGGTTACCGATTTTAAAGTTATGTAATTAATTTGAAAGTAAATACCAGTGAACCTCGGGAGCCAAAAAATTGCTCTATTTCAACTATATCACAGAAAACAGGGTCTTGGACTTTCTCAGTATTTTGCAAAATCACTTTCTGAGTCGATTCAACGATGTCCGTCCGTCCGTCTGTGTGTTATGAATACAAAAGTTGGTCGTACCGGTGTATTTTTTTTTTGCATGAGTTTATTTGTTTTTTATACTGACAGAAAAAGGAATCGATGAATTAAGTCAATTAAGCCAACCCCCACCACGAGACGATAGCTTCAAGGAAGCCTACGAATTTGGAATATCAACTCTTCATGCTAGAATACGTTTTATGAAGCATATTCTTAAATTGGGTTATGATTCGGAATTTGGTCCATTAGGCGAATCAGTGAGAAAAAACAAAGAAAATGAGGAAGATTTTTTTCCAATCCAGAAACTGCAACATCTATCACAGCTGTAGATCATGCATTAATAAGACGAATCAAAATCATATTACAAGTTCTAGCACGCAGCAGAAAGATAAATGCAAAAAAATTGGAGAGTACGCCCATAAAACAGCTATACTTTATAACGAAAAATAGCGTACATTCGTAAATGCAGTAAATTTGGGCATCACTGCGGCAGTTATGCCAAGTTTTGTTGCTGATGCGTGATCAGTTGCTGCAGATGCTTTGTCTGGATTCACACAAGGCAATTTTTGTTGCGCAAACTTTTTTTCAATTCTCTTTTAAAGTTGCCTTAATGTTCACACAGAGAAATTTATTGCCGCAACTTTTCGTTTTCTTTTACTTTCAAATTCTTACATTTTTGACAGTTCACTTTGGACCAATAATATATTGGTCCAAAAATCTATTTATGTGAAAAAATGGAAGTCAAAGAAAAAATGAAATAATAAAGAAAATAATAAAATAAATGAAATAATAACAATTTTTCACAGCTAAGCAAATAATAAAAAGAAATGTGAAATAATAAGCTGCAGCTAACTTCGTGTTTATAATTACGAATTGCACAACAACACGAGTTGCCGAGTACAAGCAACTCCGTACCAAATACCACTCTTCTTTCCCCTCTGTCCTATAAACTCAAGAATTGCGCAACAAAAGTTGCCATGTGTGAATTCGGACTTACTGCTCAACAATTGCACAGAGTTTGCTTTTTAGAACGTTTGGCAAAAGATAAAAAACATGTTCACCGCAATAATATTGAAAATCCTGATTCAAAAAATTACAACATTTTGTTAACTTATAAAAAAAAAAACAGAATTAAAAGAAAGATAAAACGACTTTTGGTTATTAGAAATCAATTAAAACGAAAAAGAAGGCGGATTCCTAAAATAAAAAATTACTTTGAAATAATAAAACGATATTATTTAAATTTGTATTAACAATTTTTATATAATGCACTACTTATTTCAAATATTTACTGAAATTTAAAGTAAAAGTAGTTAAAGTAGTTTTTCAGAACACTAACAATAAGCTATACTCTTTTTTATATAATTAACAATTTTTCTTGATTTAAAGATTTATGTATTTTATAAATTTACAATAAAAATTGATATAGAAATATTTAAAAAGACAATAAAAAAATTTTTAACTAAGTAAAACCAAACAACTTTTTCATTGAAACTTCTCTATCTTAAACCAATATCAGGTAACTTTTACGTTCGCTGCTTAATAAATTATATTTTAACTCGGGCTCCTTAAAAAAAAAAACTACCTTTGATTCTTGTGAACAGGACTAAAAAGTTTACAGGGGCCATAGTTTGGCATTTTCTGACAAAATTCAACTTACAAAATTTTTAAAAAGTATTAGTTGTAAAATTAACTGAAAAAATAAGACATTATAAAAAAAACACTTTTTTAACCTTGTCGCACTGTGGAATTTTGCTGGCAAAACGTCAGTTTTTGGAATGTAAAATATCAAAAATATAATGATGCAGTTTTGTAGAGAAGTGTTTAGTCAGAGAAACCATCATAATGTTTTTTTCTAGAAATTCTTTTTTGTCCAAAATAACGCGGCAAAGTCACCTAAACGAAACTCTGCAGTAACTGCCTGACATTTTCATGTATTTCAATGCTCCGGGTAGATAATTTCTTTTTGTCATATCTATTTGATATAAGTGTATTTAAAAAATATAGTATCTCAACATTAATTTTGAAAAAAAAATAATTGGATAGCAATAATGGTTTAAAAAATATTCAGGTTTTTATGATGGAAATCAAAAATTCAATGAGTTTAGTTTATCTTGGACAAAAAAAAGTGAGCTTTATCGACATTTGTGTTCTGGTTGCAAAAAAAAAATGAAAGGTTACACTCCCACCTTTCATTTTCGGATAATATTTTATATTGTTGAACAAAGTTATAAATTTTATAAAAAAAAGTCACACGAAATTTCATTTCAGTAATTCAAAGAAACACGATATAAAATGGTGAATACTTTTAGGTCCATGTGTTTTAATGCTCTCAATAAGGACTATAGAAAGTGTAGACTAATGTTCTCCAGAAACTGCAACAGAGTCGCAACAAATACTGATGTTTTCCATCGCCTTCGTCAGATCGTTATATTACTAGCATAAGACGTCAACCTCATAAACATGTTTTGGAAGAAGATGATGTCGTTAAAGAAATGATAGAAGATGAATAAAAGTCTATATTTGCATACATGTAAAAATATTTATCAGTCATGATATCGTTTATCTTGTTTCAGCTAGTTGTTTTCATGGAAAAATATTGTTACTTTTAGGTTCTAAGCCGAATTACAAAACTTTATCAGTTTGTTTCCAAAACACAATTTTTATATAAAAACTTTTTTGGGTTATACGGGCGGTGGGCGTGACATATTTCTATAAAACTTTGCAAACATCTTTACTTCATAACACTGATAACTTGAGTCAAGTTACAAAACTTTTAATGAAGAAACAAAAATTCGTATCCAAAAATTCATTTTCGGGTATATGGGGTGTGGCGGATAGCCGTAACCGATTTCCATGAAACTCTCCAAATATCTCCATTTTGTAACACTGATGACTAGTTTCATGACTTTTGGTAAAGAAATAAAAATTTGGGGCGAAAAAATATTTTCGGCTTATATGGGCGTGGTCAATTTTGATGAAACTTTAAATGTTTTTTAACTGAGTTGATAAAATGCTTTGGGCCAAATTCAGTGTTCTACGAGCTCTCCTTACACTTTTTGCCAAGAAATGTGTGAAGCGATCCCACTGTGTGTCGTTCAAAACTACAAATCCATCATATAATTTTTTCGTAGTTTGACAGTTTTAATTTTAGGTGTACGTAAACTTTTTCTAGCAATTGTTTATTAAAATTAAGCTTATAGTATCCAGATTCTAAAAGACTTTTGTGCCGAAAGTATTTTGTTTTATTTTTTAGCAAAAAAATTTGAGACAAGAATTTTTATCAAAATTACTGGAATCGATTTTTTTTAAGACATATTTATATGGCAGCAGAAGTAAAATATAAAAAGAAATTCGTTTTTCAGGGTAAATGTTCTCAACATGATCGTAAAATAATTACCGGATAAAATCTTTTAATATCCAGATTTCAAAATACTTCGTTCCAACAAAATCCAGGGTCATTTTTTATCTATTTTCCACTAAAATTCCGTACAAAATGTCTGCTATTTGGAAAAAACTAGAAATGTTCGCCTAACATCCTGTTAAGGCTTATGAACTTCGTTCAGGCTGCACATAAAAAAAAAAATTATTGGCACTTACAGACTATTACTAGATTTGCTAGAAAATCGATCATATTAATTGTGTGGGCAATTGTTGCCTCGAAATACGGTTACAAATGCAGAAAATGTATTTTGGAATCCAAAAATCATAAGCCCATTCAAAAAAGGAAGTGGAATCTAAAGATTGTAAACTTTCCTTTCACATGTCTACGCTATTGGGATCATTGGCAGGCTTTCCAGCAAATAAATACATGACATAACCACTAAAATTAGGTTTTGCTTAACATCCATGTCTGATCGTTTATAAACCTGAACATTCCTTTCCCGAAATCAAAAGTAGGATATCGTGTAGTCGTTCAAGCACGCTGTAGCTTTCTTGTTACATCGATTGTTCGGTATTAAAGATTATTTGAATAATAATTTGATCCATATTTTTGATGTGTAAACATCTATACGCGCAGGGGAGTAAATTTCAAAAACAGCGTAACGTGTAAGCGTAACATGTGAGTCGTAAGACAAAATGTGATTGTATTGGTGAAAAAAATTATGATATTATGATAACCTGTTTGAAAATTAAAAATAAAAAATAAAAAAAATAGAAATAAAATGAAAAATAACAAGTAAGAAAACTATAGTCGGTCTAGACCGACTATACGATACCCTATACCATGCGTTTAGAAACCCTATCTCTTAGGCCCAACTAACTATACATTGAAAATAAGCAAAAACCAAATTTGAGTGGGATTTTTATTAATTTTTTTGGCCGCAGATATGAAAAAGTTCATATCGGATGCTATATCTATAAAGGGACTAGGTCCAAAAATGGACCGATCCTGATCATGTTTGGTAAAGTCTCTTGTATTTTGCAAAAATATGTACAAACAAAATTTGAGAAGAATCAGTGCAATATTTTTGTTTTTTAATAGATTTAAGTGAAGATCGGGAAGCAGCTCTATACGGGGTCAAAGGGATCATTTTTGGACTACTCATTAGTGGATGTAATGAACGCATACAAACCCAATTTGAGTAAGATCTATATGACAATTTGGATCTTATGGCAATTTATGTCGATTTCATATGGGTAATTTGTATGGGGGCTAGGTCTGAACATGGACCGATTCTCACCAGTTTCAATAGCGTTCATCCCATGGCCGATAAAAGCTTATATACCAAATTTCATCAAAATATATTCATATCTGCGACCTGCAGTTTGATTACAAGCTTTACATGGACACACAGACGGACGGACGGACGGACGGACGGACGGACATTGTTAAATCAACTCAGAAAGTGATTCTGATTCGATCGGTATAATTAAAGATGGGTCTAGGTCAAATATTTTTGGTTGTTACAAACAGCAGCACAAAGTCATTATACCCAAACCACATAGTGGTATAGGGTATAAAAAGTGAAAGATGAAAAATGAAAAGAAAAATTAATAATGAAAAATTAAAAATGAATAATAAAAAATGAAAAATTAAAAATAAAAATAAAAATGAAAAATAAAAAATTAAAAATAAAAAATGAAACATGACAAATAAAAAATGAAAAATAAAAAATGAAAAATGAAAAACGAAAAATGAAAAATGAATAATGAAAAATGAAAAATTAAAAATAAAAAACAAAAAATAATTTAAAAAAGAAATATGAAAAATAAAAAATGAATAATAAAAAATTAAAACTAAAAAATTAAAAATAAAAAATAAAAAATGAAACATGAAAAATAAGAAATGAAAAATGAAAAATTAAAAACTAAAATTAAAAATTAATAATGAAAAATAAAAAATTAAAAATTGAATATAAAAAATTAAAAATAAAAAATGAAACAGGAAACAGGAAAAATAAGAAATGAAAAATGAAAAACTAAAATTAAAAATTAATAATGAAAAATAAAAAATAAGAAATGAAAAATAAAAAATTAAATATAAAAAATGAAAAATAAAAAATGAAAAATAAAAAATGAAACATGAAAAATAAGAAATGAAAAATGAAAAACTAAAATTAAAAATTAATAATGAAAAATAAGAAATGAAAAATTAAAAATAAAAAATGAAAAATAAAAAATTAAATATAGAAAATGAAAAATATAAAATGAAACATGAAAAATAAGAAATGAAAACTGAAAAACTCAAATTAAAAATTAATAATGAAAAATAAAAAATGAAAAATTAAAAATAAGAAATTAAAAATAAAAAATTAAATATAAAAAATGAAAAATAAAAAATGAAACATGAAAAATAAGAAATGAAAAATGAAAAACTAAAATTAAAAATTAATAATGAAAAATAAAAAATGAAAAATTGAAAATAAAAATGAAAAATAAAAAATTAAATATAGAAAATGAAAAATAAAAAATGAAACAGTAAAATAAGAAATGAAAACTGAAAAACTTAAATTAAAAATTAATAATGAAAAATAAAAAATGAAAAATTAATAATAAAAAATTCAAAATAAAAAATTAAATATAAAAAATTAAAAATAAAAAATGAAACTTGAAAGATAAAAAACTAAAAATAAAAAATGAAAAAATAAAAATTGGAAAATGAGAAATGAAAAATGAAGAAAAAAATGAAAAATTAAAAAAAAAAATTAAAAATAAAAAATGAAAAATTTAAATTTAAAAATGAAAAATTAAAAATAAAAAATTAATTAATAATAATAATTAAAATTAACAATAATAAATATTTTTATATTAACAGAGCCCCTGCAGCTGTTTGCTATAAGTGATACGCTTTCTGTTTGATTTTAAGAAAGTGCTATAAAAAATCTTTAATTACTAGATGTTTACACATCTCCCCTGCGATCGGACTCACATGATTTTTGTTAATTAAACAACGATTGATTGGATATACTACGAGAATCCCACATTAGGGTTCTCAAAAACTGCAAAATTGGTTTAGAATGTTAATCATAGAACTTAACGACTCCATCATTCTCAGTCTGACAACTATTTGTATATCACGTAAAATTGTCCATACATTACAAACCGTAAAAATAATGCTATCATATTATTATAAGCTCTGTAACCATTATGTTCCATGTTAAATTCGAGGCCAATGTGACCAAAAATCAATTTTATTGAACACATATTACATTCGCAACATTTAAAATAACGTTTTATTTTAACAATACTGTCACAACAGGGCGTTTCGTGTAGTCAAAAACATTAAATTGAAAACAGCCGCTGTAATGTCAGAAAATAATATTTGACATTTCATTTCCAATTGGATGGACAGCTGCAGATTTTTTCATAGCAAATTTTTAACATACGCGAAACCCTAGAAAAACTGCAGCAGTGGAGTGAAAATATTTTAAGAAAAAAAAATTATAATTGAGAAAAATCTTAAACAAAATATTAAGCAAAATATAACGAAAACTTAAAATGTTTCGAACTAGTTTTGATAAAAATTTAGGTATATTACTAAGTTCCAACAACAAAAACAAATTTGCTTTTCAATTTGCAAAAAAGATGAAAGTGACTCATCAATTAATAAATGATATGAAATAAATTAACGAAAAAGAGCAATAAACGGATTTAATAACACACATTTTTCCAAACTCATTGCATAAATAAATTTCGATTTTTGCTTTAATTCCAGACAATGCCACCAGCCACTTGCTGTTGGAGCCTGAATGGCCTTCCATTATGTTGATTTGTGATGCTATCAATCAAAAGGATACAAAGTAAACTTTACACAGATTTTTATAGATGAAAATTATATGTATTTTTTTATTATTTTATTTCTGTATTTTAAGTCCCAAAAGTTCATTTGCTGCCATTAAAAAGAAAATGAATTCAACAAATCCTCATACATCTTTTTATGCCTTGTTGGTCTTGGAAAGTGTTGTTAAGAATTGTGGTGCTCCCATGCATGATGAAGTGTTTACTAAGGAAAATTGTACCATGTTTAGTCAGTTCTTAGAACAAACTCCCCATGAAAATGTTCGTGCCAAAATGTTGGAATTAGTACAAACTTGGGCTTATGCTTTTCGCAACATGGACAAGTATCAAGCTATTAAGGTAAGTCAACATAATTATTGCAAAAATTGCCAGAATAACTTTTGTGTCTCAGTCAATTGTGAAACAGAATTTTATTGAGACAGAAATTTAGATCACAAAGTAGTTAAGTGAAAACATTAAAAGAAAAAATAAAAACTTAAAACTAGTATTGTTTTAATAAAGATTTAGTACATTTTAAAGTACTGAATAACGCTGCATGCTTAAGTAAAATGGTCGATTGAAGCTTTACATCAATAGATAAACCTTAAAATTATATTGCTCAAAATAAGACTAAGATTAAAACTAAAACTTAAGACTAAAACTAAAAAAAGACAACAGTAATCTTCGGTTAATTGCCTCGTCAAAATTTATAAGATTTTTGGGTAATTATGCGGGAAAAGCATTTAAACGAACACGTTTAATTACCACATAAGAGGCAATTAGACGAATACTTTCAAATGCATCAAAAAGGCAATTATTCGAACATATGTTAAACAGGGTTATTAAAATAACTTAAACATTTTATTAAATAATTCATATGTTTCACATAAAGAAGTAAATTGCTAACACTTTTTGGTATGTTCCCACAGAGTTACACAAAGATAATGTCAGACATTGTATTTGATATTTATTGCCTTTGACTGAGTCCCCTTTTCGAGCTAATGTTCCATATGGCAGAACTTTATAAAAAAGGCCACTCTCATCAGCAATAAATATATTTTCAGGAGTATAATTTTGAAGAATTGAGGAAAAATTGCTCCTTTCCAGAAAATGTGCGACACATTCACGATCACATTCATTACTTTCTCCATGTATCTTTGTGAATTTTATGTTTTCTGCCACCTCCTCGGTTCAAAATTTAAATTAATATTTATAGCAAACTCCTTTGCTTAATTCATTACCAATTTTCTAGAAATGACAGCATGTAGCATTCCAATAATGAATATTTCCAATTGAAAATATTTTGATTTGAAATATTACATACTGATATAGGAATTATGTCCAGTTAAAAAAAAAAAATTAAAGATGATTCAGCTTTAAAAATAATAAAAATTATTTGGAAATTTTGTTAAATAAAAAACAAAGACAATATAAAAGGTTTTCACTCTTGGTAGTAAAGTACCCTTGTAAACCTTGTAAATGTTGTAGATATAGTAGCGGTATTCACTCTTGGTGTTAAATTTACAACCCTGTTATATATATTTGGTAATTTTATCGAATTGCCAATAAACAAAATTGCGAGTTTTTTTCCAATTGAAATTATTTTATTAAAAAATAAATTATAAATTCAGAATACTTAAAATATTGAATTAATTTTGAAGAGCGCGTGCTTTTAGACGTATGTATGATGTCGGACAACAAAAGAGAATGAATAATGTAAAAAACCAAATTTGTTATCAAGCTATGAAAGTATAACTACGATAATAAGACAAATGTAAATGACATAAATCAAAATAGTGACAGGGTGCCACAGTACTCCCCGGCTAGAAGAAAGCTACCGGAAACGTACTGGAAGATTAACAAGTCTGCCACATCGGGTAGATTTCGTCGATACTTTCGGAGAGTTATGTTGAACTGATGGTGGCTCATTCGTTTGGCATGGAATGTCCTGTGGCGATGTTGATTGCCGAATGGATTGTGACTGTTGATGTTCGATACCGTCCTCATTAGAATCAGGTTGTAAAAATTGTTGCGGACTTTTTTGGGGATGATTTTTTTGTACCAAAATGTCTCTTTCGGGGTTCTCGACAAAGGCTGGCTTGAGTCTGTCGATATTGATATTGACGTGACGGTTTCCGATGTGGATAGTAAAATATTTCGCAGCTCTTCGAACGATGCGAAATGGCCCATCATATGGATGTGATAACGATGGGCGTATTGTATCGTTGCGTATAAAAACATGGGTGGCCGAGTTTAGAGAAGGACTTACAAATGTCCTTGGTTCCGTATGGTGTGATGTGTTTGTTGGCCGAAGTTTCTGCATTGCTGTGCGAAATTGTGAAACGGCCTCACTAGTTGCCACTGATGATTTGGTGTTGGTGAAAAATTCTCCCGGAATTCTTAAATTTGTCCCATATACGAGCTCTGCAGGGGAGGCGTTAATATCTGGCTTAAAAACAACACGTAACCCAAGTAAAATAGACGGGAGGCTATGAACCCATTTTGCTGGATCGTTGCAGAGTATGGCAGCTTTCAAAACACGGTGCCATCTTTCTATTATACCATTTGATTCGGGGTGATATGGCGTCGTACGTAGATGGGAAGCGCCAATTAATGTTGTTAGTTCGGCAAAAACAGTTGACTCAAACTGTCTTCCTCGGTCTGATGTAATTTTTGCGGGAACACCAAATCTTGCTATCCAGTTATATAAAATTGCTTTTGCAACAGTTTCGGCAGTCATATCGGGCATAGGCACAGCCTCGGGCCATCTTGTAAAACGGTCGATAATCGTCAAGCAATATCGCTGGCCTTCGCACAACGGAAAGGGGCCCACGATATCGATATTGATGTGTGCAAAGCGTTCCTTGGGCGGTTCGTATTTTAATGTTTGCGATTTCGTATGGCGTTGAATCTTTGAACGTTGGCATGCGATGCAGGTTCGAACGAATGTTGCTGTATCCCTTCGTATTGCTGGCCAAACGAATCGGGCGGTTACTAGCTTTGTCGTAGCTCGTACACCAGGATGAGCTAAACCGTGGACGACAGATAATATCTGCCTACGAAATGGTTTTGGAATGTAAGGGCGGATGTTTTTTGTAGAGTTATCACAAACCAAAGTGAGCTCAGAGTCTGGAAATGTAAAATATGTTAGTTTAAGTGAACTAGATGTTATACCTGACTGCAAATTTTTAAGCTCTTCGTCTTCTTTCTGCGCCTCTGCAATTTTTACGTAGTTGACAGTTTGATTCAAAGACTGAATACGAGAGAGGAGATCTGCTGTAGCATTTTCTTCACCAGGTATGTGGCGAATATCAGTGGTGAATTGCCCGATGTAGTCTAACTGACGTGCTCGGCGTGGCGATGCTTTCTCAGGTTTTTGGCGAAACGCGTAGATTAGTGGGCGGTGGTCGGTTACGATATAACAGCTTCTTCCCTCTAACATGTAACGAAAATGGCAAATGCCTTGGTACATCGCTGTCAGCTCACGATCGTATGTGCTATATTTGCGTTGTGTGCTCGATAGTCTCTTAGAATAAAATCCTAGAGGTTCAAGAGCGCCATTCACACACTGATGTAGAGCGGCACCGACCGCAATGTCCGAAGCATCGACATAGAGTGCCAAGTCGGCGTTTTTTGCTGGATGTGCCAAAAGTGCCGCGTTGCACAATTCGTCTTTGCATTTAATAAAGGCAGCCTCCGCTTCATGTGTCCAAATTAGCACAGTGCAGTCATTTTTTATATTTCCCTTTATTAGCTCCTGAAGTTTTGATTGATTTGTAGCTGCGTTTGGCAAAAATTTTTTATAGAAATTAAGCGTTGCAATAAATCTTTTCAGTTCCTTAGCCAAAGTAGGCCTCTCAAAGTCACGTATGGCTGAAACTCGTTCGGGTAGTGGCCGTATGCCGTCACCGGTTACGAAGTGGCCTAAAAATTTTACTTCCGTCTTGCCAAATTCGCATTTGTCTAAATTAATAGCTAAGTTATTGGTTCGTAGCCTTTTGAAAACTTCGATTAGGTCTTTTCGGTGCTGTTCAACCGACGTTGAGGCTATGCAAATGTCGTCTACATATGCGAAAGCGAAATCTAAACCTCGCAGCACCTCGTTGATGAGCCTTTGGAAGGTCTGCGCTGCGTTGCAGAGTCCAAAAGTCATGAAGTGAAACTCGAAGAGGCCAAACGGTGTTACAATGGCTGTTTTAGCAACATCTTCGGGGTGGACAGGTACCTGGTGGAAGGCCTTTTGGAGGTCAAGTTTGGAGAAAATCTTTTTACCGTTGAGGTTACTAGTAAAGTCGGATAAATACGGGAGTGGGTATCGGTCTCGAACGGTTTGAGCATTTAATGCGCGATAGTCGCCACACGGTCTCCATGAACCATTGGATTTGTGCACCATATGCAATGGGCTGGACCAATTACTGCTGGATGGTTGGCAAATACCAGCTTTTATTAAGGTGTCGAACTCAGCTCGTGCTGCAGCTAGCTTATCGGGTGATAAACGTCTTGGTCGAGAGTGTACTGGCTGGCCTGTCGTAACAATTCGATGAAAAATTGTTGATTTCGTAGTCGTACCACACGGGGTTAATTGAAATATGTCGGCAAAATCGTGCAAAATGTCATTGAATGGGGCAGATGTACTAATTTCTGCAGCTATCAACTTAGAAAACGTTACCGGGGTTGGATATTTAGATGTAGAATCGATTAGGC
The DNA here is from genome assembly GCA_963682025.1 of Cordilura impudica. NCBI lineage: Eukaryota > Metazoa > Arthropoda > Insecta > Diptera > Scathophagidae > Cordilura > Cordilura impudica. Next base: position 31,009,977 of record OY821518.1, on the reverse strand, counting down.
GATTGCGGCGTAAATCGATTAATAGGTCGTAAAATCTTAAAAAATCTGCACCAATAATTGGGCTCGTGACGTCTGCTACTAAAAAACACCACTCAAATGTTCGTTTTAATCCAAGGCTTAAAGCGATTCGTTTTTGACCAAGAACTTTTATTGGCAAACCGTTTGCCGTATATAATTGTGTCACTGTGGGTTTAATACCGACGGATGTCGAAGTGAGAGGTAGGACGGACACATCGGCGCCAGTGTCAATTAGAAAGGTTTGGTTGGTTATTTTGTCTCTTACCTGTAGGCGGAAAAGTGTGCTTCTCGTGGTAGTGGGTCCGCTGTCTTCTGCCACGAGCACATGGCTTCAATCTGACTTTTGAGCGGCATTGGATGTCACGGTGCTGACTGAACTGCGTTTATGGCGACACGGGCTTCTACATTTTTGTGCCTTCTGTCCATATTTTTTGTGGTACCAGCACTCGTCAGTCGATGTGGAAAAGCTGGCCTTTCTAGCTGGATTGTTTGGTGAAAAATGTTGCGATCGAGTACGTGGTGGAATACGCGACTGTGTACGACTGCGAGAACGTGAGCGAACAGTAAAATTTTCGAACTGTTTTGTGAGGTTATGTACAGCAGCGCGCAATTCATCGATTTCGCTGGGAACGTGTTTCGATATTAAGTTGATTTGGCTACCCGACATGGCGTCCACGATTGAGTCCGCGATTCTCGTGAATTCGGCGGCGGTACCACTTGACGCGGCAACAACTGGTTGCACAATTTCAGGAAGCCGCTTTATCCACAACCCCTTAAGGGCGGATTCTCCTAGCGTAGTCCCAGCAACACGTCTCATCTCGTAGAAGAGTTCGGATGGCTTTTTATCTCCTAGGGGCAATTCCGAGAGGAGGCGATTGAGTTTGCGTTGTTCACTGTCGGCAAAATGATAAATTATTTTTCTGCGGATGTATGAATACCGATCATTTTGAGGCATCTCGGCAATGACTTCTGATAATTGTGAGATGACGCTCGGGTCTAAAGCTGCCAAAACAGTTGCTGTCTTTTGTTTGTCGCTCGAAATTCCGGATGCCACGAACCAGAAATCCATGGTCGTAAACCACGATTCTATGTTCGAACTGGCCATTTGCGGCAAAGGAAGACGTGCATACACCGCAGCGACATTAGCTGCTATTGGTGATTCAGCACGTGGATGAGGCATCTCTTCGGCCATTGCCGGCTGTGAAATTGTTGGTTTTTCACTCGCGTCAGTCATTTTGGTAATCAGCGTCGATTTCTAGAAATGTCGACAGGTACCGTTATGACGCTTGTTTTCGGTATAGAGACGCTGACACCAATGTTTAAAAAAGAACTTAAAAACACTTTTCGTCGGGGTCACCAATTTGGTAATTTTATCGAATTGCCAATAAACAAAATTGCGAGTTTTTTTCCAATTGAAATTATTTTATTAAAAAATAAATTATAAATTCAGAATACTTAAAATATTGAATTAATTTTGAAGAGCGCGTGCTTTTAGACGTATGTATGATGTCGGACAACAAAAGAGAATGAATAATGTAAAAAACCAAATTTGTTATCAAGCTATGAAAGTATAACTACGATAATAAGACAAATGTAAATGACATAAATCAAAATAGTGACAGGGTGCCACATATACAACGATTTTATATTACAAAGCGTGAACGTCTGTTGTGTTGTTTATTGTAAACTAATGAATCAGCTGTTTTTTGTTTTGTTTTTTTTTTTTTATCAATTTTAAAACTTAAAATATCAACAAGAATTTGCAGATAAGAAAAATGCCCAAAATTACGGAAAAAGAAAAAAATATAAATACCGCTAATACAATCACGGAAAAGACGTTGACGCTTTGTAGTATAAAATCGTTGTAAATATAACAGAGTTGTAAATATAACACCAAGAGTGAAAACGCTTAATATATGAATACATGTAGTCCTCGACTTACGACCGAGATAGGTTCCTGGACATTGGTCGTAAGTCGTAAGTCGAGTTTCATAAAAAATTACAACAAGAAAAAAGTACTTACATACATATTAGTACAAATTTCCTATGACCACCTTATACAATTATCTCAAAATTCACATTCATAGTTCAATATTTAAAATAAAAATAATAATATGAAAAAAATTGTTGAATAATAATAACACAAACATATAATAAAACAAAAAAATATAATAAAAAAATATATAATTAAACAAAAATATGTCATTTATGTTAGTATTATTTACATGTCTTCATCATCTGTAGTTATTACATGAGTGCAATCCATAGCGTTATCTTCAGCAACAGAATATCCAGTGTTGGTTTTTTTTAACAAATCCATCTAATGTGGTTTGAACAGTTCGAGCTTTCATTTCGCGGCATTAAATTTCATGATAACAATTCAAATTATCTTGAATTAGCCTATTCACGTTTGAGAATCTTTCTTCGTTTGCATCCATTTGTTCTAATTTTAGCATTCCTTGATTAATTTGGTGAAAAGCAGCACTCATTTTTTTTTGCCGAATTATTTTTTTGATACTTTTTCTACATCTGGTTTGTTTTTATCTGCGCCTTCTGCAACAGTTTGTGATTCAAGTTCCAATAAATCTTCATTCGTTAGATCATCCAATTGGTATGCAATGAGTTGGCTAATATCCTCATTGTTAACTTCAAGATTAAGCTGCTGACCAAGCTCTACTATCTGATCTGTAATTTGCTCAATGTTCTTTTCTTTCAATCGACGAACTTGTAGTGGAGTCTTCAAATCGTATTGTTAATTTTTTCCATACTCTTCTCTACAAGAAGGCTTGACTTCTTTCCAACCACTTGCTAATCTTTAATTCCTTGAAGAATATTCTAATTCGACCAAAATTCTTTTAAAGTCGTCCCTTTTTCAAGAGCCATAATTGCTTGAGCAAATATAATTTTTAAATAATAGGCCTTAAATGTAACTATAGCACCCTGATCCATGGGCTGTAAAATGCTGGTAGTATTTGGAGGCAGATAATAATTTGAATGTTCGGGTGTAAGTCGCCTCAGTGTTTTGGATGTCCAGGTGCATTATCCAGTAGTAAAAGTATTTTAAAATTAATGTTTTGTTGATTACAATATGCTTTTACTTCGGTCGCAAATACTTTTGTGAACCATTACTCAAAAAGAAATTGTGCCATCCAAGCATTTTTATTTGAGTTGTAATTTACTGGTAACATATTAATATTTACTCCTTTAAATGCTCTTGGATTTTTTGACCGATGTATTACAAATGGTTTTAATTTATAACCAGCTATATTTCCGCCTAATAAAACTGTTATTCGGTACTTAAATGCTTTGAATCCTGGCATACTTTTTTCCTCTTTATGAATTTAAGTACGTTCAGGCATCTTCTTCCAATATAGACCGGTCTCATCTACATTAAATATTTATTACTTTGTGTAATTATATTCTTTAAGAAAGTTGTCGAATTTAACTACAAACTCATCAGCAGCTTTTTGATCAGCACTGGCTGCCTCTCCGCTAATTTTTACATTTTGAAAACCTGTTCTCTTCCTAAATTTTTGAAACCACCCGTGGCTTGCTGTAAAAGTCTGGTCATAATTTTTACCTTCCCTTAATTTCAACATTTCGAAAAGGCTGCATGCTTTGGTTTAAATGATTGCGAAACTTAGAGGAATTCGTTTTTGAATCAAATCTTCCATCCAAATCACTGATAACTTTTCCATTTCATGTATTGGACCTTGTCCAGTTTTGGTTATTATTGTCGACTTCTTAGATGCCGATTCTTTAACAGCTTCCAAAATTCGTTTTTTGTTTTTTAAAATCGTGGATATTGTCGAATGAGACAGTTTTAGATCATGTGGTATATCTTTCACTTTTTTACCATTTTCATATTGTATTATGTATTTATTTCTGTTTGGTTTCCAAGTCTATAACACTTCTTTTACTTTTACTAGTTCCAGCCATTTTCAGTATGATGTAATATTATTCACTTAAAAAAATTCTGACTTAAGCGTGTTTTTAAAGCAATTTTTTCTATGCGACTAGTTCTTGATATATTGATATATTTTTGTGAAAAAAATTGTCGTAAGTGCGAATAGTCGTAAGTCGAGCGGTCGTAAGTCGGGGACTACCTGTACAGTTTTAGATTTTGCTCCAAAGTTTTCGTTGTTTAGAGTTTTGCAATATATAATATTTATTTTCCCATTTGACAAATCAGCAGTTATTAATGACATTTGGTCAAGAAATATATTTAAACAAGAAAATTATAGTCGGTCTAGACCTTATGCATATGAGTTTTGAATCTCTCCGTGACTGTACATGACTTTGCGTGACTATCTTAAAATTAATCTTTTGCAACAACAAGTCTATGAACAAAGTTTTAGATCGATCGGATGAGGAGAAGTGAGGTTTTAATCTCTCTGTGGCTGTGAGTGACTATGCGTGACTGTGCGTGACTATGTCAAAGTTAATCTTTTTTCACAGCAAGTCTATGGACCAAGTTTCAGATTGATTGGATGAGGGGAAATACGTTTTAAATCTCACCGTGACTGTGCGTGGCCATGCGTGACTGTGCGTAACTAATGGCGTTTTCTTTTCTGGCAAAAATGTTACACGTTTTTCTCACTTCGCACTTATTTTTCCTCTTTTTGTGTTCTTTTCTAAAAAAAATGTCAACCTTGCGAAATGGTAACGTGTTCTTCTCTAAAAATGTCGCACTATATATATGTGAAAAAGGTGAATTTTTCGCACTCTAAAAAATCAGAAGGGGAGAATAACACGATAAAACAGCTGACATTTGTGTTGTTTATAAATACAAAAAAATCATGTGAGTCCGATCGCAGGGGAGATGTGTAAACATCTAGCAATTAAAGATTTTTTTTTATAGCACTTAAAATCAAACAGAAAGCGTATCACTTATAGCAATCAACTGCAGGGGCTCTGTTAATATAAAAATATTTATTACTTATTATTTTAACCGGTTAATTTGTAATTTTTCTTTGTTTATTTTTAATTTTTCGTTTTTAATTTTTAATTTCTCATTTTTCATTTTTTAATTTTAATTTTTCATTTGTTTTAATTTTTTATTTTTCTTTTTTCATTTTTTATTTTTCATTTTTAATTTGTTTCTTCATTTTTCATTTTCCATTTTTTAACTTTCTTTTTTCATTTTTCATTTATTTGAAATTTTTTATTTTTCATTTTTTATTTTTCATTTTTAATTTTTTAATTTTCATTATTCAATTTTAATTTTAGTTTTTCATTTTTCATTTCTTATTTTGCATGTTTCATTTTTATTTTTAATTTTTTAGTTTTAATTTTTATTTTTCATTTTTCCTTTTTATTTTTCATTTTTTATTTTTCATTTTTTATTTTTTATTTTTTATTTTTTATTTTTATTATTAATTTTTTATTTTTCATTTTTTTTTTTTCATTTTTCGTTTTTCATTTTTCATTTCTCGTTTTCAATTTTTAATTTTTAATTTTTAATTTTTTATTTTTTATTTTTTATTTTTAATTTTTAATTTTTAATTTTTAATTTTTAATTTTTAATTTTTAATTTTTAATTTTTAATTTTTAATTTTTAATTTTTAATTTTTAATTTTTAATTTTTAATTTTTAATTTTTAATTTTTAATTTTTAATTTTTTATTTTTCATTTTTTATTTTTCATTTTTTTATTTTTCATTTTTCATTATTCATTTTTAATTTTTCGTTTTTCATTTTTTATTTTTCATTTTTCATTTTTCATTTTTCATTTTTTATTTTTCATGTTTCATTTTTTATTTTTCATTTTTTATTTTTCATTTTTAATTTTTAGTTTTCCATTTTTGATTTTTAATTTTTTATTTTTCATTTTTAATTTTTCGTTTTTTATTTTTAGTTTTTAATTTTTTTTTCATTTTTCAAATTTCATTTTTTATTTTTAATGTTTTTTTTTCATTTTTTATTTTTCATTTTAATTTTCAAATATCATAATTTTTTCACCAATACAATCACATTTTGTCTTACGACTCATATGTTACGCTTACATGTTACGCTGTTTTTGAAATTTACCCCCCTGCGCGTATAGATGTTTACACATAAAAAAGTGTAATTTTTATTGTTTTGTTTCAATTCAATTTTATCGCACCTTAAATACAAAAGTGACGCAACTCAACATTTTCCAAAATTGACTTTTTCCCATAAATTAATTCACAGTACACATATCCAACTACTGCAAAAATTTATTTCTCATAACTATCTTCTTTAACAGGAAAAATGCCGTTATATCTAGGGCAAAACTTGAGATAATATCACTAGTCAAATGAAAAATTTCAGTCAGAGAGTCATTACTCAAAATTATATTTTATTTCCTCAAACACAATATATATTAAAAAAAAAGAATAGCAAAACTTTCACCAAAATGGATATTTTTCATAATAAAACTGCATTTTTTTAAATACAATAATTTTTACATATACAGTTTTTTGCCTCTCCTGAATATTTGAAAATTTTGAGTTGTGTCACTTTTGTATTTAAGGTGCGATATATTCTTCCTTTATTTACATATTTTAACAAATTTGATGTTCACATATGAGATCTTATCTCTACATATATATATTCCAACAAATAATATATAGGATCTTAAGATATAAAATAGTTTTTATTTTATTTTTTAATGATTTTTAAAGGAAAATGGGAGGAAAAAAACCCTTTATATGATTAAATATATTCAAATACTATCTGAAAATATTTATATGCTTATTAGAGCTTGAGTAGAAATAATAGACCTCTATCAGCATATAATTTTCAATTTGGTGATTTCTTTTTAATTTTACGTTATTTCTCTACATTCTCTTATCAGTGGGTAAGAGGAATTTTCAATTTTGGCAAAGTAATTGTTATTAATCCTTGTTATGAAATCGATAATTTTTTCATAACCTGTTTCTTCATGAAGAAGATTTGTAGGTACCTCCAGGGCTTTTTATTTATTATTTTCAGACATTTGTTTTGTATTATTCGTAAGCGATTTAGGTGACCGTTGGCAGCGTCACTCCAAATAGGACACGCGTATGTTAATATCGGCCTTATAACACTTTTGAAGAGTAGATTTTTGTTTTTGTGGTTTAGAAATGACCTTCTATTTAGTAGTGGCCATAATGCTTTAAATGATTTTATAGCTTTTTAGCACGTAGCCATAATATATCTTTTAAATGTAAGCTTTTTGTCCAAGACAACTCCGAGATATTTGACATGATTAAGTATATTTATGGTATTATTTCCAATATGAAGATGACGTCTTGGCAATCTTTTGGGAGATTTGTTGAACGGAAAAATAATTGCTTGGGTCTTGTTTGAATTAATTTTGATTTTCCATTTGTGAAAATATTTACTGCAATTTACAAGTCCCTTTTCCATTTTCTTCAGGAGTGCACTTGTAAGTTTGTTTGAAGAAATTAACGCAGTATCATCTGCGTAGTAAGCAATTTTCATTTATTTTGGAACTTAAAAATCGGATGATGTATATATCGAGTAAAGCAATGGCGACAAGACTGATCGTTGAGGTAACCCTGTGCTAATAGTTTTTGGAGATGATGTTTCATTATTAATCGCAACTTTAAAGCTTCTGCCGTGAATGAAATCTGAAATAAGTTTGCATAAACATTTTGGTATATTTGCATCAAGAAGTATAAATACGAGAGAATTGGTTTTGCTGTGCAGAAATGGGAAAATGCATGCTAAATTATGGGAAAATGCCTGTTAAGTTTATAGGAAATGCATGCTAAATGGTAAAAACGCATGTCATGTGCATGTTTTTGTTTTTTCGAAAGATTTTTTTTTATTTGCAGCTTTAAAAATCATTTTTCTTACATTTAATATGCAATTTCCCTACATTTAGCATGCAAATTTTTCTCATTTTAACCAGAAAAATTCCCATTTTTAGCATGCATTTTCCCATATATTTGCCCAAATTTAGCAACCATTTAGCCATTTTTGACATGCATTTTTACCATTTGGCATGCATTTCCTATAGACTTAACAGGCATTTTCCCATAATTTAGCATGCATTTTCCCACTTTTACCAAGCGCTTCCCTTAGTCCCGTTTAAATACTAGACCATTATGCCAAACGGTGTCAAACGCTTTTTCAATATCTAACAATATTAGACCCGTTGAACGTTTATTGCTTTTATTGGTGATTATTTGATTTTTAATTCTGTTTATTTGGTGAATAGTGCTATGCCCTTTTTTAAATCCAAATTGTTTTTTATCAGCAATAGAATTGGTCATTAGAAATTCACTAAGATGAGAATGTAGTATTTTTTCAAATATTTTACCAAAGTTACTTAATAGACTGATAGGTCTGTAGCTGTTTGGGTTATTTTTTGGCTTGCTAGGTTTGTTGACAGTTATAACCTTAGCATTTTTGAAATAGTTTGGGAAATAGTTGAGTTTGATGCAGCTGTTAAATGTTATAACCAGTAATTTTAGAGCTTTGAGTGGTAGTTTCTTTAAGAGCAGGTTCGGAACATTGTCAAAACCTGGAGATTTTGAGGGTTTTATTGATGAGATAATATTCATTACTTCTTCAAGAGATGTATAAATTGCTGATTCAGAACTAGTATTGTCCTTCTTAAAATTATTTACTTTTGAATTTATTAATGTATCCGCTGAATGGTTGTAGTTCGAAGTGAGGTTATTTGCTTGGACAAATGTATTTGCCAGGACTTCAGCCTTGTCCTTATCAGATGTTATTTTTGTATTTCCAACTTTAAAGTGAGAGATTTGATTTTTTCATTTTCCTCGCAAGTTCCTGCCTATTTTCCAAAATTATTTATCACCTGGTTTTAAATTGGATAATAATTGACACCATTTCTTATTGCGTTCCGAATTAATACTTTTATCAATCATGTTACTTCGAAACTTAGTACATTGATTATAAAAAGTTTGCTCGGCTATATTTGAAGATCGTTGGCTTTTTCTTTTAAAGCTTCTTAATTTAATATATTTCACAGTACTTTCTGGTAATGTGTAATTATTTTGTTGAGTTATTTTAGGTGTAGACGTATCCCTTGCTTCGAAAACTACATTTATAAATTTTTGTATTTCCTGATCAATTACTAACTTGGTATTGTATATATCCAAATTTAAAGTGATTTTATTGTCTAAAAAATTCATATAAATGTTCCAGTTGGTTGCACTATAATCATAATAATTGAGGTCAACCTGCAAGGCCATTGATCTTTTAAGTGTACATATAATGGGGCGATGGTCTGATGGTATTTCGTAATCCATTGTTTTTACGTCTATATTTAAAGCGGTATTGCTTAAAATAATATCGACTGTGGATACTTCGCGATTGTGTTGATGGGGGAAAAGGGTTGGACTATTATGCCTGGTTTTCATTATGTCATTTTCAATGGCAATTGTTGTCAATTATTGTCAGTTGTATGAAAACAGGTTTTAATGTCTTGTCATTTACAACCCCTGGCAACATTTGACATCTGAAATGAATTTGCCAGCATGTTGACAATTTGTTTGTGTTTGACAGCCGGATTTTGTTGTTCGTTTATAAGATGTAATGAATACGTAATGAATAGAAAATTACGCGATGTCAGTTGAGGCAATTGTTTGTTGTCAGCTTATATGACATAGTGAAAACCAGGCATTAGGATAGTGAATGAAAAAATTGCTTGATTACTGTAGATTGTTGCTGTAGATTGTTCAGTGAAAAGTTATGGTGAATATAACGAATTATTATTTATAATGACTTTAATTGAGATGTTTTCGATTGATGAAGTGTTTGATATAAAGAGGTTTTTTTGTGCGACAGATTTATGAATTAACAGAGCTACTCCTCCTCCTCTTGCTTCTGTTTTGTCACTTCTATATAATTAATAATTTTTAAAATATGGTCTATGATTTTCTGAAAAAAATGCTTCATTCAAAGACGCTATTTTAATATTATCTCGATCAATTAGTATATCAAATTGTTTTTATTTAGAAAAGTTTGAAATGACATTAGCATTCAAGTGATTGACTCTCATACACAAAGTTTGTCGGTCGTGGAAAATCAGCAAACGGCACGGTTAATAAAAATGGATCCCTATATACTAGCAAGCACTATTGCAAATCAGTTACAAGCAAATGTTTCAAAACTAGACTAAAGGAACATGTAAACTGGAGTTCATTCCCTTGAAAAACTGTACTACTCTCTGCTGAGTCGTAGTTTAATCTGAAAAGATCTAATGGATTTAGGCCAGTACGCAGATCTAGAGGACAACGACTTAATCCTCGGTATAGTAAAGGTAAAACACGGAGAAGGGGATCAAACCAATGGGATCGAACCAATTCATAAAATAAATACCATCATGGATCACTTCATATATTCTGAAAAATTTAATCGTGCCACACATAGAGCAGGAAATGCCACTTAAGTGGAGGTACTAACACGATAATGACCCAAAACATACAGTTTATATGATAAACTAAAAAAAAAAATGACCAGCACAATCTCAATTCCATAGAAAATCCATGAAATATTGTAGACAAGTCTAAATTGCATGGATCCAATTTCCGATGAATTTTTATCGCATGGAATTGAGTCCATGCCAAGCAGATGTGAAGGAGTTTTAAAAAATAAAGGCTTGGCAACGAAATATTGGTGAAATTTAAGTTTTTATCGAATAAGCTAATAAAGCTTGTTTTGTCGCGTACAGGAAACTGTGTTGAAGATTTAATATGATATTTTTTTTGATGTGTAAACATCTATGCGCGTAAGGGAAAATCGGTGTGAGATATATGTAAGTGTATTGGTGCAAAGATTATGATTTAAATTTATTTAGCTGATTCAACAACCAACAGAAAGCGCCGTGAATGTATAACAAACAACTGCAACCATCAAGTATAACAACCATAGCAGTTGCTTGCTATACATAGATGGCGCTTACTGTTTGGTTTTAATTGATGTGTAAATCGATGTTTACACATCTCGCCTGTGATCGGACAGACAGTTTTTTTTGATGACAATTTTGATTGTTTTATTTTTTTTGTTTTAGTAAATTTAGTTCATAAATTTTATAAATAAATAAAATAATTCAAAAACGAAATATGTGTGTTTTTGTTATACAGACTTCTCGAATTAACTACAAGTTCTTCGTGCATATGTCCTGTCGCACACTGTAAATATTGGATGACTCTTACTTAGTTTGCGGGAAAAATGCATTTTTATGTTAAATCTTTTGATTTTTCATGCAAAACAAAATTTTAGTGAAATAAGTCTTAAAAAGGCAATTTAAAAAAAGTACCTTTTATATAAAATATTTATTTTTTTTTTCAAATTTGTTTCGTAATATAAAAAGCCATCCAGGGCAAAAAAATATATATTACACAGCAAATAAATAAAACCTGAGCTACTTAACTACCAATACATTACACCTCTAATTGGCTCCCCAGCCAAAATCTTATATGACGCAAGTTTAAAAGAATAGTATAAAACTGTTAAATGGTCCCAGTCAGCAAAGACTCAACTCAAGATAAATTTAAAAATTAAAAGTTAACATGTTGTATATAACAAGTTTATAAAAATAAAATAAAAAATAAAAATAAAATAAGATTAGAACACGACATTAATTTCAAAAGGGTGTTTGACTAAAAGATGCGAATTTGATATTTATATAAAAAAATATTCATTTCCATTTAGATTTGTTATATGAATAATGTAAAATATATTATGAAAACAAATTCTCAACACTCAATAAACTAAACTCTGAATCATATTGGATAGAGCCATGATCCAAGGACAAAACCTAATATAGAACCCCTTTTAATGAGTACCAAATATCTCTAATAATTTTAACCGAAATACATTATTCGAATGTGAAAAAATGCGCAATTCATGAGGCAAAATATTCCAGCAACGAGAAATCCTAACCACAAAAGACCTTTCATAGATAGACCGTACAATTCTTGGAATGAAAATCTGAGGATTTCTAGTAGACCGTGAAAAGAAAAAGGCATTACAAAGACGAGCAGGCCTACCATTCTTTACAATCTTATGAAACAAACTCAACATACGATATTTAACGAAATCTTCAAAAGAAGAACCGAGAAACCGACGAACATAAATATGATCATGGGATCGGACACTATAAACAAACCTCACAATAGTATTATCAATGCGTTTCAACCTCGTGAGATGTATCCCAATAGTACCACTAAAAACTTCAAATCCATATAGAACTTGGGACATTAAGAGCGCATGAGCCAGCTTTCGCTTAATGTGAAAAGGTAAAAAAACATTAGTAGAATAAATCCTACGCAAATTACCCCAAACTCTACCAGCCAAAGCATTAATATGGGACTCAAATGAAAGTTTACTATCCAACACGACACCTAAACATCTATGATGGCAAACAAACTCAATCTCACCATCACCCAGAAAAATATTCAGATCAAGGATAAATCGATTATAAGGACCAAACATCTTAGCCCTAGTTTTAGAAGAATTGATAACTAACGAGTTATCTGAAGTCCTTCCGCAAACGCGATCCAGGCATAAATTGGTGTTATTTTCTAAAACATCGGAAAAGTTACGATCCCCACTAAATAACAAAAAAATATCGTCAGCAAATAAGAAAGTTCTACAGGTTCTCGAATTAGTAACAAGCGAAAGGTCATTTACATACATAATACACAACAACGGACCCAAAACAGATAGGATAAAATGAGCTTACATACAGAGCCCGAGACCCAAATTCATCTCTTAGCTTATATATCATTCTCACATGGTTAATGGAATTAAAGGCCTTAGAGAGGTCAAGAGAAACCAAAACATTTACATTATCATTATTAACATTCTGCCTAATAGAGTCCGTTAGCTCAAGCAGTCTTAGTGTTGTAACCATAACGGAAGGCATATTGAGAATCATATACATACATCTAACCGGGAAGATTGAATAATCTGATTTCTTAAAAAAGTATTTTTGCTTACAAAAATATCTTTTTAAAATATCTTTACAAAAATATCTTTTTCTTATAAAAATTATATTTTCTTAAAAAGTCACTTTTCTTAAAAACTTACTTTTCTTCAAAAAGTACCTTTTCTTAAAAAAGTACTTAAAACAAATACCTTCTTCTTAAAAAAGTTTATTTTTTTAAATTAATATATTTTCTTTAAAATACTTTTTGGTAAAGAAACTTTTTTTAAAAAGTTTTTTTTTTAAGTACATTTTTCTTAAAAAAATTACTTTCCTGAAAAAAAGTACATTTTTTAAAAAGTACCTTGTTTTAAAAAGTGCCTTTTTAAAAAGTATCTTTTTTAAAATAGTACCTTTTTTAAAAAAGTATTTTTTTCATAAAAATTTAAATTTTAAAAGTAAATTTTTTATAAAAGTGAATTTTTTACAAAAGATCATTTTGTTTAAAGTTATACTTTTTTGTTAAAAAAGGTGAATTTTCTTGAAAAAGTACCTTTTTACAAAAAATTTATTTTTCAAGAAAATAACGTTTTTAAAAAAAAGTACATTTTGTAAAAAATTATCTTTTATTTAAAATTACTTTTTCTTACCTTCTGTTAAAAAAGTACTTTTTCTTAAAAAAGTAAATTTTGTTAAAAATTTTATGTTTTTAAAAAGTACATTTTTTAAAAAAGTATCTTTTATTTAAAAGTACTTCTTCTTACCTTTTGTTAAAAAAGTACTTTTTCTTAAAAAAGTAAATTTTGTTAAAAAATTTAATGTTTTTAAAAAGTACATTTATTTTAAAATGGTATCTTTCTAAAAAATGTACCTTTTTTAAAATTTACCTTTTTTAGGAAAAGTAACTCTTAGGAAAGTATCTTTTCTTTAAAATACCTTTTTTTTAAAAAGTGCTTTTATTAGGAAAGCATCTTTCCTTGAAAAGTAACTTTTTTAAAGAAGTGTTTTTATTAGGAAAGCATCTTTCCTTGAAAACTAACTGTTTGTTAAAAAAAGTGCATTTTCTTTTAAAAGCATTTTCTTTAAAAGTAGCTTTTATAAAATTACTTTTTTCTTAAATAAGTACCATTTCTTCTTAAAAAAGTAAATTTTCTTAAAAAGTACACTTTCTTAAAAAAGTAACTTTGTTAAAAAAGTAAGTTTTTTATAAAATATTACCTTGTTTTTAAACTACATTTTTAAAATGTACATTATCTTAAAAAAATACTTTTTAAATAAATAGCTCCTCTTAAAAAAGTCCCTTTTCTAAAACAGTACGTTTTTTTAAAATATACCTTTTTTAAATGTACCTTTTCGTATAAAAGTCTACTTAAAAAAGTACCTTTTCTTAAAAAATTCCTATTTTAAAAAAGTACCTTTTCTTAAGAGAGTAACTTTTCTTAAGAAAGTACCTTTTCTGAAAAAGTTCACTTTCTGAAAAAATAAAATTTCTTAAAAAAGTATCTTTTTTTATAAAAAAGGCTTTTCTTTTCTTGAAAAAGCATTTTTTTAAAGTAGCTTAATTTTACATAAATCAGTTTTTTTTTAAGTAAATTTTTTTTTTACAAAAGTACTTTTTTTTTTTTAAAAAGCGTCTTTTCTTAAAAATGTATATTTTCTTAAAAAAATACCTATTTAAAAAGTTACTTTTTAGAAAAAAGTACATTTTTAAAAAGTATTTCTTTTTTTTAAATAAAAACAACTCTTATTAAAGAAGTACATATTTTAAAATAGTAACATTTCTTAAATAAGTCCCTTTTCTTAAAGAAGTACATTTTCTTAAAAAAGTACCTTTTTTAAAAAGGCATCTTTTCTTAGAAAAATTATTTTTCTCAAATAGGTTCATTTTTGCACATTCTATGTAGAACTTCATATTTTACTTTTAACCACAATTTCTTTTCAGGATACTATGACAATTTTGAAGGCAAAAGATTTTCCTTTTCCGGAACTTAAAGAAGCGGACGCTATGTTTGCCATGGATACAGCACCCCATTGGACGGATGGTAAAAAATGTAATCGTTGTCGTGATGACTTTACATTCACTAATCGCAAACATCACTGTCGCAATTGTGGACAAGTGTTTTGCGGTCAATGTACAACCAAACAATGTCCATTGCCTAAATTTGGTATTGAAAAAGATGTGGGTGTTGGAAAAGCAAATTATCGACAATTAACAAATAAACATAATTTATTTGAACTTTGTTCTTTTATTTCCTTTGTAGGTGCGAGTTTGCGATGGTTGTTACGCTCAATTGCAGCGACCCTCTATGGCCAAAGCAGCCAGTGCGCTACGTACAGCCGATAGTGATTTACCGGTTGAATATTTGAACAGTTCATTGGCCCAACAGGTGCAGGTGATAACTTATTATTTTTATTTCGTATTTTGTAATTAAATTTTTTTTTTTAATTCTATAAATATTGTTTATAACTTCTGATTTATCTGCTTCGCAACAGACACCACCACGCAAAACCGAACAGGAATTAAAAGAGGAAGACGAATTACAATTGGCTTTAGCACTGAGTCAATCAGAAGCTGAAATTAAAAAACAACAGCAGGCACAACATGTACGTAAATTTTATATTTGCAATCTTATCGCACGGTGGTCACTAAAGCAATTTTTACAAATTGGATTCTGAGAAAAAAAATAAATCTTGCAGCAATAATTTATAAATAATTTTTAACACTTTGCCTTATAGAAAACTATAGAAAAGAAACTCATGTAATAAGAAAATACTTTTTCAATTTCAGAAGATTTCGATTTTCTGTGTAGAACAATCCCTTAACTTCTAAAGATCATTTCTAAGGAATTTTCGCTATAGAAAAATACCGAATTTGTAATCATATTTTTTAATAAAAAAAACGAAACATTTTTCCTGGGGACTGCCATATGATTCTGAGGATTTTTGGAAAACCTTCTAACTTTCCAATTGAAAATTCCTCAAATTTGAAGCACTGTTATAGAAATTCCATTAAATTCCGATAACTCTGTTCTAGGGAAAGTTTCTTTGTTTCAGTGAAAATATTCCTATAGAAAGTTATTCATATAAAAATTGTGTTGGTTCGAATAAACATCAATCATTTAAAGAAAAACCTCAGATTCTGAGGACTTATTCGAAAGTTTGAAAGCGTACATTGAGAATCAATCGAATTTTGAATGCTTTTTCCATAGATTTAAAGAAATTCTTCTGTCCAAAAAAACTAAAGGCTTTTCTCTATAGAAATTTTTCATATTATTTTGGAAGGCCTAATTCTTCTGATAAATTAAATAAATAACAATTCGATTTAAATGTCTATAATAAAACAATTTCCTCCCTTCGTCCCACTGCGCGTTAAATTATATTATTTTATCTTATCGCAAAAAAGAAGAACAAGCAAATAACGATTCATGTTCATTAATATTTTGCAAAACATTGTCTAATTTTAGATTTTATGTTTTTTTTTATTTTGTACAATTACTTTCAGTCTTTAGCTGCTACTGCTTATCGTATGCAACAACATTCACCAAGTCCTGAAGCACCACCAGTTCCCACCGAAGAACCACAAGCCGAAGAAACGAATCCCGATTTGGCGAAATATTTGAATCGTGCCTATTGGGAACAACGTAAAGTTAACGAATCACCAATGGCCAGTCCCTCGGCACCCAGTCCTATGCCACCAACACCACAGCCCCAACAAGATCTACAACAACAAATGCCATTAAATGCCAACGATTTTCGTCCGAAGACAACCGATGAACAAAAAATTGATGAATTCGCTGGCAATATGAGAATGCAAGTGGAAATTTTTGTGAATCGCATGAAATCGAATTCAAGTCGTGGTCGTAGCATTTCCAATGATAGTTCCGTGCAAACACTTTTTATGACGTTGACGGGTCTACATTCACAACAGTTGTCCTACATTAAAGAATTGGACGACAAACGCATGTGGTACGAACAATTGCAAGATAAATTGGCACAAATTAAAGATTCTCGGGCTGCCTTAGATGATTTGCGCCATGAACACGCTGAGAAATTGCGACACATGGCCGAGGAACAAGAGCGTCAACGTCAAATACAAATGGCCCACAAGTTGGACATAATGCGTAAAAAGAAACAGGAATACTTGCAGTATCAGCGGCAACTGGCATTGCATCGTATACAGGAGCAGGAGCGTGAAATGCAAATGCGCCAAGAACAACAAATGGCACAATATCGCATGAATCAAACGGCTTTTCCCTTTATGCCCGCTCTGGCTGGTGTGCCACCGCAGTCATCACCTTTACAACAAATGTCTGGCGTATATAATCCATATTCACCTAATCCCACTACAACGGCCGGAGCAGTGGGTATGCCACCATACAATACTACCCAGGCAGCTGGTATGACAGGTGTGTTGCCCGGTATGTATTCACAGGCTCCGGGTATGATGCCCGGTCAACCACAACCACCCAATATGATGATGCATCAGCAGTCAATAAATCAACAACATTTAACGCAAACATTGCCGCCTGGTATGATGGGACAGCATCAACAGCAACAAATGGGTGAACAGCATCAACAGGCGCCTCAACTGCAGCAAATGCCACTCAATCATCCAACTCACAATAATAATATGCCCGGCCACAATCAAGCTAATCCTCCTCCTCCTCCCCAACAACAGCAGCCACAACAAATGCTTGCACAAGGTCCACCACATCAACAACCACAATTAGCTCATGTTATGTTGCAACAACAACATCTTATGCATACCCAACCACCCATACCAAATGTGCAAAATCCACAAACTCAAACAACAATGGCTCCACCACAACAGCAACAGCAACAACAGACTACTATGGCACCTCCACAATCAATCAACCAAACACCACCGCAACAGCCACAAATTCATGTACCCACACCGCAAGCATTGTCCCAAATACAAGCTGTACAATCTGCTCCAGCTCCACCACGAAATGATCCCGAACCAGCTGCTCCACCAGCTCCTGAAGAACCAGCTACTGCTGAACTAATTTGCTTTGATTAAAGGGAACATTTACTCTATTCAAGTTTTACTTATTTGTCATGTTGTTTTCATTTTAGCATTCCTTCTTAAATCTATTCGAAATAACTGTGTATTAATTTTATGTTCTATTAAAGTAATTATTTTATCTAATCAGTGATTTATATCATTTGTTTTATGTTTCTCGGAATGTAGGACAATAAAGGGACTGAAATGTCATCTACATAAATTCACATATTCCTTTATCAAAAGGTTTAAAATCTTCTGCCTAGTTTGCATAGGAGAGCCTGTAAATTTTCCTTTCCAACTGGCTGCAGTAAGAAATTACAAAATTTGTACTCACTACGTCAAGTTCATTAAATTACATTAAAAAAAAACCATAAACCAAATATTAGTGGGATGGTCATGTATATGTGGCCTAGAGATTATTTACTAAAGTTAATATTGCATGAAATTATCATGTGTATAGTAGTTAAAAATATGTATTTGAAAAACATATAAAACACCTTGCTCAAAACTCATGCTGTATACCAACTTTAACTTTCGTACTTTTTAAAAATCTTACCTTAAGTCAACCTTCTAAAATCATATGTCTAATGCATGCAAGAGGATGTACGAGTAGTATGTGCATGTAGTTACCTCAGAATGTCAACCGTAGTTAAAGAGTGAAAAATCTATTAACAGTTTGTTGACAAAACATTTAGTGCGCGACTGCATGTCAGCAGCTCTAAAGACAAAAAAATTTAAGATTTCGATGTGCCACGTTTATGGCAACAACAATGGTTTGGGAAAAAAATAAACTTTGCAAACATCGTCTTTTGTTAAGACGACAACATTATTTACAAACAAAATCAACAACTGTGAAAAGGAAGTGATGTTAAGAAAATAAAAAGGAACAAAAAAAAAAAATTCTGCAAAGTTAAATTGCGGATTGCCAATATCCTGCCACATGACTGACACCAACGTTAATGTATTTATGATATTTTAAGCACTAAAAATTGTTAAAGCAGAAATTAAAAGTGAATACGAGTGAAAACATGCAATTTTAAAATAAAGGAACTTAGATCACTGCGTCCAATCAGGGCATTATGGGTTTGTAATCAAAAAAAAAAAAAAAAATCATGTGAGTCCGATCACAGGGGAGATGTGTAAACATCTATTAATTAAAGATTTTTTATGACACTTTTTTAAAATCAAACAGAAAGTGTCATCGTAACACTTATAGCAAACAACTGCAGCGGCTCTGCTTATATAAAAATATTTAATATTAATTATTACTAGCAGATTCCAGCCTTCGAAATTCGAGTGCAAATTCTACGTAATTTTATTTTTTCATTAAATAAAGACCCTAAAGGTATGTTAATTAATTATAGCCAATTCACAAATCAAAAACAAACTCATTTTTATTACAAACACATTAACAAATTTAATAAACACACACATAGCATTGTATAATTTGAAGTATGTGTTAGGAGCAACTTTAAATGCAATTTACTCAAAATAAAGGAAAAAATTAAAAAATCTGTAAATCTGCAAAACGGCTAAAAAGAAATTCCATTCAAATAATATACGTTTGGTCAAAATCGGGATAAAACGGTAGAACAAAACATCATTCACAGGAAATCACCTAGCCTATTAATATTAAAGATAAAGGTTCTTTTAACAAAAGGTACTTTTTTCACAAAACGCACTTTTTTAACAAAGGTACTTTTTATTGAAAAGTTCTTTTTTGACAAAAGGTACTTTTTTAACAAAAGTTACTTTTTAAACGAAAGGTACTATTTTTATCAAAAGGTAATTTTTTAACAAAAGGTACTTTTTAACAAAAGGTACTTTTTCAACAAAAGGCACTATTTTAACAAAAGATGCTTTTTTTAAAAGAGGTCTTTTTTAACAGAAGCTACATTTTTAACGAGGCCTAATTTTCAACGAAAGCTTCTTTTTTAACAAGAGGCACTTATCTTATAAATGGTACTTTTTCTATTATAAAGAAGTACTTTTTTAAAGAAATGTACTTTTTAGAAAAGGTAATATTTTAAGAAAAGGTAAATTTTGTAAAAAATTTAC
This sequence comes from Cordilura impudica, assembly GCA_963682025.1. NCBI lineage: Eukaryota > Metazoa > Arthropoda > Insecta > Diptera > Scathophagidae > Cordilura > Cordilura impudica. The sequence continues at coordinate 30,990,002 of OY821518.1, read as the reverse complement.
TTATTTAACAAAATGTACTTATTTAACAGTACGTATTTTTTTTTAAAGAAAAGGTGCATTTTTAAACAAAAAATTACTTTTATCAACAGATATTTTTTAAAAAAGATACCTTTTTAAAAAATGTACTTTTCTACAGAAAGGTACACTTATAAAAAAAGTATTTTTTTTTTTAGAAAAATGTACTTTATTTAACAAAAGGTACTTTTTAAAAAAATGTGTTACTTTTTTTTTAACAAAAAGTACTTATTTCAAAAGGTACTTTAAAAACAAACTCTTTCATAAAATATATACTTTTTTACAAAAAATATTCATTTCGAAGAAAAAGTTAATTTTGAAGAAAAGGTAAATTTTGTAGTAATTGTACTTTTTAACAAAAGGAATTTTTTTTAACAAAATGGTACTTTTAATAAAGGTACTTAAAAAAATACTTTTTCTAAACGAGGTACTTTTTTAAGAAAAGGTAAGTTTTGTAGAAAATTTACTTCTTAAAAAAATTGCGTTTTTTCAAATGGTTCTTTTAAAAAAAGGCACGTTTTTAACAAAAGGTACTTCTTTAACAAAAGTTACTTTTTTAAAAAGAGGTCTTATCCTATAGAAGGTACTTTTTTTATTAATAAAAATAACTTTTTTAAAGAAATGTACTTTTTAGAAAAGGTAATTTTTTAAGAAAAGGTGCATTTTGAAGAAAATGTAAATTCTGTAAAAAATTTTTTTTAACAAAATGTACTTTTTAACAGTACGTATTTTTTAAGATAACGTGCTTTTTTAAACAAAAAAATACTTTTATCAAAAGATAATTTTTAAAAAAGATACTTTTTTAAAAAAGGTACTTTTCTACAAAAAGATACACTTATAAAAAATTTACTTTATTTAACAAAAGGTACTTTTTAAAAAAATGTGTTACTTTTTTAACAAAAGGTACTTTAAAAAAAATCTTTCATAAAATATATACTTTTTTACAAAAAAATATTCATTTGGAAGAAAAAGTTAATTTTGTAGAAAAGGTAAATTTTGTAACAAAACAAAATGGTACTTTTAAAAAAGGTACTTAAAAAAACACTTTTTCTAAACAAGGTACTTTTTTTAGAAAAGGTAAGACTTGTAGAAAATTTACTTCTTAAAAATTTTGCATTTTTTCAAATGGTACTTTTTTAAAAAATGGTATTTTTTTATCAAAAGGTACTTCTTTAACAAAAGTTACTTTTTTAAAAAGAGATCTTATCTTGTAAAAGTTACTTTTTTTATTAATAAAAAGTACTTTTTTTAAAGAAATGTACTTTTTAGAAAAGGTAATTTTTTAAGAAAAGGTTAATTTTGAAGGAAATGTAAATTTTATAAAAAATTTTTGTTAAATGTACTTTTTAACAGTACGTATTTTTTTTAAGAAAAGGTACTTTTTAAAAATAAAAAATAACTTTTTAAAAAAGGTACTTTTCTACGAAAAGGTACACTTATAAAAAATTTACTTTTTAGCAAAATGCACTTTATTTAACAAAAGATATTTAAAAAAAGTGCTTATTTTTAAACAAAAAGTTCTTATTTCAAAAGGTACTTAAAAAAAATCTTTCATAAAATATATACTATTTTTACAAAAAGGTACGTTTTGTTAAAAATATTCATTTCGAAGGAAAAGTTAATTTTGAAGAAAAGGTAAATTTTCTAGTAATTGTACTTTTTAACAAAAGGATTTTTTTTAACAAAATGCTACTTTTAAAAAAGTACTTAAAAAAATAGTTTTTCTAAACAAGGTACTTTTTTAAGAATAGGTAAGTTTTGTATAAAATTTACTTCTTAAAAAAAATTGCGTTTTTTCAAAAGGTACTTTTTTTAAAAAAAGATACTTTTTTAACTAAAGGTACTTCTTTAACAAAGGTTACTTTTTTAAAAAGAGGTCTTATTTTATAAAAGGTAATTTTTTTTGTAATAAAAAAAGGTTCATTTTGAAGAAAAGGTAAATTTTGTAAAAAATTTACTTTTTTAACAAAATGTAGTTTTTTAACAGTACGTATTTTTTAAGATAAGGTGTTTTTTTGTATATACTTTTTTACAAAAAGGTACTTTTTGTTAATGTGCTATGCATGGAGCACATCAGATGCCGAACGTTAAAGCCCGCATGACATAAACACTTGGAGTATCAATGTCATCATTACTGTCCCACCACAGAAACCTTTGAGAGTGCATATCGCTGTATCGTACATTTATCTGGTGAAACATCTCTGCGATCTCACCGCAAACTGCTACTTTTCCCACACGGAAACTCAGTAACACATCACATAATGGTTTTAATAGGTCAGGTCCGCTGTATATATAGTCATTGAGACAAAATCCATTAGATTTGGCGGCTGCATCCCAAACCATTCTTACTACTATCGTGTTTGTTGGGATTTTAATTATCTCTTCGTCACTGAACTTTCTTGCATAACCTTTAACTATCAAATTGTCAATTTGCTTTTGCAGCATAATTTTTAAATTTGGCTCTTTCTGGGTTTTTTTATTAAGACACATGAGGCGCTTGTAAGCATTGTTATAGCTTTCAGGTAGAACACGAAAATCATTTTTCCACAATAGGCCCACCTCATAATGTCCATAAACTTTTTGACATGTAGTCCTCAAAATCTCTAACGCCTTGTTATCTTCGACAGATATTATTGATTTGTTTGTTGACTCCTCGAGGTTAAAATTTTCTTTTACCATTTTATGCAAATCAGTGTAATGCCATTCGCAGTCACAGTGGTGAATATTCATCTTGCTTTTTTAACAAAAGGTAATTTTTTAACAAAAGGTACTTTTTTAACAAAAGGTACTTTTTTAACAAAAGGTACTTTTTTAACAAAAGGTACTTTTTTAACGATTTTTTTATGATCGAAGTGTTTTCCGAAGAAACTGAAAATTATAATATAAGCTATGAAAATGTTATAAAATTATTTTATGTATAAGTGATATTTTTAAAAAAATAAAAGTGGTAAATGATACAGCAGAACGCGGTGTTAAATTGATTGAATAGTATAATATCATATGTGACCCCAATTCCAAAAGGGTTAATGGGGTCATATTATTTTTTCCAAAACCCTAGGCTATTAAGATAAAATGTAACATTTAAAAGTAGAAAAATTATGAATTTTTGATAAAAAGTATTCAGAAAGAGTACATTTACAGAATATTTTACAAAAAACCCGATTTTTATCGAAATCCGTAAAAATAAAATCCTTGTCCAAAAAATTCTGGCATAGGGATTTACTTAAAAATTCACACAGTTAATCTGCAACATATATTTAACAAAACCTTAAAGTGCTAGATCCATTTTTTTAAATTTTGTTTAAGAAAATTTTTTAAAACTTGAAAAAGGAGTTTTCAAAATTTTATCAAAAAATTTCCATCTTTGGTCTCAATGCGCAATAGGTCAACAACGTGGTAATCAAACAATACTTCATATCTGAGTAATTATAAGTATTGAGACCAAAAAAATTATGGCTTTAATCAATTTCTCAAAGTTGAAATCAAATTTCATGATGTAGTTTTTTTTTGGCACAAAAGTGGTCTGGGGCATTTGCTATTTCTTGGCGAAATTTTAGTAAAATCTGAAAAAAGTCATATTTTCTCCATATAAACGTACTTGAAATTTTCAATCGCGTTGAGCCACCTCTAAATTTTTTTTTGATTGGGCCAAAACTTATTTCTCAGTTTTTTTGCTATTCGCATATTTCTAGGAGGTGCGACCGAGAGTTTGAACACTTTTTTTATTAAGAGCCACCCTAGAGACCACATTTATTATTATTCTCCATACGAAGCAGTTTCACGATATTCAGTCAAATAATCCTATACTTAGATAGAAAACTAAATACATTTTACAGGAAATATAAATATGAACGTAGTCATGTTAAGAGAGACATCTGATATAAATTCAAATTTGATTTATGATAATATTTTTAGCTTGCTAATGTCCTTAGCGTGTGATAGAGAGTGTCGTATAGTCGGCTTAGACCAACTATATTTCTGTTATTACATATTAAATCCTAGAGTTTATAACAAGAATACAGGTTAATCTATTTTTTCTGATTTTATTTTAAAATAGAAAAAAGTTGAAAATCCATGTTGTTGGCCAAGGACATCATATATGCATGCAGTGTCACATCTGTTGACATTTATAATAGTATTAGGTACACACTCAAGGTTTTTTACGAATGTACAGTGCACTTAATATATTTAACTCACACTGATGAGCTTGTCACCTTTTCAATGCGAAATTCTGATATATTTATTTTCACAATTTACCAGTCTGACCATTTTAGTAATTTGGATCATAGATTTAGTTTTTTTTTTAAGGTGCTAGATGCTAGGCTAGGCGATTCCTTGGTATCGATGTTTTGTTCTACCATTTTATCTCGATTTTGACCAAACGTATATTATTTGAAAGGTATTTCTTTTTAGCCGTTTTGCAGAATTACAGATTTTTAAATTTTTTCTTTATTTTGAGTAAATTGCATTTAAAGTTGCTACTAACACATACTTAAAATTATACAATGCTCTGTGTGTGTTTATTAAATATGTTAATGTGTTTGTAATAAAATGGAGTTTGTTTTTTGTTGATTTGTGAATTGGCTATAATTGATTAGCATACCTTTTGGGTCTTTATTTAATAAAAAAATTTAATTTTTTAGAATTTGCACTCGAATTTCGAGGGCTGGAATCTGTTAGTATGTATATAGTGATCTAAAAAGTTAAAAAAAAATTGATCTGAAATTAAACAAGTAAGAGTGTTAATTCGGCTGTGCCAAATTTTGGATACCCTCCACCCAATATTGGCTTTTCCATTTTTCATTTTTCAGTTTTCGTTTTTACTTTTTTGTTTTCCGTTTTTAATTTTTTAATTTTTAGTTTTTCATTTTTCATTTTCCAATTTCCATATTTCATTTTGCATATTTCCTTTTTAATTTTTCATTTTCCATTTTTAATTTTTCATATTCTATTTTCTATTTTTCGTTTTCCTTTTTCAATTTTCGTTTTTCCATTTTACTTTTTATTTCCATTTTCCATTTTTCCTTTTTCTTTTTTCATTTTCCATTTTTAATTTTTCATTTTTATACCCTATACCACTATGTGGTTTGGGTATAATGACTTTGTGCTGCTGTTTATAACAACCAAAAATATTTGACCTAGACCCATCTTTAATTATACCGATCGAATCAGAATCACTTTCTGAGTTGATTTAACAATGTCCGTCCGTCCGTCCGTCCGTCCGTCCGTCCGTCCGTCCGTCCGTCCGTCCGTCCGTCTGTGTGTCCATGTAAAGCTTCTAATCAAACTGCAGGTCGCAAATATGAATATATTTTGATGAACTTTGGTATATAAGCTTTTATCGGCCATAGGATGAACGCTATTGAAATTGGTGAGAATCGGTCCATGTTCAGACCTAGCCCCCATACAAATTACCCATATGAAATCGACATAAATTGCCATAAGATCCAAATTGTCATATAGATCTTACTCAAATTGGGTTTGTATGCGTTTATTACATCCACTAATGAGTAGTCCAAAAATGATCCCTTTGACCCCATATAGAGCTGCTTCCCGATCTTCAGTTAAATCTATTAAAAAACAAAAATATTGCACTGATTCTTCTCAAATTTTGTTTGTACATATTTTTGCAAAATACAAGAGACTTTACCAAACATGATCAGGATCGGTCCATTTTTGGACCTAGCCCCTTTATAGATATAGCATCCGATATGAACTTTTTTATATCTGCAGCCAAAAAAATTAATAAAAATCCCACTCAAATTTGGTTTTTGCTTATTTTCTATGTCCAGTTAGTTGGGCCTAAGAGATAGGGTTTCTAAACGCATGGTATAGGGTATCGTATAGTCGGTCTAGACCGACTATAATTTTCTTACTTGTTCAATTTAAATTTTTCATTTTTAATTTTTCGTTTCTCATTTTTATACCCTATACCACTATGTGGTTTGGGTATAATGACTTTGTGCTGCTGTTTGTAACAACCAAAAATATTTGACCTAGACCCATCTTTAATTATACCGATCGAATCAGAATCACTTTCTGAGTTGATTTAACAATGTCCGTCCGTCCGTCCGTCCGTCCGTCCGTCTGTGTGTCCATGTAAAGCTTGTAATCAAACTGCAGGTCGCAAATATGAATATATTTTGATGAAATTTAGTATATAAGCTTTTATCGGCCATGGGATGAACGCTATTGAAATCGGTGAGAATCGGTCCATGTTCAGACCTAGCCCCCATACAAATTACCCATATGAAATCGATATAAATTGCCATAAGATCCAAATTGTCATATAGATCTTACTCAAATTGGGTTTGTATGCGTTCATTACATCCACTAATGAGTAGTCCAAAAATGATCCCTTTGACCCCATATAGAGCTGCTTCCCGATCTTCACTTAAATCTATTAAAAAACAAAAATATTGCACTGATTCTTCTCAAATTTTGTTTGTACATATTTTTGCAAAATACAAGAGACTTTACCAAACATGATCAGGATCGGTCCATTTTTGGACCTAGTCCCTTTATAGATATAGCATCCGATATGAACTTTTTCATATCTGCAGCCAAAAAATTAATAAAAATCCCACTCAAATTTGTTTTTGCTTATTTTCAATGTCCAGTTAGTTGGGCCTAAGAGATAGGGTTACTAAACGCATGGTATAGGGTATCGTATAGTCGGTCTAGACCGACTATAATTTTCTTACTTGTTACTTTTATTTTTTTTTAATGTTTACAACTATTCACTTATTGTTTATTATTAATTTATTTACATTATTCATTTGATTGATAATTTTTTTGAAGGTCATTCACTTTGGGTTAGATAGTTGCATAATTTTTAATTTAAATTGATAGTGCAAGCTGTTGTTCTTATCTAAGTTGTGTTATGCTCACTTTCTAATGTGGTTAGTTTAATTGTTATATATTGAATTTAGTTGTTGCATTATTTATTGGATTAAGTAATAATGAGTGTTCTTGTAATGATCTCTTTTGATAAGAGATTAGCATTTCTCTAACATATTTGATATTTTATTTTGTGCTCACAAACTTTTTTATTGCATTTCAATGGGAGGTGGGCGTAATGTGGGCGTGTTATTGCAATTTTTGCATGAAACATTATAAGTGATATAAATTACAGTAATATCAAATCTGAAGGTTGTACCTAAAATATTTTAGAAAATATGACACTTTTTATGTTGAGGTTGTATGGGTGGTGGGGGTAAAAGTGGGCCAAAGTTCAAAATTTTTTTCCGATAATGTTTGTAACAATATAACATTCACGTATACCAAAATTTAAAGTTATACCTAAAGTATTACGGACAATACGGCATTTTACAAATTTCGATTGTATGGGAGGTGGGCGTAAAAGTGGACGAATTTTCTTAATTTTTTATCAAAAAACTGGAATTGTCTCAAAAATAATCTGTGCAAAATTTCAGAGCTCTACAATGACTCCTTGTATTTAATGCCGGCGTTGTCTCACTGTGCGCCGTCCTGTTGAAACCGAATGTTGCCAATATCATCCTCTTCAATTTTTGTGAACAAAAATTCGTTCAACATGGCCCGATAATGATCGCCATTGACTGTAACGGCCACTCCTTGCTCATTTTCGAAGAAAAATGGCCCAATTATGTCTCTGGGCCAAAATCCGCACCAAACAGTGACTCGTTTTGGGTGTATCGGCTTTTCAATATATGCGTGCGGGTTTTCTGTGCCCCAATTGCAACAATTTTGCTTGTTTACATACCCGCCAAGATCAAAATGAGCTTCATCTGAAAAGATGATTTTTTGGCAAAATCGGCATCTTCTGTAAGTCAATCGCAGTCCCACTTAGCGAAGCGAAAACGCATTGGATGGTCAGTTGGCTTCAACTCCTTAACCAATTGGACTTTGTATGGCGTCATACCAAGGTCTTTATGCAAAATTCGTCTCAATGATGCCTCCGAAATGTTCAATTCTTGAGAACGACGGTGAATTGATGTTGATGGCGCTTCACGCACACTTTCTGCCACAGCAGCAATATTCTCGGGAGTACGCACTGTTTTTGGCTTTTCACGCTTTGGTTTATCGATGAGGATGCCAGTTTCTTTCACTTTTTTCACAAGATAACGAACATACGGAGCTGACGGTGCTTCTCTTCTTCCAAAATCCGCACGCAATTTTCGCACACCTTCTGCAATCATTACCATGATTTTCAAAGTAATGTCGCAATATTTCCCAGCGTTGTTCAAGCGTATACACGACCATATTCGTTCAGCGGAAGGATAAAACTAATTATCTGTCAAATCAGACATGAGCTAAGTGTTACCATTCACGAAATAAGCACTAGTTGAAAAAAAAAAACGTTAGATGGCGGACCCTTTATATTGAAATTGTAACGGCCCTAACAGTTTTATTTGTATATTCTGGGTTTGGTCTTTTTCCCTTTGCTTTTCTTCCATCTTAAATTAAACTTGGACTCATCTGAAAAGAAAACAGTATTCCAATTCCAACTTGACCAGTTCTTGTTTTCTTTAGCATAACTTATGCGAGTCAGACGATTTTTGTCTGATATCAGTGGTTTCTTTACAAGACTATAACCATCAGCATTAATTGCTTGCCGGGAAATAGTTCCAGCATATATTTATACCCTATACCACTATGTGGTTTGGGTATAATGACTTTGTGCTGCTGTTTGTAACAACCAAAAATATTTGACCTAGACCCATCTTTAATTATACCGATCGAATCAGAATCACTTTCTGAGTTGATTTAACAATGTCCGTCCGTCCGTCCGTCCGTCCGTCCGTCCGTCTGTGTGTCCATGTAAAGCTTGTAATCAAACTGCAGGTCGCAAATATGAATATATTTTGATGAAATTTGGTATATAAGCTTTTAGCGGCCATGGGATGAACGCTATTGAAATTGGCGAGAATCGGTCCATGTTCAGACCTAGCCCCCATACAAATTACCCCTATGAAATCGACATAAATTGCCATTAGATCTAAATTTCATATAGATCTTACTTACATTGGGTTTTATATGCATTCATTACGTCCATTTATGAGTAGTCCAAAAATGATCCCTTTGACCCCATATAGAGCTGCTTCCCGATCTTCACTTAAATCTATTAAAAAACAAAAATATTGCACTGATTCTTCTCAAATTTTGTTTGTATATATTTTTGCAAAATACAAGAGACTTTATCAAACATGATCAGGATCGGTCCATTTTTGGACCAAGTCCCTATATAAATATAGCATCCGATATGAACTTTTCAAATTTGGTTTCTGCTTATTTTCTAAGTCCAGTTATTTGGGCCTAAGAGATAGGGTCTCTAAACGCATGATATAGGGTATCGTATAGTCGGTCTAGACCGACTATAATTTTCTTACTTGTTTTAATTTCAGATTATTAATGATCCCTTTAGGTAACGTTTTTTTTACATATTTTATAGTCTCGTTATTATATTATCCTATCTTTGATTCGTTTTACGGGCCCTGTGCGTAAATGTTGAGTCGTCGTGTCTTTCGTGATATTTTTTGACACTTTTGATACCCTATACCACTATGTGGTTTGGGTATAATGACTTTGTGCTGCTGTTTGTAACAACCAAAAATATTTGACCTAGACCCATCTTTAATTATACCGATCGAATCAGAATCACTATCTGATTCGATTTAACGATGTCCATCCGTCCGTCCGTCTGTGTGTCCATGTAAAACTTGTAATCAAACTGCAGGTCGCAAATAAGAATATATTTTAATGAAATTTGGTATTTAATCTTTTGTCGGTCATGGGATGAACGCTATTGAAATTGGTGAGAAGAGGTCCATGTTCAGACCTAGCCCCCATACAAATGACCCCTATGAAATCAACATATTTGTCATAAGATCCAAGTTATCATACAAATCTTAGTCAAATTGGGTTTGTATGTATGTATTACATCCACTAATCAGTAGTCCAGAAATGATCCCTATTGTCCAACTCTTAGTCATAGGCCCCATATAGAGCTGTTTCCCGATCTTCACTTAAATCTATCAAAAAACAAAAATATTGCACTTATTCTTCTCAAATTTTGTTTGTATATATTTTTTTGCAAAATACAAGAGACTTTACCAACCATGGTCAGGATCGGTCCATTTTTGGATCTAATCCCCATATAGACATAGCATCCGATATGAACTTTTTCATATCTGCAGCCAAAAAAATTAATAAAAATGCCACACACAGACGAACGGACGGACGGACATTGTTAAATCGACTCAAAAAGTGATTCTGATTCGATCGGTATAATAAAAGATGGGTCTAGGTCAAATATTTTTGGTAGTTACAAACAGCAGCACAAAGTCATTATACCCAAACCACATAGTGGTATAGGGTATAACAAGATTGACAAATTTATAATTTTATAGAAGTTTACAATATCCCCTGAATATAGGTATACAGTAGAAGCTCACAAATTAGAACTGTCAAAAATTAGAATCATCCAGAAATTAAAACCAAACATTTTAAAGTATTGAACGTTCTAAAATTAGAAATTTTAGTTCTAATTATTGAACGAATTGAAGTTTTCCATATGCATTCAAAAGTATTTCAATTTCGTTTTCTCTTTCTTTGTGAATGAGCCTTTAAAATAAGAAGAGATAAATGCATATAGGTTTTTCCCTGAATAAAGCTCATCATGACTCATACACATGTTTGCAATCATAAGGTGAAGGTTATTTTAAAAAATGTCACATAAGCGTAAAAAAACCACTCTTTCTTTGGCACAAAAAGTTGAAATTTTGGGAAAGCTTGATAAAGGTGTACAAGCTAGTCGAATAGCTCAGGATTTTGGAGTTGCGAAGTCCGCAATTAGCTACATCAAATCCAAGAAAAAATTGATTTTGGGTGCAGTCGCTAGCACTTATCAAGTTGCAAGAAAGAAAGGTCTGCATGCTGCTGAATATCCGGAATTGGAAAAAAACTGTATGCATGGTTTTTAATTCAACGAAAGGAAAATTGCACTTTGACTGGACCAATATTAAGGGCAAAGGCTAAACAAATTTTCAGCGAACTTTATCCTGATAAAAATGAAAGTGCGTTTAATGCAAGCGATGGATGGTTTGCAAAATTTAAACGTCGCCATGGCATTCGATATTTAAAAATTTGTGGCGAAATACTTTCCAGCAATATACAAACAATACAAACTTTTCGCAACAAAGTTACTGAAATGGGACTGACCGGAGCACAAATATATAATGCCGATGAAAGTGGATTGTTCTTTCGTTGTTTACCATACAAAACATATGTAGGTGCTTGTGAAAAACTGCTCCTGGGTACAAAATACAAAAAGAACGCCTTTCAATTTTACTGGGTACAAACGCAGATGGCTCACACAAATTGAAACCCATGGTCATTGGCAAAACAAGAAAGCCTAGATGTTTCAAAGGATTTTATAATCCACTTCACTACGATTTTTCAAAGAATGCTTGGATGACGTCACGTATCTTTCATCAGTGGCTTCATCAGATATTTACTAAAGAGGTAAGGTAAACAAGTGAATGTATATCTTTTCAAGTTCTTATGACTGCACTTTTGCCTTCTAGGTCAAACAATTCTCTCAAGAAAACTCTTTGCCGCCGAAGGCTCTACTGCTGATGGACAACTGCTCTGCTCATGCAACGGTTGAACACCTCCAAAGTGATGACGGAGACATAGTTGCATTTTTTTTTTCCCGCCCAATGTGACAGCAGCTTTACAGCCTATGGATCAAAATCCAATAAAGCTAACTAAGCTGATTTACAGGCGCCAGCTGCTTGCTAACTTAATTGTTGAAGGGGGTGATTTGAACATTCTGTTAAAGCACAAATCGATCCGCGATGCAATAATGTGGCTTAAACAAGCGTGGGATGAATTACCACAGCACATAATTAAAAAGTCTTGGGCAAAATTATTGAATTGGATCGAGTTGGAAAACGTTCATTCTGATGAGTTCGACAGCGACGATGAATTGCCATTGGCTCAATGGGGTCATCTAAATCAGGAGAGCAATAAATTTCTAGAAGAAACTCAGGCGCTGTTAAATAAGCTTGATCCAAATAATTCAATGCCACTAGAAGAAATTGAAAAATGGAATCAAGACTTGAACGAGACAGAACTGGATGAAATCGAACTCACCAGCGATGACGAGGATGCAGACCAAGATGAAATCGTTGACACCGGGCCTGCTATTTCTTATTCCATAGCTTTCAAAGTGCAAACAACTTGATTAAGTGGTGCAAGAAGAAAGAATTATCTCAGCACATGAGCAATATTTTGGCCATTAGGAATGAAATCGTTATTTCATCTCTTAAGGAACCAAAAAAACAGTCATATATAACAGATTACATTAAAAAACAATAAAAGTTATATCTATTATGTTTATTTAACCTTGTTTCTGTTTTAAAAACATATAAAAAAAACCGTCCAGAAATTAGAACAATTCGTTAATTAGAACCACCCCAAAAACCAAGTGGTTCTAATTTGTGAGCTTCTACTGTATAATAAAAGGTGTGTCTCGATCAAACATTTTTTGTAGTAACAAACATAAGCACAAACTTACCACATACTAAGTGGTATAGGGTATATATGACACCACTTCAGACCTAGTCCTTAAGATTCAAATTATTATTTAGCTCTCGGTCAAATTGGGCTTAGTCAGTAGTCCAAAAATAAATCCTTCTTAGTCATAGCCCCCATATAAAGCTGATTCCCGATCGTCACTAAAATCTATCAAAAAAAATATTCCACAGATTTTACTCAAATATGGTCAGGATCAGTTCATTTCTGGATCTAGTCCCCATATATATATAGAGTTCAATATTAAATTTTTCAGATCAGAATCCTTTCTGAGCCGATTTAGCGATATCCGTCCGTCCGTCTCTCAGTCCATATAATACTTGTAGTTTATCAAACTACAGGTAGCAACTGAATTTATGAATTTATTTTGATGAAATTTGGCATATAAGCTTCTATCGGCCATAGCACGAACGCTATTAAAATTGCTGACAATCGGTACATGTTCAGACTTAGTCCCCATACAAATGACCCATATCATATCGGCTTAAATGGCCATAATATCAAAATTATCATATAGATCTCGGTAGAGTTGTATTATATATATATAAAAACATACATAGTTTTTGTCAAATATATGTGACCTTACCAAATATGGGCAGGATCGGTCAATTTTTCGACCTAGGCCCCATATAAATATAGCATCCGATATGAACTTTCTCAGGTCTCCAGGAAAAAGGAATAATACAAATTCCACTCAGATTTGGTTTATGCTAATTTTCTATACTCAATTAGTTGGACCAAAGAGATAGGGTCTTTAAACAAATGGTATAGGGTATCATATAGTCAGTCCAGACTGTCTATAATTTTCTTCGTTGTTATTATTACGTTTTCTTGTTTTTAGTAATAAACATTTATTTCAAAAATAAAACAATTTATGAATTTGACTCATGATCTTATTAATTTTATCTTATGGCAACAATGCAATTACTACTCATTTGGTGATCACTGTAGCCGAACGCCATTGTTTTTTGTGATGTTTGTCTTCTTATGCAACTAATAAAAGTACTTTGGAAAAAGATTCAACGACTAAAATCACCCATATGTATAAATATAAGTATGTATAAAATAAACAGTATGTTTTTGTTGTAAGTATTTTGTGCTTTGCCAGAAAGAAACAAAAAAAAAACTCAAGTTCCTTCTTGTGATGCTTTAATAATTTTAATACCATATGCAAATCAACGCAGTTGTAACCGAATAACTTTGTGTTTCATCTTGTTTATTGCATTCTTTTCGAGCGTTGCTGATGATACAGTTGCTTGAATGTAACCCAAAGTCACTTGCTGTGTTGTCGTTTCCTTTCTTTTTTGGCCCACAACTGTTGCAACGATGTTTTTAGTTCTTTTCATTTTTATTATTTTTTTTTGTTTTTTTTTTCGTTTGTTGTTGTCCTCTTTTATATGCAAAAAACAAAAAAAAAAACATAATATAACTTTATGTTGACACACACTCGTTTAGTACGAGAACTTTGTAATACGTCTTGTAATGCCAGGAGTCACCTCAATGTGCAGTTCTTTTTGTGTGTAAGTCTTTGTGTGGTTAACAGAGAATTTTAAAATTTGCTACACATGTCCTTAGTCATGTAGAATATTTTGATTTTAAAGCCCAGCAAAATATTTCGTGGTTGACAAGTCAATGATTCTTAATTTTTACACTTACGTCGTATATATACTTAGTATTTAATAAATTGGCACAATTCTAGTTTATGGGCCATACCCCGATTGTTTTGTAGGGTTAGGGATTTTTGGGGTGATTTAGAAATATTACTTTTTCTTGCAGCGCACCACATTGTCCTAGTAATGGACCTGCAAAGTTTTGATATTGGTTTGTATACAATTTTGTTATTTAGTATCAGATTTGAGAAATATATACATATATATACCATTCTAAAGCTTATTTCACTGAGTTTTATTTGATATTTCTAAATTTTAAATGCATTTACTTATCGTGAATCTATTTATTATTTTTCTTTTTTGTTGTAGTTTTTATCATTATCTTAAAAAGTGAGCATGTGTATTTTCAAAAGCTGAATAAAAGCTGGGACCTCTTAGCCCATTGAAAAAGAAAACTACCAATGCAACCCACCCATGTAGACATGTTCGTCAACAAAAAGTTAACGGGACTTAGGATGAGAATATAACAACGTATCAAGAATAATAGTGACAAAAAATAACAGAAATAAACACACAAGTTTTTACAAGTGGTTATAAACTGAAAACTAATCCAAAATTATTTTGCATTTTTTTTCATTAATAACAACGTATGTCGCTATGTGTCGTTTTCTGAGAAAATAATTTGTCAGCGATCAAACGTAGGTTGACATACGTCGTTAGTGCTGCAAATTAATTTAATAAACATTTAAGTTACGTCGTTATTTAGAGAAAAAACTCAGATATGGTCAATATTTTTTAAAAAAATCATGTGAGTCCGATCGCAGGGGAGATGTGTAAACATCTAGTAATTAAAAATTTTTTTATAGCACTTTCTTAAAATCAAACAGAAAGCGTATCACTTATAGTAATCAACTGCAGGGGCTCTGTTAATATAAAAATATTTATTATTAATTATTATTTTAACCGGTTAATTTTTAATTTTTCGTTTTTCATTTTTCATTGTTAATTTTTTAATTTTTCGTTTTTTATTTTTCATTTTTATTTTTAATTTTTTATTTTTAATTTTTCATTGTTTATTTTTCATTTTTCATTCTTTATTTTTCATTTTTAATTTTTTCTTCATTTTTCATTTTTCATTTTCCAATTTTTTCCTTTTAATTTTTTATTTTTAATTTTTTATTTTTCACTTTCCATTTCTCATTTTTTATTTTTCATTATTCATTTTTAATTTTAGTTTTTCATTTTTCATATCTTATTATACCCTATACCACTATGTGGTTTGGGTATAATGACTTTGTGCTGCTGTTTGTAACAACAAAAAATATTTGACCTAGACCCATCTTTAATTATATCGATCGAATCAGAATCACTTTTTGAGTGATTGTGTCCATGTAAACTTTGTTATCAAACTGCAGGTCGCAAATATGAATATATTTTGATGAAATTTGGTATGTAAGCTTTTATCGGCCATGGGATGAACGCTATTGAAATTGGTGAGAATCGGTCCATGTTCAGACCTAGCCCCCATACAAATTACCCCTATGAAATCGACATAAATTGCCATAAGATCCAAATTGTCATATAGATCTTACTCAAATTGGGTTTGTATGCATTCATTACATCCATTAATGAGTAGTCCAAAAATGATCCCTTTGGGCCCATATAGACTGCTTCCCGATCTTCACTTAAATCTATTAAAAACAAAAATATTGCACTGATTTTTCTCAAATTTTGTTTGTATATATTTTTGCAAAATACAAGAGGCTTTACCAAACATGATCAGGATTGGTCCATTTTTGGACCTAGTCCCCATATAGATATAGCATCCGATATGAACTTTTTCATATCTGCAGCCAAAAAAATTAATAAAAATCCCACTCAAATTTGGTTTTTGCTTATTTTCTATGTCCAGTTAGTTGGGCCTAAGAGATAGGGTTGCTAAACGCATGGTATAGGGTATCGATAGTCGGTCTAGACCGACTATAATTTTCTTACTTGTTTTTCTTGTTTCATTATACCCTATACCACTATATGGTTTGTAACAACCAAAAATATTTGACCTAGACCTTTTATTATACCGATCGAATCAGAATCACTATTTGATTCGATTTAACGATGTCCGTCCGTCCGTCCTTCCGTCCGTCCTTCCGTCCGTCTGTGTGTCCATGTAAAGCTTGTAATCAAACTGCAAGTCGCAAATATGAATATATTTTGACGAAATTTGGTATAAAAGCTTTTGAATGCTATTGAAATTGGTGGGAATCGGTCTATGGTCAGACCTAGCCCCCATACAAATGGCCCCTATTAAATCTACTTAAATTGCCATAAGATACAAATTATCATATAAATCTTATTCAAATTGGGTTTGTATGTATTTATTACATCCATTAATCAGTAGTCCCAAAATGATCTAGACGGGACAACTCTTAGTCATAGGCCCCATATAGAGCTGCTTCCCGATCTTCACTTAAATCTATCAAAAAACAAAAATATTGCACTGATTTTTCTCAAATTTTGTTTGTATATGTATATTTTTGCAAAATACAAGAGACCTTACCAAACTTGGTCAGGATCGGTCCATTTTTGGGCCTAGTCCACATATAGATATAGCATCCGATATTAAATTTTTCATATCTGCAGCCAAAAAAATTAAGAAAAATCTCACTCAAATTTGGTTTATGCTTACTTTCTATATCCAGTTAGTTGGCTCTGAGAGATAGGGTCTCTAAGCTCATGGTATAGGGTATCATATAGTCGGTCTAGACCGACTAAAATTTTCTTACGTGTTATTTTTAATTTTTCATTTTTTATTTTTAATTTTTAATTTTTTATTTTTCATTCTTTATTTTTCATTTTTAATTTTTTCTTCATTTTTCATTTTCCAATTTTTATTTTTCTTTTTTCATTTTTCCTTTTTTTATTTTTAATTTTTTATTTTTCATTTTTTATTTTTAATTTTTTATTTTTAATTTTTTGTTTTTCATTTTCTATTTCTCATTTTTTATTTTTCATTATTCATTTTTAATTTTAGTTTTTCATTTTTCATATCTTATTTTTCATGTTTCATTTTTAGTTGTAATTATTTATTATTCATTTTTTATTTTTCATTTTTAATTTTTAATTTTTTATTTTTCGTTTTTATTCTTAATTTTTTATTTTCCAATTTAATTTTTTTTTTAATTTTTCTTTTTTCGTTTTTCATTTTTTATTTTTTATTTTTCATTTTTAATTTTTCGTTTTTAATTTTTTATTTTTCATTATTCATTATTCATTTTTAATTTTACATTTTTCATTTTTTATTTTTCATTTTTATTTTTCAAAAAATTGTTCTTCATTTTTCAATTTTAATTTTTAATTATTCATTTTTTATTTTTCTTTTTAATATTTTATTTTTCATTTTTAATTTTTAATTTTAAATTTTTTATTTTTCAGTTTTTATTTATCATTTTTCTTTTTTAATATTTCATTTTTTATTTTTATTTTTAATGTTTTATTTTTCATTTGTTTTTAATTTCTTATTTTTAATTTTTAATTTTCAAACAGGTTATCATAATATCATAATTTTTTCACCAATACAATCACATTTTGTCTTAATTAACTATAATATTAATATTTAGGTAAGGCGATTTCTTGTGACCGATGATTTGTTAAACAGTTTTCTCCCGACTTTGACAAAACGTATCTTATTTGAAAGGTATTTATTTTTCGCTGTCCAGCAGGTTTAAAGATTTTTACATTTTTAACTTTTTTTTTTTGGAGTAAAATGCATTTAAATTGGCTGCTAATACATACATATTTAAAATTATACTCGAATTTGTAGGGCTGGGATCTGTTAGTGTTATTTAATTTCCATTCTTGAACTAATAATTGTGTGCTTAATCGTTTTTCTTCTAATAGAAATCGGTGCTCCATTAACCTGGTGGCATATCGTCGCATTTGATATCGAGTAAAATCAATCGAAATTCCATATTTAAGTTTATTATATAAAGAACACGGACAATCGTCAGACCTCATTTCACTTTTACTATTAACTATGGACCATAACTCGTTAGCTGTGACTGAGTAAAATTACAGACAGAAAACAGATTCATTGTGGTTACCGAATTTATTGCCAACCGAATTGCGATAATGCTAATAACCGATTTTCGGGTTCACGCTGATTACAATTCTATTGCTTTAACAGTAAATATTTTATTATAATAAAAGATTTGCAGTTGTTATGAAATTTCTGTTGATACGATCAAAAATACAGTTGTTCCACTTAAGACCAATTCGGTTGGCAAAAATTTTTTTTGTGTGTACTCTTAGGATTTTATTTTGGAAAATAAAAAAATAATTTCTATAACGAATGCGACGATTCGACCCCTGTTTTCGAATTAATTTGGTAACTGGTGCTAAGAAATTTTGCTGTGACATTTATCACTTTAACAAGTTAACTAGTTACCAGTATTTGGTACCAGTAGCAATGATAATGTGCACATTCCTCCAGTTTCTTTTTGAAAAACCAAAACTTTACAAAATTTTAAATTTTCAAAACATTTATAGAGTTTTTTAAGTTCTTTTCTATATTGTTTACAAGATTGCAGCCAGTCAGGTTTTTGTCTCTATAATATATATAGGGATAAGTGAAAGGATAACATAACAATGGAAACACAAAATGTGGACAAATTTTTTAAATACCAAAATGTTGCTTCATCCAAACATATGCGATTAGAAACATTAAATTTAAAATTTATGATAATTCGAAACAACACCACAAGTCCATAAATATTCTTTTCTAACTGTATATACAGTGAGTGAGTGACAACACAATGGAAACTGTTATTTTTGACAACTTGAATGGTCAATAGCAAAAAACTGGATCTTAAAATGATAAACTCTTTTGTTAATTAAAAAATCTGTATATTTTATTTATTTGAAAAAGAAAAAAATATCAACATAAAATAGCTTAACTTCAGTTCCCTGAATATTTTTGATATATCTATAATATTAATAGACTAGGCGATTTCTTGTGACTGATGTTTTGTTTTACCGTTTTATCCCGATTTTGACCAAACGTATATTATTTGAAAAGTATTTCTTTTTATCCGTTTTGTAGATTTACAGATTTGTAAATTTTTTCCTTTATTTTGAGTAAATTGCATTTAAAGTTACTACTAACACATACATAAAACAAGTAAGAAAAATATAGTCGGTCGAGACCGACTATATGATACCCTATACCATGCGTTTAGAGACCCTATCTCTTAGGCCCAACTAACTGGATATAGAAAATAAGCATAAACCAAATTTGAGTGGGATTTTTATTAATTTTTTCGGCTGCAGATATGAAAAAGTGCATATCGGATGCTATATCTATATGGGGACTAGGCCCAAAAATGGACCTATCCTGACCATGTTTGTTAAAGTCTCTTGTATTTTGCAAAAATATATACAAACAAAATTTGAGAGGAATCAGTGCAATATTTTTGTTTTTTGATATATTTAAGTGAAGATCGGGAAGCAGCTCTATATGGGGCCTATGATTAAGAGTTATCCAATAGGGATCATTTTTGGACTACTGATTAATGGATGTAATATATACATACAAACCCAATTTGACTAAGATTTGTATGATAATTTGGATCTTATGGCAATATATGTTGATTTCATAGGGGTCATTTGTATGGGGGCTAGGCCTGAACATGGACCGATTCTCACCAATTTCAATAGCGTTCATCCCATGGCCGATTAAAGATTAAATACCAAATTTCATCAAAATATATTCATATATGTGCGACCTGCAGTTTGATTACAAGGTTTACATGGATACACAGACGGACGGACGGACGGACGTATGGACGGACGGACATTGTTAAATCGAATCAGATAGTGATTCTGATTCGATCGGTATAATTAAAGATGGGTGTAGGTCAAATATTATTGGTTGTTACAAACACCAGCACAAAGTCATTATACCCAAACCACATAGTGGTATAGGGCAGTGTTTCCCAAAGTGCGGGTCGCGACCCATTAGTGGGTCTCGAACCAACTTAAGGTGGGTCGCCAAAAATTTTATTATTTATTTTAATATTAAGTAATTTGCTGTAAGTTAACTTGCCCCAATATTTATTTGTATAGGATTATGTTTGTGGCAAAAGCATATTTTAGATGTTTGCAAAGTTAAACTTCTTGGCAATTTTTTGTATTTACAACTTATTTTGAATAATTCACATCATAGCAACCATTAATTTACATTGAAACGTATAACCAACCACGAGTAACGGACAACCATTGCATAAAAGTTATGTTTCTTCTCGAGTAAGTACGGTTTTGTGTAATTAATGAAAAATTATATTGTTAATAATAGTGTTTCGTTAATAAAAACCTTAATCTAAAATCATATGTAAGTATTTTTTAAATATAGTTATTAGTATTTCATGTAATAAATAAAAGTCTTCATATTTTTATTATTAATTTATTGATGAATCATAGCTGCGATGGAGAAATGGCTGAAAAAATATCCTGGACAAAAACTAACAATTGGAAATGAAAAAGAAAATCAAAAAGAAAGACAAAGCACTGTAGAAACCAAAACAGATGAGAGAAAATTTGGTAAGAATCCTTCAACAAGTATCCAAACATCAAAACGTTGGAAAAGAAAATATGATTCTGAATATCTAAAAATTGGATTTACATGGAATAGTAAAGAAGATGTTCCACGTCCACTGTGTGTTATTCGCCAAGAAATTCTTGCTAATGAAAGTATGCGATCTAACAAATTGTTACGATATTTTGAAACGAAACATCCAGATTTAAAAATATGACAATGGATTATTTTAAAACTAAATTACAGAAATTAAATTATTCAAAAAGAGTACTTTCGCACTTCACCAGCATTAGTGAAAATGCCATGTTCGCCTTATATCTCATTAGTTTGTGAATTGCACAATCTGGTAAACCACGCACCATTGGAGAGTCATTAGTACTTCCAGCGATAAAGGATGTTGTTGGAGTTATGTATGGAGAAAAAAGCTTAAAAGGAGTTGATTCAATTCTACTTTCGATTAACACAGTTTCACGTAGAATTGATGAAATATCCGATTGGGAAGAAAATCAGCTTATTCATAGAATTCAGGTTAGTGGACTTTTTGCGCTGCAACTGGATGAATCAACGGATGTAACGGGTGATTTTTTTGAGGTTAGGATTTTCATGCATTAGTATTTGACAGATCACGTGGGATTTCAGACATGGTGTCAAAGAGAAAGATGCTCAGTATGCTTTGACATTTCATCATGAATAGACTTACTAACGAGCAACGCTTGCAAATCATTGAATTTTATTACCAAAATCAGTGTTCGGTTCGAAATGTGTTTCGCGCTTTACGTCCGATTTATGGTCTACATAATCGACCAAGTGAGCAAACAATTAATGCGATTGTGACCAAGTTTCGCACTCAGTTTACTTTATTGGACATTAAACCAACCACACGAATGCGTACAGTGCGTACAGAAGAGAATATTGCGTCTGTTTCTGAGAGTGTTACTGAAGACCGTGAAATGTCGATTCGTCGCCGTTCGCAGCAATTGGGTTTGTGTTATTCGACCACATGGAAGATTTTACGCAAAGATCTTGGTGTAAAACCGTATAAAATACAGCTCGTGCAAGAACTGAAGCCGAACGATCTGCCACAACGTCTAATTTTCAGTGAATGGGCCCTAGAAAAGTTGGCAGAAAATCCGCTTTTTTATCGACAAATTTTGTTCAGCGATGAGGCTCATTTCTGGTTGAATGGCTTCGTAAATAAGCAAAATTGCCGTATTTGGAGTGAAGAGCAACCAGAAGCCGTTCAAGAACTGCCCATGCATCCCGAAAAATGCACTGTTTGGTGTGGTTTGTACGCTGGTGGAATCATTGGACCGTATTTTTTCAAAGATGCTGTTGGACGCAACGTTACGGTGAATGGCGATCGCTATCGTTCGATGCTAACAAACTTTTTGTTGCCAAAAATGGAAGAACTGAACTTGGTTGACATGTGGTTTCAACAAGATGGCGCTACATGCCACACAGCTCGCGATTCTATGGCCATTTTGAGGGAAAACTTCGGAGAACAATTCATCTCAAGAAATGGACCGGTAAGTTGGCCACCAAGATCATGCGATTTGACGCCTTTAGACTATTTTTTGTGGGGCTACGTCAAGTCTAAAGTCTACAGAAATAAGCCAGCAACTATTCCAGCTTTGGAAGACAACATTTCCGAAGAAATTCGGGCTATTCTGGCCGAAATGCTCGAAAAAGTTGCCCAAAATTGGACTTTCCGAATGGACCACCTAAGACGCAGCCGCGGTCAACATTTAAATGAAATTATCTTCAAAAAGTAAATGTCATGGACCAATCTAACGTTTCAAATAAAGAACCGATGAGATTTTGCAAATTTTATGCGTTTTTTTTTAAAAAAAAGTTATCAAGCTCTTAAAAAATCACCCGTTACAAGGTTTATCCCAGCTAATAGTTTTCATTCGTTTTATATGGAGCAAAGGTATTTTTGAAGACATATTATTTTGTGAACCAATCATTCGGGGAACAGGTGAAATAATTTTCGATACGCTTGATAATTATATAACATTAACAAAACTTGATTGGAAAAACTGCATCGGAACATGCAGCGACTGTGCACGAGTAGTGTGTGGTAAAAACAATGGTGCTGTAAAATGCTGTCTTCAAAAATGTCCAAATGCAAGATGGACTCACTGCACTATTGATAGAGAAACGTTATTATCCAAAAATATACCAGAAAGTCTCAATACTGTTTTGACGACTGCAACAAAACTTGTAAATTCTATCAAGAGCGAACCATTACAATCAGGTTTATTTCAAATACTCAGCAAAGAAATGGGAAGTTCAGATAAATTTCTACTTCTGCACACAGAAGTGTTCTGGCTATCGAGAGGTAAACTCCTGACAAGACCTGTTGAACTTCTCTAAGAAGTCAATATATTTAAATGAATATAAACAAAATGAGTATACAACAGCTTTGCGTGATATTAAATATGTACTCTACTGACCTACTTAGCAGATATATTTTCAAAATTTACAATTAAAAGAAACAAATGGAACTGATATATTTTCGGTTCACAGTAAAATTAGGGCTTTTACAAAAAAACTTATGTTATGGAAAAATAATGTTCAAGATTATAAATTTGACTGCTTTGATACATTCCAAACTTTAATCATTGAAAATAAAGTAACAGATAATGATTTAATTTCTTTTATAATTGAACATTTGGACAAACATACGGAAAATTTCGATTTTTATTTCTATGAAGAAGTAAAAAATTTTTAAAAATATGCATGGGTTATAAATCCATTTCAAAGTGATTTAGTTACTGGTATATCGACAAAAGCGGACGAGGAGTTGATTGAGATGCATGAAGATAGTGCTGTAAAATTTAATTTTGACCGTACAAAATTGTTACAGTTTTGGTTGTCAGTGTAAAACACACATCCTACTCTACACTATGCAGCGGTAAGAACATTACTTCCTTTCACAACGTCATATATACGCGAAGTTGGACTTTCGGCAATGATTTCAAAAAAATAAAGATCGAAACAAATTACAGTTGTCAAACTCGCTTCGCATGAAAATAACAAACACAAAAGTAGATGTTGAATATGTTATTGCAAAAAAAATAGAAAACAAGCTCATTCATCTCATATATCCTCTTAAATATGCTGAAATATATGTATGTATATGTATGTAAATATACAAATAAAAGTTTTTAATTTTTTTAATAAATATATAAATTAAAGTTTTTATGTCTTTCATTGGTTTTTTGTACAGGTGGGTCGCAAAAAATATATGGTTTTAATAGTGCGTCTCCACTGGTAGAACTTTGGGAACCCCCTGGTATAGGGTATAATAATACAATGCAATGTGTGTGTTTATTAAATTTGTTAATGTGTTTGTAATAAAAATGAGTTTGTTTTATGTGTTGATTTGTGATTAGCATACTTTTAGCGTCTTTATTTAATTAAAAAAATAAAATTTCCTAGAATTTGCGCTCGAATTTCGAGGGCTGGAATTTGCCAGTTTAATAATAATTTACTTAATTTATAAGTTCAAATCCTATCCATCAACCTTATTGATGGATTTAGCAAGGCATATTCTAATTTAGCTGCAAATATAAATTAAAAAAATGTTTTTTAAATATTCTTTTAAACAATTTTTAAGTGAATAGTATTTACTCGTACTCTCCACTTGATTGCTGTTAATTATTCGCATACACTTATCCTCCCTGAGCGTTAATTTCTTATTTAAATGAATCTTCTATCCATTAAAAAACATTTTCCAACAAGTTTTTATTAAAAAAAAAAAAAAAAAAATTGTAGCAACAAACTTAGTATTTACTTAAATATTTCTTTATTCTTCTTTCGTTAAGGAGGCATTTGTTGCTGCAATTGAAAATACTCAACAACAAGCAACAGCCGCTGCATTCAAATTTGCAACCATTGAACAATTAATCAAGGATAAAACAGAGGCTACAATCAACCAAACAGCCAGTAAATCTTAAACAAAGCTACAAAAAAGAATGGACAGGGCAGGACAGAAATGAAAAAAGCAATTTCCTCACACAACACAGCAGTTTAGTTTGTACGGGTTATACAATAAAAGTTTGTCTTGTTGCCGGCATGAATTTCAAAAGAAAAAAAAAGAGAAAAAAATAACGACAATTCCAGCAGTAGCTGCAACAGTGGCAGCATAATCATTAGCAACAATACTTAATGTCTTGTCAACACCAGTGAAAATGAGTGAAGGCTATGAAAGCCTAACTTAAACAACAATAATAATAACAACAACAAAGTAGTTCAGTTCAATCCGGCTGTAAAGTCTTTTGAACAGTGATGTTAACTTTTTTTTTTTTTTAGAATAACGGGCTATTGTTGGCGATGTTTTAGACATGTTGGTTAAGAGATTGATTAAGGGAATGATTTAAAAAAAATATTGATAAACGGCCACAAATTGCACTTTAGGGTTACAAATTTTTGTTGAATAAAAATAAAATGTACGGATAATAAAAACCGATGTCTTAAATCAGTTTGAAACAAAAAACTTTCGTACCAAGGGCGATTTCTAAAACCTTCCAAGATTTTATTTTTATTTTGTTTTGACAATTTTAAAACAATATACACGGTAGGCAGGAGGCATGGAAGTATGGCAAATAAACGTAATTTGACTAGCGTATTTAAATTGCTTTTATTAGGCATAGTGCCTCGGATTAAAGATACCTATGATAATTTTAAAATTTAAAGCTCGTTCTATTAGTCAATGGGCAGCAAACTGCAACGGCTTTCTAGCCTTGTCCTTATTGCTTCGTCACATTAAATGAATTAAAAAGTTAAGATAAAATTATTGAGGAAAATTATATAAGCAGTGATGACAAAAATCTTGATTTATAGACCTTCAGGCATTTAAAAGATGACTACTTTAAATTCAAGAGCTTGGGTAATGACAAAAAAAGGGCTAAAGAATGCCGCAGTACCTTAGTCACCCTTTATTCATTGAAGACGGCACAACTGAAGATGATAACTTGTACGTACTTCAGAAGTGTATTCCTCCTGAACTACACCTAATACAAGGGTTTCTCAACCATCTTTTCTGGGACGGTATAGTTAAAATTGAGGAAATTGGAAAAGATAGAGCGTTATTGTGGCCGAATAAATTAGGTATATCTCATAAGAGCTATAAAGGAGATATTTTTGAAGGCAACCAATGTCGGAAATTACTTAAAGAGGCTGATAAATTGCAGGATCCTGAAATTTACGATCTTGCAGGACCATTTCGTTTACAGCCTTATATTGCTTCATTTAAAGCTATGAATAAAATTGTTGAAAAGTGCTTTGCTGCCAAAAAAGGTGATCTTACTGACTTTAACAGAATTTAAAAGAACTCCGCGAAGCCATAAAAAGTACTGAAATTTCTCAAACAGTCAAAATTCATATTATCCTGGAGCATTTGGAGGAAGCAATCATATTCTTGAATAATGATGGCTTAGGTTTATGGTCCGAGCAGGCTGGAGAGTCAGTTCATAGCAAGTTTAATAAATATTGGAATACATTTAAAATAAATTTGCTAGATGAACCATCTTTTATAAGTCGGTTAAAGAAAGCTGTCATTACATTTTCATACCGTGAACTTAAGTTTGCAAAACTCTAAATAATATTTACAGAAATAGTAACACATCTTCAAATCTAAAAATAAAAAAATATAAAAAAACAAAAAAATCTAAAAAAACAAAAAAATAAAAAAAAAACAAAAAACATAAAAAATAGAAGAAAGAGGTACAAAGTATGTTGCGTGGTGTACCTTGGAAACGATTAAAATCGGCTAAAAACTTACGTAAGATTCTTTATTATTTTTTTGCATAATAAAAATTCAAACGATATTTATTCCAAATTGTTCCGATCTGAAATATAAAAATATGGATAACTTTTGAAAAGGAGCAGGTAGGATTTCAATTCCAACGGATTTTGCACCTATAATCATCAACAAATACATCCCAGCTTGCAGTTTTTGTCGACATTTTTGCTCAACCTATCGATGCTTCCTGCCTACCGTGCATATTAATAAAATAAAGGTACAAACTGGACATTTTGACCTAACAGGTTTTTTTCTCATCCATGTAACTATTTACCTATTGTTCTTAGCAAAATTTATTTCAACTAGTTTAGATAGCTATTTCTTCAGTGTTTCCGAAAAAAAAAAATTAAAAAAAAAAAATTAAAAAAAAAAAAATTTTTTTTTTGACTTTTTTCAAAATCAAAATTTTTTTTTACTTTTCAAAAAAGGAAATTTTTTTTCGGCTCAAAAGAAAGCTTAGGTTTTTTCTTTTAAGAGTTTTTTGGTCGCTTAGTGGGATGCGAGTGGGATATCTATAAAAAAAAAATGTTTTGTAACTCAGTTTTTCAATTTTTAGTATATGCACTAATTTGAATTTTTTCCTATTAGTGTGGAAGTGTTTCCAAAACCTTAAAAATAAAGCATACACTGAGAAACTAGACAAATTAACTTTTATGACGGCATGTAACATACCTAACTAAAATTTCATGCCTTCGATACTAAAATACACGTAATTTGTTAACCTCAGGAAAAAAATCACTTTTTTTTTTTATAGAAATGTTGAAAATTAATTTTTTTTATTTATTTCTGATAATAATTAAATTAATATATAATAATAATAATAAAAATTAAAAAAATAAAAAATTTATTAGATCCATTTATTACATAACTATTTTTTTAATTAATTTATTGTAGCTGATGAAGTATTTAATGCCGTTTTCTTTTCTGACAAAAAATGTCACCCTTCTTTTGCCCTTTTTTGGAAAAGTGTATTTTTTTATATATTCTGAATTAAGAGCAACAAATACAAAAAAATTTTGATTATTATCCTCTTGGAAGTCATAGGGTGAAAATATTCAAAAAAGGCGAAGAATGGGGAAATATTCTCATACTATGACCTGAAAGAAGTCAATGGCTGGAATTTTTTGTGATTTACGAGGGCCCGACTTTGAGACCTTTCGATTGATGTATAAGATAAGTTTGCTTTTAATTCAGAATATACAAAAAAATACACTTTTCGAAAAAAGGGCAAAAAATGGCTTAACAGATGACTCGCCAGAAGATTTACACGAATACCACGATT
This sequence comes from Cordilura impudica, assembly GCA_963682025.1. Lineage (NCBI taxonomy): Eukaryota > Metazoa > Arthropoda > Insecta > Diptera > Scathophagidae > Cordilura > Cordilura impudica. The sequence goes on along the minus strand of OY821518.1, from coordinate 30,962,118 downwards.
GCCTTAAATTGACTATGTGTCCTAATGCAACAACTTCTTGCCACTTAAGTAAAGTTCAAATTGCCCGGAAACCACATTCATCAAAGAAAATTTAATCAACTCTTTTGATCGCGAATATATTGAGGAGGTGAAATTTGATTTTGTGGAAGCAATATGTACAGCATTGATAAACTTGAGAACCCATGACTTTTTAGTCAAAGAGCAGTGGTCATTCTTCAAGGATTTGAAGATACATTTGAAGTCTGGTGAATTCGTTATTTCATATGATTTCGCAGAAATCTATAAATATGTTCTTCAGGATGTCATATAAGCTTTCTACTTCAATAACGACCAAGCAACTATATTCACAGTAGTTATTTAGTACATGAAAGATGAAAAAGTGGAACACAAAAGTGTGGCAATCATATCCCACGATTTAAAACATGATACCATTGCAGTTTATGGGTACCAGAAGATAATACTAAAATATCTAAAATCTAAATTTACAGTAGAGAAGGTATACTACGTTTCGGACGTAGCTCGTCAAGTATAGCCTACAGTGCTCTCATCAAGATCGCATCTTAGATGCGACTGCTTTATTCCATTGGGCAATGGATTATTGTAAAGAAACTAAAATAGTTTTTAGTAGCAAAGAGGATCATGAGAAAACATTGAATACTGAAGAACAGATTGGATGCTGCGACAACAATCGATGGCACTGCTCAATACCATGCTTTTATACCACTTGTCGATGGAAGACCCAAGTTTTCTGCCTCCACTCAATGCGAGTTCTTTCTAAAGCCAAAAGAGAAACCAGCAGCGAAATCAATAGCTGAACCTACACACAGAAAACAGATTTGTTGTGGCTACCAAATTTATTGCCAACCGAATTGCGATGAAGACAATAACAGAATTTTGAGTTGATTTCAATTAAAATTCTATTATATTAACAGTAAATATTTTATCACAATAGAAAATGGTTATTTGCTATAAAATATCTGTTGATACAATCGAAAATTTAGTTGTTAAAAACTACAATAGCTAATCAGCTACAAGAAATTAATTAAAAAATAGTTATGTTATAAATGGACCTAATGTGATTACGATAAAATTTTATTAAATTTTTTATTTTTATTATTATTATTATATATTAGTTTAATTATTATTACAAATAAATAAAAAAAAAATTTTTTTTCAACATTTCTGTAGAAAAAAGTGATTTTTTCCCTGAGGTTAACATATTGCGGGTATTACAGTATCGAAGGTATGCAATTTTAGTTAGATATGTTACATACCGTCGGAAAGGTTAATTTGTCTATTTTTGGAAACACTTACAGGGAAAAAATTCAAAATAGTGCATTTGTGAAAAATTGAAAAACCGTTGTCTTGAGTTACAAAACATTTATTTTGATAGATACCCCACTCGCATCCCACTAAGCGAGCAAAAAGCTATTAAAGGAAAAATCCGAAGCTTTCTTATTAACCAAAAAAAAAAATGCCCTATTTGAAAAAAGGCAAAAAATGCTTTGATTTAGCAAAAAAGTCTAAAATTTTTTTTTTAAAGTATTTTGATCCGAAATATTGAAGAAATAGCTATCTAAACTATTTGGGAGAAAATTTTCGAAGAACAATAGGATAAGTTACATGGATGAGAAAAAAACACCTGTTTGGCCAAAATGCCAAATTTTGCTCCCCTCTAACTCAAAGAGATCTCGACCGATCTTGTTGAAAAATTGAGTCTAGGCTACTATCCAATAGGACTAACCTTGGTGGAAATTTCATCCCGATCGGAAGACATCGGTTTCAAAAGTTGTTGCACTTGACATGAAACCCCCATATATATAAGTTCCCGTAGTTCCTACAAGGAGCATAGGGCCATAACAAATTTGTTCCACTCTGATTTGTCCGATGCTAGTGTTTTTAACTTATTCCAGCTCATATCTTTATTGGCCGCTTCAATTTCGATCTGGCGGCGCCAGGTGTGTGTGATGGTCTTTCTCTTCTACAGCTTCCTTGCGGGTTCCATTCTATAGCTTGTCTTGTGACATCGTCAACGGGCTTTAGCAGAGTATGCCCTAGCCAGCGCCATTTTCGTTTGCGGATTCCGCCGCGTACGGGGATTTGGGAGGTTTGGACCCATAGCCTTTCATTGGATATCGTAGCTGGCCAGAATATTTTTAAAATTCCTTCACGCTGCATTCCACGATTCACATCCATAGGGAAGAGATGATTTTATGCAGGCATTAAATATGTTAAGCTTGGTTCTTTTCGAAATATGTGTTGATCGCCATATGGGGCTTAAAATGCCAAATGAATGCTTGCCAACTTTTATTCGGTTTCATACGTCGTCTGCAGAGCCAACTGTTGTAGTCAGAAAACTTCCGAGATAGCAGAATGTTGATACGTCTTCAAGATTCTTCTCGTCTATTGCGAATGTTCTGTTGTTAGAAGCAATAATTCTCATTGATTTTGTTTTGGAAATATTTATTTTTAGCCCAGCCTTGGCTGCTTCAGTTTGTACTGCATTGATCTTGGCCTGAATATCATTGAAGTTGTGGGAAAGTAGACATATGTCGTCGGCATAGTCGAAATATTCTAGCCTTCTGTTGAATCCTCAAGTTATTCCTCTCTGTTCACTCGAGGCTCTTCTCATTATATTGTCCAGAACGATATTAAAAAGTAGGGGCGACAGAACACAGCCTTGTCTCACACCAGTTTTAATTGTGAATATGGCTGAATGGGAAAGCGTGCCGAATGCTTTCTCGAAATCGATGAATATCACGTAAAGTGGCGTCCTCCACTCAAAAGATTACTCAATTATTATCCATAAACTGTTGACATGGTCAATACATGATTTACGGGGACGGAAGCCAGCCTGCTCACTGCGGAGACGCGGACCGAATGCGAGTGTTAGCCTTTTATTGATGACTTGGGATATTATCTTGTTTGCTATATTGATAAGGGTTATGCCACGCCAATTTTTATACCCTATACCACTATGTGGTTTGGGTATAATGACTCTGTGCTGCTGTTTGTAGCAACCAAAAATATTTGACCTAGACCCATCTTTTATTATACGGATCGAATCAGAATCACTTTCTGAATCGATTTAACTATGTCCGTCCGTCCGTTCGTCTGTGTGTCCATGTAAACCTTGTAATCAAACTGCAGGTCGAAAATATGAATATATTTTGATGAAATTTGCTATATAAGCTTTCATCGGCCATGAAATTGAAATTGGTGAGAGTCGGTCCATGTACAGACCTAGCCCCCATACAAATGACCCCTATAAAATCGACATAAATTGCCATAAGATCCAAATTGTCGTATAGATATTAGTCAAATTGGGTTTGTATGTGTTTATCACATCCATTAATGAATAGTCCAAAAACGGTCCCTATGGGACAACTCATGGTCATAGCCCCATATAGAGCTGCTTCTCGATCTTCACTTAAATCTATCAAAAACAAAAATTTTGCACTGATTCATCTCAAATTTTGTTTGTATATATTTTCGCAAAATACAAAAGACTTTACCAACCATGGTCAGGATTGGCCCATTTTTGGATCTAGTCCCCATATAGACATAGCATCCGATATGAACTTTTTCATATCTGCAGCCAAAAAAAATTAATAAAAATGCCATTCAAATTTGGTTTATGTTTATTTTTTATATCCAATTAGTTGGGCCTAAGAGATAGGGTCTCAAAACGCATGGTATAGGGCAACGTATAGTCGGTCTAGACCGACTATAATTTTCTTACTTGTTTGCATTGCGACAGGTCTCATTTTTTTTGGTATATTTATAATAAGTCCTTCCTTTAAATCATCGCACAGTGAGTTTGTTACCCAAAGATTTTTTTTAATGTGGTAAATAAACTTATCGCTAATTTCGGGTGATGCTTTTAACAGTTCAGGAGATAAATTATCCGGTCCAGGAGCTTTGTTGGTTTTCAGGGACACTATGGCATCTATAATTTCGGGAGTTTCTGGGCAGTCTGTGGATATGTTGTCCCTAGCACTGTGTTGAGTGCAATCACATACGTTGTGGCCAGTGTTCGACGTGTTCGCTAGCATCGATGAGTAGTGCTCTACCCATACATCCATCTGGTCTCTTTTGCCTTTGACTAAATCTCCATTACTGGTTTTAAGTGTTTTGTTAGAAGCAAACGATTTTTGGGTTAGTTTTTTTTAGCAATTCTGTATAAATCTTTTGTTCTATGGGTTGCGGCTGCTGCTTTGGCTTCTTTGTTCAGATCATCAGTCCATTTACCCTTATCTTGGCGGGCACTTTTTTTGACATTTTTGTCTAGCGTAAGATATATTGAGCACAGATTTGCCTTTTCATTGCGAGTTCTAGCGGTGTTCAATAAGCTCTTAATGTCTCTTCTTTCGGAAATAAGGTTCCAAGTATTGTCAGAGATCCATTGTTTTCTTTTATTTTCTTTATAGCATATATATGTTCGTCGGCTGCGTTAATGAAACAGGTTTTAATAGTATTCCAATTAGGCACTGCATTATTTGGAATCGTTTGAAGGGAAGCGTTGAGAGAATCTATGTGGTTGTGTTTGGTTGTTGGGTTCTTCAACTTATCGACGTTATACTTTCTTTGGGCTTTATCTATTCCTCTGATGGCTGCTACTTTTAGACGAATTGTGCCAATTAAAAGGTGATGGTCACTGCCACAGTCGGCGCCACGCTTGTTTCGGACATCTAGCAGCGACCCTCTCCCTATAGTCAGAGTATAATGACTTTGTAATGATGTTGAGCTTTGAAAAGTTATTTTCTCTACACTTAATTACTTTGACGTTGGAATTAAAAAACCAATTTTTAATTACAACTTGTAAATTACAAGCATTTTTTTTCAAAAAGTTATAAAAAAGTTGCTCTTAAAAAAACGCTACCAGATGGAAAAAATTTCCACATTAGCACTTTGTCAATTAAAAATGTTAAGTAGTAAAGAAAACAACAAAAACTTTAGAATTGGACGCGTTAAAAGTTTATCGCGAATCCAACGCCAGCATCCATTATTTGTGTGCATTAATCCATAAGTAGTTTGCAATAAACTTTTTTATTTATTTACTTGACTATTTATAAATTTCGTCACATTTTCCTTTTACTCCTGTTTGTTTTTTTTTTAGTGTTATTTTTCTCTCGTTAGATTAAGTTGTAATATCCATTAAATGCAGTTACTTTGACAAGTCCTTAATGAGCAACAGCAACACCAGCAGCAGCAGGCTTTTTTTTTCGTAAAAAGGCTAAGAAAATATGTTTTCAAGCAAAACAAAAGTTTTCAACACTTGCTTGAGCAAATGGTTTATTTCCTGTATAAAAGTTTAATATTGCCTGTTATTTATACCCTTCAAACTTTGTTTAATGTTTTTGGCATTTCATTGGTAATTTAATTAATATATATTAGTTTTCTAATTGATTATGAAGGCTTATAAGTTATTTTCGAAAAAAAATAATAAAAACAAATACCTATATTACTAATAGTCAACACTATGAATTTGACGAGCCTTAAGGACAAAAATTTATAAAGGTAAATTACACTAGGCAATAATAATTTTCCACTTTAAGTGGAACTATTTCTTTGTTTGTGTATTGTGATTTGATTTGCAACTCGAAAGTTACAACAAAAAACAAGTAAGAAAATTATAGTCGGTCTAGACCGACTATACGATACCCTATACCATGCGTTTAGAGACCCTTTCTCTCAGGCCCAACTAACTGGATATAGAAAATAAGCATAAACCAAATTTGAGTGGGATTTTTATTAATTTTTTCGGCTGCAGATATGAAAAAGTTCATATCGGATGCTATATCTATATGGGGACTAGGCCCAAAAATGGACCGATCCTGACCATGTTTGGTAAAGTATCTTGCATTTTGCAAAAATATATACAAACAAAATTTGAGAAGAATCAGTGCAATATTTTTGTTTTTTGATAGATTTAAGTGAAGATCGGGAAGCAGCTCTATATGGGGCCTATGACTAAGAGTTGTCCAAAAGGGATCATTTTTGGACTACTGATTAATGGATGTAATATATACATACAAACCCAATTTAACTAAGATTTGTACGATAATTTGGATCTTATGGCAATATATGTTGATTTCATAGGGGTCATTTGTATGGGGGCTAGGTCTGAACATGGATTGATTCTCACCAATTTCAATAGCGTTCATCCCATGGCCGATAAAAGATCAAATACCAAATTTTGTCAAAATATATTAATATTTGCGACCTGCAGTTTGATTAAAATCTTTACATGGACACACAGACGGACGGACGGACGGACATCGTTAAATCGAATCAGATAGTGATTCTGATTCGATCGGTATAATTAAAGATGGGTGTAGGTCAAATATTTTTGGTTGTTACAAACAGCAGCACAAAGTCATTATACCCAAACCACATAACTAATTGGCAAAGAAAATAAGCTTAAACCAAATCTAAGTGGATCTGAAAAAGTTAATATCGGAAGCTATATTTATATGGCGACTAGGTCGAAAAATGGACCGATCCTAACATTTTTGGTAATGTAAGTTATTTTTTTGCAAACAAAATTTTTGAAAAATCTGTGCATTATTTGTGTTTTTTGATAGATTTAAGTGATGATCGGGAATCAGCTTCATATGGGGACTATGACTAAGAAATGTCCTATAGGGTTTATTTTTGGACTACTGATTAATGGATGGAATAAACAAACACAGACCCAATTTTGAATAATTTTTATTTTTAATTTATTAATAACTGGGTAACTATTTTATGATATACTGGTCCAGATCAACTATTTTATGTATTTCGATTATTAGCGTATATATTTAGAGTTTTAAGTTATAATATATTTAATTAAATAAAAGGATATATTAAAAATATTTTTATTTCTATACAGAAAACGTTCAATTCACAAGCATTTTTCACTAGATAAAATTTTGGAACGATTAACCCCCCGCACAAACTCTCTCAATCAGATAACATAATTTAAGTTTAATTTTGTTGAAATATAATTAAATTTTCAAAAAAAAAATAAACATAAAGTGTCGTCACATTTTTACATTAGTTATGTACAGGGAAACCAGAAATATGCTGTGCAATATTTTTTCCTGTGCGTATATTTCTAAATTTATAAATAGAATGTTGGCATCGTTTTGTTTGAGCATATAATATATTAGTTTTGGATTATGTCAGCAAAAATTAAATGAAGTTATTGAAAACAGGTAAGAGTGTTAAGTTCGGCTATGCCAAATCTTTGATACCCTCCACTCAGAGACAAAAAGCGAGATTTCTAATTATAATGGGTAGATTTTTTAAAATACTGTTTAAAATGAATAGGAAAATTAAAAAATGATCAGTGATCACAAAAACAATGACTCAAAATAAAATTTTGTGAATAACAACGATAGCTAGAGCAACATAGAAAAATCATGATTTTTCAAGCCTTTTTTTACTTTTTCATTAATATCTTGGAACTTATTGAACGGATTTTGATGATTTTAAATAACAACCTTCTCAGGATATCAATGAATCATTTTCAATAAGAACGATTCTGAGCGTGATCGTGATTTCCACAGACGGGCATTACTATATCAATTTCGCTTTTTATGCGGCCTAGATTTTCTTTTTTCTCATTATTACAAAGGAATGACAAACATATATGTGTATATCCTCTGTACTGCTGTTTAATGAACAACTTCAGTATTGCATAGCAAATGTCACTTTAAAAATTTTTTTTAAAATTTTAAAAATTATAAAAAAAACTAAATTGCTCCAAATGCAGTTAATTTTTTGTATGATTGTGCAGTATATTTGTGCTGACTCTGCCCGTGTCTTTCAAATCCTGCCTCTATCGATTTTTATACCCTATACCAGGGTACAATGAGTTTGTGCTGAAGCTTTTAACTACCAAAAATATTTACCTAGACCCATCTTTTATTACAACAATCGACTTAGAATCACTTTTTGAGTCGATAAAGTGGTGCCGTATATCTCTGTGTCCATGTAAACCGTGTAATAAAACTACAGGTCGCAAATATGAATATGTTCTGATGAACGCAATTGAAATCGGTGAAAATCGGTGCATGGCAGACCTAGTACCCATACAAATGACCACTATAGTTATATATTTACATAAGTTACCCTCATAGTTTCTCCCTTTCTCCTTCCCAAAATTTTCATTTTATTTAGTTTACTTTGTATTATCAATTATCAACTATTTTCTTTTTAATGTTATTATTAACTATTTTCACTTAAAACTCAATTATCAAATTCACTTAAAACTCAATCTTATATATATTTACGCTGATCCCTGACTCACTGACTGACTGACTGATTCTGTAACGCTGAAATAATACACACACATAGCACTCCCTTCAAAGCTATGTGAAATACACAAACAAAATTTAATCTTTCTCATTTTATACAAATACACACACAATTTTCTCTCTTCTTTGTTACCGACCAGTGCTGCTAATAAAATCTTCTGAAAATTTACAATTTTGGAAACTAAATCGCCAAAATTGTCATTTTTAAAACAAGAATTTGTCAAGAAAATTTTACCGCTTATAAAACTCGAGAAAATATTACAAAAGGAAGGAATAAAATTTATTTATATCATTCATTTTTCGAATATTATTACAGCATTGGTTATTTCTATACATAAAAATGTATTAGTGGTGAAATTCCAACGAAAAAAATTTAACACAGCAATCAACTAAATAATTTTATTGACATGTATCTATAGCTGAAACATATAATATAGGTTTAAAGTATCGCCGTAATTTAAACTTAAATCTTAAATGGAGATGCTATTCAAGGTGTTTCGTTTTGAAACGACTTGACCCAGAATTAAATCTATACATATTTTGTAATTTACATTTACACTGAACTAAAACTATCAATTTTTCATTAACAACCCATTAATTATTAACCTTTGAAATCCTATTTTTTATACTACTGAAAATTTAAAATCATCAATCATCATTTTAACAAATTTAACCATTTTAACAAATTGAAAAATCGTCGAAATTAAAATAAGTTGTCAAAATTAGCAGCACTGCTAACGACAATAGCGCTACATATGCAGATTTCGTGTTACATATGGAATAAGATGAACGCAAAAAATGCATCAAAAAACTAATATATATTCAAATTCTTCTTTAAATTCCCTTTGTTGGCCAATGAAAAAATTCTGCAAGAAAGAGTAATGAAGGAAATTTTAAACATTTTTATTTTTCTTATTTAACGTCGTCCGATATGCATACATACTTTTTTTTATCAAACTAAACTTTACCGTTTGTCTGTTTTGTTTCGCTCAGGTTCTCCGATTGCCAGCACTTACCAAAGAGTATGCTTTTTTGATAAATATTTGAGAAAAAAGAGATCTTCAATGTGGATTTTGTTGTTGTCCAACGTATGATTTTGTTTAAAGCTCTGTATTGAAAATCAATTGAAAAAATAGTGCAATATTAAGTTTAAAATTTTAATTATTCTGACTTTGCTTAATTAAATTACATTGTAATTTCAGAAGAGTGGTGAGAAATTAATTTTTTTTTCTTTTAAAAAAATTTTGACAAACATAAGTTACGTAAAAAGGTATATTTAAGATTTTAATTTGAATAATATATCGAAATTATCATGGAAGAATTTTTTTTTTTTTGGATTTATAGATAACTGGAAAAATGTTCGCTTTTTACAGTTTACATTTATGATGACATATGAAATATTTTTTTCTCTTTTTTGTAGGTGTATTGGTGTTTGCAATTCCTTAAGGGGTGGTAGGTTTTAAAACCTTTTTTTGCATTTCTCTTTCTGAATGCACAACATGTCGGGAGTGTTGTGTCTAAATTTTAAGTAAATAAGAGCAAAAGTTAAGAAGATACAGCGTTTCCAGCGACCGGCCTCATACGGTATATAGTATAAAAATCATAGTATATAAATTCGAAGTTCGTCAACATCATAACTCAAAATCTACTTGACCGATTCTTTTAGACACTATATCTACACATAAATCATCAGGTAACCACGAAGGGTTTTTTTTAATTCCATTTTCTTTCCCATTTTTTAACAACAAATTCCCGAAATTGTATAGCAATAATCGTTTTTCAATTCAAAATGCTGCCAAAAAAAAAAAAAAAAAAAAAAATTTTAAAACTCTTCGTCACTACCACAGGAAACATGGTACCTTTGAAACGCGTTTCGATTTTTTTATTTCACATGATCCGGTAACGAGTTATGATGTTCACCGCAAAACAACAACGCCTCCGGAGATTCGCTGTCACAGACTTATATATTTATTAAAATTTTTAATTGAAATTTTTTTCAAAGATTCTTCAAATTTTATGCTATAACGTATATATGAAATAAATAATCTAACATTATTCATATCTTCAAAAAAGAATTATGAAAATACGACTTTTTTTAACTTTTAAAACCCCCCTTAAGAAACCTTTAGAAACCTTGCTTTAAAACGTTTTTTTTTCTATGCTATTCTATTTTTCTACAATAAAATGGAGTTAGGTCATAGCGAACTCGGCGGGACCGGCCAAATTAGTTCCTTATAGACCAAGTTCGTTATAACCGTAGTATTTTTTGATTTGTCCGAAAGGTTTAAAAAGTTTTTTTAGTTGAATAAGTTTATTTATTTTGGGGCATTTTAAAAAGTTATAAAACATAAATTAAGTTACTAAAAAGATACATATTAATTGTTTGTCTTAATTAGAATAAAATTACCGAGTTTCTATCAAAATAAAACATTTTTTTAAAATCATATAATATGAAAAACTCCTTATGTATAGAAGCAGAAAGTACAAAGCAAAGGTTGGCTACTCGCAAACTTTTACGAAAATATACATAAAAGGACATTTTACAAAACTTCATTTGAAAATCGAAGTTTTTGTTTGTACTAAAATTAAATGAAAATAAAATTAAATTAAATGAAATTGAAATTAATTTTTTTTTTGAAATATATAAAATATACAAAAATTCTGAAATGGAAAAAAAAATTTGTTTGTTAAAGTCAAAAGTTTGATATAACCACTGTTCGCTATAACAGAAGCAATTTGTATGAAAAATATGATTAAAATATGATTATAAGCGAATTCATTGTATTAAATTTTAATAATTTTGGGAATCTCCAATCTCCTCACTTTACCCGGCCTTTCCATGTTCAAGTCAAATTGATCACACATCCAATAGTCAAAAAATTGTTAAGCAACTGTCCAACTGAAAACTTGAAAGAGAGAATTGAAACGTATGATTGTTTAGTAAAAAAGAGTAAAAAAGTGTGAGTGCATTACAGCCTGAGAGCCAAAAATATAACGTGTGAAAGCCGGGTAATATCTTAAATATATTTACGATGATCCCTGACTCACTGACTGACTGAGAGACTGACTGATTTTGTAACGCTGACCAAAATGATACGGTTCTAATTCCTAGGATTGATCTCGCCCCAGTAATTCCTGCACACGCAATTACCATAAACAAGGCTCAAGGCCAGTCATTTGACTACGTTGGCATTAATTTGGAGACCGCGGTATTTTCACACGGGCAACTGTATGTGGCTTTGTCACGATCAAAAGTTGCAAGGCAAGTTAAGATACGTATACAATCGACCCCACAGCAAGGAAAACTATTAAATGACCAACGATATTTCACTCGAAATATAGTTTTTCAAGAGATTCTAAATTGAAAAACTTTTTTGCCAAATATTTCTTATCTGTTTTGATACTTATGTATATAATTTCTACAAACACAATCTTTTTCACATGTACATATGTAACATTATAATTTTCAATTTACCACTATATTAAAAGAAATATAATTTATTATAAATTTTTCGTGTATTTAAATTTAAACTGTTTTATTCATAATTTTTAAACGGGCGCCTAGGCGCCACACAATCAACTAGTTATCAAATATTTTACTTTATAACTACTATCACTTATTCTCTTTATCATTGTTTTTTTTTCCAATATTCATAATTAGTATATAACGTTAGATATAAAATAGTATAAAATTGTAAAAGGAATATTGTAAGAAGTTAGAGTCAGTTATTATAAATCACTTCTTGTGATAAGTTAATTTATTAATAATGTGAAATATATCAAAAATAAAAATATTGTTTTAAATTAAATAAATACAAAATTATGTTTTATCATATAGATCGCGATCAAATTTGAGTTTTGTCAGTTTTTTACACCCATTAACAGCAGCTTCCCGATCTTCACTTGCATCTATAAAAAAAATATGAGTCCGATCACAGGGGAGATGTGTATACATCTAGTAATTAAAGATTTTTTATGGCACTTTTTTAAAATTAAACATATAGCGTCATCTATGCTTCACTTGCAGCAATCAACTGTAGGGGCTCTGCTAATATAAATATATTTATTGTTATTTATTATTTCAACCGGCCAATTTTTTATTTTTTCTTTTCCATTTTTTCATTTTTCATTTTTTATTTTTTATTTATTTTTTTTCTTTTTTCGTTTTTGATTTTTAATTTTTCGATTTTTATTTTTCATTTTTCATTTTTAAATTTTTTTTCAAATTTTTTTTTTATTTTTTATTTTTCATTTTTCGTGTTTTATTTTTCATTTTTTATTTTGTATCTTTAATTTTTCTTTTAAATTTTAATTTTTCATTTTTCGTTTTTGATTTTTAATTTTTAATTTTTAATTTTTAATTTTTTATTTTTTTTTATCTTTCATTTTTCATTTTTAATTTTTCATTTTACATTTTTCATTTTTAATTTTTCATTTTTCTTTTTTATTTTTCATTTTTCATTTTTCATTTTTATTTTTTATTTTTCATTTTTCATTTTTCATTTTTCATTTTTCATTTTTCATTTTTCATTTTTCATTTTTCATTTTTCATTTTTCATTTTTCATTTTTCAATTTTCATTTTTCATTTTTCATTTTTCATTTTTCATTTTTTATTTTTTATTTTTAATTTTTTGTTTTTCATTTTTCATTTTTTATTTTTTATTTTTCATTTTTTGTTTTTCCTTTTTCAGTTTTTTTCTTTCATTTCTTTACATTTTTTATTACTCATTTTCATTTTTTATTTTTAATTTTTCGTGATTCATTTTTCGTTTTTCATTTTTCATTTGTTTTTTTTCATTTTTAATTTTTAATTTTTTATTTGTCATTTTTATTTTTCATTTTTATACCCTATACCACTATGTGGTTTGGGTATAATGACTTTGTGCTGATGTTTGGAACTACCAAAACTGTTTGAACTCGACCCATCTTTTATTATACCGATCGACTCAGAATCGATCTAGCGTCCGTCTGTCCATCCGTCCGCCTGTGTTTCCATGTAAGTTTGTAATCAAACTACAGGTCGCAGATATGAACATATTTTGATAAAATTTAATATATAACTACTGGTTATAGGATGAACGCTATTGAAATTGGTGAAAATCGGTCCATGTTCAGACCTAGTCCCCATACAAATGAACCCTATGAAATCGACATAAATTGCCATAAGATACAAATTATCGCATAGATCTTAGTCAAATTGGCTTTGCATATGTTCATTGTATACATTAATCAGTAGTCCAAAAATAATCCCTATAGGACAATTCTTGTCATAGGCCCCATATAGAGCTTCTTAAACCGATCTTCACTTAAATCTATCAAAAAACAAAAATATTGCACAGATTTTTCTCAAATTTGGTTTGTGTATAGTTTTTCAAAATATAAGTGACTTTACCAAATATAGTCAGGCTCGGTCCATTTTTCGACCTACTCCCCATATAAATATAGCATCCGATATGAACTTTTTCATATCTGCAGCCAAAAAAATTAATAAAAATACCACTCAAATTTGGTTTATGCTTATTTTCTATATCCAGTTAGTTGGGCCTATGAGATAGGATCTCTAAACGCATGGTATAGGGTATCATATAGTCGGTCTCGACCGACTATAATTTTCTTACTTGTTTATTTTTTTTTTTTTAATTTTCATTTATCATTTTTTATTTTTAATTTTTAATTGTTTATTTTTAATTTTTCATTTTCAAACAGGTTATTACACATCATAATTTTTCACCAATACAATCATAATTCACACCGATTTTATCTTACGCGTTACATGTTACGCTGTTTTTGTGATTGCATTTTGAAATATATAAATGTTTACACATCAGAAACAAAAATGTACAGATTTTTCTAATATTTGGTTTGTATATCTTTTTTGCAAAAAATAAATGACTTTCCAAAATATGGTGATTGGTAAATTTTTCGATTTAGTCCCCATATAAATATAACATCCCATATGAACTTTTTTATATCTGCAGGAAAAAAAAAATACTAACAATGAAACTCAAATATGGTTTATTCTTATATTCTATATGCAATTAATTTGACCTAAGAGAAATAAGCTTTGAATATAATTTTCATAATTACTTCATTTCTTGTTTTGTTTGGTTCATTAAACTAGTTATTATTACTTAATTTTTATTAATTTTTTGAAATTTCTTAATTTTCTGTACTTTTGGTTCAACAAAATACAAAATCTGATGACCACAAATTTGTTTACCATTCATCTCTCTTAACTGATAATAATGCAAAAGATTATAAAATTTTAAAAAGAACTTCGGTTCTATAACAAGCCAATTAATCCTCATATGAATTGAAGAAGTTTCGCTGTGATATTTTAGTTTTTTACGAACTCATGAATTTTTTTAAATGCAAAAAAATATAAAATTTCAATGATGGTGGAAAAAAAGTATTGACTTCTAAGTTTGTTCCCATGAGTTTTTCAATGATTATATATATTTTAAGATTGAAGTTTCAATATCATAATAATAAAAAAAATAATTTAAAATTTTTATTAAAAGAAATTTCAGTAGCATATTTTTCGAGATTTACTATAAAAATGTTTAGAGCATTTTTGGTTTCCCTGGTTTTTGCATTCGAATAAGTACTTACTACATTAACATATGGGTTGCAATTTTATTAAACACAAACAAAACAACATCAATTGAATTGTCATTAAAAACCCCAAAAAATATTTAATGCAATAGATAAATAATTTAGGGTAAATAGAGAAAATTAAAACAACAATAATACACATGCAATAATATACAAAAAATGTGGTAATGTGGCAAAATATTTGACAATATTTTAAACATTAATTAACTGAATTACTGTCATCGTACTTATAAGTACGTACAAAAAGCATTATGCAGAGTTGCCAAAGTGACTTTTAGAAATTCAGAAATTTAGCGCGATTTCTTAATTTAAATAGGAGAAAAAGTCTGTTTTATAAATTGAAGATACTCAAATCTAGACATATCTATCTACATATTTTTGGTACTCGGACCTTATGGTGCATGGTATATGACAATTAAGCAAGGCCTGTTGTGTTCTTTGATGAAAACAATATTTGACACTTTATTTTTTAAGAGCATTATTTTAACCCAGTTGGCAAAATCAATACAAAGGAAATCGTCATTAAAGACCAGCTGGGAGACAATTGCATGTATTATTGTATACCAGAGTCCGTTAACGTTAAAATGAGCCTCAATGTGTTCAAGCTACTCGAATACTGAACACCATTGATGACAAAATGATTGACAATGGCTTCAAGTTGTTCGAGTATTGAACTTCCTTGACGACAATATAAGCGATAATTTTTTCAAATTGCTCGTATGCTCAAGGACCACAGAATAAGAGGATGTGTCAGCAAACCTTACTGTATGGCGCTTGGTGTACTCCAATGACGACAATATAGCCGACAAGCTCTTCAAATTTATAATGATTCTTAATAACGGCGACAAGACGGAACAATAATGTTTTGTTTTGTCAGTTGTTTCTACAAACCAACGAAGAAGGTGTTGTTTAAAGTAAAACAAATGAGTAATATATAGTAACTAGCAGAGCCCAGCCCTTGAAGTTCGAGAGCAAATTCTAGGAAATTTTATTTTTTAATTTTATAAATAATTTTATAAGAGCATAAAGGTACTTTTTAAATGAAATTTTATTACAAATAGTTGTTGAACACATGCAAGATATGTAAATGAGTTTGTTAATAAATAATTTTAAAGGACCCTAAAAGTATGCTAATTAATTTTAGCCAATTCACAATTCAGCACAGGGCTTTTAATATTAATAATAAACACACACCACACACAGTATGTGTTTTATGTATGTGTTAGTAGCAACTTTAAATGACCATTATTCCAAAAAAATGTTCGAGACGGTGCATATTTCTAAATCTGGTGGTCAGCTAAACGGAAAAAACTTTCAAATGAGGTATGTTTGGCCAAAATCAGTTATTAACTACAATTTTTATATCGGTCACAAGAAATAGCCTTGACTATTAATATTACAGATTTAACGATTTATATTAATTTAGCGATTTAATAAGTTGTAAGTAAAATATTTATCATAATAATATTAAAAAAAATTTAATTCATTTTCTTACTTAGTTTAAAAACAAATGTCTATATAAGGCTGCGGAGTCGATGCTCAAGGCTGCTGACTCCGACTCGGACTCCGACCCTTAATTTTTTCTATTGGTGACTCCGACTCTTTTCGACTACGACTATTCAATATAATAAATTTTGCACACTATATTTTATAGTTTGAGTAGCAGTTATATGTGTGTTTACAGGGTAGGCCAAAAGTCACCATGGTGTAAAGTCACCATGTGATTTAGAAATGTAACAGTGTAACGTTTAATATTGAATAAATAAATATTGAAAATATTGAAAATATTGTACGTGTAGAGCAAAGTGTTAACGAAACACCAGAAACATCTACCAGAAGGCGTTCTGCTGTCTCGTACGTCACTACGGTGCATTTAAGAAGATTTCTTGTGACAGATTTTACGATTTTAGTTATCAACCGATTTTGCTAAAAAATATACCATTTTAAATGTATTTCTTTTTATCTGTCCACCAGATTTACAGATATGCACTATCCGGAATATTTTTTGGAGTAAAATTCAGTTACTACTAACACATATATAAAACACATATTTAAGCTTCTAATAAAAAACTATACAATGTTTGTGCTTTTTAGATTTGTGTTGAATAGTGAATTGGCTAGAATTGATAAGAATACCTTTCACGGTGCGCCAGGACCATTTTTAATAAAAAGTTCGTGTCACTCCAAAATTTCTTTTAGAATCGTTTGGGGGACCCTCAAGGAACATTTCAAAGCAATTTTCAAAAAAATCGACTCGGCATTTTTTTTTTTAAATCGCGAAATACTGATTTTTAGGGTGAGAGAGAGCGAGAGAGAGCGCCAGAATATTCTCTCTATTTTTCCAAACAAATGGTAGGACCCCGTTTCAATTTTATTTTGTTTGCCCTTTCAACAAAACAACAAAGATAGAGCTTATTTATTTGTCATTCTCAAAAATTTGAATTTTCCTTGTAAGATGTTAGTGTTAAAGTGGGTTTACTTGAGTAACCATCAAAATCCATCTAAAATCGCAATGTTCTATCCGAATTATAAGAAACGTGGAAATCACGAAGATAACCGATACAAGATTTGCTTATATTGTTGCAAGAAGTCGAAAAAATGATCGTCATTCAAGGAAAAGTTCAATTAATATTGAAGAAATTATTCCCGGGCTTCGATGCAAGTGATTTGAATGTGCCTGCCGTATTATGTCCAGCTTGTGATACTCGGTTGAGAAGGTCGTTGAAAGAAGGACAGATGTGCGTGATAGCAGAAATGGAAAAATTTGTATCTATAAAATTCAGTACGAGAGATTCACAAAAAACACCATATTCTCAGTGTCATATATGTACTCTAGTGAGTAGATCTGTGGTCAATTTTTCGCCTCAAGCTAAACCAGTGGTCGTCCTTAAAAGTGAAACTCGTAAAGAAACGGCTTACGGTCCAGTTAAAAGAGTGCAAGAACAATCATTTCCAAATAAACGTTGTGTGAAATGCCTCATGGTCAATGTTCAGACCTTGCCCATAAATTCTAGACAAAAGGGCCAACTAGCAGCAAGACTATTGAAAGACAGAATGGGCGACGTGACTCAAAATTCGGATTCACTTGGACATGGCGGACTGGTTCTGCCCCAGCAGCATGGGCAACCGTTGACTGTAGATATTGGCCCCAAGGAGAACAACGTGTCACCATCCATGTACATGGAACAAAGAAGTTTAATTTACTGCGGAAATTACAGAACTGTTGGAAATTGCAAAGAGAATTCGGACATGTGGAATTTAGATGGAGGACTCAAGACTCGAGGAAAATTCTTCAAAAACTGCATATATCCTCCTTTATTTGATTCAGGTTTGAATCAACGAATACTTGACGTAATTCCGCCTCCAGAATTACACTTATTATTGGGAGCTGTCAACACGCTGTTCCAGCATATGATGCGTGAAAATAAAGATGTCAGTCTTCAGTGGGCTCGTGATTGTCACGTCGACCGTCAATGTACGTACGGTAGTCCCTTGTTCGAAGGAAATGCTTGTAAAACACTGCTTGATAAGGTCGATATATTAGAGGCAAAGAAATGTCTCAATTGTGTCAAATACGTAGAAGCATTTAGGACATTGAAAAAAGTTGTTAAATCTTGTTTTTCTGTCAACCTTGATGCGAATTTTAAGGCACATATACGGAAATTCCATTTGAGTTGTGAAGCTATCGGGGTGACCGTTACTCCGAAAATACACTGCATATTGCACCACGTAGAAGAATTCTGTTCAAAAAATAAGAGAGGTTTAGGTTTCTACAGCGAACAATCTGTAGAATCAGCTCATTTAGATTTCACAAAAACTTGGACATGATACAAAGTAATCAAGAGTCATCCAGATTACCCGGTCAAGTTATTGCGCGCTGTATGCGAATATAACACTCTCCATTTGTAAACTGTTTGTATAGTGTTTTCTAGTCTACATTCGTTGAATAAAGCAATATTATAACTCAAGAATTCTGTTTTTTAAATCCCTGTCCGAGTTTTGTAAGTTTACTCCACAGAAACAAAGCCGCTAGTCTCTTGCCAAGTAAACAAAACCAATCTGAATATGGCTCACATACACATATCTTCACGCATACATATATACAAAATACAGAAAATACGTTTAGACCCTAAAAATCAGTATTTCGCGATTTAAAAAAAAAGCGCCGCACAGTGGACCATATTTTGAGAAGGCGGCCAAAAATCATTTTTTTTTGTTACCGATTTTAAAGTTATGTTATTCATTTGAAACTAAATACTAGTAAACTTCGGGAGCCAAAAAATTGCGGATCTATCTCAACTATACCACAGCGAATAGGGTCTTCGAAAATGGGCTTTCTCAGTATTTTGCTAAAATTAAAAATTTCTTTGTAAATTTTTATTTTTGAATGACTGTAAATTTTTTGATTTAAAAGATTTTGAAGTGAAATAAATTTTGTATAATTTTGTGGCTTCCATACTATTAATGTTAAAAACGTAAAATCACTGAGTCATTCCCAAATTAAAAAAAA
Source organism: Cordilura impudica (assembly GCA_963682025.1). Lineage (NCBI taxonomy): Eukaryota > Metazoa > Arthropoda > Insecta > Diptera > Scathophagidae > Cordilura > Cordilura impudica. The sequence goes on along the minus strand of OY821518.1, from coordinate 30,942,686 downwards.
AATAATTTTTTTAAAAAGATCCAAATTTTCCGAAAATCTCCTACTTAATAGAGCACAACTCCTGCCAGTCAAAAGCAGTCAGAAAAAGTCTTGCACTCTTCTATAGCACGAACCCTCCCCTATACTCCTATACCCCATTATACATCCGCCAGTTTTTATGAATACAAAAGTTGTCCACTATGTGGTTAGGATATATTAAGTTTGAGGTGATGTTTGTAACTGCCAAAAATATTGGACCTTTATCCATCTTTTATTATACGGATCGACTCAAAAACACTTTCTGAGTCGATTAAACGATGTCCGTCCGTCCGCCTGAGTGTTATGAATGCAAAAGTTGGTCGTACCGGTACACCGCGGTGTATTTTTTTGCGAGTCTGTAGAGTTGTCAGGAGTTATTATATACTTATAAAAAAGGGCTGAGATATAATGTGCTTAATTGTTACAGGTACATTTACATAGGTATCTTTCAAAAACATTAATAGTCTGAATTAGAGTTATATAGTTTAAATACCTGACAAAATGGGAAACAATTTAAATAACAGGTAAATGGTAAAAAAAAAACTATTGCGACATAGCCCTTTAAGATATGAGCAGGTATGCTTCACCTTTTAAAAGGGGTTAGGGTGTGGGTTTTTTATGCTTCTAAAAGTGGTAATAATAGATAAAAATTTTTATTTTACATAATTGCAAGAAAAAGTATTTATAATAATGTTTCCACAATTATTATTCATTACAATTTGTGCAATGGCTAAGTACTGTTACAGAGATCTGGCAGATATTTATTTTCAACGAAATGATGTAGGCGATGTAATTTTGCACATAGTGAGCAACGACTTCTTTAAGAATTGTAATCTACAAGACATTGAAATGCACAAAGGAAAAATTACTAATTTAAAAATGATTTAAAAATTTATGTATTTTGTAAATTTACAATAAAAATTGCTATATTTCATAAATTTACCATAAAAATTGATATAGAAATATTTAAAGACAATAAAAAAAATTTAACTAAAGCAAAAAAATATATACGAGTTTTTCATTGAAACTTTTCTTGGCCCTTGTGCACATTAGGACTAAAAAGTTTACGGGGGCCAAAGTTTGGCATTTTCTGAAAAAATTAACTTAAAAAATTTTTAAAAAGTATTAGTTGTAAAACTAACTGAAAAAATAAGACATATTAAAATAAAGTTTTTTTTACCTTTTAACACTTCACTTTTGTACTAAAATTCAACTACAAATAAAATGTATTTTATACCCTCCGTAACTTTTTTTATTTTCGGTCGAGAATTACGTTACGTTATAGCAAAACTTAAAAGCTAAAGTCTCACCTAACAAACAAAAAAAAAAACCGCATATCAAAATTCCAATCCAATCAAAAGTTATAGATTTTTGACCGCCTTCTCGTCAAATGGTCCACTGTGCGTCGTGTCGATTTTTTTGAAAATTGCTTTGAAATGTTCCTTGTTTTGGAGTGACATGAACTTTTTACTTAAGTCCAGACGCACCGTGCTTAAGGCTTTTTTAAAATTTTTATTTACAAACCCAATAATAAATTTTATTTAAAAATTCACAATTTAATGAATTTCATTTATTTATTTATTTAAGTAGTAAAATCAGTTTTTGGTTCATAGTTTTTGGTAGATCGCTCAATTTACAGAATTGGAATACCTTAATTCTAAAATATTAAAAATTACACAGAGTGGAAATAAAAAAGATAATTTAGAAAATAGAATAACGAAGGAAAATGCTACTAGTTGAAAACCTTCGAATTTAGGAAAGAAAAAAAAAGAAAAAGAAAAAAGGAAACAAAAATATACATACATAAATTGCAATACGTATGTAAATATAAATATATACATACATACATAGTATACAATAGAATGAATTCCATTTAAATATTCATAATTTTATATATATATAGATTAAAAAAGCATTGAAAGAAAAAAATTTAATGAAAAAAAATAAAATTTCCTAGAATTTGCACTCGAACTTCGATGGCTGGGCTCTACTAGTATATATAGACAGACTTAGATTTAAAACAAATCTTTTTGGCGCTAGTTTTTTGATACCATTTGCACGTTTAATGAAAAATAATGGAATCGAAGAATACCCTATCCCTTCACAGTAATACAAATAAATATCAGTGCCCCTATACAATCTTTGACGACCAATAGCTCGACATTTATAAATGTTACTGAATATTTATTTTCCAAGCAAATAGCAGCAGCATTCTTTTGTAGTTGCTTTACAAATATCTATATTTTATAGTTAATTAATCTGTCAATTATTTGATTCCATCTGAAATGGATTTACTACAAAATAAATATAAATCGCCAACGCAACAAAAAATTTCTTTGGCAACAATCATAACAAATTTTTTACAAAAATTTGCAATAAATATATATATGCACATAAATCTATGTATTTTATAAATAATGTAGTTGAGTTAGTTGTTGACATTTAAATTATATTTTTGTTCGTTGTAGGTACTTAAAAAAAAAAGCAAATCAGATACAAATGCTCTTGTTTAGTAATGGATTTTTGTGTTTTAATTTGGCATATTTATTACGCAAATACTTTTATAACACATAAACGTTAGTGTGTGTATGTGTGGATGTATGAGTGTCGGTATATATTTTCTGTTACTAATATAATGCCATTAAAAGTTTAAATTTAATGGATTTTATATTTTTATGATTAAATAAATGTTTGTCAAATTGTGGCATTTGAATACTGCACACCACATTAAGTGAGTTAAAATAAAATTCGTTATTTAACAATTTATTTGGCAAATATATTTATTAGTAATTTTGGTAATATGTACAAATAAATCTAAATACTAACAGTAGGTAGACAGATATATAGATAGAATAACACAGATCACCAAAACATAACAGAACTCGAGATCCTAGGAACTGATTAGGCCCTGAAGCCAAATTTGGGATCAGTTATTAATATAAATTTTTTTTTGGTAAATATTGAAACAAAAATGACAAAATAATAAGTAAAGTTAGCAGTATCATAAATTGACTAAACATATTTTTTATATTTTTCATATTATTGCTTTCACTTGCATTTGGTGCATTTTGCCTTAGCTTTTCTGAATATTGAAAGTTTGTTGAAAAATTGTTATGAATGTTTGTGTTCTTATTTCGTAAAATAATTTGTGGGAAATAATTTTGGTTAATGGAAAAATGACAATATTGCTGGCGATGTTGATTTCTACTTGCAGGTAATAAATTTTGACGTAATGCTTGATACAGCTGACATTCCTTGTAATTTGCAGTGTGACTATTTAAGAAATGGACAATTTAGTTGGAGTGTAATGCATCCCTGCATATAACCCACATTATACAACTCAAAATACTGGGTTTACATCGTTGTTAAATTTAGTACCTAACGTATGTAAGAAAGAATATAAATAATGATAATAAAGAGTTGAGATTCATTCTGTTACTGACAATTGAGAACATAAGTAGTCTTTTATGGAAAGTGGTGATCGCGACATTAAAGGAGTTTTAATATTCTTTTTGCACTCGGCTGTAGAGTGATAAATACCACATTTTACACATACAAATGGTTTGGTGCATTTTGCTTTTGTATGTTTCTATCAATCTTTTTCTGTGTGTACAAATCGAAACATCAATTTTTCAATATCTGTGCGATATTGCGAACTCTAATACTTAAAGAACACCTTATAAAATTGAAAGTATAATCTAAACGCGTTATTGAAGTTTCCTCTTCATTCAAGTGTGTGACACCCAGCGCGTATGATTAATGCTTAATCTGTAGATAATAATAATACGTCCCGATGAGACTGCTGCTTTGTAAAATGTGTTTGTTGGCCATTCATTCAATTGCCATTCTTGAGCAATTCTATCGTAATCATTTTCGTGTTAAATGTGTTTTCATTATTTTATTACTCAACACCGTTGGTATTTTTTCTTTTTTCTAGTAACATTTAGGTTTCAACTTCTATTTCTTTATCGTCTGCTTCTTATATGACAGCCATTCAATTACATGACGTGAGAAGGTCTTCCGTGTAACAACATCACAACAACAACACACACAAACACACATACACACAAACATCCAGAATATCCTCCTTTACAAGCAATTGAGTGAAATTGATGTTAATCGTATTTATTGCAAAAGTGTACTTTTTTTCCTGGTACTCGCCTTATTTTGTTTGGCTGCCTGCCGTGTTCATCTTGTGAGCTATGGAAAAAGGGTACACAGAGAAATTTGTTAAAATGTAGTTATCGAATTATGTGAAATGGCGAATGGCCCTTAAGTGAAATAAGCGAATTTTCATTAAGTTGTTTCTCTAGTTTATTCTATTAAAACATGAAAGAAATTAGTTTGCCGGACTTGAACTTTTGTGGTGGCTAATTAATTTATTTTAAGACAATCGGAAAAAAGTGGGCCAACTTTAGCAGAATACATTTTTTTCTATGTGTATAAAGGTAACGGCTTTGGTGACAGCTTTGAGTTATGAAAATGAATACTATGTCAAGCAGAGTATAAGTACAACACCATTTTTAAATTGTAATTTAGAGATTTTTCTCTTTATAAATAATATATAATATTTATAAATAATTTATAATATGTTTCAGTATCTCAAAAATTATAGAAATGAAGTATAAATGGAAGCTTCCTTGGCTAGCCGCTCTTTTAAATGGAAAATTCTTAAATTTCATAAACCTAAACAGAATACATTCCCAGAATGGATATGAGAAAATCACTATTTTTTGGAAAAGGATGCAATAAGCGGTTACCTGAAAAATTATGCGGAGTTAAAAAAGATTAGGAAAACTTTTGAACAGTTATTGAATAAATTATTTTCAGTGTGAGTTGCTATTTCTGTGGGGTCAGTTTATGATGCCCCTTCTAAGATTTTAAATGAGATAAACCACATACATATTTATAATTTATTCAACTAACTTGTGTGAACTTAAACAAATTGAAAATGCCTCTTCAAAGAAAATTGTTCTCATTAAAGGAGAGAAAATGGAAATAATAAATATTTTGGAAAAACAAAAACTAGTGCTTGAGGTAGTTTAGTTTAATAACAAAGAGGTAATGTGTGTTTATTTGTAGCAGGTAATCTCCGTAGTTACTCATTTGATTTTAAAAATATTGGTTCCAATATTTAGAGTGGTCATAATTTTTTTTGATATTTTTAGTGGGCGTGGCACCTCCCATATAAAGTGAAATTTTAATATTATATACAGTTTGGTGATATTTATTAAAAAAATTAAAAACAATTTACACAAATAAAAATACCAATCCTTAAAAAATAAAATACAAAAAAAAAAAATTAATTGATAACTTAATTATCTAACAAATTAACAATTGCCTATTCGGGGCATAGCCTCACTTTTGCACCAAGGTTCTGTTGATCTAAATTTAATAGTTTATCCAATATCTCTTTGCTTTTCTCAACTGAGCCATTCAATTTGGAATGGATTTGTACAGATTTGATACATAAATCACAGTAATTTGTTTCCATTCAGCCTGTACCCTCTCCCGTAGCTCATTAATGCTCTTCGGGGCCTCGTCGTACTCTTTCAGCCGACGTTTTAAATAAGCCCATATATTTTCGATCGGGTTGAGATCAGGGCTCTGCACTGGCCACTTCATGACCTCAACCACCTATGAACTAAACTATTCCTGTCATGATGGAAGATGACATTTTCAGGTCTGTCTGAAATTTGGGCGAGTGCTAAAGGCAAATACTCTTGCAAGATACGAATAGAGTCTTCCTTTCTCATTATGCCATCGATCCGTATAAGTGGGCCTACACCATCTGGTGTTATACACCACCAAACCAAAAGAGAACCACCTCCGTGCTTTACAGTTTGAGTTACATGTTCTGGGCTTGGGGCAGTCAATGGTTTTTCCCAATACCAAACTTTTTCATCTGATTGGTATCGGTTGATTTTGGTCTCTTGGCCTGGGTTTGGTCTCAGCTGACTAAAATAAACCGATACCAATCAGATGGAAAAGTTTGGTATTGGGACAAGCCATTGACCACACCAAACCCAGCCCACACAACTCAAACTATAAAGCACGGAGGCGGTTCTCCTATGGTTTGGGGATGCATACCACTAGATGGTGTTGGTCCACTTATACGAATCGACAGCATAATGAGAAAGGAAGACTATATTCGCATGTTGCAAGAGAACTTGCTTTTAGCAATCGGGAAAATGGCAGATAGACTTGAAAATATCATCTTCCAGCATGACAAAGACCCCAAACATTCAGCGAAAATCGTCGAGGAATAGCTTAGTTCACAGGTGGTTGGTGTCATGGAGTAGCCAGTGCAGAGCCCCGATCTCAACCCGATCGAAAATATATGGGCTTATTTAAAACGTCGGCTGGCTGAGTACGAAGAGGCCCCGAAGAGCATTAATGAGTAGGAGAGGGTACAGGCTGAATGAAAACAAATTACTGTGATTTATGTATAAAATCTATACAAATCCATTCCAAGTTGAATGGCTCAGTTGAAAACAGCAAAGAGATATTGGATAAACTATTAAATTTAGATCAACAGAACCTTGGTGCAAAAGTGAGGCAATGCCCCGAATAGGCAATTGTTAATTTGCTAGATAATTAATTTATGAATTAATTTTTTTTTATTGTAATTTATTTTTTGATAATTGATATTTTTATTTATGTAAATAGTTTTTTATTTGTTTAATAAATACCAGACAAAATATAGTTGATTTTTTTATTTCAAACATTGCCTCACTTTTGCACCAAACTGTATATTGGGTACTATGAAAGAGACAACTTTGCAAATTGTCTGAGGTAATCCATTATTAATGTGAGTAGTCGGAAGAACAATGGTCAGTATCGGGCCAATGGGCGTGGCACCTCCCATACAAAATAAATATAATTGTCAAATATGTAGAGTATTGTAATAGTGAGAACCGTGAGACTTTGCGTGAACCCTTAAGTTATTCATGTGATTAGTCGGACAAAAATGGGCGTGATCGGAATAGTGGGCATGGCACCGCCCATACAAAGTAAATAGATAATATCATATAATTGGTGTACTATAAATGGAAAGCCTTGACACTTTGCACTAGCCCATCAAATACTAATGTGAGTAGACGGACAAAAAATTGGCGGGATCACACCAATGGGCGTGGCACTCCCCATACAAAGTAATAATTAAATATTATATATCTGGAGTACTGTGTACTGTCGTGATCGGAGCAGTAAATACATATTATAATATAAATACAAATTAAATATATGAGTCATTTATTTTGAAAGTGGTTTAAATCCATTTTTTCTTATATTGAGATATTTAAGGATTTGTGTTTGATTTGTTTCAAAAAATATTGTTAAGTGGTATTAATTTTTTTTTATGGCTTTGTGACCTTAAACATGTTAGAATATAATAACGTAATACGTTTTGTAAACTTTACTAGAAAAATAAGCTGTGTTTCAGAACCTAAAATGGACTTAAACCACTTTCAAAATTAATAAAATGACTTTTTCGTTTGTGAAAAGGAATAAGTCCGCTTATTTTAAAGGAATTATATAATAGAAATTGTAAATATTTTATGTTTGATGTAGATGGATGTAATAGCTTTAAAATAAATAGTAAAGCTTTCAATTTAGATACAGATTTTTATTTATGTAATTAAAAAAATGTTTTTAAAAATAAATATTAATTCATTTATTAAAAAATTAAATTTACATTCATTTATTAACGATAATATTAAAGATTTTGCCATATTATTTCTCCTCATTTAGATTATGTGTGAGGTTGTTAAAATATTCATGGTATACATGTAGGTGGTATATACCTTAGTAACTCCATCATATCCCTATACTTAGGAGTTGAAATGGGACGTACTTTTTGTACAATGGTGTTAATTTTATTTTGTTCAAGTTCCTTGGTCTTCCCCGACAAGGTAATAAATCAAGTATTTTGAACTCTTTATCCACTTCCATAAATTCTTTATAAAACATTTTATAGGGTTCAATTTTTTTAAATCGTTTACGTTGCACAATAAGCTGCTCTGTAGCTGCATGTAAATATACATTTTGTTTATTCAAATTCCCCAAATTCCAAAAGTTATCAAAAATATTTTTCCTTTCTTCTACATTAATAAGATTTATGCAATTCTTTGAACAATGGCAGTCTTTGTGTTGAAATATTTTTTCTCGGATAATTTTTCCAGCTGCAATGTAATATTTCTTCCTGTATTCCTGTAAGATTTTCTTAATTTTTGAGCGTATTTATCACCATTTATTTCTGGTATTTCATTCTCTTTTAGAGAATTTGTGCTGAAATCACATGGCACTCCAACATCATCATCTCATGACAAATAATTTTCTATGATTCTTCTTCTCTTTATAGTACTATTAGAATTATTGGTTTCTAAATCATCTTCACTTTCTGAATCCAAAATTTTTGAATTTTTATTTCTTTGCACAGGGTAGATTTCTATTAAAAATAATAACCGATAATTATACAAGTTATTTCAATTATAAACATATAAGTAAATTCATTTTTGTTACCTGTGTCACTATCTGAGGTAATTCTAGTGTAATCTTCGTCAGACATATTAAAATTTATAATTAGAAGAAACTCCAACTTACAATTTTTTCCCGTTATCAATGCAGTGATGCATTTTTTCGGAGTTTTGTAACATAAAAGATGCCATATCTAAATTATTTATTTCAGTAGACTTAAACCAGTTTCAAAATAATTTTTTTTGGATTTCGTTAGCTAACTAATTTTCAAGTTCCCACAATCATAGCGATTTTAATGATACTAGACTTAAATTGTTTATAAAAAAAAAGATTATATATGATTGTGATTATTGTTATCATTAACTACTTTTTTAAAAAAATGGACTTAAACCACTTTCAAAATAAACGACTCATATAATATCATATAACTGGTGTACTATAAAAGGGAATCAATCAGATATTAATGTAACTAGTCCGATAAAAAATTGGGCGGGATGGGATTAGTGAGCGTGGCACCTCAGATACAAAAAAATATGAAGTGCTACGAAAGCGACAGTCTTGAAACTTTTGGCAAGTACATTAATTATCAATGTAAGTAGTCATGGAAAATACTAGTGGAATCGCCAAATTCAAAAATCGCTAAAAGTAAAAATCGCCAAATTCAAAAATCGCTAAAATTAAAAATCGCCAAAGTCAAACATCGCCAAAAGCGAAATTCGCGAAAAGCTAAAAACCGCAAAAAACAAAAATCTTCAAAATCAATAGCGGGCAACTCAAATATCGCTAAAATCAAAAATCGCCAAAATCAAAAATCGCTAAAATGAAAAATTGCCAAATGATACTTTGAATTTCCGGCCAATTGTTAAGTGTTGCCGGATTTTATTTGGAAAATCCATGTTCATCTCATGGGCAGCTATATATAACTTGCCCCGGAGTAGAAAACAAAAAAAATTGTATTGAAATAAAAAAAATATAAAATAAATATAATAAAATATTTTAACTGCACACTAAAAACTTCGCAGGAATAATTGGTTATGAAATAAAACATGTCAACATATCTGGGCCAATAATTAAAACAAAAAAGTTAGTTGAGAAATCTGGCTTAAATAGTTCTCAGCTTTCGATGGATTGCTCCACAAGTGGCTTAAAAGGCATTCAATTAATTTCAAGTATATCCATGAAGCAGCACCAAGCCTAAATCAGTTAGATGTGACAGAGTATAAGAAGAAACTTTTTTGTATATTATCTGGGTACAAACCAAGGAACATTTTAGATGCTGATTAAAGTAGCCTTTCCTTCGGTGCTCTGCCAGATAAAACTGTGGCGTTAAAATCAGTAAAGTGTTTCGGTGGAAAATTGTCAAAGTAGAGGCTCAGAATTTCGTTATATAGACATTTTTTTAACGCTGGACGGTTACTGTTCGTCGAATCGACGAAACTCATTTACTCTTTATCATATAAGCCAAAAAAAAAGGGGCTAAATTCGTATCGAATTTTAAGACTGAAAAATAATTTTTATTTTTATATTTTATTTATTTCTTTGTTTTTTAATAAAATGTTTAACTAAAAAGATTTTTTGTTTATTTTTAACTTTAAAAATCGTTCAGCTAGAAATTTTTTAAAAAAATTGTTCGTCGATTCGACGAAGAGTAACTTTATTATACTAAAATGAAGAGTAACCTTCCAGGGTTAAATGGCAATTTTGCGTAGTGTCCGAGTCCAATTTATTTCCTTTCTATATGAAACTAATAAATGTGAAGTTTGGGGACAATCGGATAAAGAAAATTCAAGCCAGAAATTGAGCAAAATATGAGCAAACTATGACTTTTTCCAGATTTTACCAAAAGTTCGTTCTACAGTTTTATTTTTTCGACAAGTTGTTACATGAATCGATTTCAGTATTAAATTATCTTTTCAAAGTGTTATATATTTTCAAAATCGAATAAAAACTTGCCAAGAAATACCAAAAGCCCCAGACCACTTTTGTGTCAAAAAACTTTTTGCAACTTTGAGAAATTGACTAAAGCCATAAATTTTTTTGGTCTCTACACTTATAAGTTCTTAGATATGAAGTTTGTTTTACCACGTTGTTAACGTATTGCGCAATGAGACCGAAAATGGGTAATTTGTTTGATAAAATTTTGAAAACTCCATTTTAAAGTTTTAAAAAATTTTCTTTAACAAAATTTTAAAAAATTGATTTAAGGTTTTGTGAAGTACATGTTACATGATTTTTAGGTAAATCTCTTAGCTTTTTACAAGGATTTTTTTGCGGATTAGATTTTTGTGAAATATTCAATAAATGTACTCTTTCATAACTATGGGTTAGGAAAAAAAATTATTTGACGTCATTAACCCGTTTGGACTTGGCGCCACAAACGACCACCAAGGTAGTTTAAGACGATTAAGTAAAAAAATTAAAAGATTTTGCAAATACTCTTGATTATTACTTAAAAATCTAGCATAAATCGGAGCACGTTAACCCATTACACAGTTCAACACGAAAAAAATTACGGGGTCCCTTTTCTCGGAGAAGGTCACATATAGTAACATTTTATGGTGAACATTTTTGTTGAACATTTCATCCCCGCCTTTCCCCTTTTTCGGGGTGTTTTTTACGATTTGTTAGAATAAAGCCAAAAAATGCCGTTATGAGGGCGAGTTAGAACGTTAATATGTTGTACAAAAATATTTGCCATAATATTTTCTACAAAGTTGCTGAGCATACCCCTATACCTCAGATGTAAAGAAAACATAGTTTTATATACCGATATGCTGCAAGAACAGGCCAGAGCTAGGAAACTTTAACCGTTTCTAAAATAAAATTCCGATGTGATCTTTCAAAACGCCGACACACATATATTTTTTTTTTGGTCTCCTCCACCAGAATCGATCGTCGGAACCCCGTAATTTTTGAAAAAGTTTGAAATTGTTGTACAGTGTAATAAGATAATTGTTTGAGATGTTAATATATAATAAAAATTCATAACTTCTTTCCAACTAAAACTAAATTTATTTTTCATCCTAATTCTTTTGAATGATAATATTTGAAACTGTCTCTATTTTTGCGTGACAAAGACTGACTCGGCATTCCTTGCATCGTTCTCTTGTGTGACTGTCGCAATTTTTACGATATACTATTGGCGGATCGTCAGAAAATGCAGTTTAATGGTCATAGCGGTCGAATCTGATGCCATCTGGTGCATCATGTACTCGGTACTTGGTCCCGTGAAAATTTTCCGGCAGTTGAAACCTCTCAGCTTGTTGGGTGGCTTAAAAATATACCGCCAATATAATTCCTAGCTTCATTTTGAACGTTAAAAAAGATTTAATAGTCGGCTTTGGCAGACCAACTAATTTTGCATCTCTTCTGTATTCCATCCATGAATTATAAATAGCGAGATCAAGAAAATAGAAGAAAATTTTAACAGCCCATTTTTTTGTTTTCATTTTAATTCTATAGTATTCCCACATTTGGTCACATACATCAACGCTACCCTTAAAAGCGTTGTAATGTTGAATCACAGCAGGTATTTGTAGAGGGCAACGGTGCTTGAGGTTTCTGTTCCATCTATCAACTTTACCCACCGGATCTTTCCCCAACGTGCTTGAAACAACTTAAACACCTTCAGTGTCTTTGCATTTTACGACCGCAAAATTATAGCGATTCGTAAATTGATGTTCTAATGTTCCATCTCTTAGAAAGACTTCAAAGTCAACTATGACACCATTAGATGTTTCGAACCAGCAGGTTTTGGCTTTGAGCGGATTACTTGGCTTGCAGGGCATCTTCCCGTAAGAGGGATCGATTTCTCATCGATTGATTAATTATCTATTTCAGTTGCCAATTGATTACATGGATTTCTGACCATATTGATCACCGATTGTACTCTCCATAATTTATTTCAAGGATCTGGTACAGAGAAGTCTCCAAAGTGTATATATAATCGGAGTTCTAATAACCTGTCCCGTGACATCGAGTTAAATATTTCGGGAGTCTTGCATTCATTGACCAATAAATTCTAATCTAGGATATACAAGATACCCAACTAAAATCGCGCTTTCATTAAATCTTTATATATCTGCTACTCCATAATGCAATTCTTGTCCATAATTTGCCAGTGCATATACTTTTGTATACATAATTGCATCTTCGTAGTGTGATTCCGGGAAATATTGTTTAAAATATTCCAGCAGTGTTTGTATGCTTATAACATTATTGCAGCCAGATGTAATGGCTAGCTGATGATGAAGAAATGGTAAATTTTTCCATAACTCCCTCCCATTTAGTGGTTGACTGTTGGAATTTGGTGGCTAGTGATTTGTATTTAGTAAACTGGTACTTACGTTTGATTGTTGATTCGTAGAAATTGCTAAGGGATTAGTTTCATTTGCAAAAGTGGTTTGCTCGTCGCTCGAATTTTTGTCAATTTCGTTTTCAGGAATTATGATCCGAAAATTTGTCTACATCACTAAATTCAATATCAGAAATCGTCAACGTCATCATTTTTTGACAAATAACAGGGTTTTATTGAAGAAAAAAATTAGATCACACAATCCTGAGCATAGGAAGAACGTGATGTTGAACCTGAATAGCACAAATGTTATATCTGTTTACAATTTAATCAGATTCTCCAAAAATATGAAATTTAGTAACTTTCATTTTGTAAATGGAGTTTGAATTTATACAAACCCAACAGAAAACACTAATTGAAGTGGAATTTTAATCTAAATAAGGAAAATATTAATCACATCGTGGCTGGATGTCAACTCCTATCAAAAGACAGAATTAAACTAATTTAATTTTACAACACATTTCTGTTTTTTAATTCTCTTTTGTCCAAGGGGCACGCAAGGGAACTCGCAATCACTAAATAATGGGGGAAAACCAGAAAAAAAGAATTTGTTTATATTTGTTTGAAAAGGTTAAGAGAGATAAAATGAAGAAAATCATGTGTATTCTATCGCAGTGCAGATGTGTAAACACCTAGTTGTAAAAGATTTTTTTATGGCACTTTTTTAAAATCAAACAGAAAACGTCATTTATGTATCACTTATAGCAATCAACTGCAGGGGCTCTGCTAATATAAAAATATTTATTATTATTAATCATTTCAACCGGTTAATTTGAAAATTTTCGTTTTTTATTTTTAATTTTTCGTTTTTCATTTTTCATTTTTCGTTTTCCATTTTTCATTTTTCATTTTTAATTTTTCATTTTTAATTTTTTTATTTTTCACGTTTTATTCTTCATTTTTCATTTTTCCTTTTTTATTTTTCATTTTTGATTTTTAATTTTTCATTTTTTATTTCTCAGGTTTCATTTTCTGTTTTTCATTTTTATTTTTTATTTTTAATTTTTTATTATTAGTTTTTTATTTTTAATTTTTTTTTCATTTTTTATTTTTCATTTTTCAGTTTTCATTTTTTGTTTTTCATTTTTTTTTATTTTTAATTTTTAATTTTTTGTTTTTCATTTTTCATTTTTCATTTTCTTATTTTTAGTTTTTTATTTATTACTTTTCATTTTTTTTTTTAATTTTTCATTTCAATAATAAATTCATTCTTTCTTTATTTTTTTAAATTTTTTTTTTTAATTTTTCATTTTTTATTTTTCATTTTTAATTTTTCATTTTCTTATTTTTAGTTTTTTATTTATTACTTTTCATTTTTTATTTTTAATTTTTCATTTTTTATTTTTCATTTTTGGGTATAATGACTTTGTGCTGCTGTTTGTAACAACCAAAAATATTTCACCTACACCCATCTTTAATTATACCGATCGGATCAGAATCACTATCTGATTCGATTTAACGATGTCCGTCCGTCCGTCCGTCCGTCCGTCCGTCTGTGTGTCCATGTAAAGCTTGTAATCAAACTGCAGGTCGCAAATATGAATATATTTTGATGAAATTTGGTATTTGATCTTTTATCGGCCATGGGATGAACGCTATTGAAATAGGTGAGAATCGGGCCATGTTCAGACCTAGCCCCCATACAAATGACCCCTATGAAATCAACATATATTGCCATAAGATCCAAATTATCACACAAATGTTAGCCAAATTGGGTTTGTATGTATATATTACATCCATTAATCAGTACTCCAAAAATGATCCCTATTGGACAATTCTTAGTCATAGGCCCCATATAGAGCTGCTTCCCGATCTTCACTTAAATCTATCAAAAAACAAAAATATTGCACAGATTTTTCTCAAATTTGGTTTGTATATATTTTTTCAAAGTATAAGTGACTTTACCAAATATGGTCAGGATCGGTCCATTTTTTGACCTAGTCCCCATTTAAATATAGTATCCGATATGAACTTTTTCATATCTGCAGCGAAAAAAATTAATAAAAATGCCACTCAAATTTGGTTTATTCATATTTGCTATATCCAATTAGTTGGACTGAAGAGATAGGGTCTCTTAACCATGGTATAGGGTATCGTATAGTCGGGCTAGACCGACTATAATTTTCTTACTTGTTTATTTTTAATTTTTTATTTATTAATTTTCATTTTTAATTTTTAATTTTTATTTTTTTTTTTCATATTTGATTTTTATTTTTTATTTTCAATTTTTTATTTTTTGTTTTTCATTTTTCACGTTTTATTTTTCATTTTTCCTTTTTATTTTTAATTTTTCGTTTTTCATTTTTCATTTCTTATTTTTCAGGTTTAGTTTTTTGTTTTTCATTTTTCATTTTTGATTTTTCATTTTTCATTTTTCATTTTTCACTTTTTATTTTTTATTTTCACTTTTTATTTTTTATTTTTCATTCTTCATTTATTTTTTTTTCATTTTCCATTTTTCAGTTTTCAGTTTTCATTTTTTATTTTTCATTTTTCATTTTTCATTTTTTATTTTTCATTTTTTATTTATTACTTTTCATTTCTTATTTTTAATTTTTTATTTTTCATTTTATATTTTTCATTTTTCATTTTTTATTTTTAATTTTTTATTTATTACTTTTCATTTTTTATTTTTAATTTTTCATTTTTTATTTTTAATTTTTTATTTATTACTTTTCATTTTTTATTTTTAATTTTTAATTTTTTTTTAATTTTTAATTTTTATTTTTTATTTTTCATTTTTTATTTTTTGTTTTTCATTTTTCATTTTTCCTTTTTCATTTTTAATTTTTCGTTTTTCATTTTTCTTTTTTTATTTTTTAGTTTTAATTTTTTGTTTTTCATTTTTATTCTTTATTTTTCATTTTTAATTTTTCACTTTTTATATTTTATTTTTCTTATTTTTTTCATTTTTTGTTTACATTTTTCAGTTTTCATTTTTTATTTTTTATTTTTCATATTTTATTTTCAATTTTTTATTTATTACTTTTTATTTCTTATTTTTAATTTTTTATTTTTCATCTTATGTTTTTCATTTTTTATTTTTCAGTTTTAATTTTTTGTTTTTCATTTTTATTTTTTATTTTTCATTTTTAATTTTTCGCTTATTATTTTTCATTCTTTATTTATTTTTTTTCATTTTTAATTTTTTATTTTTAATTTTTTATTTTTTACTTTTTATTTATTACTTTTCATTTTTTATTTTTAATTTTTAATTATTTTTCATTTTTCATTTTTATTTTTTACTTTTTATTTTTCGTTTTTCATTTTTCATTTTTCACGTTTTATTTTTCATTTTTCCTTTTTTATTTTTAATTTTTCGGTTTTAATTTTTCATTTTTTATTTTTCAGTTTTAATTTTTTGTTTTTAATTTTTTTTTTATTTTTCATTTTTCATTTTTCACTATTTATTTTTATTTTTCATTCTTTACTTATTTTTTTTTTCATTTTCATTTTTAATTTTTCAGTTTTCATTTTTCATTTTTTATTTTTCATTTTTCATTTTTCATTTTTTATTTTTTATTTTTCATTTTTTATTTATTACTTTTCATTTCTTATTTTCAATTTTTTATTTTTCATTTTATATTTTTCATTTTTTATTTTTTATTTTATTTTTCACTTTTTATTTTTCATTCTTTATTTATTTTTTTCATTTTTTTTTTTTATTTTTCATTTTTTATTTTTCATTTATTATTTATTACCTTTCATTTTTTATTTTTAATTTTTTATTTTTCATTTTTCATTTCTCATTTTTTATTTTTCAGTTTTAATTTTCTGTATTTCATTTTTATTGTTTATTTTTCATTTTTAATTTTCAATACAATCATAAGTCACACCGATTTTGTCTTACGGCTCACATATAACGCTTTTTTTGTGATTGCATTGTGAAATAGAAATTTACCCCCCCCCCCTGCGCGTATATGTAGATGTTCACACATTAATAATATTTTGGAAGAACAAAAATATCAGTGCGTGAGGTAATTTTGTTTCAATCTATACATGTATACAAATATAATAAAGAGGTAATTTCCGTAATTACTCCTCTGATCTTCCTGAAATTTTCAAAGAATCATATTACAGATATATGAAGTGCTATAGTCTATAAATTTTTTTTTAATAGTTTTAGTTGGCGTGGCACCTCCCACACAAAGTAATTTTTGAATATCATATATACTGAGTAATATGATAGGGCGAGCTTTGCAAATTTCTGTGAGGTCACCTATTATTAAAGTTAGTAGCTATACCTGAAATGGGCGGGGTCGGATAAGTAGGCCTGGTACCTAATATACAAAGTAATTACTCAATATCATACATCTCGACTACTACATTTTATATTTTTCATTTTTTATTCTTCAGCTTTCATTTTTTGTTTTTCATTTTTATTTCTTATTTCTCATTTTTTATTTTTCATTTTTCATTTTTCACTTTTTATTTTTCATTCTTTATTTATTTTTTTAATTTTTAATTTTTTATTTTTTATTTTTCATTTTTTATTTTTCATTTCTTATTTATTACTTTTCATTTTTATTTATAATTTTTTATTTTTAATTTTTAATTTTTTATTTTTCAGTTTTCATTTTCT
The DNA here is from genome assembly GCA_963682025.1 of Cordilura impudica. Taxonomy (NCBI): domain Eukaryota; kingdom Metazoa; phylum Arthropoda; class Insecta; order Diptera; family Scathophagidae; genus Cordilura; species Cordilura impudica. Next base: position 30,925,254 of record OY821518.1, on the reverse strand, counting down.
GTTTTTCATTTTTATTTTTTATTTTTCAGTTTTCATTTTCTGTTTTTCATTTTTTACTTTTTTTTTTCAGTTTTCATTTTTTGTTTTTCATTTTTATTTTTTATTTTTAATTTTTCATTTTTCATTTTTCACTTTTTATTATTCATTCTTTATTTATTTATTTTCATTTTTTATTTTTAATTTTTCATTTTTATTTTTCATTTTTCATTTTTCATTTTTTTATTTTTAATTTTTTATTTATTACTTTTCATATTTTATATTAAATTATTATTTTTCATTTTTATTTTTAATTTTTAATTTTTTTTTCATTTTTCATTTTTATTTTTAATTTTTTATTTTTCGTTTTTCATTTTTCATTTTTCACGTTTTATTTTTCATTTTTTCTTTTTTATTTTTAATTTTTCGTTTTTCATTTTTCATTTTTTCATTTTTCGGTTTTAATTTTTTGCTTTTCATTTTTATTTTTCAACTTTAATTTTTCATTTTTCACTTTTTATTTTTCATTCTTTATTTATTTTGTTTTTCATTTTTTATTTTCATTTTTCAGTTTTCATTTTTTATTTTTCATTTTTCATTTTTTATTTTTCATTTTATATTTTTCATTTTTAATTTTTTTTTTTTTTAATTTTATTTTTTATTTTTCATTTTTAATTTTTCACTCTATATTTTTCATTCTTTATTTATTTTTTTCATTTTTAATTTTTTTTTTTATTTTTCATTTTTCATTTTTCATTTCTTATTTTTAATTTTTTATTTTTCATTTTATATTTTTCATTTTTTTTTTTTTATTTTTTCATTTTTTATTTTTCATTTTTCAATTTTTATTTTTCATTCTTTATTTATTTTTTTCATTTTTCATTTTTTTTTTTATTTTTCATTTTTTATTTATTACATTTCATTTTGTATTTTTAATTTTTTATTTTTCATTTTTTATTTTTCATTTTTTATTTTTTTTTTCATTTTTTATTTTTCAGTTTTCATTTTCTGTTTTTCATTTTTATTTTGAATTTTTAATTTTTAATTTTTAATACGATCATAAGTCACATCGATTTTGTCTTACGGCTCACATATTACGTTTTTTTTTTGTGATTGTATTGTGAAATAGAATTTTACCTCCCTACGCGTATATGTAGATGTTCACACATCAATAATATTTTGGAAGAACAAAAATATCAGTGCGTGAGGTAATTTTGTTTCAATCTATACATGTATACAAATATAATAAAGAGGTAATTTCCGTAATTACTCCTCTGATCTTCCTGAAATTTTCACAGAATTATATCACAGATATATGAAGTGCTATAGTTTATAAATTTTTTTTTAATAGTTTTAGTTGGCGTGGCACCTCCCACACAAAGTAATTTTTGAATATCATATATACTGAGTAATATGATAGGGCGAGCTTTGCAAATTTCTGTGAGGTCACCTATTATTAAAGTTAGTAGCTATACCTGAAATGGGCGGGGTCGGATAAGTAGGCGTGGTACCTAATATACAAAGTAATTACTCAATATCATACATCTTGACTATTATTAACGTGAGTAGTGAGTCCAAAGTATATCATAAATGTCATATTATCAGGAGTACTCTAATAGTGAGGGGTAGCGAAGCACACCGGGTTACATTTGGTATTAAACAAAATTGTTGTAAAAATTTTAAAATCTTTGCAGAAGGAAGGTTTCCGTCTATGAGAGCTTTCACTATACATAATATATATATATAAAAAAACATTAATAGTAAAAACTTGAATGCATTGGCAAGTTCTTATTGAAATTATGTGCAGAATATCAACTGCTTCTTTTATTTTTTATGTTATTTAAAAATGGGGAAAGTTAGGTGTATTACACAATTCAGGAAATGGTGTAATAGCTGTTATAAATATTATATTTTTTCATAAAAAAAAAAGAATAAAGTAAAGGCGAAGGCAAATAAAATGGATGTAGAAAAAACTGATATAGATTTTTCACAGCTCTCAATTGGTTTTAAATTGCATGGCATACGTTGAATGTTAAAGCGAAAAAATAAAAAACAAGAATATTGAACAAAAATCACAATAACGTTCTGAAAATATTTGTAGTCATTTTTTTTTTTAATTTTATGATGATAAATTTTCATATATTTTTTTCTTGTAAACATTGTGTGGACTTTTCCAAATGCTTGTTTTTTTTATAAGATTTTATTTTAATTCTCGCCACTAAAAGCAATCAATATTGAGAAAATATATTATAAATCTTTCTGAAATTCTAAACATTTACATCGCTTATATGAAATGGCTGTTAAGTATAAATTTTTGTATATTCTAATTTATTTGCGATTTTTTCCCCCAATTTTCACAAAGAAATAAAAAATAATGTGAAATTAAAAATTTCTTAAAATATAAACTGATGTAGAGTGAAAAGAGGATAAAATCTTTTATTAACACATTTGACTTTTATATATTTTTTTTCAGCTATTACATTTCAATTAATTAATCCAATTAACTTTTTTAATTTATTTGCATTCATTTATTATTAAAATTTTCTGACGAAAAAAAAAATATCAAGTACATATTGTGGCTGCAGAACTTCAGTGATTAAATTGTTTTTCGTTTACTCGTTTATAGTGTTTTGTATTTTAGGGATTATTGTTGTTATGTTTTTTTGCACTTTAAGACCTAAATAAAGGGTGATTCTTTTTTTGCTTAGATAGAACTTACGAAAAGGTTAGCTATCAAATGAACTCTGTCAAATTATCATGCATAGGTTCACTCTTGAACAATGCTCCCATATTATTAAAATTTACTTTGGAAATCAGTCATCGATTCGCACAACTTATAGATGACTTCCTGATATTTATGGTGCAGATAATCGTCCATCTGAGCTAGCCATATGTTTAATTATTGATTGACTTCGAACTATATACTCTCTAAATGTTGTAATAATACCAACACGTCGACGGAATGTACTAACTGAAGAAAATATCGCCGATGTAAATGAAGAAGATCCAAATTTGTCGATTCGTCCCACAGTAGGTTCGATGGTAATCAAAGGGGCGATTAATTCTGGGAAGCCGTTTATAATATTTTGAATTTTTATTGATGATTAATCATAAATAAATAAAATCACAGCATTTTAGAAATAGAATTAAAAAAAATATTTTTTTTAACCTATTGTGCTCTTTTTGATGTGAAATATCTATACCCGAAGGGGGGTAAATTTCTATTTCACAATACAATCACAAAAATAGCGTAACATGTAAGACGTAAGACAAGATCGGTGTGACTTATGACTGTATTGGTGAAAAAAATATGATATGTAATAACCTGTTTGAAAATGAAAAATGAAAAATAAAAAATGAAATATGAAAATTGAAAAATGAAAATTGAAAAATGAAAATTTAAAAATGAAAAATTAAAAATAAAAAATGAAAAATAAAAAATTAAATTAAAACTGAAAAATAAAAAATGAAAATGAAAAAATGAAAAATGAGATATGAAAAACCAAAATTTGAAATGAAAAATTTAAAATGAAAAATAGAAAATGAAATATGAAAAATGAAAATTGAAAAATGAAAAATAAAAAAGGAAATATGAAAAATAAAAATTGAGAAATGAAAAATAAAACCTTAAAAATGAAAAACAAAAAATGAAAAATAAAAAATGAAATAAAAATTAACAAATGAAAAATAAAAAATTAAAAAAAAATAAATTGAAAAATGAAAATTGAAAAATGAAAAATAAAAAATGAAAAATGAAAAATTAAAAATTAAAAATAAAAAATGAAAAATAAAAAATGAAATAAAAAATAACAAATGAAAAATAAAAAACCATTTTTAAAAAGTACTTTTTTCAAATGTACTTCCCTTCAAAAAGTAAAATTTCTTAAAAAAGTGCATTTGCTTAAAATAACTGTTCCTAGCGATATTCAATATTTTCGATACCCTATTTATAGTAATATCTGTCTAGCTCCTTAAATAGTCATCAACTGCAGACTCCAGTTATTCATTGTTTAAAAACCTTTTTTTTCAAGTTCGGTAATAGAAAAGGGAGCTAATCTGGCAAATAAGGTGGGTGCTGCAATAACAAAAACAACACATTATTGTTTATTTTCCCATAAACATATTATTGAGAAAAGTCCGCCTCCTATTTGAATATATTCAACCAGCGTAGGTTTCTTTTGGAAAAACGATTAAAATATGGCATACATGATAAAGAATTTTTAATTGAAGTAGATATTTATTATTCGATTTAAATCTGGAAATAAATATATATGTGTAAATAATATATAATACTTAATTAATAATAATATATGGCCTATATAATAAATAAATAAATAAAAAATTCTATACAATGTTACTCCACCTTATTGTACAACCTTAACTTCCTTGGTGGTAACAGCAATTCATTTGATAAAACAGAAGTTTTATTGTATTAAAGGGCATCTAAGTATTCGTTTAAGACGGACGCAGTTCTTTTACTTTTGTTTATCAGCGAAATGTATAAATCGTTTTTATACCATCCATTTGTCATTGATTTAGATGCTGGCGAAATTATTTTATTTTCTTAGCTGGAATTCCTGCGCTCTACGTAGTTGTTTTTGGGTAGCTTGAAATTATTATTACTTTTTTTTTTGTATTTTTCACCTATTTACTTGATACGATTGTTTTTGTACAAATACCAATAAATTCTTAATTTTGTATTTACTGTCAGTAGATGTTTTTTTTTTTATTTCATTTGCTTGCACGTCATTTAATCTTACTGGCTTAAGATTTAAGGTTTACGAAATGTTTTCAAGCAAGTTTAATCTCAATCAGTATAATTTGCATTTAATGATAATTTTTGGATATAAAATCTTTTGTGGAAAATCTTGTTATAGACTAACGTGTTGTCAGTCTAAGCGATTTGGTTGTTATATTTTTATAATTTAATATTATAGCATATTTAATGCTGACGGTACAAAAGTTGTGCCAAAAATGCTGGCTGTGTAACATTAACTCACTTATGATTTTCTGTGGTTACGTGCCTATTTTAGTATAAGATTAAGAGTTTAGTTATGTTTTATTTGTCAACCCTAACAGGGTTGGAATATAATGAGTTTGTGTTGATCTTTGCAACTCCTTAATATACTTAACCTTAACCTTTTATTATACCAAAGTTCATTGTGAGTGTATTAGGTCATATCGAGCCGTTCGTGTGTAGCTTTTTGATATTATCATTTAAAAATTTAAATAAATTTTATTAAATTAAATATAGATTATAAAATAATCTTTCCAAGCATCGTCCTTTTCGTGCGATAGTTATTTAAATAACCACTTTTGTCTGTAGAGTATTGTAGCGTATTCGTGAACGTAGGGTGTGGTGTAAACACAACCAATTATGATTCACACATTCACAGCAACTATGTACGTTTATGATAAAGCATTGGGCTAGGTTTGATATAAATACTTTGTCTATGCTAATATAATAATGGGGTAATGTGTGTTTGTTTGTTAGTAGGAGGTAATCTTCATAACTACACATCTGATTTTAAAAATATTGCTTCCAATATTTAGAATAGTCCTTAAGGATGGACATAAGCTATAATTTTTTTTGATATTTTTAGTGAGCGTGGCACGTCCCATATAAAGTGACCTTTTAATATCATATATATTGAGTATAATGACAGAGTTAGCTTTGCAAATTTGTGTGACGTCACCTATTATTTACGTTAGTAGTCATTCCGTAAATGGGTGTGATCGGATAAGTGGGCGTGGCACCTCCCATACAAAGTAATAATTCAATATTATATATCTCGAGAACCATGACAGAGACAGCTTTGAAAATTTTTCTGAGTTCATCTATTATTAATATGAGCAGTAGGACAAAAAATTAGCGGGATCACGCCAATGGGCGTGGCACTCCCCATACAAAGTATTATTAAAGTACTATACAAGTGAGAGCCTTGTGAGTTTGCGTGAGCCCATAACTTATTTATGTGATTAGTGGAACAAAAAATAAGTAAGAAATTATAGTCGGTCTACATCGACTAAACGATACCCTATACCATGGTTTAGAGACCCAATCTCTTCGGTCCAACTAATTCGATGTTGAAAATAAGCATAAACGAAATTTGAGTGGCATTGTTATTAATTTTTTCGGCTGCAGATATGAAAAAGTTCATATCGGATGAAATTTTTATATGGGGACTAGGTCGAAATATGGACCGATCCTGACCATATTTGGTAAAGTCACTTATATTTTTGGAAAAAATAAATACAAACCAAATTTGAGAAAAATCTGTGCAATATTTCTATTTTTTGATAGATTTAAGTGAAGATCGGGAAGCAACTCTATATGGGGCCTATGACTAAGAATTGTCCTATAGGTAGTATTTTTGGACTACTGATTAATGAATATAATAAACACATACAAACCCAATTTGACTGAGATCTATATGATAATTTGGATCTTATGGCAATTTATGTCGATTTCATAGGGGTCATTTGCATGCGGACTAGGTCTGAACATGGATCGAAGTTCACAAGTTTCAACAGCATTCATCCTATAACCAACAAAAGCTTACATACCAAATTTCATCAAAATATATTCATATTTGTGACCTGTAGTTTGATTACTAAGTTTACATGGACACACAGACGGACGGACGGACGGACGGATATCGCTAAATCGACTCAGAAAGTGATTCTGAGTCGATCGGTATAATAAAAGATGGGTCTAGGTAAAATATTTTTGGTAGTTACAAACAGCAGCACTTTGTGGTTTGGGTATAATGAGCGTGATAGGAGCAGTGGACGTAGCACCGCCCATACAAAGTAAATATATAATATCATATAACCAGTGTTCTATAAAAGCGAAAGCATCAATGTGAGTAGTTCGATAAAACTTGGGCGGGATGGGATTATACAAAAAATATGAAGTACTACGAAAGCGACAGTCTTGAAACTTTTGACAAGTACATTAACAATCAACTGGCAGATTCCAGCCCTCGAAATTCGAGCGCAAATTCGAGGATATTTTATTCTTTCATTAAATAAAAACCCTAAAAGTATGCTAATCAATTATAGCCAATTCACAAATCAACACAAAAACAAACTCATTTTTTTACAAACACATTAACAAATTTAATAAACACACACATAGCACTGTATAATTTTATGTATGTGATAGTAGCAACTCTAAATGCAATTTACTCAAAATAAAGGGAAAAATTAAAAAATCTGTAAATCTGCAAATCGGCTTAAAAGAAATACCTTTCAAATAATGTACGTCTGGCCAAAATCGGGATAAAGCGTTAGAATAAAACATAAGTCACAAGAAATCGCCAAGCCTATTAATATTATAGATGTGAGTAGTCGTTGAAAATATGGGCGCAATCGTCAAATTCAAAAATCGCCAAAATTAAAAATCACCAAGATCACAAATCGCCAAAAACAAAAATCGTTAAAATCAAAAATGGTCAAAATCAAAAATCGCTAAAATCAAAAATGGCAAAAATTAAAAATCGCTAAAATGAAAAATTCTCAAATGATATTCAAAATTCAAGGCCAAAAGTTAAGTGTAACCAGATTTAATATGGAAAATTCATGTTCTTTTCGTGGGCAGCTAACCTTGTTCCAGAGTAAGAACACCAAAAAAATGATAATTGTTGCACCGAATGAAAAAGCAAAAATTTTGTATATCAGTAAGCATTGAAATAAAAAAAAATCATGTGAGTCCGATCATAGGGGAGATGTGTAAACATCTAGTAATTAAAGATTTTTTTATGTCATTTTTTAAAATCAAACAGAAAGTGTGTCATCTATGTATCACTTATAGCAAAAACTGTTTCAGCTAATTCAACAACCCTTTGCTGTAAAACGTTAAAAATATCCCAATATAAACGTACATAAGTGATACATAGATGACGCTTTTAAAAAATTGGCATAAAAAAACAATTTTATATCATAATTTTTTCACCAATACAATCATAAGTCACACACCGATTTGTGTTACAGCTCTCACCGATTTGTGTAACGCTGTTTTTGTGATTGTATTGTGAAATAGAAATTTACCCCCCCGCGCGTATAGATGTTTACACATCAAAATATAAAATAAATTACTTAAAATATTTTAATTGCACAATACAAACTTCGTAGGAAAAATTGATTATGAAATAAAAAATGTTAATAAGTCTCGGCAAGTCGTAGCGAAGCGCAACGGGCCATACTAGTATTAAATAAACTTTGTTTGCAACCAAAAATTATTTTGTAAGCAAGAAGTTTGTTGACTTATTAAATATGTGTCAACAATTTGTATAGTATTACTAATTGTTTATAAATTGTATTGGGTTACTAGAATAATTAGGACTATTAAATTAAAATTCAAGAAATACCCACACTGATAGTTTTTAGATATTGCGTAAAATCGACTGTAGAAATGTAGAATTAAAATGTAGAATTAAAATATAATAAGCTCAAAATTCAAAATAAAGATCAATCTAATTAAAGAAATCAATGTGAACTAATTTCATTCTTAACTAAAGTGTTTGAAAGGGAGATAAAGAGACATCAATTGGAGCGCTAGCAATAAGAATAAAGGGACATCTAAATGTACCACACTATAGAGTAACTTCAAGTAGGTTTTTAAGTTAAAATTTATTTTGATAAAAACATTATACTTAAAAATCATTTACATTTATAAATTGTATAAAACATGAAAAGCAGATGAATATGCAAATATATAAATGCATGCATTATAAAAATAAGTGTACGGAATTTAATAGTTAATAACTCATTTAAAATGTTTTTCTCTCCTTATTTAATTATAATATATACCACTATGTGGTCAGGGTAGAATGACTTTTTTTTATATATATTTTTTAGTCTATGGATTAAATAAATCATTTCAGACTGTATAATATACATATATGTAAAAATTTACAATAGCATTTAAAACTAAGTATTTAAGAACAAAATTATATTACGTTTAATAACATTAATATTTGAAGAATAATAGTAGTATATAAAGATGATTAAAATTTCCAGATAATCTTTTAAACGGACCAGCATTTGCATAGTGTGAGCGGAAATACTGAATAGACAAAGGATTAAAGTAGCGGGTCGGACTTTAAAGAACATTAAAAGCTATATTATTCAGCAGGAACTCAGAGCATACGCGATGTATTTATTTATTAATTTCACTAAAAATATCACATTTAGCATTTTTCTAATGCTTTTTAAGGAAGGCAATTTAATTTGAGCTAACCTTGAACTATACGACGCACAAAGAATTGTTTTTCATTGTTTAGTAATTCTTTTTCTAGGGGGTAGATAGTTAATTGAACTTAAGTTTGTTTCAATTCCATTAAAATTGATTTAGTACTTTTTAAGAAATTCAAGGTCAAAGTGGAACTTTTAATTTTTTTTAAATTTTAGCGTGAAATATTTTTTTTTTATTTATTAAAAAATGTCATATTTGGATTTTAATAATAATTTTGTAATAATGGGATTTTTTTAATGTTTACACTCACAAAAATTTGTACACTCAAAAAAAAAGTCAACTCGAAATTTTACTATTACTACTGAAATATTAAAATTTTTTGCTGTCAAATTTCAAATTTATTTCCACTCAAAGAATATTTCGACTTAAAAAAACGTTAGTAATATTATCTAATAGTCTTGCTATTACTATAGAAAAATTTATTATTTTTTGCTGTCAAATTTTTTAATTTTACAAAAATAAATCTGATGAACATTAGCGCAATGAATCGGATTTTTTTAATTTTGATATGCAAATAAGGGTTTTTATTTTTTGAAACTTTCTTATTAATTAACAATAAAAACTGCAATAGATTTTAATAGCATTTGTAACAATGGGAGGTTCTGTTTATTATTATTTATTAATAAACGTTATGATTTTCTTACTTAAATAACAATGAAAGGCAATTATAATGAATAACTCATTTGATTCAAATATTTATTGCAAATATTACATATTCTGTTCTGTGTTATTTCTGTTATTTAGTAGTTTTTTGACTTCTTCATCTAAATCTCGATGTTCGAATACTGGAGATGAACTGATCTGACGTTACCAATAATATATTAAAACAAATAAGAAAATTATAGTCGGTCTAGACCGACCATACGATACCCTATACCATGGCTTAGAAACCCTATCTCTTCGATCCAACTAACTGGATATAGAAAATTAGCAAAAACCAAATTAGAGTGGCATTGTTATTAATTTTTTTGGCTGCAGATATGAAAAGTTCATATCGGGTGCTATATTTATATGTGGACTAGGTCAAAAAATGGACCTATTCTGACCATATTTGGTAAAGCCACTTATATTTTGAAAAAATAGCTACAGACCAAATTTGAGAAAAATCTGTGCAATATTTCTGTTTTTTGATAGATTTAAGTGAAGATCGGGAAGCAGCTCTATATGGGGCCTATGACTAAGAACTGTCGTATAGGAAGTATTTCTGGACTACTGATTAATGGATATAATAAACACATACAAACCCAATTTGACTGAGATCTATATGATAATTTGGATCTTATGGCAATTTATGTCGATTTCATAGGGGTCATTTGCATGGGGACTAGGTCTGAACATGGATCGAAGTTCACCAGTTTCAACAGCATTCATCCTATGACTAACAAAAGCTTATATACCAAATTTCATCAAAATATATTCATATTTGCGACCTGTAGTTTGATTACAAGAATTACATGGACACACAGACGGACGGACGGACCGACGGATATCGCTAAATCGACTCAGAAAGTGATTATGAGTCGATCGGTATAATAAAAGATGGGTCTAGGTAAAATATTTTTGGTAGTTACAAACAGCAGCACAAAGTCATTATACCCAAACCACAAAGTGGTGTAGGGTATAATGAGCGTGATAGGAGCAGTGGACGTAGCACCGCCCATACAAAGTAAATATATAATATCATATAACCAGTGTTCAATAAAAGCGAAAGCATCAATGTGAGTAGTTCGATAAAACTTGGGCGGGATGGGATTATACAAAAAATATAAAGTACTACGAAAGCGACAGTCTTGAAACTTTTGACAAGTACATTAATTATCAACTAGCAGATTCCAGCCCTCGAAATTCGAGCGCAAATTCTAGGATATTTTATTTTTTCATTAAATAAAGACCCTAAAAGTATGCTAATCAATTATAGCCAATTCACAAATCAACACAAAAAACAAACTCATTTTTATTACAAACACATTAACAAATTTATTAAACACACACATAGCACTGTATAATTTTATGTATGTGTTAGTAGCAACTTTAAATGCAATTTACTCAAAATAAAGGAAAAAATTAAAAATCTGGAAATCTGCAAATCGGCTAAAAAGAAATACCTTTCAAATAATGTACGTTTGGTCAAAATCGGAATAAAACGGTAGAATAAAACATAAGTCACAAGAAATCGCCTAGCCTATTAATATTATAGATGTGAGTAGTCGTGGAAAATATGGCCGGAATCGTTAAATTAAAAAATCGCCAAAATTAAAAATCACCAAAATCACAAATCGCCAAAAACAAAAATCTTTAAAATCAAAAATGGTCAGAACCAAAAATCGCTTAAATCAAAAATTGCAAAAATTAAAAATCGCTAAAATGGAAAAATTCTCAAATGATGTTCAAAATTCAAGGCCAAAAGTTAAGTGTAACCAGATCTAATATGGAAAATTCATGTTCTTCTCATGGGCAGCTATATGTACCTTGCTTCAGAGTAAGAACACCGAAAAAATGATAATTGTTGCACCGAATGCAAAAACAAAAATTTTGTATATCAGTAAGCATTGAAATAAAAAAATATAAAATAAATTACTTAATTACTTAATATTTTAATTGGAGGTGAGCGGATCTGACATTGCCAATAACATATTAAATAGATCTTCATTTGTGGAATTTCGTGAATTTTTTCTAGTATTTTCTTTATAAAATCTGTAATCCTTATTTCTTTTTACCTGAGCCTCCTCTGATAAATCTTCAAGTAGCACCAAATGATACTTAATAACATCTTCTGCATGATAAAGAATTTTGTGAACTGTTGCAGATGTATTTCTCTATGGGTACTTGGTTGTATATATTTTTGCACTTTCCTTAGCATAATCTTCAAATTTTTTGAAGTTTTTTTTAGTGTTTTAATGAAATTAGATAATTGCTCCTGTATTTCGATGCGACACGAATTTAAGTATAAATTTATTTTGACGTAACTAAGAACATCCTCCAGTTCTTTATAACCGAAGCTCTCCATATTTTTCTGAACATTTTTATTTGCGACTGTTATTACTGAAATATATTATAGCAATTGAGTTTGTACTCAAATGTCACTTTCGTATAAGCTTTTTCATAAGCCATCATACTATGTTTCTAGGTAAAATAAAAAGATAACAAAATGGCATTAATGTGGTATAATATATAAAAACCCCACTATACAAATGAATTACCTGTGTGTGTTTTCTATACTACTTGCATTAGTGCATCGCTAGGTAAAATAAAAAGGTATAAAAAGGTATGATAATAAAAAAACTAGGTTACAAATGAATTACATCCTCTGTGTATTGACATTCTTACTTACAAAGACATATATAAAAAGGGTGGTGTATTTTGTAAGCAGATAGCATTACTGGTAATGGAACAAATAATGATTATTATAAGGTATGAAATTCCTAAAGCATAAATTTAAAACACCATTGTATACTTATAGTGCTGTTTAAATTACCGTAATTTTAAATTTTTTTTTCATTAATTTCATTAAAATCAAAAAAGTTTTCTACCGCCAGGTCGTCACGGGCGGATAACGGATATATATGGTTAAAGAGGACACGTTCACCTTTCTCCGGTTGGTATACGTTTCTTGTTCTCTGTTGATCCCTAGAAGTTCTATGCCACTAAAGCTTAAATTTGACAAAAATATAGTAATATTAAACGGTAAGGCTGTGACCACTTATAAAATCTAAAGCATACAATCCTACAAACCTTTTAAAATGGACTGCAGGTCATTATCAATGATAACTTGTTAATAGTAACCATCTATTTTTGATAACAAAAAAAAAAAAAAAATCACCTTTTTCTGAGTTAAAAAAAAAAAAAAAAGGTTGACTTTGACAGCATGCCACGCCCACAATAACCAATGGTTTAACATAATTTCTTGGCTACCTTAATCTGGATATATTAGCTACAAAATAGCGTTAAAATTTTAAAAATCGGTGGCAAAAAAATTTGACTTTTTGGCCTATGAAATCAAAATTTCAGCCACAGTGCGGCGAATACAACGAAAATATGATGTTAGACCCTACCTCTTAGGTCCAACTAATTGGGTGTAGAAGCAAATTTGGCCGATGCTATGTTTATATGGACTGATCCTGAAGATATTTGGTAAGGTCACTTATATTTGGTAAAATATGTAAAAACCGAATTTAAGAAAAATCTGCGCAATACTTTAGTTTTTTGAGAGAATTAAGTGAAGATCGGTTAAAAGCTTTATTATTGGACTGCTATTGGGCTTATTTTTGGACTACTAATTAATGAATGTAGTAAACAAAAACAAACCCAATTTGAATGAGATCCATATGACAATTTGGATCTTATGGCAATTTAAGTCGATCTCATATATGGGTCATTTGTGTGTGGCCTAGGTCTGAACATGCACTGATTTTCATCAATTTCAACAGCATTCGTTCTATAATAGATATAAGCTAACGTACCAAGTTACATCAATATATATTAATATTTGAGGCCTGAAGTTTGATTACAAAGTTTATATGGACACACAGACGGAAAGTGTCAGAAAGTGACTGTGATTGGATCGGTATAACAAAAGATGGGTCTAGGTCAAATATCTTTGCAAGTGACAACAAACATCAGAACAAAATCATTATACCCTGACCACATAGCCGTATAGGTTATAAGAAGGAACAAAAATTTGACATTTTAAAATCAGTCCCAAAAATCGTGTGACCGGTGTTAGACACATTAAAACATAGAAAAATCGATTTTTTTTATGGTGCGGTTGTTTAAAATATGGTAAAAAGTACAGGATTTGTTAAAAGAAAATATTGGAAAATAGTATTACATTTTAAAAGTTTTATTATGCTATACTCAAATGAACATTATAAAAGAATAAAAGTGGTGTAATATTATTAGGTCAATACAGTAAATACAATTAGGTAAATACAATTTAATTTAACAATAATTATATATAACTATAACCTTTAAAACGATATATTAAATTTTAATTTCTGTTGGATAATTTTAATAATACATCAATTTTAATGTTTGTATATCGGTCAGTTTATCATATTTTCGACAATTTTTAAATGCAAATAACTTTTAAAGAAATTGTATAAAACTTTTTTTTCTTGAAGCACATGCTCAATACATTTTAAAGTAAAACGAATCTGTTAAGTTTTAAAGAAAGCAAAAATTATAATATCAAAAAGGTTTCACTTAGAATTACTCCATAACATGCGTCATATGGTCGGCCTTGACTTACATTTTTTTTCACTTGTTATACCCTATACCACTATGTGGTTTGGGTATAATGACTTTGTGCTGCTGTTTGTAACAACCAAAAATATTTGACCTAGACCCATCTTTAATTATACCGATCGAATCAGAATCACTTTCTGAGTTGATTTAACAATGTCCGTCCGTCCGTCCGTCCGTCTGTGTGTCCATGTAAACCTTGTAATCAAACTGCAGGTCGCAAATATGAATATATTTTGATGAAATTTGGTATATAAGCTTTTATCGGCCATGGGATGAACGCTATTGAAATTGGTGAGAATCGGTCCATGTTCAGACCTAGCCCCCATACAAATTACCCATATGAAATCGACATAAATTGCCATAAGATCCAAATTGTCATATAGATCTTACTCAAATTGGGTTTTTATGCATTCATTACATCCATTAATGAGTAGTCCAAAAATGATCCCTTTGACTCCATACAGAGCTACTTCCCGATCTTCAGTTAAATCTATTAAAAAACAAAAATATTGCACTGCTTCTTCTCAAATTTTGTTTGTATATATTTTTGCAAAATACAAGAGACTTTACCAAACATGATCAGGATCGATCCATTTTTGGACCTAGTCCCTATATAGATGCTATATCCGATATGAACTTTTTAATATCTGCAGCCAAAAAAATTAATAAAAATCCCACTCAAATTTGGTTTTTGCGTATTTTCTATGTCCAGTTAGTTGGGCCTAAGGGATAGGGTTTCTAAACGCATGGTATAGGGTATCGTATAGTCGGTCTAGACCGACTATAATTTTCTTACTTGTTATTTTTATTGTTTTACTCAACTCTGGTAGAGAATCTTAAAATTTTTCATTGTTTTGCTATTACTGAAAAAAAAATCCTTATTTTTGTTTATTTTTTTATACCCTATACCACTATGTGGTTTGGGTATAATGACTTTGTGCTGCTGTTTGTAACAACCAAAAATATTTGACCTACACCCATCTTTAATTATACCGATCGAATCAGAATCACTATCTGATTCGATTTAACGATGTCCGTCCGTCCGTCCGTCCGTCTGTCCGTCTGTGTGTCCATGTAAAGCTTGTAATCAAACTGCAGGTCGCAAATATGAAGAGTTTTTGACGAAATTTGGTATTTGATCTTTTATCGGCCATTTGATCTTTTATCGGCTATTGAAATTGGTGAGAATCGGTCCATGTTCAGACCTAGCCCCCATAGAAATGACCCATATGAAATCAACATATATTGCCATAAGATCCAAATTATCATACAAATCTTAGTCAAATTGGATTTTTATGTATATATTACATCCATTAATCAGTAGTTCAAAAATGATCCCTATTGGACAACTCTTAGTCATAGGCCCCATATAGAGCTACTTCCCGATCTTCACTTAAATCTATCAAAAAAAAAAAAATATTGCACTGATTCTTCTCAAATTTTTTTTATATATATTTATGCAAAATACAAGAGACTTTACCAAACATGGTCAGGATGGGTCCATTTTTGGGCCTAGTCCCCATATAGATATAGCATCCGATATGAACTTTTTCATATCTGCAGCTGAAAAAATTAATAAAAATCCCACTCAAATTTGGTTTATGCTTATTTTCTATATCCAGTTAGTTGGGTCTGAGAGATAGGGTCTCTAAACGCATGGTATAGGGTATCGTATAGTCGGTCTAGACCGACTCTAAAATTTCTTACTTGTTTTATATTGCTTGTATTTAAAGAACCAACATAAGTTATTAACGCCATTGGGCATTTATTTGTTTATTTGTGTTGCTCTCACCATTGACCAATGCTATTGTTTCAAAATGCTAAATGAAAAATAAGCGGGTTTGTTTAAATTGTGGAACAATTTATTGGTTGTGGTTGAAATGTTTGTTTACACAGAAACATAAAGCTGCCTTTACACTTACTAAAAAACATATATAGACAGACTATACAATACCGTCTAATTCGATATAGAAAATAAGCATAAACCAAATTTGCGTGGCATTGTTATTAATTTTTTCGGCTGCACATATGAAAAAGTTCATATCGGATGCTATATTTATATGGGGACTAGGTCGTAATATGGACCGATCCTGACCATATTCACTAAAGTCACTTATATTTTGAAAAAATATATACTAACCAAATTTGAGAAAAATCTGTGCAATATTTTTGTTTTTTGATAGATTTAAGGGAAGATCGGGAAGCAGTTCTATACGACTAAAAATTCTGCTATAGGGATTATTTTTGGACTACTGATTAATGGATATAATAAACACTTACAAACCCAATTTGACTGAAATCTATATGATAATTTGGATCTTATGGCAATTTATGTCGATTTCATAAGGTCATTTGTATGGGGACTAGGTCTGAAGATGGACCGAATTTCATCAATTTAAACAACTTAGATGTATGCTATGGCCAGTAGAAGCTTATATACCAAATTTCATCAAAACATATTCATATTTGCGACCTGTAGTTTGATTACAAGGTTTACGTGGTCACACACACGGAAGGACAGACGGACATTGCTAAATCGGCTCAGAAATTGATTCTGAGTCAATTGGTATAATGAAAGAGGGGTCTAGGTCAAATATTTTTGGTAGATACAAACAGCAGCACAAAGTCATTATACCCAAACCACCTGGTGGCGTAGGGTATAAAAATACATAAACATGTTTTATGTTGGTTCGTAAAAATAATTCATAGTGAATTAATGATGACTTCCAAAATATTTTATTCTGAGGACAGCCAATTTTTTATGGCAATAATTCATAAAAAGAAGAAATAAACAATTATGAACTGAATATATTCTTGTTGGTTCCGAATTAAAACATCTATCCTAACCAGTGTAGTTCGGCAGTCTTAATTCGTTTGGAAGTCATTGAAATAAATATTGGGAACTACAAAAGTTTCCCAATAAACTTCTATTTATCAGCAATGAACGAGTCGGCCACACTGCCTTAGATTTCAATAAAAATTGGTACAAATTGGGATAACATTTTCAAATAAGAAAATTAAAAATATTGTACACATGACATTTAAAGTTCCAGAAATGTGACGGCACTAAATGGTAAAAAATTATTAGAAACTCTCAAGGGTCAACATTCAAATGATTATCTTTAAAAGTACTTTACTTATAAGTTCAGTAAAAGGCCCATTTACACTATACCACTCATTCGTGTGATTTTTCGAAATAAAAATCCGATGAAATTCATTAGACTGTCATAAAGTCGTAACAAAATTATTTCTGCATACTTACGCCATTTACACCATCACACTCAAGTCTTATGAAAACAGCTATTTAGAATAATAAACAAAAAGCATCTATCAAATCGTAAAATCAAAATCATCATATTTATATATCGTTTTGGTGTATGTGTGCGTATTATACCCACTAATCAGAGGATCAAAAATAAGCCCTGTATGGCAATTTTTAGTCATAGTCATCATATAAAGCTGATTCCTGATCTTGTCTTAAATCTATAAAAAAAAACCATAAATATTGCATAGAATTTTTTCAAATTTAGTTTTGAGAAAAGTAAGTGATTTTAATAAATATGGTCACGTTCGGTCCATTTTTGTGACCTAGTCCAAGCAGAAAAACAACATCAAATATGAACTTTTTCATATCTGCACTCCACAAATTAATGCAAACACCACCAACATTTGGTTTGTGCTTATTTTCTATATTCTGCTTTTGTCTTAGAAAAGTTGGATCCAAGACCCTCTCTCGAAACGCATGGTATAGTTGGTCTAGGCCGACTATAATTCTCTAGGTTCTCTTTAGTTTGTGAAAGTGTATTTCAATAAGTGATATTTGAAATGGTCGGCCACATTCCATTAATTGTGGCAAAATATATTTTAATCATGTATAAGCATATTTCTAACAAAAAAAACAAAATCAAACAAAGAACAATAAACAAAAACTTGTAAAACACAAACAAAAAACACTTTCAAATTCTATCTATAGAATGAGAAAAAAGAACTTTGTTAATTTAATTAATATATTAAAAAGAAATCAATATAATTTTGCTGATAATCTCTGCTTCGTTCCTGAGTAATAATTAAAAATTAAAAAATATATGTAAAATTTTAAACAAAATTAAAAATTAAAAATTTTTATTTTTTAAATCTATTATATTAATAGCTAAGGCGATTTCTTGTGACCGATATTTTGTTTCACTGTCTTATCCCGATTTTGACCAAACGTACCTCATTTAAACGGTATTTCTTTTTAGCTAACCACCATATTTACAGACTTTTAAATTTTTACATATTTTTAGAGTAAAATGCATTTAAGTTTGCTACCAAAAATACATAAAATTATACAATTCTATATGTGTGTTTATTAAATTTGTTAATGTGTTTGAAAACAAAAATTTGCTTGTTTTCTTCATTCACAATAATAATTGTGTTGAATTGAAATTTTGGACATAAACCAATAACATTCAAATATAATTTTGTGACATAAACCAATGAATTGTGAATTGACTAAAATTGATTAGCATACCTTTAGGTCTTATAAGAGAATTTATTAAATGAAAAAATAAAATTTCCTACAATTTGTACTTGAATTTCGTGGGCTGGGATTTGCTAATTAATTATAAATAGTCAAATTCAAAACTTTAAATCGAATTCTATATAAAATTTTTAAAAGTAATTTCACTGGCTTTTTATTTATGAATGAAGAACTATGAGCAACTCATTCATGGAATTCAGCAAAAATGCAGAAATGATAGGCAACAACCATATGCATATTTTTTAAAATTTTAAAAATATCGCTTTATAAGATATTCCATTGAAAAATTTTGATAATGTGCTAATTACCTTTGAACTTTTGCAATTGATTTCATTTAAGAACCTAATTAGAGTTAAAGGCTCACGACTTTTGAATACTACCCCTATTATTTTAGATCATTTAATTGAGTTTTATTTAAGATTGCTCACTTTTGGGGCCGCCATTCAGGAACTGTAATTAATATTAATTACTTCATGATAAGTTTTTCAGTCTCAACTAGGTTACGGTCAAAAAGCTTATTTCCTTCGTTGGTTATAAATAAAGGACCCATATTTATTATTGATCATTTGAAATTTCTGTTCCTAAATTAATATATTCAAAAATATGGGACTGCGAGTAAAAATTTTTACTCTGGTAGAAAATAGAAAAAATCTATATATCTGTGGTCACAAGCGATAAGTCGACTTAAGAACGATTTGAGTTATGTATGCTATCATATTCTACTAAAACCGCTTTATATTTACGTGAAATCCCCATTTCTCTTACACTGTTTATTAAAAAGTTATTAATGAAAACATTCTCACCTAAGTCGTAATGAAGCCCCATTACATTTATATAAAAAGTAATTTTTCTCAAAAGCATGATTTTCGACTTAGGCGGTTAATGCTTGTGACCACAGATATTTACACGTAAAGCAAAACCTTTTCATCACTTTCTAAGCATAATGCGTACAAGGAGGAGTGTGAAAATTGGCATAGTTATAGTTCATATGGAGGAGAAGTGTAGAATTTTAAAACTTTTGTATCATATGTGCTAAAAATATATAAAATAAAATAAAATAAAATAAAATAAAATAAAATAAAATAAAATAAAATAAAATAAAATAAAATAAAATAAAATAAAATAAAATAAAATAAAATAAAATAAAATAAAATAAAATAAAATAAAATAAAATAAAATTAAAATAAAATAAAATAAAATAAAATAAAATAAAATAAAATAAAATAATATAATATAACATAAAATAAAATAAAATAAAATAAAATAAAATAAAATAAAATAACATAAAATAAAATAAAATAAAATAAAATAAAATAAAATAAAATAAAATAAAATAAAATAAAATAAAATAAAATAAAATAAAATAAAAATAAAATAAAATAAAATAAAATAAAATAAAATAAAATAAAATAAAATAAAATAAAATAAAATAAAATAAAATAAAATAAAATTAAATAAAATAAAATAAAATGAAAGAAAATAAAATGAAATAAAATAAAATAAAATAAAATAAAATAAAATAAAATAAAATAAAGTAAAATAAAATAAAATAAAATAAAATAAAATTAAATAAAATGAAAGAAAATAAAACAAAACAAAATAAAATAAAATAAAATAAAATAAAATAAAATAAAATAAAATAAAATAAAATAAAATAAAATATAATATAATATAATATAATATAATAAAATAAAATAAAATAAAATAAAATAAAACAAAATAAAATAACATAAAATAAAATAAAATAAAATAAAATAAAATAAAATGAAATAAAATAAAAATAAAATAAAAGAAATGAAAGAAAATAAAACAAAATAAAATAAAATAAAATTAAAATAAAATAAAATAAAATAAAATAAAATAAAATAAAATAAAACAAAATAAAAAAATAAAATAAAATATTAATAATAAATAATTTTATAATAGCCTAAAGATATGCTAATCAATTTTAGCCAATTTACAATTAATCGAATTTCGTTATATGATTAGCTCACATTTATGCTCTTATAAAATTATTTATTATCATAATTTTTTTTATTTAAATAGAAAAAATATATTGAAAGAAAGAAATTGAAAGAAAAAATTAACTTTCCAAGAATTTGCACTCGAATTTCGAGTGCTAGGTTATACTAAAATATTACAAAACAAGTAAGAAAATTATAGTCGGTCGAGACCGACTATATGATACCCTATACCATGCGTTTAGAGACCCTATCTCTTAAGCCCAACTAACTGGATATAGAAAATAAGCATAAACCAAATTTGAGTGGTATTTTTATTAATTTTTTTGGCTGCAGATATGAAAAAGTTCATATCCGATGCAATATCTATATGGGGACTAGGCCTAAAAATGGAACAATCCTGACTATGTTTGGTAAAGTCTCTTGTATTTTGCAAAAATATATACAAACAAAATTTGAGAAGAATCAGTGCAATTTTTTTGTTTTTTGATAGATTTAAGTGAAGATCGGGAAGCAGCTCTATATGGGGCCTATGACTAAGAGTTGTCCCATGGATCACTTTTAGACTACTCATTAACGGATGTAATAAACGCATACAAACCCAATTTGAGTAAGATCTATATGACAATTTGGATCTTATGGCAATTTATGTCGATTTCATAGGGGTCACTTGTATGGGGGCTAGGTCTGAACATGGACCGATTCTCACCAATTTCAATAGCGTTCATCCTATGGCCAATAAAAGCTTACGTACCAAATTTCATCAAAATATATTCATATTTGCGACCTGCAGTTTGATTACAAGGTTTATATGGACACACAGACGGACGGACACACGGACGGACATCGCTAAATCGAATCAGTTAGTGTTTCTGATTCGATCGGTATAATTAAAGATGGGTCTAGGTCAAATATTTTTGGTAGTTACAAACAGCAGCACAAAGTCATTATACCCAAGCCACATAGTGGTATAGGGTACAATTATAGTCGGTCTAGATCGACTATACGATACCATATACCATGCGTTTAGAGACCATATCTCTCAGGCCCAACTAACTGGATATAGAAAGTAAGCATAAACCAAATTTGAGTTGGATTTTTATTAATTTTTTCGGCTGCAGATATGACAAGTAAGAAAATTATAATCGGTCTAGACCGACTATACGATACCCTATACCATGCGTTTAGAGACCCTACCTCATAGGCCCAACTAACTGGACATAGAAAATAAGCAAAAACCAAATTGAGTGGGATTTTTATTAATTTTTTTGGCTGCAGATATGAAAAAGTTCATACCGACCGGGACTAGGTCCAAAAATGGACCGATCCTGATCATGTTTGGTAAAGTCTCTTGTATTTTGCAAAACTATATACAACAAAATTTGAGAAGAATCAGTGGAATATTTTTGTTTTTTTATAGATTTAAGTGAAGATAGGGAAGCAGCTCTATATGGGGCCAAAGGGATCATTTTTGGACTACTCATTAATGGATGTAATGAACGCATACAAACCCAATTTGAGTAAGATCTATATGACAATTTGGATCTTATGGCAATTTATGTCGATTTCATAGGGGTAATTTGTATGGGGGCTAGGTCTGAACATGGACCGATTCTCACCAATTTCAATAGCGTTCATCCCATGGCCGATGAAAGTTTATATACCAAATTTTATCAAAATATATTTATATTTGCGACCTGCAGTTTGATTACAAGGTTTACATGGATACACAGACGGACGGACGGACGGACGGACATTGTTAAATCAACTCAGAAAGTGATTCTCATTCGATCGGTATAATTAAAGATGGGTCTACGTCAAAAATTTTTGGTTGTTACAAACAGCAGCACAAAGTCATTATACCCAAACCACATAGTGGTATAGGGTATAATTAAAATTTAAATCAAACAATTTGTACAAATAAAGAGCGAAATTGAAGAAATCTTAATACTGATTTTATCTCGATTATGACCAAACGCATATTATTTGAAAGGTATTTCTTTTTAGCCGTTTTGCACATTTACATATTTTTAAATTTTTTCCTTTATTTTGAGTTAATTGCTTTTAAAGCTGCTACTAACACATACATAAAATTATACAATGCTATGTGTGTGTTTATTAAATTTGTTAATGTGTTGATTTGTGAATTGACTATAATTGATTAGCATACCTTTAGGGTCTTTATTTAATGAAAAAATAAAATTTCCTAGAATTTGCACTCGAATTTCGAGAGCTGGAATCTGCTAGTAATATATTTATAAGCTAAAGTTTTTATATTTATACCACACCAGGGGGTATACCATGCAGATGGTATATTATCAGTTTGTCATTTGAAACCTCATAAAGGATATATATTCTTGATCCTTAAAACAACTCGAGTCGAAATAGCGACAACCGTCTGTCCGTCCGTCCGGTCCGTCCGTATATACGTCTGTCCGTCTGTCTGTTGAAATCACGCTCATTCACTTATCTATCTGGGTATAGTTATGACAAAGTTGTTTGTCATTATTTCGAACAGGTTCGTGTTTAAAATGGGAAAAATCGAGCAACATTGTGCAAAGATATGTCCAAAAATATGAAAATATCTAAAAAAATTAAAAATTCAGTGTGTTTGTTGTAATAAAATAATATAAAGTTTCTCAAATTGTTTTTTTCAATATTTTGTTTATATTTGTTATTAACAGTGTAATAAGTCAAGATATTTATGTAAACGTAAAACTCATGTGGAGGGTATCAAAGATTTGGTACAGCTAAATTTAGCGCTTTTACTTGTCTTTAATTTATTTTAAATTATATTAGAACTTACAAAAAATATTATTTTTTAATTCTAAAAGTCCATTACTAAACTAATGGAAACCCTTCCATTAGGAATTATAGTGGTTTCTGTCGCTTTTTTGGTACAGGCTTTTTGGGACACGTTTTGTATGCTCTACAAGAGCCCAATATCTCTCTACTGACTAAAGCTACGGACAGTTTGGAGGTTTTACCTCGGTTGGTACAAAATGCAAGTTATTGTTATTTTTTCACTCAAGAGCTTCCTTACCGAAGTTACGAGATACCAAATCGGACAAGAAACACGTGGATGCATTATATTGGCTAATGAAAGGAAGGAGTATGTATTGCAAATGTTCTTTACTATAAACTAGCAGATACCAGCCCTCGAAATTTGAGTGAAAATTATTGGAAATTTTATATTTTCACTTAAAAGTTATTTTATAAGACCCTAAAGGTATGCTAAGCAATATTAGCCCATTCACAATTCAGCAGCTTTTGAATATCGATTGCGGTATTGGTTTATGTTCAAAATTATTTTTCAACACAATTGTTGTTGTGAATGAAGAAAACAAACTCCTTTTTTTGCAAACTCATTAAAAAATCTAATAAACACACGGTATTGTATAATTTTATGTAAAGGGTCCGCCAAATAACTTTTTTTTTTTTTTTGAAAATGCTATAAAAAAAAAACTAATGAATATTATCTCAAACTTCTTTTTTTATTTGAAAGTATAATCCTTCCGGTTAATAATGTAAAATAATTTCATTCAAATGGCTGCCTCGGCTGGCCATGCAGTAGCCTACATTATCGGTCCAATTTTTAAGCACATTATCGATTGTGTGCAGCTGTATTTCACCAATGGCTTCACGAATATTGTCCTTTAAAACGTCAATTGTCTCTGGTTTGTTGGCGTAACACTTATCTTTGAGGGCACCCCATAAATAATAGTCCAACGGTGTCAAATCGCAGCTCCGAGGTGGCCAAACGACATCAGCTCTGCGGCTGATAATGCGATCTTCAAAAACAGGGCGCAAAACATCGAGTGTAGCTTCGGCTGTGTGGCACGTAGCGCCGTCCTGTTGAAACCAAATGTTGCCAATATCCTCCTCTTCAATTTTTGTGAACAAAAATTCGTTCAACATGGCCCGATAACGATCGCCATTGACTGTAACGGCCACTCCTTGCTCATTTTCGAAGAAAAATGACCCAATTATGCCTCTGGGCCAAAATCCGCACCAAAAAGTGACTCGTTTTGGGTGTATCGGCTTTTCAATATATGCGTGCGGGTTTTCTGTGCCCTAAATGCGACAATTTTGCTTGTTTACATACCCGCCAAGATCAAAATGAGCTTCATCTGAAAAGATGATTTTTTTTTTTGGCAAAATTGGTATCTTCTGTAAGTCGATCGCAGGCCCACTTAGCGAAGCGAAAACGCATTGGATGGTCAGTTGGCTTCAACTCCTGAACCAATTGGACTTTGTATGGCGTCATACCAAGGTCTTTATGCAAAATTTGTCTCAATGATGCCTCCGAAATGTTCAATTCTTGAGAACGACGGTGAATTTTCACGAAATAAGCACTAGTTGACAAAAAAACGTTAGATGGCGGACCCTTTATATTTAAATGCATTTTCCTCCAAAAAATTTAAAAATGTAAAAATCTGTAAATCTGGTGGACAGCCAAAAAGAAGTACCTTTCAAATGAGGCACGTTAGGTCAAAATTGGGAGAAAATTGTGGACAAAACGTCGGTCACAAAAAATCGCCTTACCTATTAATATTATAGATTTCGGTATTTATAAAACCCGTTGTAACAAATGACTTGCTTCTTTTGCCGAAAATGACTGCTTTTATGCTCTAAACTTATCTTCAACATTTCTTCGAGCATCAGCAACATGAAGATTTTGACCCGGAAGTTGGAAAAATTTGCCATTACATACATCTCGTCATCGATTAAGCTACAGGATTATTTTTTTATGAAAAATGATTTCAGTTTCCGTGCTCTGTTTTTGGCCTCAGCATATGTTACAGCGTTTCTGCCTGGAACTTATTGGATTTTGTGAGTTTTCGAAACTGCATTGGCTTTAACATTTCGCACCAAATACTCAGAGCATCGGGCTAACCAGGTATTTTTCTACCGGATTTGCAGGGAGCTCTTTTCAATAAGCTTTCCATTTTCTTGTCCTTACAAACATCGTGTTGACTTTTCTTTCTTTCTGAATCAGATTTTGTATCAATGGTCAAATTTTCCTGACACTTTCTAATAACACTGTTACTGAGGTACAGTTTGACAGCAGACCTTTGATTCTGTGGTCCATCTTTTGTAGGACCAAATTGGATTTTGTTGAAAATATTTAATCATTTTAGCACGTACTCTTTTTTCGACACTCGTTTTAATTAAACTAACAGCAAATGAAAAGGGTTGTCATTAAACATAATAACGAACATATTTTTTGAAAGACAAGTTGTTTACAAAAAAAATTCAAATAATACTTGCAAAAAAAGTTAAGAGTAAAAACGCGTGTTAATATTGTTTGCATCTCACTTTTTAATTTAATTTAACCAATATTTATTTTTTTTAGTATTATTAATAAATTTAACAACTTTTTGCCGCACTGCGAGTACACATTGAATACGCTACACACAAATGGTGTTTTCAATTGGAAGATTCCATTGTACAGTACCTAAATAAATAGTGCGTTATTTTTAAATACCACTAAAAATTGAGGCATTCAATTTATTATGCATATTAAAAATAAAACCACATCAGATATAAACAAAACGCTAGCGGATTTAACGAATATGTATAAAATAAGCTTGAATACGGCAAAAAAAAAAAAAAGAAAAAAAAACATCTGCTGCAACAGAGCAACAAAACGGCGGAAATTAATTGAAAGTTCAAAATCAACAAACCATAATAATACCGGACAACATATTACGCTATTTTGGCTAAAAACAAAAAATACAATTAATGCGATTTTAAATGCCAACATTAACAAGTGAAATAAAACACGGAAAATAAAATAAAAAAATCAACTAAAAAAAAATTTCATGAATACTTCGTATGTCCTAAAGCTGAGAGGGTTATCTAAGAATTTTAATTAAACCGATCACATATTTTCGTATATCCACCTTCGTGTTTGTGTGAATTCTGTTAGCAAATTACTAATAATACTAATATTAATTAATAGACTTGCCGTGAAAAAAAGATTAACTATGACATAGTCAACACAGTCACCCGTAGTCACGCACAGTCACGGAGTGATTTAAACCCCATTTCTCCTCATCCACTCAATATGAAACTAGGTCTATAGACTTGTTCTGACCAAAGATTAATTTTAAAACAGTCACGCAAAGTCACGCACAATCACGGAGAGTTTCCATATTCATATGCATAAGAAAAGAAAGAGTTTTAATAAAAACTTTGTTTTTATGGGTTAGATTATTACTCCCTTTATATAAACGTGTAGTGTCTGTTTACCTGTTTCTCTGCCGAAAAAACTTTGGATCGATTTTTCACCCTTTTTCCGTGATCCAATCAAGCCCGTGGCGATGATAAAAATGATCTAACAAATTTTCGTTAAACAAATTTAATTATTTTTTGAAATTTTAAATTTATTTTTAGTCAACCAATTATTAAATTACATGTTGGTAAACTTAACAAAGGAAAGAAATAAATTAAAAACTTCGTTTTTATGGGTAGTTTTTTATATTAAACTCCCAACTCTAAATTTAATTTTTTTTAATATAAATGGTGTTTTTATTTGCTTAGATAAAACTTGGCAAAGGGTTAACTGCCAAACGAACTATTATACTACGCTCACTTTTTGAAATTTACGATCAGTATACTCTGGAAAATCATCATGATTTGAAAAATGATACCAATTAATCCAAATTTATTTGAAAATCAGTCATCGATTCGCAAAACTTTTGGATGATGTTTTATCGCAAAACCGGTTTGTTAATAAACAAAATTGTCACATATGGAGTGAGACCAATACACAACAGACCCTGCACACTCAATTACATCCAGAAAAATGCACCGTTTGCTGCGGTTACACGCTAGTGGCATCGTCGGACCTTATTTCTTCACAAATGAAGCCGGAGCTCACGTTATAGTCGACGGAGATAGTTACCGCACCATGATCAATGATTTTTTGTTTGAAAATGTGGATGACTTTGATCCTGGCGAGATGCTGTTTCAACGCGTGTGGGATTTTGTGGCAAAAAGTCCATTTTTGGAGAATAAAATATCAAAAAAGTAATGGTGCAGTTCTTTAGAGAATTATTTGGTTAAGAGAAATGCATAATATTTTTTTTTCTGGAAGTTATTTTTTCATTTAAAACAACGCGGTAAAGCCACCTAAATGAAATTCTGCAGTAACTGCCTCACATGGTAAGGGTAGATAATGTGTTTTTATCATATCTATTTTATGTAAGTGTATTTGAAAAACATATCTCAACAATAATTTTGAAAAATAAAATAATTGGATAGCAATAATAGTTTAAAAAATATTCAGGTTTGTATGATGGCCTCAAAAATGTGTTTAGTTTTTCTTGGACAAATAAATGTGAGCTATATTGGCCTTTGTGTTCTGGTTGCAAAAAAGTGAAAGTGATTTAATAAATACTAGCAGATTACAGCCCTCGAAATTCGATCGCAAATTCTAGGAAATATATAATATATAATCAATTATAGCCAATTCACAAATCAACACAAAAAAAACTCATTTTATTACAGACACATTAACAAATTTACTAATCACACACATAGCATTGTATAACTTTATGTATATGTTAGTAGCAAATTTAAATACAATTTACACAAAATAAAGGAAAAAATTTAAAAATCTGTAAATCCGCAAAACCGCTAAAAAGAAATACCTTTCAAATAATGTAAGTTTGATCAACATTGGTATAAAACGATAGAACAAAACATCAGGCACAAGAAATCGTTTAGCCTATTAATATTATTGATACTTCGGATAATATTGTATGCTATGGAACAAATAATAATAAATAATATAAAAAAAGTCACACGAAATTTCTTTTCAGTAATTCAAAGAAACACGATATAAAATGGTGAATGCTTTTAGGCCCATGTGTTTTAATGCTCTCAATAAGGACTATAGAAAGAATAGACTAATATTCTCCAGAAAGTACATCAGAGTCGCAACAAATACTGATGTTTTCCATCTCCTCCTTTAGATCCTTACATTACGCAGTGGTTTTTTCTCCGTTTATTTTGGCATAAACTCGAATTTTTAAGCTATTGCATTGAAATTTGGTTTGTGTACATTTTTTATGCACACAAGATGACTTACCAAGTTTCATATGATTTGGGGCACTATTTCATATACCTGCCATATAACCGATCTGGCCGATTTACTCCAACTTTTTTGTTTATAAAGCTATGAAATTTTATTTGTGTAAATTTTTTATGTTCCTAAGATGACCTACTAAGTTTCACTAGATTTGGGGCACCATTTCATATAGCTGCAATATACCGATCTGGGCAACATGCAACTAGGTTTTTGACGTTTCCATTAAAAGCATTATTTTTAAATTTTCTATTATATTTGACGAAAAAAAAATAATACAAATTTAAATTTCAGTATTTATCTCCTATTATTGTCTGGTGATTAGTCCTTCATTTTGAAAGTAAAGATACAGTTTACAAAATCTTAAATAAGTGTGGTTATGTTACTTACTATAGAAGATACTCAATTTTCTTTTAGTTCAAAAAATTTGTAGAATATCATAATCAAAATCAAGAACTGATGACAGTAAAGCTGCATTGGAAAATGATCTTCTCGCTGTGTTGCCATCATTGGAGTTTTCACTGCCATTTGAAAGAAGCTTGTCCACATTTAGGCCCATGTCTTTCATAATTTTTAATTGTAACAGTCTTTTTCATGCTTTTAGTTTAAGCTTATTGCAATCCTTGACATGCCACTTCTTAAGCTCAATTCTATATGAGATTTTTAAAATAAACTCGAAAAAGCGAATCCAAGCGTGTAAAGGACTGATTTCATATTGAAGAGCGTGCGCCTTAGCCATGAAAACATTCGAGTTTATATCTTTAGTATCGAACAATTGTTTTGGCTTCGCTCCACAGATAGGGCAAGACTGACATGAGTTGCTTCCTGACAATATGTTTAAGACTTTCCCATCTATTAATGTCATGTGTCCAGTATATTCGACATATACATATATATTTTTCTTTAAATTTATACAAATATATTTGCATGTTGCGAATCTGTGCATCCAAATTTTCATTTTCAGCTAATATGAGGGCGGTAGTTTCCTTAAAGAATTCAATCTTCAATGGCCGGCAAAATCTAACAGATTGCGGAGCCAAATAATTTGTTGCGTCTCATTTTTTAATTTCAATGGGACAATTGTAGTAACGAACAGTGAACTGCCAATTGAAGGACTATCGTGGAACTGGAAACGCTGTTTGTACAAACTCTGGCCGGATGAACCATCATATCCATAGCTGAATAATAACTTGCAATGTACCTCGTTGGGAAGTGTTTCTAGGACCTCGTGTTGCATTTCGAGAATGCGGGAAGACGTATGATCCAAAAGATTTTGTAATGATACATGTGCCTTATTTTCAAAATATTCAATTCCTTTTGGCCTTAGTTTTAATTTAGAATTAAGTACGGCCGGATATGCCGGGTATCTGTCACATCCGTGAATTTTTGCATTTCATTGTATATTTATATACTGACTTTTTGTGAATTCATTTTCCAATAAAAATGCAAGCGCACTGTCAGCTGACATTTGTTTGGGCTCATCCGCAAAAAGCTTCTTTTTTATTTCATTAATACTCTTACAACTCCCAGCTGCTTTCAAAACAACAGCTAAAACTTTTTCATTTGTGGCAGCATGTATGAGTAAGGGAGATAAGTTGTTATCACATTTTGGGCGACCCACTTTATTTGCTAACGCATAATGACCAGTGATTTCTATGAATATGCTTTTGTCAAGCCATTTCCTTAAATATTTCCAGAGTTGAATTACACTTCGGCAAGTGTTTTTTATATAATTGATGAAGGCTTTCACTTTTTCATTTATTAACTTAGTGTTCTCGTTATTTAAATGTTTTTGTGGGATACTTTTCAATATGTGCTGTTGTATGGCGTCTCTTGAGCGATTGTTGTTGCTCCAAATGTCAACCAGCTCAGAACGACTAAACACATATTGTACTAGAAAAATTTGATTTTTTCGAAAACGTGTGGATTCGGACAAAAAGGATCAGTTTCTTATTAATTTGCACACTTTGGTTAATAACTTCTCACCTACAACTTTTTGCAACGCTTTGCCATGCAAAAGTACTGATCCACGCAACACAACTACACTTGTTAAACTCATTCTAAAAATACGCATATACAAAACACGGTACAATAGGACAAAAACACATAACAACGATACAAACATTGGTAAACTATAGTTTTACATACATGGACAATCGTTTTCCATATTTATCCTTTTCACTTTTGTGTAAACTTTCGCCAGAACAATCAATCAAAGTTGCAAAATTTTTCACGCCAATTTCACACAAAACGTGTTGTACATAATCAGCTGACTTTAACAGTGCGCAAACAGAACAGTATTGCTCCACATGTTTAAGTTAAATATTTTTTTTTCTAACTGGGGTGTTTAAAAATTAAAAATCAACAAAATTTTAATATACTTAACAAAAAAAAAAATTGACTTTATGCCAAAAAAAAAACGGAAAAAAACCACAGTGCATTACTAGCATAAGACGTCAACCTCAAAAACATGTTTAGGAACAGATGGATCAAAGTCTATATATGGATACACGTAAAAATATTTATGAGTTATATGTGAGTCGTTTATCTTGCTTCAGCTCGTTTTTTTCATAGAAAAATACTGCTACCTTTAGCTTCTAAAAAACTTTTTTTGGGTTATATGAGCGATGGGTGCGGCATATTTCTGTAAAACTTAGCAAACATCTTTACTTCATAATACTGATATCTTGAGTCAAGCTACAAGACTTTTTTTAATGAAGAAACAAAAATTCGGCTCAAAAATTCATTTTCGGGTATATGGGCTGTAGGCTATGAATGCGGCCGATTTTCGTAACAAGTACCTCAACTTTATAACACTGATGACTTGTGCCAAGTTTCATGACTTTTTATGAAGAAATAAAAATTTGGGTCGAAAAAATCTTTTCGGGTGGTCAATTTTGATGAAACTTTAAATTTTTCTTGATTTAGTTGACAAGAGGCTCTGGGCCAAATTTCAATGTTCTACGAGCTCTCCTTATACGTGGCATACGGCGGCCGCAACAATTGGCATTAGCGACAAATAGATTTCGAGAAATGGACCTGTCAATTGGCCTCTAAGGCCCTGTGATTTAACACATCTCTATTAATTCCCGTGAGGCTGTTGGAAGGCACTGGTATATGCTGACGACTGAAGTCTTGGAGGCCAACACTGTTCGTGTTATCCGTAGCATACGGCAATGCTCAAAATTGGACGTCCAGAATGCGCTTCGTCAAGAACTGCAGCAACGGCCATATACCCGAAATCATTTTCAAATATTAATGCCATATATTCATCTTTTCACACACAATATGTAGCACCTTTAAATGAGCATTACTCCAAGAAAATGTACCAGACGGTGCAAATCTGTAAAAATGGTGGACAGCTAATAAGAAATACCCTTCAAATGAGGTATGTTTGGTCAAAATCGGTTGACAACTAAAATTTGTATATTGGTCATAAGTAATCGCCTTGCCTAATAATATTATAAATACTAGCAGATTCCAGCCCTCGAAATTCAAGTGCAAATTCTAAGAAATTTTATTTTTTCCTAGCCTATTAATATTATAGATGTTCAAAATTGAATATGTAGACTTTCCTTATACCAGAAATTGTATGCCCTGTCCGCTTCGCTACGACTTACTGAGACTTATTGACATGTTTTATTTTATAATCAATTTTTCCTACAAAGTTTGAATTGTGCAATTAAAATATTTTATTTAATTTAATTAAAATTTTTTTATTTCAATGCTTGCCGATATACAATATTTTTCGTTTTTTCATTCGGTGCAACAATTATCAAATTTTTTGGCGTTCCTACTCTTGAGCAAGGTACATATGGCTGCCCATGAGAAGAACATGGATTTTCCAAATAAAATCTGGCAACATTTTAACTATTGGACTTGAATTTTGAATATCAATTGACAATTTTTAATTTTGGCGATTTTTGGTTTTTGCCCATTTTTGATTTTGAAATTTTTTGATTTTGGCGATTTTTTTTTTTGCGATTTTCGGTTGTGACGAATTTTGATTTGGGCGATTCCGTCCATATTTTCCACGTATACTCATATTGATAATTAATGTACTTGGCAAAAGTTTCAAGACAGTCGCTTTCGTAGTAGATACTTCATATTTTTTTGTACAGGAGGTGCCATATTTTTTGTTTTTTCGTTCGGTGCAACAATTATCAAATTTTTCGGCGTTCCTTCTCTGAAGCAAGGTACTTATATATGCCGATGAGAAGAACATGGATTTTCCAAATTAAATCGGGCAACATTTTAACTATTGGACTTGAATTTTGAATATCAATTGGCCATTTTTCATTTTAGCGATTTTTGGTTTTGGCGATTTTTGATTTTAGCGATTTTTGTTTTTGCCCTTTTTTGGTTTTGAAATTTTTTGATTTTGGCGATTTTTTTTTGCGATTTTCAGTTTTGACGATTTTTGATTTGGGCGATTCCGCCCATATTTTCCACTCACATTGATAATTAATGTACTTGTCAAAAGTTTCAAGAATGCCGTTTTCGTAGTACTTCATATTTTTTTTGTGTAGGAGGTGCCACGTCCACTAATCCCATCCCATACTTACATTAGTATCTGATGAACTTGTGCAAAGTGTCGGGGCTTTAACCTTTATAGTGCATCACATATAATAAATGAAAGCCTATATTATGCGATAAATATGAATTTCTTTTAAGTAGCGAACAAAAAAGAAAATACATTTTTTTTATTTATTATGTAACATAATATCTTCCGAAGGATTGATTTAATTTATTTTATATATGGCTATATGGCGCCTCAATCTACTAGTCGCCCTGAGCCATGGCCCTACTGGCTCTACCCAAGGGCCGGCCCTGTATAAAAATATCAATGACACCTGAGGCTGTCTATAGTCAAATTAACTATTTTAAAGTTTTTGTTTTAATTTATTTATATGTATTATGTTTATAAATATAAACGCTCTCTATAGATCTAAAAGTAACTTGTAATGTGCCTAATACTTTGTCACACTCAGTTCCTGTCTGACTGTTCTGGATGATTTATTTTTCAATGGAGATTACCGATAGTCCATACGGATTTAAAACATACGGTCGATACAAAAAACTTGCAAACATATTTATTTTTTTATTATTCAAGTGAATGGCCAGGAAATATTATGAGAAAAAAAAATTAGGAAGTGACAGCCACATTTAAGAATATACAGTCGAAAATGAAAATACTACAAATTGATATTGAAGTTGACAGCGTGAACGAAATATAAATTTGGACTCAATGGTTAATGGAAAAGTTTTTTGTTGAAAAAAAAAAAAAAAAAAACAATAGAGTTTAAATGCCATTATTGATGTTTGTTGTTTGCTGTTTGATAGTGCGTGAATGTTTGTGTGTAGCAGACAGTTTGTTCGAGTGTATTGGTTTTAATACTCGTCGTATAATAAAAAAAAAAATTGACACTTCATGAAGCGGAAGCGGATGTGGATCTGTATTTGAAATGCTATTGACACAGGAAGTGAAGGTTTAATTTCATGTTATAAAATTGTTATTGTTTTCACAGGGAATAAAATTATTATTATTTTTTTGTAAATATATTATGAAGTGTTGATTTCATTAAAATAGTTGAATACATGAATAATTACGAATTGTTGAATTTCCCAACATTTTTACCGCTGACGTTTAAGTGTCCTCCATTATGGTTTATTGTGCGGGGGCAAATAAACTCTTCAAATGACTTTCTTCACATATTCATTCAACCAAGTCAAAAATGTTTTTTATTGGACTCATTTGAAAATATTTTATTTTTTAAATACATACACCACACTCAATGCTTATAACTTATACAACTATGTGGTGAGGGTAAAATAAGTTTGTGCTGTTGTTTATATATAAAAAAAAATATTTGACCCAGATACAGCTCTTATTATACTGTTTGTCTTTCCGTCTGCTTATTTGTGTGTCCATGTAAACCATTAAACAAACTAAAGGTCGCAATTATGAATATATTTTGATAAAATTTGGTATACGAGCTTTTATCGGCCATACGATGAACGGTATTGAATTTGGTACAAATCGATACATACGGATCTAGCTTCCAGACAATGACCCCCATCAGACCGCCTGAAATTGTCATACGATATCATACATAAATCCAAAAAATTTGGTGTGTAGTACGTGGGCGATGCTAGAACAACTCGACCTGACATATGAAGCACAAAAAATTTGGGATTTTTTTATTTTTCAACATATTCTCCTTTTAGATCGATACATTATTCCCAGCGATATTCAATAGTTTCGATACCCTGTTTATAGTGAGAATTCTCTAAATGCTTCAAAAAGTCATCAAACGCAGATTCTGCCTCTTCATTGTTGTCATATCTTTTACCACCGAGCCATTTTTTCAAGTTTGGAAATGAAAAATAATCTGAGGCAGCGAAATCTGCCTGCAATTCGAATTTTTATTCATGGATTTTGGCCACGAAAATAGTGGATGTTTGAACTGGTTCATTGCCTGTATGGAACAATACTTTCTTTTTCGCCAAATGCGGCCTATTTTCCTTGATATCATCATCTAAGTGCTGCAGTAAGTTTACGTAATATTCGCTGTTGATTGTTTTTCCTTTTTGAAGATAACTAATAAAAATTATCCCACGCGCATCCCAAAAAACAGATGCCATAGCCTGGCCTTCTTTGGAGACGATTCTCCCAATTCCGTCCACTTTTTCGACTGTTGTCTTTTCTCAGGTGTGATGTGGTGGACCCATGTCTCATCCATCACCAAACACTCCATTGAGACATCTTCACGGTACCCATACCCTTCTGATATCCTACTTTTCGTCAATTTGCGAAGTGTAGCAGTTTTTGAAATGCCTATCATTTCATCTAGCGCCCGCCCTTTGGTCGAGGATCATCCGATACCATTTTATGGTTTTTTTTAACCATTTCAGCGGTGGGCACTTTAATTGGGCGACCACTACGGTTTCGTCTTAGCAGCTCGTACGGCCTCATTTAAATCCTGCCACCCAATATTTTATAGTCATAAACGAAGGAACAGACTCCCCCAAAGTAGAATCTAGCACGGCTTTAATATTTGTTGCACTGAGACCTTCCAAATGAAAATACTGAATTTAACTAGCAGATTCCAGCCCTCGAATTTCGAGTGCAAATTCTAGAAAATTTTATTTTTTCATTAAATAAAGACCCTAAAGGTATGTAAATCAACACCAACAAAACAAACTCATTTTTATTACAAACACATTAACAAATTTAATAAACACACACATAGCATTGTATACCCTTAATTTTATGTATGTGTTAGTACCAACTTTAAATGCAATTTACTCAAAATAAAAGAAAAAAATTAAAAATCTGTAAATCTGTAAACTAATATACATCAAATAATATACATTTGGTCAAAATCGGGATAAAACGGTAGAAGAAAACATCGGTCACAAGAAATCGCCTAGCTTATTAATATTATAGATAACGTTTACTTACTTTTGATGACTCAGAGAAAAAAATTCTAAACAACAAGGCACCAGCCTTGAAGCTTAAAACATATGTTTTATAAGGTTGCCACTTTTTACCACAGAAACTAACATTTTTCAAACTACTGCCGCCATCTATACGTCAGGCCGGTTTGTTCTGAGACCGTTCTCCTATACCCACTAATCAGTAGTCCAAAAGTATACACTACAGGAACATTTTTAATCATAGTACCCATATAAAGTTGATTCCCGAACTTCAGTTAAATCCATCCCATCTTTTATTAATGCTAAATCACTTTCTGAGTCGATTTAGTGATGGTCGTCCACCCATCTTTCCATCTGTCCGTCTGTCGTCCTTCTGTCCATCTGTCCGTCTGTCTGTCTATCCATGTAAACCTTTCAATCAGGTCACAAATATGAATACAATTTGATTTACTTTGGTATGTAAGCTTTTATAAGCTATGGGGCAAACGCTATTAAAAATCGGTGCATGTTCAGTCCTATCCCCATATAAATTACCCCTATGAGATCGACATAAATTACCATAATATCCAAATTATCATATAGATCTCAGTCAAATTGGGTTTGTGTGTGCATTAATTAGACCCATTCATGACTAGTCCAAAAATAAATCCTGTAGGACCATTCTAAGTCATAGCCCCATGTAAAGCTGTTTCCTGATTTTCACTTAAATCTACCAAAAAACAAAATAATTGCGCAGATTTTGCTCATACTATTTGGTTTGTATATGTTTTTGCAAAAAATAAGTGACTTTACCAAATATGTTCAGAATCGGTCTATTTTTTGACATAGTTCCCATTTAGATATAGCATCCGATATGAACTTTTTCATATTCAAAGGGAAAAAAAATTAATAACAATGCCACTCAAATTTGTCTTATGGTTATTTGCTACATCCAATTAGTTGGACCTGAGAGCCCCTCCCTATATATATTTACATTAGGGCGGGTCGATTTGTAAGGAGGCAAAAAAATCGCTCAAGTGACAAGGAAAATCATATTCTAGGGATCAAAATAAAAAAAATTTGTTCAAGGAACCGTACCTCTAAAACGAATTCTGATGTCCCGACTTTTGACCGGTCTGTCTGTCTGTCTGCCATGGGGCAACCCCATTCCCCCTCATGCAATTAATCTAAAACTTGGCCCATAGTCTTGTTGTGACTACAGATTAATTTTGGGGTAGTCATGCAGAGTCACGCATAGTCACGGAGTAATCTAAAAGTAATTTACCCTCATCCGATCCATCTTTTTGAAAAACACAACATAGTCAAGGCGTATGATTATTATTTATTAGCAGAGTAGAAGATACGTGTACGTATGAGTGTTAATTTTAATATTAAATCAAACATAGTCAGCTTAATTCTAAACAAAAAATGGTGATTTTTTTAAATGTTTGTATGGGGAACCCCCTAGGAGATTCCAGGGGGTGTGCTACTGGTATGGGTGGGTCGGCCCTCCAAAGTATGTGGCGGTCGATCATACATTTGGACTCGATTGGGGCACTCTAAATGGGTCAAAGTGAGACAGACAGACAGACAGGTTAAAAGTCGAGACATAGAATTCGTGTTAGAGGTATGATTCCTCGGGCAAAGTTTCTTATTTTGATCCCTAGAATACGATTTTCCTTGTCACTTGGGTGATTTTTAAATCGACCCGCCCTAATTTACCTATATTTTTGTGTAAATTATGGGACTTTACTAAATGTTGTCATGATCGATAAGTTTTTTGACCTAACATCAGAAATTAACTATCTCATGAACATCTCTTCATGCCACAGATTAATAACAACAGAACTAAAATTTGGTTTATGCTTATTTTATATAACCACAGAAAAGTTGTATTTGTATTTATTTATTTGAAATTCTACACATATGACTAAAAGTGTCTTACTACAGTATAGAATTGTGCATTTGGAAATATAACTATTTTTAATCTATAATATTAATAGGCTAGGCGATTTCTTGTGACCGATGTTTTGTTCCACCGTTTTATCCCGATTTTAACCAAACGTACATTATTTGAAATGTATTTCTTTTTAGCCGTTTTGCAGATTTACAGATTTTTAAAATTTTTCCTTTATTTTGAGTAAATTGCATTTAAAGTTGCTACTAACACATACATAAAATTATACAATGCTATGTGTGTGTTTATTAAATTTGTTAATGTGTTCGTAATAAAAATGAGTTTGTTTTTTTTTTGATTTGTGAATTGGCTATAATTGATTAGCATACTTTTAGGGACTTTATTTAAAGAAAACATAAAATTTCCTAGAATTTGCGCTCGTATTTCGAGGGCTGGAATCTGCTAGTTGCAATATTAATACTTGTAATAAAATTAAATATAAAAAAAATTATTGATTTTATAAAAAAAAAAAATTAAATAATAAAATTTAAAAAATATGAACAATTGTAAGTTCAAATAGAGAAAAATATTTTACAGCTTAATGAACTGAGTAGAAATTAAGTAATTTTCTCTTAAAAATTCGGAAATAAATTGCAGAGACGAATTGCATTAATATAGAATTGCAATTCTGAAGTTAAGCTACGCTGTCTAAGCGAGATAATTCTTTTACCTCTATTTGATCTAGAAAAGGTTAGATGACTGTAAAGATGTTCCGGTTATTATTTTGTATATAAAAATGAGAACTCTTGCATTGAGTAAATCTTCACACTAAATACCATAGAGATTTGTTGTGAAAGGTGAAATGCTTCTGTTTTTTTATTCCGCATATGTAACGACAAATAGTTTGGAATATACGATCTTGTTTTTCACTACTTAGATTTTGCAAATAATTCGCTTCCAATAATTAGCAAGAAGTGCAGTTTTTTGTTGACAAAAGAGTTCTGAGCATTGAAAATGTTCTTCCATAAGCGTAGTTAATGTGTTCAGTCCATGTAAGGCTTCTATTAAATATTAATCCAATTTAATGAATTTACTGCGGCTACCAGTTATTTAAATATACTATCAGATTCCTGCCCTCGAAATTCGAGCGCAAATTTTAGGATTTTTTTTTTTAGTTAATTGAAGACCCTAGAGGTATGCTAATCAATTATAGCCAATTCACAAATCAACACAAAAAATAAACTCATTTTTATATAATACACATTAACAAATTTAATAAACACACACATAGCATTGTATAATTTTATGTATGTGTTACTAGCAACTTTAAATGCAATTTACTCAAAATAAAGAAAAAAAATTTAAAAATCTTTAAATCTGGTGAACAGCTAAAAAGAACTACCTTTCAAATAATATACGTTTGGTCAATATCGGGATAAAACGGCAGAATAAAACATCAGTCACAAGAAATCGTCTAGTCTATTAATATTATAGATGCTAGTTATTGTATCCTCTGCAGTAGGTCGTTTTTGAATAACCAGACATTTTGATTTTTTAGGATTTGTTGCAGCCCAAAAATATACTTCTTGTAATTCCTGATTCAAAGTTTCTACACATTGTTGAATATCAGATGCATTGCAACTTATGAAAAGTTGAATATCATCTGCATACATTCGTAATTTACAGCGATGTAGTTGATTTGGGAGATTATTTGCGTAAAGTGAAAAGAGGAGCTGTCCCACGATCGACCCTTGAGGGACACCTCTTCTAACGGGCAGTAAATTAGATTTCGATAGTATGTGTATATAAGACGTGTAGCTGTGTTTGAGACCATGATCATGTTTTGAAGTTTGTAGCACAATATGTTATGATCAACAGTATAGAAATCTTTTGAGTAATCTTACGGTATTAGAAAGTTGGTTTTTCTTTCCTTATTTCTTCAGCATCAAATATGTGTGCTGTTATGCAACTGTGTTTTTTTTTAAATAGCTGTGGTCACAAGATATAACCGCCTAACTCGAAAATCATGCTTTTGAGAAAAATAGCTTTTTAAATAAAAGTAATAGCGCTTCATTACGACTTAGGTCGGAATATTTGTATTAATATCTTTTTAAAAAGCAGTGTTAGAGAAATGGGGATTTCACGTAAATATAAAGATTTTTTAGTAGAATATGATAGTATACATAACTGAAATCGGCGAAAATCATTCTTTCGAGAAAAATAACTGTTTATATATATGTAAGGCTTTGTTACGACTTAGGTCAGTATGTTTTCATTAATAACTTTTTAATAAAAAGTGTTAGAGAAATGGGGATTTCACGTAAATATAAAGCGTTTTTAGTAGAATATGACAGCATATATAACTCAAATCGTTCTTAAGTCGACTTA
The DNA here is from genome assembly GCA_963682025.1 of Cordilura impudica. Classification (NCBI taxonomy): domain Eukaryota; kingdom Metazoa; phylum Arthropoda; class Insecta; order Diptera; family Scathophagidae; genus Cordilura; species Cordilura impudica. The sequence continues at coordinate 30,884,493 of OY821518.1, read as the reverse complement.
GGCGCTTATCGCTTGTGACCACAGATATAATGACCTTGGATTATAAATTATACATTCAAAAACTTTAGATAAGAAAGGCAAGATGGCAATTGGTCTATAATCCGTATGGTATGGATATAATTTTAGCTCTTTTCCAATTTGTGGGATAGAAACATGTTGTTATAATTTTGTTAAAAATGTGGGTGGTTAATGGCAGTAATTCTGGTAGAAGAATTTAAAAAAAATTGGGATCGATTCCGTCAATTCCAACAGCATTTTTTTTAATCGACATACAACATGATAAGACATCAGAGTCGGTTACACAGGCGAAATAGAATTCATTATTGGAAAAATTTGCGTGATTGTTAATATAATTATTGTAAAAGTTGATATCAGCTTTAAGCCAGATCTCTCTGATCTATTTTTTATTCTGTATGTAAACCAGGGATTTATTGTTTGTTTTACAATTTTTGTTCTTTGTGGTACTATTTGATCAAACAAATTTTTTATGTTACTTTCGAAAAAAGAAAGTTGATCATGTACGGCTACCATATTATATTTATAACTGATTCCAATCTACTTTATAAAATTCTTCCTCCAAAAGGTTGAAATTAATATTTTTAAAATCAAGAAAAGTAATAGCTTGTGAGGGGATGAACAGTTGAAATTTATACGTCAGAAATATTAGATAATGCTTAGAAGAACACGGAACGGATAGTTGATCATAAATTAGGACACTTGATTCATCACTAACATAGAAAATATCCAGTAAAGTACTGCTTATGTTAGTAACGTGGCCTTTATTGGCCATGTTGGTGTTAGGGTTCGAATCAATTAAAGTGTTGGAGGAAAAATCACCAACATTAATGACATCGTCATATAAGACAGACTGATTTTCCAAAATTGTACAGAATGAGTTCATGCATATATTTTTATCACATCTATAAACACATCTCACAAGTAGCTTTCTTCTTTCAGATATTACTTCAATGAATATTTGTTCCACCAAATTAGCGGCTTCTGTATTATTAACCCAGGAGTTAGTAATTTCTGAACTGTTTTAAAATTATAGGTTATTCCTTTTTTTATATAAATGGCAATTCCACCAACATTAGGGCATGTCGATTTGTAGGGGACCGAAAATCAGAAAAATAAACTATGGATCATACTGAGCAATTTTGCTGAAAAAACTATGGGTCTAAATTGTATTTCGATCCAGCGATTTTTAAGGGGAAATTTGACTTGGTATGGACATAATGTGAAACGTTTTTGAAATGTTTTTTCAAATCATAAAAATTAGAAAAAATTTAAATAAAAGTATTAAAAAAAATTTAAATAACAGTTTCTCGGGCAAATATACCCGAAATATGTGTCCGATCAGACTCATTTTTGGTACACATTACTTGTTTTTCATACACTATGTCCACACCAGTTTTCATCAAAATCTATTAAGAGTTAGGCATACCTCCCATACAAAGTCCAACTTCCCCTTAAAAATCGCTGGATCGAAATATAGATCCATAGCCTCTTCAGCAAAGTTGCTCAGTATGATCCCTAGCTTATTTTCCGCATATACGATTTTGCGAAAAAAAAATCGACCTGCACTAACCAGCATAGCCTCTCCTATCAACTCCTAATTAGATCCAAGACACTTTCTACAATCGCTATAGGCTACCGTATAGTAGGTAGCTTTAAGTAAATTTCTTAATTTAAACCAGAGTTTCGCTGGATTCTTCACTCTGGGTTGCAACTAATCTCAATGTGTTGTTTAACAATGTCTCAAGGTGTATTTGTCGAGGACTATTCCTAGATATCAGGGATCCAATATTTACCTTTTTTCGAAAATAAATATATCGAGCTATCGATAATTTAGGACCATTTGCATAATCTATCGAAATTTCGAAGTGGGATATTCTAAGTGTATTTACATAGTAGATATAGTGTAATTATAGAAACTAGCAGATTCCAGCCATCGAAATTCGAGTGCAAATTCTAGAAAATTTTATTTTTTTCATTAGTTAAAGACCCTAAAAGTATGCCAATCAATTATAGCCAATTGACAAATCAACACAAAAAACAAAAAAAAGCATGTGAGTCCGATCACAGGGGAGACGTGTAAACATCTAGTAATTAAAGATTTTTTATGGCACTTTTTTAAAATCAAACATAAAGCGTCATCTATGTGTCACTTATAGCAATCAACTGCAGGGGCTCTGCTAATACAAAAATATTTATTTTAATTTAATTTTTAATTTTTGGTTTTTTATTTTTAATTTTTCATTTTTTAGTTTTCATTTTTTATTTTTCATTTTTCATTTCTTATTTTTCTTTTTTCATTCATTTTTTACATTTAATTTTTGATTTTTAATTTTTTATTTTTCATTTTTCATTTTTAATTTTTCGTTTTTCATTTTCCATTTTCAATTTTTTATTTTTGATGTTTCATTTTTCATTTTCTATTTTTTATTTTTCATGTTTTACTTTTAATTTTTCAGTTGTTATTTTTCATTTCTAATTTTTCATTTTTTAAGTTATCATTTTTTATTTTTCATTTTTCGTTTTTCATTTTTTATTTTTTATTTTTAATTTTTTATTTTTAATTTTTCATTTTTTATTTTTAATTTTTTATTTTTATTTTCCATTTTTTATTTTTCACAATTCATTTTTAATTTTCAAACAGGTTATTACTTATCATAATTTTTTCACCAATACAATCATATGTCACACCGATTTTGTCTTACGTCTCACAGAGTAACATGTGAGCTCACATGTTATGCTGATTTTGTGATTGTATTGTGAAATAGAAATTTACCCCCCTGCGCGTATAGATGTTTACGTTTGTGTTAGTAGCAGCTTTAAATGCAATTTACTCAAAATAAAGGAAAAAATTTAAAAATCCGTAAATCTACAAAATGGCTAAAAAGAAATACCTTTCAAATAATATACGTTTGGGTAAAATCGAGATAAAACGGTAGAACAAAACATCGGTCACAAAAATCGCCTAGCCTAATAATATTATAGATTTGTTACTATCAACATGTTGATCATATTAAATCAGATCTCAATAATTTCTTTTCGTGGTGTAATCGTAACCTAATGGAAATCAACTTGAAAAAATTTAAATGTGGGTGGATATCAGCTTAAACTAGTTAATACTTTTCACGATTGAGGGATTCTACTTGATCCTGAATTAAACTTTGTATTTCTCGTCACCATGATAGTCAATAAAGCTAGAGGTATATTCGCCTTTATTAAACGATGGACAAAAGAATTTTTCGATCCTTACATAACCAAACAACTTTTAACATCCCTTGTAAAATCTATTTAAAATATGGCTCAGTAATCGCGAATCCCTACTATAATTCATATTCAACGAATAGTGTTCGTACAAAAACAATTTCTACTCTTTTGCTTATGTGGCTTACCTTGGAATCCTGCAATTAATCTACCTTCATACGTTGATAGACTTAAATTAATAAAATTACTTACTTTGGAAAGCCATAGGATGATGCCAAAAGTAACATTTATGATCGACCTAATTAATGGTGAAATCTGTTCTAACTTTCTTGTCAACAATATAACTTTTTATGTTCCTCAACGAATATCACGGCAATTCAAGCCACTCTTTATTAAATCTTTTAAAACCAAATATGCTCTAGCTGATCCATTTCGAAGAATTTGTTGCGATTATAATGTGATTATATTCTTTATCAATTAATTGATTTTGCATAATACTCGTACATATGTAATTATATCACTTGTACAGGTATATAAGGATTTATTCCATTGACCTTAAAAATAAATAAAAATAAATAAATAATTTAAATAATGCAGTAAAAGCTTTTTTGCGGTCATAGCTTGATATATGAGCTCCTTTCTTGCTTATTTATTTATAAACATAAAATTTTTCTTTAAGTCAAATATTGATTTTTTTTAAAAGCTTTTTACACAATATTTTCACACATCAGATTTTAAAAAGTTTTTATCATAAATATTGTTTAATCTTTATATATACATATTTTAAATTTGATTTTTTTATAGTAATCACAAGCCTTAAACGTCGTTATCTGTAAACAGTTATGAAACAAAGTTTTAAAATAAAAGTAAGTAGTTACCTGCATGCATTCACATATTCCATATTATTATTCACATCAAACAAAGGATGTTATTTCGTTTTCAATTTAATTAATGAAATATTAAACAGCTTTTAATGGTAACATTACTGCCAAAAAAAAAAAAAAAAAAAATAAATAAATAAATAAAAATCATTAACCAGAAAAGGTAAAAAATTGTGAAATAATAAATATTGCAGCAGATATGACCAAAACATACGTGATTTTCTTCTTAAACGTATAAATTACGAATAAATTCCCACTCCACCATACAGACGGATATATTCGAATGCAAGTGTCAGATTTCAATTAAATTAAAAGGGTATTTATAAAAAAAAAACAAATAAGAAACATATGCACGATACCCTATATTCATGGTTCTAAAGAAATGTTTTTAGATCCATTAAATTGTATATAGAAAATAAGTGTTAAAACAATTTTTTATGAAAAAGCTTATTTTTATATGGGGTCTAAATCGAAAATGGACCGATTATAAACATGTTTAGTAACGCCAATTATACTTCTCAAAAAAATTTTCAATCGAAAGTGAAAAAAATCTATGCAATCTATTTTTTGATGTGTAAACATCTATACGCTCCGGAAGGTAAAACTCTATTTCACAATACAATCACAAAAACAGAGTAAGACAAAAACGGTGTGAGATACAATTATATTGGTGAACAGATTAGGAAGTGTTTGAAAATAAAATGAAGGTATGATTTCATTTGGAAGTGTTGGGAAATAAAATGAGGGAGCGAATAGCGTTACAAAAACGTTTTGAAAAATGAAAAATTAAAAATTAAAAATGACAATTTCAATTAATAATATAATGAAGAATAAAAATAAAAAATGTAAAATAAAAAATTAAAAATTAAAAACGAAAAATGAAAAATTAAAAATTAAAAATGAAAAATTAAAAATAAAAAAGGAAAATTAAAAAATGAAAAATTAAAAATTTAAATGATAAGTGAAAAATAAAAACTTAAAGCTGAAAAATTAAAAATATAAAATTAAAAATTAAAAATTAAAAATTAAAAATTAAAAATTAAAAATTAAAAATTAAAAATTAAAAATTAAAAATTAAAAATTAAAACTTAAAAATTAAAAATTAAAAATTAAAAATTAAAAATTAAAAATTAAAAATTAAAAATTAAAAATTAAAAATTAAAAATTAAAAATTAAAAATTAAAAATTAAAAATTAAAAATTAAAAATTAAAAATTAAAAATTAAAAATTAAAAATTAAAAATTAAAAATTAAAAATTAAAAATTAAAAATTAAAAATTAAAAATTAAAAATTAAAAATTAAAAATTAAAAATTAAAAATTAAAAATTAAAAATTAAAAATTAAAAATTAAAAATTAAAAATTAAAAATTAAAAATTAAAAATTAAAAATTAAAAATATAAAATTAAAAATTAAAAACGAAAAATGAAAAACGAAAAATTAAAAACAAAAAATGCAACATTAAAAATAAAAAATTAAAAATGAAAAATAAAATATAAAAATTGAAAACTGAAAAATTAAAAATGCAAAATTAAAAATTAAAAATGAAAAATTAAAAATGAAAAATTAAAAACTAAAAATGCAAAATGAAAAACAAAAAATGAAAAATTAAAAATGAAAAATGAAAAATAAAATATGAAAAACGAAAACTGAAAAATGAAAAATTAAAAATGCAAAATGAAAAACGAAAAATGAAAAATTAAAAATGAATAAGTAAGAGTGTTAAATTCGGCTGTGCCGATTCTTTGATAGCTTCCACCTCGGTTTGAGTATTGATAATAAATGTAAACGAAATATTGGAAAAAGTGATCAATTTGTTAAACTTAATACCAAATTATTTCAGCAAATTATTTGGGTTGGTTTTCGTCTTTTCTATTATTTCGGATTTATTTCGGTGTTTGATTTTTGGTCGTCGTAGTTGCAGATCTGCATGCATTTAGGTTATATACCTATATGCATGCGTTTCCAGTTATATGAAATAACTTCTCGTTTAATTTAGTTTTTGCTAATTAAATAGCTCATCCTAACCTCCATTGCAAAGGTAATGATTGTGTAGGGTGGCTACAAGCATTAAATCGTGCTAATTGGAGATGGCTGTATAGGTTCTTTTAACTGGCCAAATATTTCTTCATTGCGGCCATAGGTCGGAATGAGTAACAAAACAATAACCAAAAAAAAGCTCTTTCAACTTTTTTATTAAAAGATTGCCATATTTGGAAAAAATTTGTAATAATAAATAATTAAATTAGGGATGCCAAACGCAAAAAACCAAATGTCTCAAACATTTTAAATAAAATAATTTGTTATCTTTATTTTCTGAAAAACTTCAAATTTTCATCCAACAAAAATTATGAAAATTTATATATAAATAACATTCTCATCAAATTGCGTTTATTTATGTAACAATTTTTATGTTCGCAATTATAAGGTATCATTTGAGGTTTTCTAAAATTCATTGAATTCAAATTAATGTTTTCTGTAGTCCGATTCTGTAAATTTCACCGATCCGACCATTTGCACTAAGGATTAAGTGATTCACTAAGTACATACATCTTAACGACAGTCGACCAATCTATTTTTCTATTTATTTAAATTGTGAATGAGTGGCATCTCTGTCAAAATAAGCGAAAAAACAAAGAAGAATAGAAAAAACCAAATTACTTCGTGTTTGACAGGATGAATTTATGTTGATGTCTAATATCTTTATTTTTTTTTACTAATATTTCTGTTTATTTATTTGAAAATGAAATAATGAATTGAATATGTTTTTTAATTTTTTTATTTATATAAAAAAGTTTTTTTAATTAAAGCAAAATAGTTTCACTATTTTATGATTTTTATTAATGTATGACGACATTTTAAACTAAAAATTTAAGTTTTTATCGATTGAATAAACAACACAAAAATGTTTGTCGTTTAGATAACAACAACAGCTGACTTTAACAATAGCGAATATCGTTCAAAAATTTTACTGATAATTTTGCTATTTTCTTTTTTTTAACGATTCGACTATCGTTAAAAGAAGTTACTGAAAAGCTATTAAGCCAATGCCAATATTTTTTTTTAATGTAAACATTTTTTAAATGTAAACATATTTGTTTTTTTTTTTTTGGAATTTCAATTTGTGTTTAACGAATAAAATTTATATATTAAAAATGCAATTAATGTGTTCTAAATTTAAAATTAATATTTCCGACGTTTTGGTATGATTTTCTGAAATTCAATTAATATTTTCTAATTTATAATTGGAAATTTTAATTTCAGTTTTTAGAATTGATATTTTCTCAAATTTTAATGGAAAATTTAAAAAGTGCAATTTTTTATTTATGTGAATAAAATTAGATGTAATTGCAAGCAGATATTTTGTAGGTAAAGCGGAATAATAGTTCTATATAACTATGTAGAACTGTTTTGAAAGCAAAAAACTCATTGATGAGCTCGGTAACTCTATTTTGTAAAGACAACAAAAAGTTAATATGCCAAACTTATGTTCATATTTGTAAAAGAATAATGAAAAAGCGTATGAAATAAAAGACCAGCCCGTGTATGCTCTTAACATTGTTCTGTATGATATCTATTTGAAAATATTGACATTCATGTTAAAATAGAAATAACTATTGCAAAGCTAATTAGAACAAAAATTGTGGCGCCATCTACTGTGGCATAGTCACGCTGAGCAAAATGAAGTGACACTCTGTTAATGCAAAAGAAATGTATTTTCCCCACAACAAAATATTGCAGAATTTTATGTAAATAAAATAATATACCGATTTATTTCTAACATGCAGTTAAAATGGATATACATATATAGAATATATGTATATTATTTGTATTATTTAATATGTGTATGTATGTATATGTAAATATAACACACAAAAAATACAACATCAAACGTTATTTTTGAGTTTTTCTCTTTAAATAAATTTATACATAAAATTTTTTTTTGCTAAATTTACATTGTTTTTTTTTTATTAACAACTAGGTACATATTTTAGCATTATTTGCTTTAGATGCTGGTGAATTTTTACTCCCTTTATATTAACTCGTAGTGTCTGCTTGTCGAAAAAATTTTGGATCGATTTTAACACCTTTCCCGTGATCCAATGGATCTGAAACTTTGCAGGCAGGCTCGTGACAATAACAGAAATGATCTAGTACATTTTTTTAGTGATGCCAAAACAATGGAAACTTTAAAATTTTTCTACCAGAGTTGATGAAAAAATGTACAAAGGGTTAGTTTTTATTATAGTATTACCACAACGACCACAAAAACAACAAGTCCAGCTACGACAACAATACAACATTTAGAATAACAACAAGAACAATATAGAAACATCATATTTTTAATTTTTTTTTTTACTTTTTCAGAGATTTCCCTGGACCTGTTTCACCGATTTTAATGATTTTTGAAATAGAAATCTTTCCACGAGCTTGGTGAATCATTCTCAGTAAAATGATGGCCCCAGCTATCCTATTGAGGGCGTGATCGTGACAAGAACAACATAGAAAATTATATTTTTTCAAGACTTTTTTTAGTTCTTCATTCAAATCTCGGGCCCTAATTTACCGATTTGGACGATTTTAAAGAGCGAGCTTCTCAGGATGTTAGTGAATCATTCTTTATATCAACGAGCACCCTATCTGCCCGATTGATGCCGTCATCATGATTTCCACAGACGGACAGACGGACAGACGGACATCGCTATATCAACTCCGGTTGGTATAAGGATCACAAATATATATATTTTCTGGGGTCCAAAATTTTTTTCTAATTATTACAAACGGAATGACAAACTTATATATACCCTCTGCACACTGGAGTGGAGGGTATAAAAATGAAAAATGAAAATATAATATGAAAAATAAAAACTGAAAAATTAAAAATGCAAAATGAAAAACGAAAAATTAAAAATGAAACTAAAAAAAATGAAAAATTAAAAATTAAAAAAAAGAAATTAAATTTATATTATATAGTTTCTCATTTTTCTTTAAGATTTTATGTAATATTTAAAATAACATAATTAAATAAAGAATTAATACTACTGCTACTACTACTAATGGTCCTGCAGTGGTTATTTTTGGACTACTGATTAGTGGGTATAACAGACATACATACTCCAAATTTTATCGAATAAATATGATAATCTGGATCTTAAGACCATTTAAATCGGTGTAATAGGGGTTATTTGGAGGGTGCTAGGTCTGAACATACACCGATTTTTACCAATTTTAAAAGTATTCGGCCTATTTCCGATAGAAATTTACATACCGAATTTCTTCAAAATATATTAATATTTGCGACCTGCGATTTTATTCAAATATTTACGTGGACGGACAGACAGAAGGAAGGACGGATGGACATCGTCAAGATGATTCAAAAAGTGACTTGGAGTCGATCGGTATAATAACAGTTGGTCTAGGTCAAATAGTTTTGGTAGTTACAAACATCAGCACAAACTAATTACAGCCTCATTACGTAGTGATGTAGGGTACAAATATTTATCATACATCATCATTACAGAATCAGCAGATAAGCAAGTCTGCCTGTCAGTGATGTAGCTTAAATCATATATTGGTTTTCGAATAGTGGCTAGATGTCCTCATTATCAAACTTACAACGTATACATTAGGGTGGCCCTTAATAAAAAAAAGTGTTCAAACTCTCGGTCTCATCCCCTAGATATATGCGAAAAAAAAAAAACTGAGAAAGTTTTGGGTCAATCAAAAAAAATTTTTTTGAGGTGATTAAAAATTTCAAATTGTGCTATATTTTACCGATTTTTATGATTTGATGATTATGATGATTTTATAATTTGACGTCATTAACCCATTTGGACTTGGCGCCACAAGTGACCCCAAGCTAGGATAGGACGATTAAGTCAAAAAATTCAAATATTTTGCATATACTGTCGATTTTTGAATCATTTTAACCCTAGGAGCACATAAGAATAAGTTTTCGTAAAATATAACGCAATTTTATTTCCGAACCATTAGTAAGGGTTTCATCTACTTTACTAGATCAATTAATTTTTTAAAATATGCCAAAATTCAAAGTTTAGCCTCGGCAAGGAATGGGTTAACGTTGTTTGATTTATTCCAAATTTTTGGCATGGAAGACTTGCACATTTGGTTAATATGTTTTAAGTGTCACATCTCAAAATTCGAAATATTTGAATTTTTTGAATAAATTGTTTCTTATTAGCTTGGGGTCATATGTGACCCCAATTACAAAAGGGTTAATGGTGTCATATTATTTTTTTTTCCGAAACCCCAGGCTAGTGAGATAAAATATAACATTTAAAAGTAGAAAACTGATAAATTTTTTAAACAAAGTATTTAGAAGGAGTACACTTACAGAATATTTTATCAAAATCCCATTTTTCTCGAAATCCGCAAAAAAAAAATCCTTGTCAAAAATATTCTGGCATAGGGATTTACCTGAAAATTCACACAGTTAATATCTAGTATGCTTTTAACAAGCATTTAAAGTGCCAGAACTATTTTTTTAAATTTTGTTTAAGAAAATTTTTTAAAACTTGAAAAAGGAGTTTTCAAAATTTTATCAAAAAAATTTCCATTTTTGGTCTTAATGCTTATTAATAGGTTAACAAGGTGGTAATAAAACAATGCTTCATATCTGATTACTACAGGTATAGAGACTAAAACAAAATGTTGACTTTAATTAATTTCTTAAAGTTGAAAAAAAAAAATGCCATCAAATTTCATGACCTAGTTTTTTTTGGCACAAAAGTGGTCTGGGGCATTTGAAGTTCCTTGGCGAATTTTAATTCGATTTTGAGTTTTTATAGCTTTTTGAGAAGATAATTTAATACTGATCCCGAATTATATAACAATTTGTCGGATGACTTAAACCACACAATGAAATTTTCGTAAAATCTGAAAGATAGTCATATTTTCCCCATATAAACACACTGGAAATTTTCAATCGCGTTGAGCCACCTCTAAATGTTTTTTGATTGGCCCAAAACTTTGTATTTCTCAGCTGTTTTGCTATTCTAGGGGGTGCGCCCGAGAATTTGAAGACTTTTTTTTCTCCATATAATGAAGGGCCACCCTAGTATACAGACATGGATATACTTACAAACATACGATTACACTTGCATAAAACCACTCCAACGTAGGCTACTTACTGTTACATAAATCCATCATTGCTTAAGTACTTCCAATTGAACTTTGAAAACAGATATGTTTTTAAACAGTTAGTCTGACCAGGATTATAATTACAACTCTTTTAATTGTGTACATGAAATTTTCTGCATAATTTTTTTTATATTTTTGTTGTCTTTACGAGCACTTGTATACGAATGTCTGTTTGTGATTTCCATTATGCTTCTGCACTTTATTTATACCCTATATGGTGAGAATATAATGAATTTGTGATGATGTTTGTAAATCTTTGACCTACACCCAGAATCACTTTTAGCGATATCCACCCATCCGTCCTTCTGTTTGTTTTTCTGTCTGTACGTCTCTCTGCCTAAGCAATTGGTGGAAATCAGTATATGTTCAGACCTAGCCACACACAAATAACTACTACCCAGACCGATTAAAATGGTCGGAAGATCCAGATTATCATATCTTTATATATATATATATTTATATATATGTAATCTGGTGTATGTCTATGCATTATATCCACTTAAATAAGCCCTATAGGGTTATTTTTAGTCGTAGTCCCCATATAAAACTGACTCGCGATCTTCATTTAAATCTATCAAAAACGAAAATAATGTAAATTTTTTAAAAATTCGTAAAAGCTAGTGACTTTTCCAAATATGGTTTTGATAGGTCCATTTTTTGATCTAGTCCCCATATAAATATAATATCAGAAATTGGCTTTTTCATATCTTTATGCCACAAATTCATAACAATACCACTAAAATTTGGTTTATGCTTAATTTCTATATCCAGTTAATGCCTCAGCAAAGTTGGATCTAAGACCCTCTCTTGAAAGGTATGGTGTACGGCATTGTAAAGTCGGTCTAGACCGACTATAATTTTCTTAGTGGTTTTAAATTGAAAGTATGTCCGTAGTTTTATCTTTTATATACTTTTTTATATACATTTTTTATTCAACAATAAATTAATTGACATGATGCATGATTGGACATGTCAGTTAAAGGAATTATACTCACAAATTGATCTTCAGGGACAATAAAATACTTATGTAAGCTTTTCTGTCTTTTGTGCAAACAAACTTTTTTTTACTATACCCTCCACTCCAGTGTGCAGAGGGTATATATAAGTTTGTCATTCCGTTTGTAATAATTAGAAAAAAAATTTTGGACCCCATAAAATATATATATTTGTGATCTTTATAACAACCGGAGTTGATATAGCGATGTCCGTCTGTCCATCTGTCCGGCATCAATTGGGTAGCTAGGGTGCTCGTTGACATAAAAAATGATTCATTGATATCCTGAGAAGTTTACTATTTAAAATCGTCCAAATCAGTCAATTAAGGCCCGAGATTTGAATGAAGAACTAAAAAGTCCTGAAAAAATATAATTTTCTATGTGGTTCTTGTCACGATCACGCCCTCCATAGGATAGCTAAGGTTATCATTTTTAGTGAGAATGATTTTCCAAATTCATGGGAAGATTTCTATTTCAAAAATCATTAAAATCGGTGGAACAGGTCCAGGGAAATCTCTGAAAAATTAAAAAAAAAAATGAAAAATATGATGTTTCTATATTGTTCTTGTTGTTATTCTAAATGCTGTGTTGTTGTCATAGCTGGACTTGTTGCTTTTGTGGTCGTTGTGCTATAATATAATAAAAACTAACCCTTTGTACATTTTTTATCAACTCTGGTAGAAAAATTTAAAAGTTTCCATTGTTTTGGCATCACTAAAAAAATTTAGTAGATCTTCTGGTTGCTCTTCACTCCAAATACGGCAATTTTGCTTATTTACGAAGCCATTCAACCAGAAATGAGCCTCATCGCTGAACAAAATTTGTCGATAAAAAAGCGGATTTTCTGCCAACTTTTCTAGGGCCCATTCACTGAAAATAGACGTTGTGGCAGATCGTTCGGCTTCAGTTCTTGCACGAGCTGTATTTTATACGGTTTTACACCAAGATCTTTGCGTAAAATCTTCCATGTGGTCGAATAACACAAACCCAATTGCTGCGAACGGCGACGAATCGACATTTCACGGTCTTCAGTAACACTCTCAGAAACAGACGCAATATTCTCTTCTGTACGCACTGTACGCATTCGTGTGGTTGGTTTAATGTCCAATAAAGTAAACTGAGTGCGAAACTTGGTCACAATCGCATTAATTGTTTGCTCACTTGGTCGATTATGTAGACCATAAATCGGACGTAAAGCGCGAAACACATTTCGAACCGAACACTGATTTTGGTAATAAAATTCAATGATTTGCAAGCGTTGCTCGTTAGTAAGTCTATTCATGATGAAATGTCAAAGCATACTGAGCATCTTTCTCTTTGACACCATGTCTGAAATCCCACGTGATCTGTCAAATACTAATGCATGAAAATCCTAACCTCAAAAAAATCACCCGTTACATATATTCTATATATGTACATCCATAATAACAGCATGTTAGAAATAAATCGGTATATTATTTTATTTACATAAAATTCTGCAATATTTTGTTGTGGGGAAAATACATTTCTTTTGCATTGACAGAGTGTCACTTCATTTTGCTCAGCCACAGTAGATAACGCCGCAATTTTTGTTCTAATTAACTTTGCAATACATAGTTATTTCTATTTTAACATGAATGCCAAATAGATATCATACAGCACAATGTTAAGTGTATACACGGGCTGGTCTTTTATTTCATACGTTTTTTCATTATTATTTTACAAATATGAACATAAGTTTGGCATGTTAACTTTTTGTTGTCTTTACAAAATAAAGTTACCGAGTTCATCAATGAGTTTTTTGCTTTCTACATAGTTATATAGAACTATTATTCTGCCTTACCTACAAAATATCTGATTGCGATTACATCTAATTTTTAAAAATTGTTTATAATTACTAAAGCATTAGTATTCACTTAATACAAAATTGCACTTTTTAAATTTTCCATTCAAATTTTAGAATATATCAATTCTAAAAACTGGAATTAAAATTTCAAATTATATATTAGAAAATATTAATTGAATTTCAGAAAATCATATCAAAACGTCGGAAATAATTTTAAATTTAGAAGACATCAATTGCATCTTTAATATATAAATTTTATTCGTTAAACACAAATTGAAATTCCAAAAAAACACCAAATATGTTTGCATTTAAAAAATGTTTAAATTAAAAAAAAAAAATATTGCCATTCAGGAGAAATTAATAGCTTTCAGTAACTTCTTTTAACGATTGTCGAATCGTTAAAAAAGAAAAGCAAAATTATCAGTAAAATTTTTAAACGATATACGCTATTGTTAAAGTCAGCTGTTGTTGTTATCTAAACGACAACCATTTTTGTGTTGTTTATTCAATCGATAAAAACTTAAATTTTTAGGTTGAAATGTCGTCATACATAAATAAAAATCATAAAATAGTGAAAATATTTTGCTTTTATTAAAAAACTTTTTTATATAAATAAAAAAATTAAATAGCATATTCAATTCATTATTTCATTTTCACATAAATAAACAGATATATTAGTAAAAAAAAAAATAGAGATATAAAACATAAACATAAAATCATCCGGTCACACACGAAGTAATTTGTTTTTTTTCTATTCTCTGTGTTTTTCGCTTATTTTGACGGAGATGCTACTCGCTTACAATTTATATAAATAGAACAAGTAAGAAAATTATAGTCGGTCTAGACCGACTATACGATACCCTATACCATGCGTTTAGAAACCCTATCTCTTAGGCCCAACTAACTGGACATAAAAAATAAGCAAAAACCAAATTTGAGTGGGATTTTTATTAATTTTTTTGGCTGCAGATATAAAAAAGTTCATATCGGATGCTATATCTATAAAGGGGCTAGGTCCAAAAATGGACCGATCCTGATCATGTTTGGTAAAGTCTCTTGTATTTTGCAAAAATATGTACAAACAAAATTTGAGAAGAATCAGTGCAATATTTTTGTTTTTTAATAGATTTAACTGAAGATCGGGAAGCAGCTCTATATGGGGTCAAAGGGATCATTTTTGGACTACTCATTAGTGGATGTAATGAACGCATACAAACCCAATTTGAGTAAGATCTATATGACAATTTGGATCTTATGGCAATTTATGTCGATTTCATATGGGTAATTTGTATGGGGGCTAGGTCTGAACATGGACCGATTCTCACCAATTTCATTAGCGTTCATCCCATGGCCGATAAATGCTTATATACCAAATTTCATCAAAATATATTCATATTTGCGACCTGCAGTTTGATTACAAGCTTTACATGGACACACAGACGGACGGACGGACGGACGGACGGACGGACGGACGGACATTGTTAAATCAACTCAGAAAGTGATTCTGATTCGATCGGTATAATTAAAGATGGGTCTAGGTCAAATATTTTTGGTTGTTACAAACAGCAGCACAAAGTCATTATACCCAAACCACATAGTGGTATAGGGTATAAAAATAGATTTGTCGACTGTCGTTAAGATGTATATACTTAGTGAATCACTTATTCCTTAGTGCAAACAACAATATCTGTCGATATATTTTGCTGTTGTCGGATCGTTGAAATTTACAGAATCGGACTACAGAAAACATTAATTTAAATTCAATGAATTTTAGAAAACCTCAAATGATATTTAAGAATTGCGAACATAAAAATTGTTACATAAATAAACGCAATTTGATGAGAATGTTATTTATACATATATTATTTTTCACAATTTTTTTTTGGATGAATATTTGACGTTTTTCAGAAAATAAAGATAACAAATTATTTTATTTAAAATGTTTGGGACATTTGGTTTTTTGCGTTTGGCATCCCTAATTTGAATATTTATACCCTATACCACTATGTGGTTTGGGTATAATGACTTTGTGCTGCTGTTTGTAACAACCAAAAATATTTGACCTAGACCCATCTTTAATTATACCGATCGAATCAGAATCACTTTCTGAGTTGATTTAACAATGTCCGTCCGTCCGTCCGTCCGTCCGTCTGTGTGTCCATGTAAAGCTTGTAATCAAACTGCAGGTCGCAAATATGAATATATTTTGACGAAATTTGGTATATAAGCTTTTATTGGCCAAGGGATGAACGCTATTGAAACTGGTGAGAATCGGTCCATGTTCAGACCTAGCCCCCATACAAATTACCCATATGAAATCGACATAAATTGCCATAAGATCCAAATTGTCATATAGATCTTACTCAAATTGGGTCTGTATGCGTTCATTACATCCACTAAT
Organism: Cordilura impudica; assembly: GCA_963682025.1. Lineage (NCBI taxonomy): Eukaryota > Metazoa > Arthropoda > Insecta > Diptera > Scathophagidae > Cordilura > Cordilura impudica. The sequence continues at coordinate 30,868,016 of OY821518.1, read as the reverse complement.
GAGTAGTCCAAAAATGATCCCTTTGACCCCATATAGAGCTGCTTCCCGATCTTCACTTAAATCTATTAAAAAACAAAAATATTGCACTGATTCTTCTCAAATTTTGTTTGTATATATTTTTGGAAAATATAAGAGATTTTACCAAACATGATCAGGATCGGTCCATTTTTGGACCTAGTCCCTTTATAAATATAGCATCCGATATGAACTTTTTCATATCTGCAGCCAAAAAAATTAATAAAAATCCCACTCAAATTTGGTTTTTGCTTATTTTCAATGTCCAGTTAGTTGGGCCTAAGAGATAGTGTTTCTAAACGCATGGTATAGGGTATCGTATAGTCGGTCTAGACCGACTATAATTTTCTTACTTGTTTTGGTTATTATTTTGTTACTCCATCCGACCTATATGGCCGCAATGAAGAAATATTTGGCCAGTTAAAAGAAACTATACAGCCATCTCCAATTAGCATGATATAATGCATATAGCCACCCTACACAACCATTACCTTTGCAATGTAGGTTAGGGCGAGCTATTTAATTAGCAAAAACTAAATTAAACGAGAAGTTATGTCATATAACCGGAAACGCATGCATATAGGTATATAACCTAAATGCATGCCGATCACCAATGACCAAAAAGCAAACACCAAAATAAATCCGAAATAATAGAAAAGACGAAAACCAACACAAAGAATTTTCTGAAATAATTTGGTATTTAGTTTAACAAATTGTTTACTTTTTCCAATATTTTGTTTACATTTATTATCAATACTCAAACCGAAACCGAATTTGACACTCTTACTTGTTTTTATTAAAATATATTGCTTGAAAGTTGCAAGAATGACTAAACAGTTTTAAAGTTTAGACCGGTCTAAAAGTCTTGTTGCAATCATGTGGCCAGCGGGAAAATTACAAATATAAAGTTATTTATTTGTAATTTTAACGAACTACCTGTACTTTTTGTATTGCTGATATATCATAGATTCGAAATTGCTAAGGATGTCCGTCCGTCTATGGAAATTTCCATATAAATCTTATAATCCAACTATACGTTACAAAGATTTAAGTTTGCAGTTTAGCGAACTTGTCTCTTTGAAATTGTAAGTTATTAGTAAATGTTGAGACCCAACCCCATATAAATGTCATAATTGGTTCATGTTGTAACCACAGCTCTTCATATATAATCAGACTAGCTGTTTACCCGCTACGTTGTTACCGTAATTATTATGTTCTTTATTTAAGCCAGAATAATATTTTAAATCAATAAGAAATATAGTGTGAATGATAATACGATGGAAACTTTTAACAATAAATATTTTTGACGACTTGGGCTCTTTTATTAAAATACACATTTGTATGTTTTATTTATTTAACAAAGAAGAGATATTAATATAACTTCAGAAACAATTAACATTTTTATGCTGTTGACAAAACAATGGAAACCTTTACCATACAATAACACTGTGAAATAAAATGATGGTCATGATCTTGGAGGGTGGATGATTTCTATACTGAACGATTGTATTAATTTATTTCAGTAAAACTCCCGAAGTGTTAGCGGTTTTATGGCCATTTAAGTATATAATTTTCTAGACAACACTATTTGCCAACAGTATACTCATTCCAGTTCATGCATTCTTTAGCAAAATTAATGCTAGCCAGACGCTTTTATGGCTTTATTCATAGAATATTTCTCACAAATATTCTTTTGCCTGCGTTCATCACTAAAATCATCTATTATTCTGGTTTGGTTCGTAAAACTTTATTCTTGCCAGTATTTTATAATAATTGAAAGAAAACAACAGAATCTATAAATATTTAAAAGAAATTTAAAAGTTTCCACTGTTTTGGCATCACTACAAAAATATTTCTTTGCAATTATCTATTTGTTTTTTGTATCTTTTTTAACAAATGTGTTATCTTCCAATATAGAACACACAATAGTGATTTCGTAAAAATATACATAATTTTGTAAACATTTCCGATGTATTACCACCTACAATATTTAAGTACCACTTTTTTATTCATAACAGGTTCGAAAATTATTCAAAAATAATATTATTTGTAATATCGATGGCTTAGTTTGGAAAGGAAGTAACTGAAGCCATAGGACAAACGCTGTTGAAATTGGTGAAAATGGGTGCATGTTCACAACTAGTCCCCATTCAAATAACCCCTATGATATCGACTTAACTTCCCATAAGATCCAAATTATCTAATAAATCTCTGTCGAACTGGGTTTGTGTGTGTCTATTACATCCATAATCCGTAGACCAAAATTAACCTTATATGTTGCTGCAAAATATAAGTGACTTTACCACATATGGTTAGGATCGGTCCAATTTTCGACGTAGATTTGGTTTATGATGTTTTTAAACCCAATTAGTTGCACCTAAGACCAATTCTGTAAACGCATGTTATAGGGTAACGGTCTAAACCGACTATCGTTTTCTTTCTTGGTTTCTTAAGAAAATTTACTTTTAAAGGAAAATTTACCAGTTTTTACTCCCCCAAAGGCTCGAATTAAAACAAATTTTATTCTTCTCCGATGTTTGTGTCTCTGGTAGAATCTACATATCAAATTTCATTTTCCTAAATTACTTTGTAAAGAAGATACAAAAAGGTACACTTTTACACTTACAGGCCTTTTTTGCCCGCCCCCCCCCCTTTATCTTCCGAATTTCCAAAATATTTCGTCTCATTTGATGTTTCTATATTTAGGGGAATCCACAAAGTATATTTTATATTCGTTTGTTTAGAAAATATCAGATGTATTATTTCTCCCCTCTTTGACCGTTTTTCTTCCCCTACATGTTAGAATTACCGATATATTCACCCTTGACTGATGCCCACATATTGGGTGGGGTCTATATACCAAAATTCATAAATATAGACTAATATGTTAAGAATATGCAAAGGTACCGTTTTTACCCCCCTTAACATCCGAATTTCCAAAAGTTTTCCTCTATGTCTAGTGGAATCCACAAACCATATTTCATATTCTTAGTTTCGTTTGTTTAGTAGATACCAAATATTCAATTTCTCCCCTTTTTGGCCGTTTTTCCTCCCCTAGACGTTAGAGTTAGCAATAAAATCATTATTGATTGATGCCCACGTATTCGGGTGAGACTGTGTAACAAAGTTCATATATATAGATTAATATGTGAAGAAGATGCAGAAAGGTAAAATTTTTAACCTTTTTGGCCGTTTTTTTTCCCCTTAAATGGCCGAATTTCGAAAAAATTAGTCCTGAGCCCACATTTGTTCCTCGGATGGAGTCTACACCAAATCTTCATAGATTAATTTGTTACCATTTTCCCCTTTTTGTCCGCTTTTACCCCGTTAATGTAAGAATTTTTAAAAATCCGCTCTTAGTGGGACTTTACGCCGAGAGAGGAACCTACAGCTCTTTTATATATGTAGATTAACAAACCTGGTTTATAGTTTCCGCTCCCATGTCAAAAAAAAAAAACCATGTGAGTCCGATCACAGGGGAGATTGTTTTATGTCATTTTTTAACATCAAACAGAAAGCGTCATCTATGTATCACATATAACAAAAACTGTTTCAGTTAATTCAACAACCCTTTGCTGTAAAACGTTAAAAATATCCCAATATAAACGTATATAAGTAAAAAAAAAAAACAATTTTATATCATCATAAGTCATACACCTATTTGTGTTACAGCTCTCACCGATTTGTGTTACGCTGTTTTTGTAATTGTATTGTGAAATATAAATTTACCCCCCTGCGCGTATTCTAATTTAAATCTGTCTGAAACTAAAATTAGCTGAAAATGTATGAAGCTGTTATTTGTAAGAATCTAATTTGGAGTTCTTTCTTATAATAAAATCTTTCACTGTCCCTGTCCTCGACAAAGAACACATCTCAAAAGATTTTATATATGAACCTGCATATAAATGGAAGTCTGTAATCTTTGATCTTGGTTTTGCTGACGATTCACAGGAAAAGAAATAATAATATATCTTACATATGGCATTTATTATCATAAGTATGTAAATATAAATAATCTGTATTTTACTTACGCCAGTAAGTCTGCTGTCATTAAATGGATGAATGTGTGTCAGTACATGTGTTATTAAATACGAGTATTACTGATTCTGGTTTACAGGGTGCAGATTCTGATCCGTAGAGTTTAATTACAAAATGTGCTTAATTCACTTACTTAAACCATCGCAGATATAAATACAAGAAATACACTAAAACAGTCATACACACATGCAAACATACATACATACATACACACAAACATTGGTGGAAAGCAAAATATGACGATAACGATTTTTTTATTAATATACAAATATCATACTACACACAAGCCTTGCGGCTTCGTGAGATATTTTTAATTTGCAAACTTAATTTAAAGACATAAATTCAAAGAAAAAAAGTAAGAAAATTATTGTCGGCCTAGACCGATCATACGATACCCTATACCATGCGTTTAGAGACCCGGACCCAATCTCTTAGGTCTAACCAATTAAATATAGAAAATAGACATAAACAAAATTTGAGTAACATTGTTATTAATTTTTTTGCCTTCACATACATATGAAAAAGTTCACATCGGATTGTATATTTATGTATATGTGGACTAGGTCGGAAAATATACCGATCCTGACCATATTTAAAACAAACCAAATTTGAGAAAAATCTGTGCAATATTTTTGTTTTTTGATAGATTTAAGTGAATATCGGGAATCAGCTTTCATATGGAGGCAGTGATTAACAATTGTCCTTAAGAGCTTATTTTCGGACAACTGATAAATGGATATAATAAACATACACAACCTAATTTGACCAAGATCTGTATAATAATTTGGATCTTATGGCAATTTAAGTAGATTACATAGGAGTCATTTGTATGGGGACTAGGTCTGAACATGGACCGATTTTCACAAATATTTCAATAGCGTTCATCATATGGCCGATAGAAGCTTATACACTAAATTTTAAAAAAATTTACACCTATTCCTCGATTTACATGATTCTTTTTTTTTACACGATTTCACTTTTACACGACTTTTTTTGTTTTCGTATAAATCGAGGGATGTGAGAAATTACCTCAATTTGCGGGAATTTTTTTTAATTACATATTTTATGTGTATATGTACATATAACATACATATTTAACTGCATTAGTATAAATAATATTCATGTTTTTTCACATTAACAATATAATTATGATGTTTCTAAAAAATTTTTTAAATTAACGAATATTACCAAATGTTTTTTGATGTCTAAACATCTATACTCGCAGGGGGGTAAATTTCAAAAACAGCGTCACATGTAAGCGTAATATGTGAGCGTAACATGTGAGTCGTAAGACAAAATGTAATTGTATTGGTGAAAAAATTATGATATTATAATAACCCGTTTGAAAATTAAAAGTGAAAAATAAAAAATAAAAAAAAATGAAAAATAAAAAATGAAAGTTGAAAAATGAGAAAAAAAATGAAAAATTAAAAATGAAAAATAAAAAATAAAAAATGAAAAATAAAACGAAAAATAAAAAACGAAACATGAAAAATAAAAAATGAAAAATGAAAAAAGAGAAATTAAAAATTAATAATGAAAGTGAAAAAGAAAAAATAAAAAATGAAAAATAAAAAATAAAATATGAAAAATAAAAAATGAAAAATAAAAAATTAAAAATAAAAAATGAAAAATGAAAAACGAAAACTGAAAAATGAAAAATAAAAAATGAAAAACGAAAAATTAAAAAAAAATTAAAAATGAAAAATAAAAAATTAAGAATAAAAATAAAAAATTAAAAATGAAAAATGAAAAATGAAAAATAAAAAATGAAAAATGAAAAATGAAAAATAAAAAATGAAAAATGAAAAATTAAATATAAAAAAAATTAAAAAGTAAAAATGAAAAATAAAAAATTAATAATAAAAAATTAAAACTAAAAAATGAAACATGAAACATGAAAACTAAGAAATGAAAAATGAAAAACTAAAATTAAAAATGAATAATGAAAAATAAAAAATGAAAAAAGAAAAAAAAAAAAATGAAAAATAAAAAATTATATATAAAAAATTTAAAATAAAAAATTAAAAATAAAAAATGAAAATTGAAAAATAAAAAATGAAAAATGAACAAGTAAGAAAATTATAGTCGGTCTAGACCGACTATGCGATACCCTATACCATGCGATAAGAGACCATATCTCTTACACCCAACTGACTGTATATAGAAAATAAGCATAAACCAAATTTGAGTGGGATTTTTATTAATTTTTTCGGCTGCAGATATGAAAAAGTTCATATCGGATGATATATCTATACGGGGACTAGGCCCAAAAATGGACCGTTCCTGACCATGTTTGGTAAAGTCTCTTGTATTTTGCAAAAACATACACAAACAAAATTTGAGAAGAATCAGTGCAATATTTTTGTTTTTTGATAGATTTAAGTGAAGATCGGGGTCTATATGGGGCCTATGACTAAGAGTTGTCCAATAGTGATCAATTATGGACTACTGATTAATGGATGTAATATATACATACAAACCTAATTTGACTAAGATTTGTATGATAATTTAGATCTTATGGCAATATATGTTGATTTCATAGGGGTCATTTGTATGGGGGCTAGGTCTGAACATGGACTGATTCTTACCAATTTCAATAGCGTTCATCCCATGGCCGATAAAAGATTAAATACCAAATTTCATTAAAATATATTCATATTTGAGACCTGCAGTTTGATTACAAGCTTTACATGGACACACAGACGGACGGACATCGTTAAATCGAATCAGATAGTGATTCTGATTCGATCGGTATAATTAAAGATGGGTGTAGGTCAAAGCACAAAGTCATTATACCCAACCACATAGTGGTATAGGGTGTAAAAATGAGGAAAATGAAAAATGAAGAAAAAAATTAAAAATGAAAAATAAAAAATTAAAAATGAAAAAAAAAATTAAAAATTTAAAAATAGGAAATGAAAAATAAACAAGAAAAAAAATTATAGTCGGTCTAGACCGACTATACGATACCCTATACCATGCGTTTGGAAACCCTATCTCTTAGGCCCAACTAACTGGACATAGAAAATAAGCAAAAACCAAATTTGAGTGGGATTTTTATTAATTTTTTTGGCTGCAGATATGAAAAAAAAGTTCATATCGGATGCTATATCTATATGGGGACTAGGTCTTGTATTTTGCAAAAACATATACAAACCAAATTTGAGAAGAATCAGTGCAATATTTTTTTTTTAATAGATTTAATTTAATATCGGGAAGCAGCTCTATATGAGACCAAATGGATCATTTTTGGACTACTCATTAATGGATGTAATGAACGCATACAAACCCAATTTGAGTAAGATCTATATGACAATTTGGATCTTATGGCAATTTATGTCGATTTCATAGGGGTAATTTGTCTGAACATGGACCGAATTTCACCAATTTGAACAGCGTGGCCGATAAAAGCTTATATACCAAATTTCATCAAAATATATTCATATTTGCGACCTGCAGTTTGATTACAAGGTTTACATGGACACACAGACGGACGGACGGACGGACGGACGGACATTGTTAAATCAACTCAAAAAGTGATTCTGATTCGATCGGTATAATTAAAGATGGGTCTGGGTCAAATATTTTTGGTTGTTACAAACAGCAGCACAAAGTCATTATACCCAAACCACATAGTGGTATAGGGTATAAAAATGAAAAATTAAAACAAAAATAAAAATGAAAAATGAAAAACGAAAAATTAAAAATTAAAAATAAAAAACGAAACATTAAAAATTAACCGGTTAAAATAATAAATAATAAATATTAATAAATATTTTTATATTAACAGAGCCCCTGCAGTTGATTGCTATAAGTGATACGCTTTCTGTTTGATTTTAAGAAAGTGCTATAAAAAAATCTTTAATTACTAGATGTTTACACATCTTCCCTGCGATCGGATTCACATGATTTTTTTTCGTATGGTAACGCTGTCATTATATATAAAACGGGAGTTCCCCGTTTTTATGATCACAAACACAAGAAGCATACAAATCTGATAATAAATCATTACAGTTAGTGTTTAGAAACAGACAGTTGTGTATCGTGTTACATTTCTTATATCACAAATATAAAAATATTTGTGAGGATAGTTTTTGCAACTTTGCATGGTATAATTCAGCTAAAATTTTTTAACATGCCGAAAAAAATTTATAAAAATCAAGTTAAAAGAAAAGTAATAATAAAATTCAGATTTTAGATAGACTACGTAAAGGAGACAGAGTATCAACAGTTTCTAAAATTTTTTCTATTCACGAAGCTACAATAAGATCTATAAAAAAAATGAAATCCTTATCAGAAAAAATGTTGTAGCTGGAACTAAGTCGAGCTTGAGTACAACTTCATACGTTCGGGACATGACGATTGAAAATATGGAAAAGGCTTTAATGATCTGGATAGAAGATCAAACTCAAAAGCGAATTCCGATTGATACCAATGCTATAACAAATAAAGCTTTAAGGATTTATGAAAAACTAAATGATCGGCTACCATCCACGTCATCAACTACAAAAAAAAAAACATCATTTTCGGCAAGTCATGGTTGAAAAACTTAAGCAAAGACATTCCTTAGACAGTTTGAAGTTAAAAGGTGAACAAGCTTCCGCTTACAGATGCTGCTAAAAAATATCCCGAAATATTTTCTGATATTATTGATACCAACTCATACACTCCCGATCAAGTCTTCAATGCAGACGAATCGGGGCTCATTTGAAAAAAAAAAAAGCCGCAGCGGACTTTTGTATCAAAACCTAATAAAACTGCAAGTGGATACAAAGTTGCTAAAGATCGCATAAATATTCTATTTTGTTCCAAGCCACTTGTTATTTACAAATCACAAACGCCACGTGCGTTTAAAGGATTAAATAAAGACAACTTGCCCATTTATTGAATGGCAAATAAAAAGGCATGGGTTACGGCCGCTGTTTTTAGTGGCAGGCTTCATAATATTTTTGTCCCAGATGCAAAGCGGTATTTAAACAAAAAGGGACTGCCATTTGAAGTGGTTCTAGCAATTGACAATGCTCCTGGACATCCACAAGACTTGCAATATGAGAATGTGCAAGTTACATTTCCACCAAAAAACACGACTTACTTGTTGCAGCCCCTAGATCAGGGAATAATTTCGACATTTAAAGCATTGTATATCAAACGATCTTTCAAGTATATTTTAGATCAAATTGAAAATGATGAATCTTTAACAGTAATGATGCTTTATGTTGTCAATCGTTGGATCCTGAATATTCTGACATAATGCAGTTGGCACGTGCGGTGGGAGGAGAAGGCTTTGATGACTTTTGAGCAGGTGATATTGATGCATTAATGATACATAGAGAGCTGGATGTTTAAGATTTAGTGAATTTGGTGACCGAAAAAAAACAACGATTCCGAAGGAGATGCAGAATCAGTAGCACTGACAACGAAAAATATATGTGAAGGGTTTGAGTTAGGTCGAAAACTGGAAAATTTTTAAAATATGACCAAAATATTGAAAGAGCCTTCGCATTCCAGCGATACATTACACAGGGATTAGCACAATATTGGGAGGTTCATAAATATTTACACAATAAATCAACTCAGCCTTCAATTACCAATTACTTTTACAAATCTCCACGAAACGATATTTCTCCAATTTAACAAGTATCGAACCAGAAAGGGAAAAAATTTCATCTAGTAACGAAAGTGATTTGTCGCCCACCAAACATATACGATTAGTAGTGGAAGACAGTGATGAAGAATTTATTTAAAGTGATAACTGATATATATATATATATATATATATATATATATATATATATATATATCATGTCAAGTGCACCAACTTTTGAAACCGATGTCTTCCGATCGGGATGAAATTTGCACCAAGGTTAGTCCTATTGGATAGTAGTTTAGACACAATTTTTCAACAAGATCGGTCAAAATCTCTCTGAGTTAGAGGGGATCAAAATTTGACATTTTGGCCAAACAGGTGTTTTTTCTCATCCATGTAACTTATTACCTATTGTTCTTAGAAAATTTTCTCCCAAATAGTTTAAATAGCTATTTCTTCAATATTTCGGAAAAAAATACTTAAAAAAAAAAAAAAAAATTGTAGACTTTTTTTTTCTAAATTAAAGCATTTTTTGCCTTTTTTTCAAAAAGGGCATTTTTTTTTTCATAAGAAAGCTTAGGATATTTCCTTTAAGAGCTTTTTGGTCGCTTAGTGGGATGGGAGCGGGATATATATCAAAATAAATGTTTTGTAACTCAAGACAACGGTTTTTCAATTTTTCACAAATGCACTATTTTGAATTTTTTCCAATTTGTGTCTAAAACCTTACAAATAAAACTTATAATGAGAAACTAGACAAACTAAGCTTTCCGAAGGTATATAACATACCTAACTAAAATTTTATACCCTCGATACTGTAATACCCAGAATATGTTAACCTCAGGAAAAAAAATCGCTTTTTTTCTATAGAAATGTTGAAAAATTATTATTTTTTATTTATTTTTTATAATAATTAAATTAATGTATAATAATAATAATATTAAAAATAAAAAGATAAATAATTTATTAAAATTTAATCTTAATTGCATTAGATCCATTTATATCATAACTGTTTTTATACTTAATTTATTGTAGCTGATGAAGTATTTAAGTCTTGTAAATTTTTAAATACCCAGTCTTTCATCCAGCTTTTTTGTCGCCTTTATTTACTGCGTTTTTTTGTCAATCCTTTCTTGGCTTACTAGATTCAGCTGTTGATTTCACTGCTGGTTTATTTGTTGTCTTTGCAGAGAAATCGCATTGAATAGAGGCAGAAAACTTTTTCAACTTGAGTCTTCCATCGACAAGCGGTATAAAAGCATGGTATTGAGCGGTGCCATCGATTGTTACCGCAGCACATTGGGGCCAAATGAATGAAAAGTGGCGATTAATTCAAAATATGAACTTTAAAATTCATGATCGTGTTTGGTACCGGGTGAAAGTGGATAAAATTCTGCATCACTAATTGCAAAAATTATACTTTTAAGTTGTTTGCTTTAGTTGAAGTGAGCACTTAAAGTTGAATAATTGTTATTTTTTTTGTGCATATTGAAAAAAAGTGAAAATTTTGATATTTCAATTGATAATTTTTTCTATTAATACTTCTAAAAGTTAAATTTTTATAATGGAACCGTCAACTTCAGGTAGTTTACTATATAGTACATGTTTTTTTGTTTAAATAAATGTTTTAAAAATATTAAATGTTAATAAAATAAAATTAGCCCAAAAATGGGCTATTTTTGATTTATATATGGAGTTTCAACAACTTTGTTCGTGAGCTTGCGTAAAATCGTCTATACAGTGTTATAATATCAGATCTCAACTAATAAACCCCAAAATATTTTTTTGCGATTTTTTGCGATTTTTGAGTTATGCTTGTTTTTGTGAAATAACTCAAGATGCTAAAAATCCACAAACATGAAAAAAAAAAAAAACAAAACATCAAGTTGTTTTTACTTTGTTTTGTCATTATTTTCGTTATAGTAGTTGTTATTGTAGCTAAAAAATGTGTTGTTAATTAGAGATGGGGGCGTGAGTAACTTTAATTCACGCATGCTCACGTGATTGCGTATGTTGGGTTTATTTACTATGAATAAAACTAATTAAATTATTTTACATGTGTTTATGATATTTCAATGAATTTTACTTAAACATTTGTTAATTTTAAATTATTAGAAAATTGTATATGGCACAAGTGCACTATTTTGAAAAATTGAAGGAGGTCACGCTCCCATCCCTATTTATTATTGTCATTTATTTGAGTCCTACATAATAACTGTTGGTCATATACATGCATCATACGAGCAAAGTTTTAATTTTGTTTTAAGCTGGTGATATCAATCTACTAATATAATGATAATACATTTTTAAGAATTTCTATCCATCCGTAGGGTATTATTGATTCGGTACTGACACGTTTATTTATTGTTTTAGCTGTCAATGTTTTGTGATGTGATGTTACATATTTAAAGTGTTGTGAAAGTGTAAATTATTCGGTACAGGGTTAAAGGAATTACTTTTTGCAAATTTTAAACGAATAGAAATCTTATTAATTTTAGGAACATGTCCCAAAACAATTTTCATTCCTCGTCATGAGTTGCATAATTTTATGAGGAGTGCAGAACCTAAATCACTTCAGGATAAACTTTTGAGATGGGAAGTAATAAAACGTGTCGACCCTTCGGATATGGTAGATTTTATGACAAGGTTTCATAATTTTTGCTCTAGCTATGAGATTCGGTGGCAAAAATGTCATAGAAAGAATGAAATTTTTTTAAAAAATAATAAGAATTGGCTGGATGCCTCAATCTCATTCAGTCCACCACCAGAACCACAACAAAAAAGAGGTCGCAATGAACTCTCATTTGAAGAGTGCAAAGAAAAAACAAAAGTTAAGAAATGTAAAGACATAAGAGATCAAATTTCTTTGCCTGTTTTGGCTTACGCCACACAAATGAGCTTGAGAGCTGTTGGAAAAATAGATGAGTCGAAAATTGTTAAGGAAATAATATCATCTCCAACAAAAGCCCAAAAATACCGAAAAAGTATAGAACAGGTACCACCACAGCAGTTAACTCCGGATGAAGCTCTGTCCGTTTTGGTAGAAGCGAAGCTAAGTCGCCACCAATATAATGTTATTAGAAAGGTTGCACCTGAGAAATTTCCATCATATAAATTGGTCCAAAGAGCTAAGAAAAAATGTTACCCAAAGGGAGAACAAATGAAAATTTCTGAAGCATCAGCGCAAGTTAGCCTACAAGGAATATTGGATCATACCACTGAACGCCTTTTGTCGGTTAAAAATGCAGATTTAAATTCGTTAGACAACGAAGAAATCGAAAAAATTACTTTATACACTAAGTGGGGCTTTGACGGAAGTTCAGGGCATAGTTCTTACAAACAAGCCTTTCATGACAGTAATGCATCTGATTCTTCTGTATTTATTACGTCAATTGTACCATTAAAATTAGTTTGTAAAAACAAAATCATTTGGCATAATCCTCGACCGTCTTCAACTAGGTTTTGCAGGCCATTAAAAATTGAATTTATGAAAGAAACGGTCAACAGTATTAAAACAGAAAGAGAAAGAGTGGAGACAGAAAAAAATGCTCTTATCGATACAGTGATATCAGTTGGAGAAAGAAAGATAAAAGTGAACCACAAACTAATTCTCGTTATGATTGACGGTAAAGTGTGTAACGCGATTACAGACACAAAGTCCACACAAAAGTGCTACATATGTGGCGCTACCAGCAAGGAGTTCAACAATATTGAACAAATGATTTCTAGAGATTCCAACGTAGACTTCATGGAGTTCGGTTTGTCTGTCCTACATGGCTGGATAAGATTTTTTGAATGTCTTATTCACTTGGCATATAAACTTCCAATTCAAAAATGGCAGGCAAGAAGTGACGAAGAAAAAAAAATTATTGCTGAAACTAAAAGTCGTATTCAACGCGAATTTAAAAAGAGAACGGGATTGATCATTGATCAACCAAAACCTGGTTTTGGTAACTCTAATGACGGGAATACTGCAAGACGTTTTTTTAAGAATGCAGAAGTATCTGCTGAAATTACTAATATTGATTTAGAGTTGATCAAAAATATGCACACAATATTAATTGTAGTTTCTAGTGGTATTGAGGTCAACATTGAAAAATTTACAAACTTCGCTAATAACACTGCCAGGCAATTTGTGAAAAAATATCCATGGTACTATATGCCTCCTACTCTTCACAAATATTTTATTCATGGGCCTGAAATTATATCATTATCGCCATTGCCAATTGGTCAGCTAACCGAAGAGTCTCAGGAAGCCAGAAATAAAGATTTTAAAAGTTATAGGGAGAATTTTGCCCGTAAATGCAGTCGAGAAAAAACAATGGAAGATATCTTTAATAGATTTCTCTTAAGTTCAGATCCGTTTATAACAAGCATGAGCAATAGTTCTAAAAAGAAAAAAGAGCTAATGCCAAAATCTGCATTGGAGTTGCTTGTACTTCCCAGCAATCAAAATAGCAATGATGAAGATGGAGATGAAGATGGAGATGAAGATGGAGATGAAGATGAAGATGAAGATGGAGATGAAGATTAAGATTATTGTAACGAATTAATTTATGATTATGAAATTGAATGTGAAGTAAATACTAACATTGAAGGTAATAATGATTATAATAAAAAATTGTTGTTTTCAAAAAAAAAAAAAAAATAGTATAACCGAATTTAATTAAATTTATTTTAAATAGTGTGTTTATGGTTATTTATCAATAAAAAAACAATTAGATTCTCAAATGTTTCATTTTTGAGCAAAATTTTAAAATTTCGAGAAAAAAGGTATGATTTTAATTTAAAAATTTTCTAATAAAAATACATATAAAATATTTATTCCTTATTATTTTTAAAAATATTACTTATTTTTCTTACAGTACATTTAGTATGCTTTAATTTGCAATTTAATTGAATAATTTATAGCGCACCGTTCCAAAGTTACTGCAAAAAATGTGAAAAAAGAGGATTTTTTACAGAACACAAAATGGCCCATAAAGTGTTAAAAAATGTGTTTTTTCACTCTGTTTTTTTTTAAATGTTGGTTTTTTATGTATTTATAAATATCCATTAATAAAAAATATTTTTTTTTTTAAATTATGACTTCTATGAATTAATCGCCACTTTTCATGCATTTGGCCCCACTGTGCGCAGCATCGAATCTGCTCTTCAGTGTTTTCAATGTTTCCTGGTGATCCTCTTTGCTACTAAAAACTATTTTAGTTTCTTTACAATAACTCTTTGCCCAATGGAATAAAGCAGTCGCATCTTGATGAGAGCACTGGAGGCTATACTTCACTGCAATTCTTTTAAGGTTTGCTCCAATACCATCACATGCTCCTTTACCATGAGCAGTAGGATGAAAATGCCACTCAGCTGGCATTCCAAAATCTTTTTCATGGGCCATAAGATTTGCCAAGCTACTTTTGTTTTTAAAATGTTGACGAGCTCCGTCCGAAACGTAGTCTACCTTCTTTACTGTAAATTTAGATTTTAGAAATTTTAGTATTCTCTTCTGATACTCATAAACTGCAACTGCATCATGTTTTAAATCGTCGGATATGATTGCCATACTTTTGTGTTCCAGTTTTTCATCTTTCATGTAGTAAATAACTACTGTGAATATACTGTAGTATAGTTTTCTGCGAAATCATATGAAATAACGAATTCACCAGACTTCAAATATATCTTCAAATCCTTGAAGAATGACCATTGCTCTTTGACTAAAAAGTCACCAAGTTTAGCAATCCTGTACACATTTCTTCCACAAAATCATTCACATTTAAAATGATTGTTTTCAATGTGCATCTGTCAGTCTGAATCCAAGAATCAAATTTGACCTCCTCTATATATTCTCGATCTAAAGAGTTGATAAAATTTTCTTTGATGAATGTGGTTTTCGGGCAATTGGTACATTCACCTAAGTGGCAAGAAGTTGTTGCATTAGGACACATAGTCAATTTAAGGCAATCGCGGTAATCGTGTAAATCTTCTGCCGAATCATCTGTTAAATACTTTAAGTTGATTTCCTTCAACATCAGTTTAACATTTTCATGGTAAATTTGGGTTAATTTCGTGAAGCCAATTCTAACATCCTCGTGTTCAGATTGAAATGTTGGAAATAACTCTTTCAGGTTACAGATAACCATTCTCTTCTGTTATGTTATGAAGTTATGTTACATACCTTCGGAAAGGTTAATTTCATCCCGATCGGAAAACATCGGTTTCAAAAGTTGGTGCACTTGACATGAAATCCCCCATATATATATATAAATATAAGACTTGTTTTTTTATCGACTATATATCTATAATATTAATAAGTTAGGCAATTTCTTGTGACCGAAGTTTTTTCTACCGTTTTCTCCCCATTTTGACCAAACGTATATTATTTGAAAGGTATTTCTTTTTAGCCGTTTTGCAGATTTACAGATTTTTAAATTTTTTCCTTTATTTTGAGTAAATTGCATTTAAAGTTGCTACTAACACATACATAAAATTATACAATGCTATGGGTGTGTTTATTAAATTTGTTAATGTGTTTGTAATAAATATGAGTTTGTTTCTTTCTGTTGATTTGTGAATTGGCTATAATTGATTAGCATACCTTTAGGGTCTTTATTTAATGCAAAAATAAAATTTCCTAGAATATTTGCACTCGAATTTCGAGGGCTGGAATCCGCTAGTACATATTGATTTTTTAAGATTTTGTTTTATAAATTGCTTTGAAAACTTGTAACTTTGTAAATGGTTTGAATTTTTATGATTAAATTTTTTTTGTTTTATAAATTTCTTTTAATACTTCCTACTTTGTTAATGTATTGATTTTATATTATGTAATTTACGCTGAAATAAATGAATTTTTTAAACAAAATTTTAAATTAATTCTTGTTTGTGTCTTTTTTCGATTTACACGATTTTCCATACAAATATTTTCTATTTCGGTTTACACGATTTTTTCAGGAACGCATCTATCGTGTAAATCGAGGGATAGGTGTATTCATATTTGTCCTTTAGTTCCCATATAAGTATAGCATCCGATATGGACTTTTTCATATCAGCAGCCAAAAAAAATTAATAACAATGCCACTCATATTGGGTTTATTCTTGTCTTCTATATCCACTTAGTTGGACCGAAGAGATAATATCTCTAAACCATGGTACAGGGTGTCGTATAGTCGGTCTAGACCGACTATATTTTCTTACATGTTTTCAAGTTATAATTTTTGTCTTTAAGTATTTCATATTTATTGTAAATGAACTATTGTGCCAAATATCTTCTGTAATCTTGGATCATGTCTTCGGTGATGATTCACAAGAAAAAAAAAACTCTAACATATCTTACATATGGCAATATTCAAATAAGCATGTAAATATAAATAATCTGTATTTTACTTACGCCTTTAAGTCTGCTGTCAGTGATTGTGTTATTATTACTGATTTTGGTTTGCAGGGTGCAGATTCTGATTAATTACTAAATGTGCTTAAGTCACTTACTTAAGCCATCGAAGATATAAATACAAGCAGCACAATACACAGCAATATACACAAATCCATACATTGATGGAAAGAAAAATATGAAGGATAACGATTTTTTTATTAATATACAAATATCATACTACAGACAATCCCTGCGGCTTCGTGAGATATTTTTAATTTACAGATTTAATTTAAAGAAATAAATTCGAAGAATATGAATAAGAATGAAGTAGAAATGTTTTCAGCTAGCTTATCATCACTTATCAGTGAAAATGCTTTAAACTTTTTAAGAGTATCTTACGAAGTCGATTTCGTCATTCCTAGGAAGATTGGATTTAAACTACCTTTTGACCTATGTACAGAAGTACGTAAATTTTAATTCTAACATGTCTCTTTCTACGAGTATTCCATTCTATTGCATTCCATTCGTTGCAGTTGTCAAGAGGGTCTTGGATCCAACTTTGTTGAGGCTATAACTGTATACCAAATGTAAGAAATTGCTGTTATAAATTGTTCTACTAGTCTGAATTTTATTACTGTAAGCTTAATTTTTTTGTTATAAAAATGTACTGCCAGAAATGTTTTTTTTTTAATTTGTTTATGGTTTGATTTTTTTATTCATTTCATTTTTATGTTTGGTTTTTGAAGTTACAACGTGGTGTGAAAAAAAATATTTTTTTTATATTGGCATTAAAAAATGAAATACATAAATAAACATTTATTTAAAAAAAAATTCTTTTATTTTGTCTATTGAAATTCATACTGTTATTTGTTTAAATATTCGGAAAACTGGAAAAAAAGTTTCAAATAAGCAGTTGTTCTTTTGGATGCATAATTCCCTGGAAGAGAGATATGAGATGTTGTAATTCTTTTTTAGAAATTGTTTTATTTATTTTATTCATTTGTTTAGTTAATTAATTTTGTTTTAGTTAATATTTGTTTTACATATTTACTTAATTATACCCTATACCACTATGTAGTCAGGGTATAATGACTTTGTGATGATGTTTGTAACTACCAAAAACATTTGACTTAGACTTTTATTGTACCGATCGAATCGATTTAACGATGAATCGATTTAACGATGTCCGTTCGTCCGTCTGTCCATCCGTCCCTTTGTATGTCCATGGAAACCTTGTAATCAAGCTACGGGTCGCAAATATGAACACATTTTATGAAATTTGATACATAAGCTTATATCGGCCATGGGACGAATACTATTGGAATTGGTGAAATCGGTTCATGTTCTGTTCGCCATACAAATGGCCCCTATGAAAACGACTTAATTATATTTCTTTACACGAGTTTAAACGTAAAATAAATTTAATACTTTTAACCAAAAAACTAAATTCAAATGCGTAATATTGCTTTCCAAATGTTTGTGGAAAATATTTCTATTGTAGAAGAGCAACAATTAAGAATTGAAAGTATTGCTAGGAGGCTGTTGCGCTATTATGAGTCCAACCCACTTGATTGCCATAAGCATTGTAAGTATAAAACATTTTTTGTGGATTGATATTATAAATTTCTTTATTATTGTCTTCAAAATTAGTCAAAAGTAAATATACTGGCTTTTCTTTATTACCGGCCAAAAAACAATTTTCTGTTGCACTTGTTGCCAAACTTAGCGGGTGCTTGTATTATTTGCTGAAGTTGGCTATCAGACTGGTGTAGGGAAATATTTCGACATATCGTTAGCCCGGTATACTTTTAGCATGGTACTGACGGAAGTGGTAAATATTTATGAAACACATCTTTGCCCCAAGTGGATAAATGTTTCGAAAACGGCAGAGGAAAATTACCGCACTCTTATTGAGCGTACAAATGAGGTGTTCGAAAATCATTGGTTGAGAAATAAAATTCTGCTACATTTGTGAAACTATTCGAAAATAGAAAATTCATTTACCCAAAAAATTTCATTTAAGCGGTATTGTGTCCCAGAAAATTAAAAATTTTTTCAGCTATTTTAGTATTTCTGCAGAATTTTTAGTATTTCTTCCATCGACATGAGAATCCAATGAAGATCTCCAAAAGAGTTGAAATATCTGCATGGAATTACTTGTAGTAAACGATACTGCCGAAAGAGGTGTTAAATTCAGAAAAGATTTTCATAAAGTGTTAACGAATAATGTACGAATCATACAACAAATAGAAAAATAATAGAGAAACTGGTTTTTGGTAATCTTTATTTAAAAGTGTCATAAAATCCAAATGGGTTAAAATTGTTCGACTTATTTCAAATTTTTAGCATGACAGATTTGCACTTCTGGTTATTATATTTTAAGCATCACATCAAAAAATTCAACAGTACTTACAAAATATTTGAATTTTTTAAATAAATTGTCTTTTATTAGATTGGGGTCATATGTGACCCCAAGTCCAAAAAAGTTAAAGGGGTCATATTATTTTTCCGAAATCATAGGCTATTAATATAAAATATAAAATTTAAAAGTAGAAAATTGATTCATTTTTGATATAAAGTATTTGCTGAAAGTTTCACAAAAATCTAATTTTTCTCGAAATCCGCAAAAAAATCCTTGTAAAAAAAATTCTGCCAAAGGAAATTACTTAAAAATTCACACAGTTAATCTTCAACATACATTTAACAAAACCCAAAAGTGCCAGATCTATTTTTTTAAATTTTGTTTAAGAAAATTTTTAAATCTTAAAAAAGGAGTTTTAAAAATTTTATCAAAAAAATTTTCCTTCATTGACCTCATTTCAGAATAGGTTAACAACGCGGTAATAGAACAATTTTTCATGTTTGAGTACTTATAGGTATAGAGACAAAAAAAAAGTGAAAAAGTTTCTGTCAAATTTCACGACCTAGTGTTTTTTGACACAAAAGTGGTCTTGGCGAGTTTTATTCGATTTTGAAGAATAAAAGAAAATTTATTACTGACATCGATTAAAATAACAACTTGTCGAAAAAAATAAACTGTAGAACGAAATTTTCGTAAAATCTGAAAAAAGTCATGTTTTTTTTTCCATATGAACAAACTTCGGGTACTTTGGGCGCCACTAGGCACCTGCGAGCACCGTAGGATCGAGCCAAAAATTAAGACCGCATTTATAGTAGCAAACCTCATATTTTAGACATCGCATATATTAAGAATTAAAAAAATCCCATACAATCTGCGACCAGTCTAATACATATATATTTTTATGCCCTCCACCCCAGTGTGCAGAGGGTATATATAAGTTTGTCATTCCGTTTGTAATAATTAGAAAAAAAATTCTGGACCCCAAAAAATATATATATTTGTGATCCTTATAACAAGCGGAGTTGATATAGCGATGTCCGTCTGTCCGTCTGTGGAAGTCACGATGACAACTTCAATTGGGCAGCTAGGCTGGTTGTTGGCATAAAAAATGATTCACTAGTATTCTGAAAAGTTTGCTATTTACAATCGCCCAAATTGTTTGATTAGAGCCCGAGATTTGAATGAAGAACTAAAAAAAGTCTTTAAAAATATGATTTTCTATGTTGTTCTTATCAAGATCACGCCCTCAATAGGACAGCTAGGGTGATCGTTTTTAATGAGAATGATTCACCAATATCATGGAAAGATTTCTATTTCAAAAATCATTAGAATTGGTGGAACAGGTCCAGGGAAATCTCTGAAAAATTAAACAAAAAATTAAAAATATGATGTTTCTATACCGTTCTTGTTATTATTCTAAATGTTGTATTGTTGTCATAGCTGAACTTGTTGTTTTTGTGGTCGTTGTGGTAATAATATAATAAAAACTAACCATTTGTACATTTTTTATCAATTCTGGTAGAAAAATTTAAAAGTTTCCATTGTTTTGGCATCACTAAAAAAATTTGTTAGATCTTTTTTGTTATTAGCATGAGCCTGCCTGCAAAGTTTCAGATCAATGGGGTCACGGGAAAGGGGTTAAAAATCGATCCAAAATTTTGTCAACAAGCAGAGAAGCAGATACTACGAGTTAATATAAAGGGAGTAAAAATTCACCAACACCTAGCAAATAATGCTAAACTGCTTAGCTGTTAATAAAAAAAATATTACTTTACAAAAAAAAAAAATTTATGTATTAATTTATATAAAGAAAAACATAGCAATAACTTTTGATGTTGCATATACATATTAAATAATAAAATAATATACATATATTCTATATATTCTATATATAGTATGTATATTCATAATAACCGCATGTTAGAAATAAATCGGTATATTAATTTATATATATAAAATTCTGCAATATTTTGTTTTAGGGAAAATACATTTCTTTTGAATTAATAAACAGAGTGTCACTTCATTATACTCAGTGTTGCTATGCCACAGTAGATGGCGCCACAATTTTTGTTCTAGTTAGCTTTGCAATAGTTATTTCTATTTTAACATGAATGTCAACATTTTCAATTAGATATCAAACACCACAATGTTAAGAGTATACAGAGGACCGGTCTTTTATTTCATACGTTTTTCCATCATACTTTTACAAATATGACCATAGTTTGGCATAAAAACTTTTTGTTATGTTTACAAAATAGAGTTACCGAGTTCATGATTGGGTTTTTTGTTTTCAAAACAGTTCTATATAGTTATATTAAATTATTATTCTGCTTTACCTACAAAATATCTTATTGCGTTTACATATAATTTTTAAAAATTGTTTTTAATTGGTAAAGCATTACTATTGACATAAATACAAAATTGCACCTTTTAAATTTTCCATTCAAATTTAAGAAAATATCAATTCTATAAATTTGAATTCAGATTACCAATTAGAAATTAGAAAATATCAATTGAATTTCAGAAAATCATATTAAAACGTCGGAAATAATAACTTGAAATTAAGAAGACATCAATTTTGAAACACAAATTGATATTCAAAAAATACAAAATATGTTTATTTCGAAAAAATAAACTGAAATTAAGAAAAAATATTGCGATTGAGGAGACAATAATAGCATTTCAGGATAAGAAAATATTAATTTAAATTCAATGAAGTTTAGAAAACCTCAAATGATATTTAAGAATTGCGAACATAAAAATTGTTACATAAATGAAGCTCAGTTTGATGAGAATATTATTTATATATTATTTTTCACAATTTCTTTAGACGTAAATTTTAAGTTTTTCAGAAAATAAAGAAAAAAAAATATTTAATTTAAAATTTTTGGGACATTTTTTTTTTTTTGCGTTTGACATCTATAATTTGAACCAGTGTTCATGATGACTTCAAAATTTGACTTCATGTTATGCAAGGTAAAACCCAAAACGTTGAATGCAAAATCAAAAGTTGGCATCACTGGGTTAGATTTTGTATTGTATTGTGTTATTTTGTGTTACCACGAAATCTAATAGTGAAAACTCCCTTTTAATATGTAAAAAAAAAATTTATTCTCTATGTTTTCCAAACATAGAGAGCCTTTTTTTTGGTTATTATATTGTTACTCTATCCGATCTATACGGCCGCAATGAAGAATTATTTGGCCAGTTAAAAGAAACTAGACAGCCATCTCCAATTAGCATGATTTAATGCGTATAGCCACCCTACACAACCATTACATTCGCAAGGGACGTTAGAACGAGCTATTTAATTTGCAAAATCTTAAACTAAATTAAACGAGAGATTATCATACAACCGGAAACGCATGTACGATGACCAGAAAGCAAACACCGAAACGTATTTTCTTTAATCCGAAATAAAAGAAAAGACGTTCCTCGTTGGAGCTCGAATTACTAATGTGAGAGAGTTTTATAGATCAACTCTTGAAATAAACAAAAATCATCTGTTAAGCGGATCAACCTAAAGAATTTACTGAAAAAATTTGGTATTAAGTTTAACAAATTGTTCACATTTTCAAATATTTTGTTTACATTTATTATCAATACTCAAACCGAGGTGAAGGGTATCAAAGATTCGGCACAGTCGAATTTAACACTCTTACTTGGTTTAATCGAAGACAGACGGACAGACGGACGGACATCGCTAAATCGACTCAAGAAGTCATTATACCAAAACCACATAGTGGTATAGGTTATAAACAAGAAGAAAAAAACTCAGAATAGGTGTAAAGGGGAAACTGAGAAATCTCACACGGAATATTTGTTTTCGATTGGGCTGTATATTTGATATGGTGTTAAAATTTGACCTGACATTCAATATTCAAAGAATTGGTTTGTTATATTAGTTTGCTGTGTCCGTCCGTCTGCAAATAAGAATATATTTGGATGAAATTTGGTATATAAGCTTCTATCGGCCATAGCATGAACGCTATTGAAATTGGTGAAAATCTGTTCATGTTCTGTTCCCCATACAAATGAACCCAATGAAATCGACTTTGAAATCGAAATTTTTATAAGATCCACATTATCATATAAATCTCGGTCAAATTGGGTTTGTGTATGTTTATTACTCCCATTAATCAGTAGTCGAAAAATAAACCCTATAGGACAATTCTTTGTCATAACCCCCATATAAATCTGCTTCCCGATCTTCACTTAAATTTATCAAAAAACAAAAATATTGCACTAATTTTTCTCAAATTTGTTATTTATACATTTTTGCAAAAAAATAAGTGACTTTACCGAATATGGTCAGGAACGGTTCACTTTTTGACCTAGTCCCCATATAAATGTAGCATCCGATTTATATGCCAATGTCACTCAAATTCGGTTTGAACTTATTTTCTATATCCAATTAGTTGGGCCTAAGAAATAGGGTCTCTAAACGCATGGTATTAAAAGTGGTGCTACAGGGTTTATTTTTGGACTACAGATTGGTGGCACACATATACCAAATTTTATATACCATTTTAGTCAATCTGATACGATTTATTTTTATAGGGGCTAGCTCTGAATATGTACCGACTTTAACCAATTTCAATAGCGTTTGTCCTATGGCCGAGAAAAACTTATATACCAAATTTCTCCAAAATATATTAAACACTACGACCTGTAGTTTGATTACAAGATTTACTTCGATATGCAGACAGATGGACAGACAGAAAGTGATTTCGAGTCGATCAGAACACACTCATTATACTCGTGACCTGAAAATTCAGAACTGTGACTTTTCGAAAATTATATATTGCCATCTAGGAAAGCCAACAATAGTAGATAGCATCATTAATTTCCATAATATAAAAGTCTTAATACTCTCATTTATAAAAACGATATGAAGTTGTAAAACTGCAACTTTTTTCCCCGTTCATCTTCAACATCATTGTTGGTTTTTATTGTTATTTTAATAAACTTTTTAAACAGTACACACAACTCACTTCGCACTCATACATGCACAAAGGACGGAAACGTGTATTGAAACGTGTTTTTGTTAAACCAACTCAAAGGATTTTTGTTTAAATAAGTAATTATTAAACAGTTGTTTAACTGTTCATGTGTACTCGTACTCGTACTCATACAAACAAAGACACACACATACACGCGCATACACACACTCAAAGAAAATAAATAAAAATAAGTCGGTCTAGACCGACTAAACAATAACCTATACCATGCACTTCGAGAGAGGCTCTTGGACTCAATTTTGCTGAGGCAATAATTGTATACAATATATATATAGAAAACAAACAAAAACCAAATTTTAGTGGTCTTGTTATTAATTTGTGGCGTGCAGCTATGAACAGGTCAAAATTTGATGTTAGTTTTATATGGCGACTAGCAAAGTCACTTATTTTTCAAAAAAAAAAAAAAAAAAAAAATTTAAAGAAATCTACAAAATATTTTTCTTTTTTAAAAGACTTAAGTGAATATCGGGATTTAGCAACTTTATATGGGGCTATGACTAAAAATGGTCCCACACTGTTTGCTGTTGGCCTATTAAAGGTTAGTGTGTATAATAAACATGCATGTGTAATAAATATTAAACATGGAGTGAAAACTCCGTGGCCTAACAATGAAAAAACAGTTTTTTTTTAGACTTCAAATCAATTTTAATCTTCAACGTAATCTCCGATAGGTAGAATCCACTTCTTCCAGCGATCCTTTAACATCTTGATACCCTTGAAAAAATACAACTTGTCAAACTCTTCAAAATAAGCTTCCGTTCCTGATATGATTTCTTCATTTGTGGAAAATCTCTTTCGCTGGAGACATTTTTTCAAGTATGTGAACAAATAATAATCGCTGGGGTTCAGATCTAGAGCATACTGGGGGTGGGGAAACAATTCGTAGTGTAAAGTCTTCATTCTTTCTGGACCGAAAGTAGATGAATGCGCCGCACTGTGGACCATATTTTGAGAATGCGGCCAAAAATCATTTTTTTTTTATATACTGATTTTAAAGTTATGTTGTTCACTTGAAATTAAATACCAGTGAACCTCTGGAGCCAAAAAGTTGCGATTCTATTTCAACTATATCATAGCGAACAGGGTATTCGAAAATGGACTTTCTCAGTATTTTGCTGAAATTAAAAATTTCTTTGTAAATTTAAATTTTTAAATGACTGTAACTTTTTTGTTTTAAAAGATTTTAAAGTAAAAAAAAATTTGTATAATTAATGTAACTTCTAAGCTATTAACGTTAGAAACAGAAAAGTTACTGAGTCGTTTAGAAAATAAAAAAAAAGATTCAAAAAGTTCCAAATTTCCCGAAAATCTATCACTTAATACATACAGCATAACTCCTGCCCATCAAAAGCCATAAAAAAAAGCCTTACACTCTTCTTTAGTCCGAACCCTCCCCTAAACTCCTATACTGCACTGTATAGCCGCCAATTTCCGCTTGTGCGCACTAGAACAATTTTTCTGACCCAAGGTCAGATATTTTGTGCCAAATTTATGAATACAAAAGTTTTCCACTATGTGGTGAGGGTACAATGAGTTTGCCCTGATGTTTGAAGCTACCAAAAATATTGGACCTATACCCATCTTTCATTATACGGATCGACTCAATATCAATTTATGAGTCGATTTAATGATGTCCGTCCGTCCGTCTGTGTGTTATGAATACAAAAGTTGATAAAATGGGGAAAAAAATTAAATACCAGGTAAATGGTAAAAAAAAACTATTACGACACACCCTTTTAAGCGCCCCGGTAGGTAGCGTGTTCGTCTATCGTGCGGGGGTCGTGGGTTCATACAAACGTCACTAGGACTGGTTTTTAAAGAATTCATTTTTGAGAGCTCATCTACAACTGCCAACGAAAGTGGGAAAAAGGCTCGACCAGCAAATCCAATTGACAGATGTAGTGAAAGATCTCGAAGGCGCAAGCTGGAGAATATCAAAGAAAAAATGATTTAGGATTCATTTTTGCACCAAATTCAACCAACACAAAATAAAAAAAATAAAATTTAAATAATTGAAAAAATAGTAGAAGTGAGCCAAAGGCGCAAAAAGAGGATTTCGAAAAGTATCCCTACACCAATTGAAGATTAAAAAATTTACTCCAGAAGAAGCGTTGACCCTATTTCTGAATTTGAAGTTGACCAAAAATCAATATAAAGAATTGCGGAAGCGAACCAATGAAAAGAATTGTGGGACTTTTCCCGAGTATCGAGATTAGTGTCATTTCAAGTTCAGCAGAAATAAAATTGCAAGATCTCCTTGAATATACTGCAGAACAATTGCTAAAAACGCTTGATGCTGATCATTAAAAAAAAATTGGATATGGCAGCATTACTTTAATTTCTAAACGGGGATGTGATGGATCCTCTAGTCAGAAACAATATAAGCAATTTAATGCCGAAAATTCATCAGGTGCTAATTTATGGTATATTTCGTTCCATATATGTCCAAAATTTAAAAAATGGAAAACTACCTCTATTGAATTAGACGAAGAAGCTAAACAACTTCTAGAAGATGAAAATCAAGGCTATTTGGAATAAATATTTACTAAAATTGTTTGATTTAAAGTAGTTTTTCAGAACACTAACAATAAGTTATACTCATTTTTATATAATTAAAAATTTTTCTTCATTTAAAAATTTATGTATTTTATAAATTTACAATCTATAATATTAACAGGCTAGGTGATTTTTTGTGACTGATGTTTTGTTATACCGTTTTATCCCGATTTTGGCCAAACGTATATTATTTGAAAGGTATTTCTTTTTAGCCGGTTTGCAGATTTACAGATTTTTCAACTTTGTCCTTTATTTTGAGTAAATTGCATTTAAAGTTGCTACTAACACATACATAAAATTGATTAGCGTATTTTTAGGGTCTTTATTTAATGAAAAAATAAAATTTCCTAGAATTTTTACTCGAATTTCGGGGGCTGATATGTGCTAGTAAAAATTGATATAGAAATATTTAAAAAGACAATAAAAAAATTTTTAACTAAAGTAAAAACATACGACTTTTTCATTGAAACTTCTCTATCTTGAACCAATATGAGGCAACTTTTACGTTCGCAGCTTAATAAATTATATTTTAACTCGGGCTCTTTCAAAAAAGCCAACTTTTGGACCTTGTGAACATTAGGACTAAAAAGTTAACGGGAGCCAAAGTTAGGCATTTTAAAAAGTATTAGTTGTAAAATTACCTCAAGAATTAGGACATTATACATATAAAATAAAACCTTTTTAACCTTTTAACACTTCACATTTGTACTAAAACTTAACTAAAAATGAAAATGTATATATCGCACCTGTACCTCTTAAGTGAGTCAACTCAAAATTTACAAATTTTCAGTAGAGGCAAAAAAAGGTTTTTTTTAATATTTACTACAAAATTTAAAAACAGTTGTTTCGTTGTAAAGAATTGCGAATAATACAACAGTAGTTGTTTTTGCGATTTTTTCAGTGAACATCAAAAATAACAAGTTTTTTGGGTGGAACTCAAAATATGTCGTTTTAGTGGATTCTAAAGAAGCTACTCTTATAATACAAGTAGGGTTACAACTGTATTTTTTTTTGCGAAAGACTAGAAAAATCGATGTAAGATTTTTACAGTGGATAGATATGACCACTGTGTATCGTTTTCTTGAGTTGACTCACTTTAGAGGTACAGGTGCGATATTTACGTTTTATAGCAAAAATTTAAGGCTAAAGTCCCACCTGTCAGACAAAAAAAAAAACGCATATCAAAATTCTAATCCAGTCAAAATCACTGTGCGGCGGTGTGACGGCAAAAAATTTTTTTCTTATTTAAGTGGGATCGTTTTTTTTAATTTCTTCATCCAACCTGTACAATAACTACACATAGTAGGGCAATTCCATATGTGACGGAATGACATTTTGAGTTGAAAAATTGAAGTTAAGGCTATTTCACAAAGCTATTTTCAATTGAAAATTCATTCTTCAGTTTGAAAATGAGTGTTAATGAGTAAGAGATTTAAAAAAAACTCAGACATAATTTTTTCACCATTTTATTCTTTTATTTTTGAGTAATTTCCTATTGTGTGACGGAATGACATTTTTGCTACCATGACTCTGTCCTGGTATTTAAACCTAGGAACTTTTGTCAATTAAGAAGCTAGTAGGTTTTTAAACTAATGAATATTTTACATATGATATATAAGCAATATAAAATTATAATTCAGAACTACTTAGCTATGATAGTGTTGAAATTATTAACTGTCATTTGACATGACGGAATGATTGTGACGGAATGACTAAAGCTTCGTAAACATGTATTAAAAGAAAATTTAACAAATAAATTTTATAATTATTTTATAATCTAGAATTCTTGTAAGAAATTATATAATGTAACTTGGAACATATATTAATATATTTTTAAACTTACTTCATATATATGAAAAAAAAATTTTTTTCATCAAAGTTGACATTTTTATAGAATTGCCCAGTACTTGTCAGTTATTTTTTCCTTCCTTCAGGTAATCCCTAACCTTTCCAGCGGAATCTTTGGACGCTTTGGTCGGCTTTCGCATTCTTATGGCCACTCCGCAGACTGACTATGGGAGTCCGGTGTATAATAATGAATCCATTGTTATAAATCGATATAAAAACTCTGTCGAATTTACTTCAAACTTCTCCAAAGCATACTTTGAAGCATGAACAAGAATCTGTTTTTGTTCATCTTTTTCATATATGGTGATGTAATATATGCCGAATTCATTCTGTTGAAATCTCTATAATGCCAGCAACCTCACTCACTTTAATTTTTCGTTCATCCAATACAACCTAATGCACTTTTCCAACGTTTTCTTTGGTAACTGCCTCTTTTGGATAACCAAGGCCATCTGCATCAATTGTGTTCGTACGACCACTCTTAAAATCAGAATACAACCTTTTAATATATGAATATGATGGCGAAGATTCGCTATAACGTTCAGCAATCCATTCTTTGACTTGGACATTACTTTTTGCAACAAAAAACAATGTTTAATCCAAAAACGAAAATCTTTGCAATCCATTTTTTCTTAAACTTAAACTTTTCTAATTAATGGAAATGTCGGGAAATTTTGACATAATTGTTCTAACAGTGGGCTCTACTGAATGAATAGAAAGAATTGGCACTTGTCACGCCATCTCTATGTGAGGCCACGTACTTTTCACTCCATGTAGTATATGATAATCTGGATCTTACAAACATTTTAGTTGGCCAAATAAGGTTTATTTGTGAGCGTGCACCGATTTTGACCAAATTCAATAGCTTTGATCAAAATAAATTCATGTTTGCGACCTGTAGTATGATTATAAGGTGGATGAACAGAGGGACGGACAGACAAAGCGACTTTCGGAAAGACAGACTTTCGGAAAGGCAGACAGACTTTAGTACAAATGGACGGGTAGACCGACGGACAGACTGACGGATAGACGGACGGACGGACAGACAGGCGGACGAACAGACGCGCGGATGGACAGACGGACGGACTAACATCGCTTAATAGACACAGAAAGTGATTCTGAATCGATCGGTATAATAAGAGGTGGATCTAGGTCACGTATTTACAAGCATCAGCAGAAACATCAGCAGAAACTGATTACATATACCCTGACCACGTAGCGATATAGGGTATAACAAATAAAAGTGAGCGACAAAGGTAAACTTGTAATTTGCAGAACTTAAAGGAACAAATTAATTTGCAGCGAATGTTTGCCAAAGTAGTTCTACATTTCGATTGCAAGTTCCAGGAAATTTTATTTTTTCATTAAATAAAGACCCTAAAGGTATGCTAATCAATCACAAACACATTAACAAATATAATAAACGCACATATAGCATTGTATAATTTTATATATGTATGTGTTAGTAGCAACTTTAAATGCAATTTTCTCAACATAAAGGAAAAAATTTAAAAATCTGTAAATCTGCAAAATGGCTAAAAAGAAATACCTTTCAAATAATATACACGTTTGGTCAAAATCGGTATAAAACGGCAGAACAAGAGATCGGTCACAAGAAATCGCCTAGCCTATTAATATTATAGATAACAAATCTTTTTAGTCCGCGATTTTTTCCAAAAATGTTATATCGATAAATCAACTCACAACATCCAGTTTTTAACGGTAAAGCTATCTATGTAAACTAGCAGATCCCAGCCTTCGAAATTTGAGTGTACATTCTATGACAAATTTATATTTTCATTTAATAAAGACTCTAAAGGTATGCTAATCAATTTTAGCCAATTCACAATTCAACACTTTTAAATATAGATTATTGTCGTTGTTGGTTTATGTCCAAAATTATTTTTCAAAATTATATTTCAACACAATTATTATTGTGAATTGAGAAAATGAACTCACCAACACATTAACAAATTTAATAAACACACATATAGCATTGCACAATTTTTTGTATGTGTTAGTATGTATGTATGTGTTCAATGCATTTTACGCCAAAAAAATTAAAAATTTTAAAAATCGGTAAATCTAGTGGATAGCGAAAAAGAAATATCTTTAAAATAAGATACGTTTGGTCAAAATCGGGAGAAAACTGTTTAGCAAATCATCGGTCACAAGAAATCGCCTTATCTACGAGTTTTGATATTACATGTAGATGTTAACGAGATACAATTTACTTATTTTTTTTTAATTTACAGTCCCTTCAAAATCTTATATATAAAAATGAAGTTTTGTTTGATTGTTTGTTGGTTTGTATGTTTGTTGGTTTATATACACCCCTGAACCGATCCTTTTGAAATTTTTACAGTAGGTAACTGCATATACGGAAGAAAAAATCGGCCATATTTTTTTTGGTTTTTTCAAGTGGACGTGGCACCTTCCATATAAAGGCAATTTTTAACATATAATATCTACAGTACTACGACAGCAAGGGCTCTGTACATGCACATATTGAACTAATTTGAAGAGTCGCGGAATAATGGATGGAATCGGACCAATGGGCGTGACATCCACCATACAAAGTAAATAATTAATGTCATATATCTAGAGTACTATAATAGATAAAGCCTTGGGACTTTGCGTGAGTTCATAAGCCATCATTTTTAGTACTAGGAAAATAAATGGGCGGGATCAGATTAGTGGGCGTGGCACCCCATAGAAAGCAAATATTTAACGCCATATATCTGTAGCGCTGTAGTATTAAAAGACTTTGTGTGCCAACACCGAAAATCGCGAATAACAAGAATTACAAAAAACAAAAATCGCCAGATCGAAAATCGCCAAAACCAAAAATCGCAAAAAACAAAGATCGCAACAAACAATCGCCAAAGTCAAAAATCGCCAAAACTGAAATTCGCGTATAACAAAATTCGCCTAAATTAAAAATCGCTAAAATTGAAATTCACAAAAAACTAAAATCGCCAAAAATTAAAAATCATAAAAAACGAAAATCGCCAAGTCAAAAATCGCCGCAATAAAAAATCGCTAAAATCTAAAATCAAAAAAGCCAAAAATCGATTAATTCAAAAATCGCCAAAAATAATAAAAATAATAATGTATTCCCAGTTTTTTACTTCATTACGATGGATGTTGCAAAGCGCATCCGGTCATTTATGAAAAAAAAACTATTTCTTGTGAGGCTTTCTTCTATTTATCTGAGATGTATGTATGACTTCTAGCAAAAAATAAGAAATAGATCCTTATCTGAAAAATAAAAGTTTAAAAAAATCATATAAGTATGCCCAGTAAAATTCTATTAGATTTTTTTTATAAAGCTTTAAAAACAGTTTTCATCGCTATACAAGGATGTTTCCAAAAATGCATGGTACAAGGATTATATAAAATGCAGATGCTGGTTTTTGTATTTAAGACATTGCAGAATATTGGCCATAACACAATAACCTTTGTAAGAAATCCAACCGTTTTTAACACCAGATGCGGATCGAATCTAAGAGTATCAAGATGTAGACGTGAAACTACTAAGCAGAGAATTGAATATATGGGGTGTTTGAAATTTAGCAATTTGCCACAAAGTTTAAAGAATATTGTCAGAATTTCGACTTTTAAATTAACTTTAAAAAATTTTTTGTTAAGCAATCTAGATACGCTTTTAATATAAAAAGTTTGTATTTTGATATTTTTATTATAAATTTTTTTATTTTACATTTTCTTATTTTTAAATTGAATTTTAAAACTGCAGTTATACACATACATAGTTAGTTAATTTATTATTTTTGATTAAAACAAGTAAGAAAATTATAGTCGGTGTAGACCGACTATACGACACCCTATACCATGCGTTTAGACCCTACCTCTCAGGCCCTACTAACTGGATATAGAAAATAAGTATAAACCAAATTTGAGTCGGATTTTTATTAATTTTTTCGGTTGCAGATATGAAAAAGTTCATATCGGATGCTATATCTATATGGGGACTAGGCCCAAAAATGGACCGATCCTGACCATATTTGGTAAAGTCTCTTGTATTTTGCAAAAATATATACAAACAAAATTTGAGAAGAATCAGTGCTACATTTTTCTTTTTTTTGATAGATTTAAGTGAAGATAGGGAAGCAGCTCTATATGGGGCCAAGACTAAGAGTTGTCCAATAGGGATCATTTTTGGACTAATGACGGATGTAATATATACATGCAAACCCAATTTGACTAAGATTTGTATGATAATTTGGATCTTATGGCAATATATGTTGATTTCATAGGGGACAATTGTATGGGGGCTAGGTCTGAACATGGACCGATTCTCACCAATTTCATCATCGTTTATCCCATGGCCGATAAAAGATGAAATGCCAAATTTCATCAAAATATATTCATATTTGCGACCTGCAGTTTGATTACAAGCTTTACATGGACACACAGACGGACGGACGGACGGACGGACATCGTTAAATCGAATCAGATAGTGATTCTGATTCGATCGGTATAATTAAACATGGGTCTAGGTCAAATATTTTTGGTAGTTACAAACAGCAGCACAAAGTCATTATACCCAAACCACATAGTGGTATAGGGTATAATTATATGCCAACTTGCCTCAACAATGGACGATGGCTGAGGCAAAGTTAAAAATTGAATTTGAAATTTTTTGTTAATAAACTAATTAAATAAAAAGAGTAGGGAAAATCAAGGCGTATATGGGCAAATCCGAAAAAATGTATACCAAACGCGAAATTTGAAAGTTATCAAAAGTTATGTTAGTGAAATAATAGGCTATATATTCAACCTTCAAAATAAATGAAGGATCATGTTTTCTGGTGATCCAGTCGAGAGCGGCAGGGCTATATCTACACCTACCTCGTATTTTCATTTATTCTTCTAAAAGAAGAAGTTTTTTGGGTAGTCATAAAAATCGAACCGCAACCACTTATGAATTTCATTCTGTAAGAATTAAATGTAAAAACAGCCTTCAAAAGAAATTCAAAAGATATAAATCATGTTAAGCAAAGATGGGCACACAGTGTGTAACGTACGTCACCAAAAAAAGGTTTTTTTAATTTCACGGTTTGAATTTATTTTTTTTTTCAATCTAACAAGCTCTGTAAAGAGTGTTAATGGTGAACTTTGAAAAAAAAAATATGTGTGCTTATATAAAAAGATAATTGAAAATATATATACAAAGTGTGTAACGTACGTTACAATATGAAAATACTCTTAAATGATATTTATTGAAAGAAAAAACGATTTCGAACGGTTAAAAAGTGTATGTGAAATGGGGAGGTGGGCCCATGACTAAGAGTGTCAGCCAGGCCCCTTTCCACGCTTCCCGTCTTTTCTTCAAGCAAAAGCAAAAGGAAATATTTTTTTAATGTTTTGGTCAATATAAATCTTATAATTACATAGCAAAGGTTATTTGTAAATACACCTCTACGCTTTGTAGGTTTGCATTTTTAAAGTAGCCAATTGCCTAAAATTGTAGTCAAAATGGCAACGCTGGAGGAATCGCGGACGGAAGTAAGCGGGTTTCTGGTCTCTTTGCCGATTCGCCGATGCAGTATGTAGATGTATAAGTTTTTAATCGGAGAAAATTTTTTTAATCTTGGGTAATGTTTTTAAAAATTTAATTTTTAATAAAATTTCAATAACAATTTTTTCACATTGCATTTTCAATTTGATAGCTGCCAACTGAAATTTAAGCTGAAGCTTTCCGAAACCCAAAGCGATTTTTGCGCTTCCATCGTTATATTTATTTTTATTGTTTCACAATTAACAAAATGACTTCAACTGCAGAAAGATCTAGAAAATATCGTGATAATATAAAAAATTATGAGCAAAAACTTATTGTGCATAAAAATAAGGAGGCTGAGCGAGTACGAGCTTATCGAAAAAAAGTTCGTGAAAGTTTAAAAATCAACCCATCACTTGCTAAAACAAATAAATTTTCAATTAAACAACGAGTTGCAAATTTTAGAGAAAGAGAGAAAATAAATGCAACAACAAAATTTCCTGCTAACGGCTCTTATAAGTGCGCGCAGACTTTAGCGAAAGCTATGTGAAAAGTGGAGCTTGCATTACCCAAAAACTTGGATAAAAAATGTGCAGTTCTCGAGGCGCTCATTAAACAATATAAGGTCAAAGAAAAGAATGACAAGGCTCCCGATAAAATATTTGATGATGATATCAGTGTAATTGAAAAATTTTTTAATCGCGACAATATCTCGGTGCAATCTACTGGCAGAAAATCCACGATATTAGCTGAAGCTGATAGCCTGCCTGTTGCTAAGAAGTTAATGATAGTCATAGGTGATGAGGCTTATCAAGTTTTTAAAACTGAATAACCGGATAAAAACATTTCTCGAACTAAGTTCTATGAAAATCGACCAAGAGCAGTAGAGTTAGTTGAATATCACGCCAATATCACGCTAACATGGCTTTCTTTTTAGAGAACGTTAATAAAACCATTTCTCTATTTCCGTCAAATTTTGTCGAACTTTTAAACAAAACATGTTGCAATGTTGAAAATGAAATGTGTATGTCAAATGACTGCAATAAGCGCGTAAAAGACGTACAGGATGCGCTATTTACATTGCTGTATCTTAATCGGTTAGATCAATTAGTTCAATGGGAAAATTGGAGAATGGTTAACAATCGGATGATGTTAAGCAGCACAGACGCGCCACTGCAAGATTTATTATTTGAGCTGAACTGTCAATTTCCGGCTTTAAACTGCATACTTTTAGAAAACATTCGCAGCAAAGTTACTTTGAGTATTCAGAAAATCAAATTCTACGAAATGACCTAATTTTGCGAGTGGATTTTGCTGAAAACTATAGAACTATGTCCCAGAATGAGGTTCAATCAGCTCATTTTAGTTATTTGTTATTTGTGAAAACTTTGTTTACTTGCGTAGCACGGTTCGGTACCTGCACCAAGTCATTTTGTGTGATGAACTTGTAATGGTGCGGCAACGTGGTTATCGAAAATGATCAACATATCGGCCCCACGTTGGGCGCCATTTCTGTAATGGTGCGGCGTTGGTGGAAGATCCGCTTCCGTTTCCCTGAGCCTTTGCTGGTCGCACGTGCTGGCGTAGGGGCCTAGCTCGCCGGATGGGTGGGGTCTTGCTCAGGCCCAGGGAAACCGCACTACAGATTTTCACGTGCGATTTAAAAAAACAACTGTCAAAAACGGACGCTAAATGGGACGGATGGCCATACTTACCTTGGGATTGGGGACGAGGTGTTCTGCCCCTTTTGCCCTCCCTACCATGTTACCTCGACTCCATCTTGCTTGGAGGTAACCCACTAAAATAATAAGAGTTTGGTCTGGTTTTGGTTTTCTACGTTGGGTTTTAACAAAAAGTTTATTTAACCTTCATTTTAAGGTTATAATTTTAGGTTTTAAATTATGTTAACAACAATTTTATTGTAAAAAAATTCTACTTTTAAGAAAAAAATTTTTTTTTTTTTTTAATTTTAGGAAAAATTTTTAAATGTTGAAAAAAAATTCTTAATTTTTTTTTTTTTTTTTTTAAAGATGTTTAATTTTAGAAAAATTTTAGAATTAGAAAAATTCAATTTTAAGAAAATTTTTAAATTTAGAACAATTTAAATTTTAGACAATTTCATATCTAGACAAATTTTTATATTTAGTTTAATTTTATACTTAAAAAAAAATTTTTTTTTTATATATAGTAAAAATTTTTATTTAGACAAATTTATATGTGCAAAATTTTATTCTTAAGAAAATTTTTAAATTTAGCAAAAACTTTTTTTTTTATTTTTTTTTTTTTTTATATTTTCGCAAAATTTTAATTTTTAGAAAAAATTTTAAGTTTGGCAAGATTTTATTTTCAACCAAATTTTAATTTAGGAAAATTTTTAATTTTAGCTTATTTTAAATTTTAGCTTAAGTTTAGAATTAGGAAAATTTTAGTTTAAATTTTATAATTAGAAGTCTTTTTATGTAATTTTAGAAAAATTTTAATGTTAGAAAATTTTGTTTAATATAATTTTATAAAAAAATTAAGTTTGAATGCGATTTTCAATTCAATGTATTTTTTTTTTTTTTTTTTTGTTTTAATTAAATTTCGTTTTAATTTTAGCTTTAACAAAAAAAATTTTTTGTTTTAAATATGGTACCATTTTGTAAATTCTCTTAAATTTCTATAATTTTAAATTTAGGTTAAATTTTAAATTTTTATTTCTAGCAAAATTTTAAGTTTAGCAAAATTTAATTTTAGGGAAATTTTAATTTTAGGAAAATGTTAATTTTAGAAAAATTTTGAAGTATAGCATAATTTTAATTTTAGGAGAATTTTTAAATTTAGCTTAATTTTTTCCATATTTAGGAAAATTATTTTAATTTATGAAATTTTTAGTTTTAACAAAAGTTGACTTTTAGCACTATTTAATTTTATGACAATTTTTAATTTTTAGGAAAATTTTTAATTTTTAGGAAAATTTTTAAATTTTAATAAAAAATTTTTAATAGTAGAAAAAATTTTTAATAGTAGAACAATTTTAATATTAGCTCACTTTTAATTTTTGCACAACTTTCATACGCCATATCGCTGGTGTTGCATTCCGATGAGGTACCGATGAAGCTGCTGCCGCCGGACGCCGCGGTTGTGTCTCGCAATATGCCATTGGCCATAGTTAAGTTTTTTTATTCAATTGAAATTTTACGATGAATTCTTCGTATTAATAAAGATGAGCATTAATTGCAGATTTAACAAAATAATTTTAATGATGATATTATTTTATCGTTATTGACGATAATTTAACATAAACTTATGAATAGTTGTAATTTTTTTCTACGTTTGAGTTTTTAGTTTTCTTATGAATTGTTTATTTAATAGATTTAATATTCTAAGTAGCTGGTGGTTGTTTAAATATTTTTCACGCAAATATTAAAAATATAATTAATAAAAACCGAACAACAAATGTCATTAAAATCTATTTTTTTTTCTTAAAGTTTATTTAATTTTTTATTGGTTTTATTTCTTAAATTTTACACTTTCTTTTTTTTCTTAAACTTATCTTTTTTTTTCCAAACTTAATTTTTCTTTAATTTTCTGAAACTTAAATTTAATTTTTCAAACTTTTTGCATAACTGTTCTTAATTTTTTAAAATTATTCTAAACTTCACTTAATTTTAATTTCGAAGGAGGTTTATCCTCAACCTTGTATTTCAACAAACAAAATTCAACTCTTTTTCTGTTCTTAAATTTAATTTTATATTTCTTTAAACTTTAAAAACATTAATTTTTAATTTTAATCTTTAATTTGTTTTATTTGTTTTTATTTAACTTTTACACTAATTTTAAACTGCACTTAAGTCTACATTTTATTTTTACTTTCTTTCTTAAAACTACATTTTAAATTATTAATTTTAATTTCAGGTTTTTCCTCAACCTTTATTTGCACAACTCAAAATTCAACTCCTTTTTAATTTTATTTTATGTTTCAATTATTTATTTTTTTAAACATTCGTTTCTTTTCTTAACATTAGTCTCTCTTTTTTTTAATTTATTAAACTTAACTTTACTTTTATGTCTTTTATTTTAATTTTTCTAGTCTTAAAATATATTTTTTTTTCTTTTTATCTTATTTTTTTTTCCGCAAACTTTCACTTTAATGTTTTTTTTTTTTTAATTTTAAATTTCTTAAATCTTATGGCTTAATTTAAAAATTTACTAACTTTCTTAAACTACATATTTAATTCTTACGAGGTTTTTCCTCAACCTTTCCTTTTCAACTTTCAAATTCAACTCCCTTAATTTCTTAAACTTTTCTTTAGTTTCTTAAACTTTAAATATTTTACTTGTTTAATGTCTTTTAACTTTCTTTAGTCTTAATCCTTGAAATTTTAATTTAATTTTAGGTTTTTCGCAACCTTTTCTTTTATTTCTTACACTACATTTTTAATTTAATTTTACGGAGGTTTTTCCTCAACCTTTCACTACAACAATCCAAATTCAACTCCTCGATTTAAATTTAACTTTACTACATTAAACCTTCTCATCCTCATTCATTCATCTGCAGATAAAAACCTGTTTATTAAAAAACAAAATCACCACCAATTCATTGAGAACATTCATATGCATTCATAATATTCTCTAGTATTTATAACACTCCCACTCATATATGACTATGAGAGCAAGTGAGATCAATACAAGAAAATACGTGGTTTGACCAGCATGATTGCATATGAATGAGTTCATGATTTAATACAACACAATGAAGAGAAACACGCCATAAATCAGTTTGCCAAAAAAAAAAAAAAAAAAATGCCGTCAACATATTACCATATAAGGTGTTGTTTACATGTACATACTTGAACTTGAAAATAACTTCAAGATCAAGGTTATTATTTTTTTTTCTTCTTTCTTATTCTGCTTTTAACAGAAATTCTTTTGCTACAGTGCAGAGCAAAACAGATCACCGTCACAAACTTTGTCATTATAAGAAATCTGTTTACTGTTTTCTTAAAATAATATTGCGCAAAATTAAAAAGGTTTATTCTATGAAGAGAATAAAGGTCTTTTCAGACGTCTGTGTAAGTCAATTTAAAAATATATATCTTTTTAGGAGCATTCCAAAATTCGTAAAGGAATTTGATGTTTTGAATGGAATTTTTCACTACATCCCACGGCAAAGGCGCTATGGACGGAGTAGGAGCTGTTGTAAAAAAGTTTTGTTGTAAAAACGTTTGGCAACCGGTACGATCACAACACCTTATTTTAAATAATGCTCGGGAACTTCACAAGCTAGCAAAAGCCAATATAAATGGGATTTCGATGATATATTACATTAAAAGCACAACATTGGAAATCTCCCAAAACTAGTTGAATGATAGAAATATTCCAAAAATTAAATCGTATCATCATTTTGTTGGGCATTATAACGATTCCAAAATCGATGTTGTCCGTACAGAAACGTCTAAAAAAATAAAAAATTAAAATTGATTCAAATGCTTTCAAATATTTACATAAGTATATAAAAGAAAATTGTTGTTTCATTTAATATTATTATTATTATTCTGATATTTATTACAATTAAAATTACAATAAAACTTAAAAACTAGAAAACTAGCAGCTTAGGCTATATATCAGACAGCAAGAAAAAGTGTAACATAAGCTACGTAACGAACGTCACACACAAATTTAAAATTTTTTAATAAACCTTAAAACTTATCATCCTTTTCAAAGCAATTTTAGTACCCTTGAATATTCATCTTTCTTTTTCGTTTTGGGAGTTTTCAATGTAGCTATGCAAAATTCGCTAAAAATTATCGAAATGCATGTTGACTCTAAGCCGACTTCCGTTTTTTCTAACGTACGTCACAGCACTTTCGGCACAAATATTTTGTTTCCTCAGAAACATTGAAATACAAATAAAATGGCTTTTGAAAGTCCTCCCAAAGACCTATTTTAACTGAAGTTTATAAGCAAATATCTCATTCGGAATTCAAACTAAATAATAAGCGTACAAACGTAACGTACGTCACGCTGGATTTGCCCATATGTAAGTGCTTTCAGGTTTATAAAGCAGACTATTTAAAATCAGCAAAACATTGTCAACTAACATTTTAAATAAATAGACGGACATGTCTTAATTTTTACATATGAAATGTAAATGTAAAAATTACACATGACAAAAAACAATTAGGACAAGAGAAAACACAGGACACAATTAAATAAAGACACCCCCTGAAGAGGATGCCATACAAGCTTAGAAACGTTGAGAGAAAATTGCAAAAAATTTGTTTGCATTTAAATTGTGACCAACTTAGCATTTTTTCTTTTGAAAAATTTTACCAAAATCTAAAAAAAAAAACAAGTAAGAGTCTTAAATTCTGCTGTGCCGAATCTTTTATACCCTCCACCTCGGTTTGAATATTGATAATAAATGTAAACAAAATATTGGAAAAAGTAAACAATTTGTTGAACTTAATACCAAATTATTTCAGCAAATTCTTTGGGTTGGTTTTCGTCTTTTCTATTATTTCGGATTTATTTCGGTGTTTGCTTTTTGGTCATCGTGGTTGCTGATCGGCAGCATTTAGGTTATATAGCTATATGCATGCGTTTCCGATTATATGACACAACTTCTCGTTTAATTTAGTTTTTGCTAATTAAATAGCTCGCCCTAACCTCCATTGCAAAGGTAATATATATAGTAATATAATAGTAATATATATAATTTCTTTTAACTGGCCAAATATTTCTTCATTGCGGCCATATAGGTCGGATGGAGTAACAAAATAATAACCAAAAAAAACTCTCTCAATTTTTTTTATTAAAATATTGCCATATTTGGAAAACATGGAGAATAAATATATAAATAATAAATATTCAAATTAGGGATGCCAAACGCAAAAAACCAAATGTCCCAAACATTTTAAATAAAATAATTTGTTATCTTAATTTTCTGAAAAACTTCAAATTTTCATCCAAAAAAATTATGAAAATTTTTATATAAATAACATTCTCATTAAATTGCGTTTATTTATGTAACAATTGTTATGTTCGCAATTCTTAAGTATCGTTTGAGGTTTTCTAAAATTCATTGAATTTAAATTAATGTTTTCTGTAGTCCGATTCTGTAAATTTCAACGATCCGACAATAGCAAAAAATATCGACAGCTATTGTTGTTTGCACTAAGGATTAAGTGATTCACTAAGAACATACATCTTAACGACAGACGACCAATCTATTTTTCTATTTACTTAAATTGTAAATGAGGGGCATCTCTGTCAAAATAAGCGAAAAACACAAAGAAGAATAGAAAAAAACAAATTACTTCGTGTTTGACAGGATGATTTTATCTTTATGTTTAATATCTTTATTTTTTTTACTAATATTTCTGTTTATTTATTTGAAAATGAAATAATGAATTGAATATGCTATTTAATTTTTTTTATTTATATAAAAAAGTTTTTTAATAGAAGCAAAATATTTTCACTATTTTATGATTTTTATTTATGTATGACGACATTTCAACCTAAAAATTTAAGTTTTCATCGATTGAATAAACAACACAAAAATGGTTGTCGTTTAGATAACAACAACAGCTGACTTTAACAATAGCGAATATCGTTTAAAAATTTTACTGATAATTTTGCTATTTCCTTTTTTTTTTTAACGATTCAACTATCGTTAAAAGAAGTTGCTGAAAAGCTATTATGCCAATGCCAATATTTTTTTTAAATGTAAAAATTTTTTAAATGTAAACATATTTGGTGTTTTTTTGGAATTTCAATTTGTGTTTAACGAATAAAATTTATATATTAAAGATGCAATTGATGTCTTTTAAATTTAAAATTATTTCCGAAGTTTTGATATGATTTTCTGAAATTCAATTAATATTTTCTAATATATAATTTGAAATTTTAATTCCAGTTTTTAGAATTGATATTTTCTTAAATTTGAATGGAAAATTTAAAAAGTGCAATTTTGTGTTTATGTGAATAATATTGCTTTAGTAATTGCAAACAATTTTTAAAAATTAGATGTAATCGCAATCAGATATTGTGTAGGTAAAGCAGAATAATAATTCTATATAACTATGTAGAACTGTTTTGAAAGCAAAAATCTCATTGATGAGCTCGGTAACTCTATTTTGTAAACACAACAAAAAGTTAATATTTCAAACTTATGTTCATATTTGTAAAAGAATAATGAAAAAACTTATGAAATAAAAGACCAGCCCGTGTATACTCTTAACATTGTTATGTATGATATCTAGTCGAAAATATTGACATTCATGTTAAATAGAAATAACTATGTATTGCAAAGCTAATTAGAACAAAAATTGTGGCGCCATCTACTGTGACATAGTCACGCTGAGCAAAATGAAGTGACACTCTGTTAATGCAAAAGAAATGTATTTTCCCCACAACAAAATATTGCAGAATTTTATGTAAATAAAATAATATACCGATTTATTTCTAACATGCAGTTACTATGGATATATGTACATACATACATATATAGAATATATGTAAATTATTTGTATTATTTAATATGTGTATGTACATATATGTAAATATTACACACAAAAAATACAACATCAAACGTTATTTTTGTGTTTTTCTCTTTAAATAAATTTATACATAAAATTTTTTTTTGCTAAATTTACACTGTTTTTTTTTATTAACAACTAGGTATCTTAGCATTATGTGCTTTAGATGTTGGTGAATTTTTACTCCCTTTATATTAACTCATAGTGTCTGCTTGTCGAAAAAATTTTGGATCGATTTTAGCCCCTTTCCCGTGACCCATTCGATCTGAAATT
Source organism: Cordilura impudica (assembly GCA_963682025.1). Taxonomy (NCBI): domain Eukaryota; kingdom Metazoa; phylum Arthropoda; class Insecta; order Diptera; family Scathophagidae; genus Cordilura; species Cordilura impudica. The sequence continues at coordinate 30,824,907 of OY821518.1, read as the reverse complement.
TTGCAGGCTGGCTCGTGGTAATAACAGAAATGATCTAACAAATTTTTTTAGTGATGCCAAAACAATGGAAACTTTTAAATTTTTCTACCAGAGTTAATAAAAAAATGTACAAGGGGTTAGTTTTCATTATATTATTACCACAACGACCACAAAAACAACAATTCTAGCTATGACAACAACGCAACATTTAGAATAACAACAAGAACAATATAGAAACATCATATTTTTAATTTTTTTTTTAATTTTTCAGAGATTTCCCTGGACCTGTTCCACCGATTTTAATGATTTTTGAAATATTAATCTTCCCATGAATTTGTTGAATCATCCCCACTAAAAATGATCACCTTAGCTATCCTATTGAGGGCGTGATCGTGACAAGAACAACATAGAAAATTATATTTTTTCAAGACTTTTTTTAGTTCTTTATTCAAATCTCGGGCCCTAATTGACCGATTTGGACGATTTCAAACACCAAACTTCTCAGGATGTTAATGAAGCATTTTTTATGTCAACGAGCACCCTGGTTGATGCCGTCATCGTGATTTCCACAGACGGACAGACGGACAGACGAACATCGCTATATCAACTCCGGTGGTTATAAGGATCAAAAATATATACATTTTATGGGGTGCAAATTTTTTTTTCTAATTATTACAAACGGAATGACAAACTTATATATACCATCTGCACAATGGAGTGGAGGGTATAATAACTCATTGGTCTAAATAAATCTACACAAACTAGCGATTACTCAGTTTATTATAAGCATGCTGTGACACTCACTTATAAAAAAGCTTTAATAATGAATACGTTCAAAGCTTTTCTCGTGACTATTTCCAACCACTCCGTAATGTGTTGTCTGAGTTGTGGTTCTTTTAAAGATCTGTTTTAAAATCGAATCTGTTAAAAGGTGGTACCGCAAAAATTCATATTAAATTTTTTTTTTTACTATTTGGAATTTTAAATGCGTGTTGATTTATTTATGTTGAAAACTGCGGAACTGCGGGATTTTTTCTTGCCATAAATTCCCTGTTTTAATCAGGTTCTATTTTGTATACAGACGTTCAAGTCTTCCTCTGTGCCAATGTGTGTTTCTACTTACATCTGCTTTAATTTATTTTTGTTCTTTTGTATAGCAATTTAATCCTTGAGTGCATGGTTTTAAAAAATTTTTTGTAACGAGAGCATGTAACATGTTAGGTGGTGTTTTTTTCAGGTGTTTATCGAATTATCCCACCGATAAACATTACCATGCTTTTTAAAGACAACCTCCGGTTTTTATGTTTTGGAAATATTTTAACTTCTTTTTGCGTAAAAATTAAGGAATCGTCGCCATACTGATGCAAGCTTATTTCCAGGCCTTGAAAAACTTTTCATGTAAAAATATCCAGATATATATGGGTATGAAATGAAGTGATATCTGCAATTATAATCTCAATTCTGACCAAAATTTGTTGTATTGTTTTTCACATAGTAGCAAATAAATGTCGAATTCAAAGGAAGCAGATGATCATCAGTTGCTAAAATTATCCAGAGACAGTTGGAAAAAGTTGCTTTGATATATTTGTGATTATTATTCTGGACTAACTGAATATTTGGATAAAACTAAGAATGGTCACAGTTTTTTGAGACAAATGTTTTTCATTTTCTCGTGAGATTTGACTTGTTCTGAACAATGCCTAAAGCCTGTACCGGAATATTTTCGTAATATTCAAAATTGGCTACAACCAACCCTTAGTCAGTTATATTTTTATATTACACTGTGGAACAAATTCAGGTTAGCAAAGGTTAGGTCGATTCTGAGAGTGAGGGGTGAAAATAGAGGCTAAATTAGAAGACCCGTATCGCGGCGTTTGTTTATGTTAGTTCGAATTTTTTTTAGTCGACCTTCGAACTTTGCAGTCAAATGCCGATTTTCAGCATATTGTTTATATAGTTTTTTGGCTATAACTCGTTGACTAATTTATATATCTTCAATCCGTAAAATCCAAATTATTGCTAGAGACCTGTGCACCAATTCAAATTTAAAAAAAAAAATTGATTTAGAACATTTTTGTGGTGCTTTTGAAGCAAAATGTTGGAAAAAAAATTTTTTTTTTTCATGATATTTGAAAATATTTTCCACAAAACTAAGTCTTTTTTGCTTTCTGTTTGATCTATAATATGCTTCTCAGTTTCTTCAATAAATTTCATTTGAAAAGAATTCAATCATAATATAAAACTTGCGTTTTCCAGCTTAATATTAATTTACTTCTCATTTTTTACGTACCAATTTTGTTCAGTGTAGGTTTTGAAGACACATTGAAAAAGAAATTATAAAAATATGGAAAAAAATAAATTTTTGAAATGTTAGTTATGAAAAGTTTTAAGTAAAAAAATTAAATAAATTAAATTGATGATTTGGCCAGTTGCCGTTTAGCAGGCGGCTGCTCTCACTGCTCTCTCTAATATCTTGGTCATCGTCATCATCATCCGAAAGGTCGATAATTTCGTCCAACAGATATTCTGGAATTTCATCTTTGTCTTCCCCTTCTTCCTCTTTTTCCTCGTTTTCCTCTTCAAAGGTGTTTTTAAATTGTGCACTCTGACAAAGATATTAGAAAAATCTATGAATTCAAAATATGCACACTCTATAGTTACCTTATTTCAAATGGCAGCGCAGTTTGGTGATAACGTTCGCCTTGCTCATCAGATTCAGTTGGCAACTGTTGATCAAGATGCTGATGCAAGAGATGAATTTTGTACGATATATTAACCCCAATTTCATCGAAAGCTGCCCACATGTTTGCAACAGATTGTCTGTAGTTGTCTCTGCGTTCTTTACCCAAAAGTCCTTTAATGACTGCTTTCAATGTCGGAACTTCTTCAAAATCTTGACGACTCATTACTTTCCTGAATTTTGGCGTTACTTAGTCTTGGGAAAATGTCTTTTAAGCGGTTGAATACTGCTGGTCTTTTTGCGATACATTTAAAAAAAATTTATGCAATGCCAAGTTTAATGTGGAGCAACGGCAACAAAATTTCCATTTCAGGAACAAGACTTTCGTGTAGCCCATTGTCTTAAGGCCATTTCCGTCCAATGCGACTATTCCAGTTATACTGTTTGTACTGGTTTCTTCCTTTAATACCTTCTCCGTATCGTGAATCTCAATCGCAAAAAAACACGGATATTTTGGACGGCCAGATGCTGTTAAGCCTGTAATCAATGAAACTATTTGGAGGTCGCAGCAAATGCGCCACTGGTGTTCGTTATATTTGACTACTTCCAGAATGTGTTTCAAATTATCGAAATTTTCACTAGTGTCAGTGCTATACGCAATCGGAATAGAAGGCATTCTATTTGCCTTGTACAAAAGCACAACTTTTAAGCTGATTAGTGAACTATCGATGAATAAACGCCAATCATCTTTTTTATAGGTTAACTAGCTGTTTTTACCCGGTCTTGCCCGGGATAAAAAGGCCTTTGACTTGAAAAATGGTTCACTATGCTTACCAGGCGCTGAGTACTTAGTCCCCAATTAAGAAATTCCCCAATAAAATGAACTTTCTCCCCAAAAATTTGTATGGGCAGTAAATTCATTTTTTATTTCAATTAAAAATTTTTTGATTTTTTAATTTAGAAGTTTTTTATAAAACGCTGCAGCTAAAATGCTTCAAAAATAAGCTGCGAAAACGCTTTGAGTTTTTTTTTTCAGTTTATTTATAAACATCAAATATAACGGAATGGTTCGCAAATTAAAGGAATCAAAACTTTTAAAAATTGAATTACATCATTGAGCAGAGACGTCAATTTCAAGTTTCAGAAATGAAAGACTAATGCGACGTTTAATATTGTGTCGCAATGTTTCTATAAGCAATTGCTTATAGTATATGTATGGCCTATTTTGATCAACAGGTAATTATTTCACATGCGAAGATAAAATTTATCATACAACATTTCATTAAGCTGTGTTCCGGGAGCGAGTCGCGTCCGCTTCCGCACGTTTGGCAGTCACACCTGTGCTGCCGCGCAGCTGTTGCCAACTTATTTTAATTGTCAAAATATATATGTTTCAGATCATTCCGATATTCTAGCTAAGCTGTATTCCCCGTGTGCCCAGCTTCCGCGTAACGAAATGATGCTATTGAAAAGAATACTCATTTTAAATGCATCTATTGTAGGACATGTATTGAGAGCAGTATGCAAATGTTCACTAAAATAAATATTTAACAAAATTCATTAAATAAAAATATTTAAAAATTTAAGAATGAATTTGGGGAGTAAGTTCATTATTTATTTCGATTAAAAAAAATGGGGAATTTGTTCATTTCTTTTGGGTACCTTTTTTTTAAGTTTGGGGAATTTGTTCACCGTGTAGTTATTTCCGTGTAAACCAAATTTCAGAGAAATCCGTTGAAAAGTACAAATTTGTTTAGGAAGAAATATACCACATAACAAAATATGAATTTTATAAGAAAATTGGGCGTAAAAGTAGGCGTGGTCGGTAAAAACCATAAGCCGACCTTCCCTGGAATATGTACTAAATTTCGGAGAAAGCCATTGAAAAATAAAAGTTTGTATAGCAATCAAATAAAGAAACAAATAAAAGGAAAAAAATAAGTTTTATATACATAGAAGTTGGCGCAAAGTAGGCATGGCCTGTAAGAAGCATATGGTGACCTTCCCTGTAGTATAGAGATCGTGTGACCAAATTTTAGACATCCCTTGAAAAATAAAAATTTCTATAGTGAACAAATATACCAAAAAACAGAAACCTTAATTTGGTATAAAAAGTGGGCGTAGAGGTAGGCGTGGCCGGCAAGAATCATATGGCGACCTCCCTGGAGTACAGAGATCGTGTGTAGCAAATTTCAGAGAAATCCGTTTAAAAAAAAATTGTGTAGCGAACAAATGTACCAAAAAACAGAATGTGAATTGTATACAAAAAGTGGGCGTCATAGTAGGCGTGACCGGTACGAAGAATATGTCGACCTTCGCTGGAGCAGAGAGATCGTGTGTACCAAATTTCAGAGAAATCGGTTGAAAAATAAAAATTTGTATAGCGAACAAATATACCAAAAAACAAAATGAATTGTATACAAAAAGTAGGCGTTAAAGTAGGCGTGGCCGATAAGAAGCATATGGCGACCTTTCCTGGAGTACAGAGATCGTGTGTACCAAATTTCAGAGAATTCCGTTGAAAAATAAAAATTTGTATATCAAAAAAATATACCAAAAAACAGAAAACGAATTGTATACAAAAAGTGGACGTAAAAGTAGGTGTGGCCGCAATAATCACACGGTGACCTGGCCTGGAGTACAGGGATCGTATGTACCGAATTTCAGAGAAATCTGTTAACAAATAAAAATTTGTATAGTGAACAAATATGAATAAAACAGAAAATGAATTTTACATAAAAAGTGGGCGTAAAAGTAGGCGTGGCCGGTAAAAAGTATATGGCGACCTTTCCTGGGGTATAGAGATCGTGTGTACAAAATTTCAGGAAAATCCGTTGAAAAATAAAAATTTGTATAGCGCTCAAACAAACAAACAAATAAACAAACAAACAAACAAACAGAAAATGAATTTTATATATATAGATATCTGTTTGAAGATCAATACTTCGGTATGTTGGCACTGGAACGAATTCTGAGTGCGGTAATGGTAATTGGACACTTAGCACTGCTACATAAGTTTTCAAAAAGCATGAAAAAAAAGTTTCAAATTTTTGCTTCATAAGCGCCACAAAAATTTTCTAAATCAACTTTTTAAAAAAAACTAATTGTTGCACAGGTCTCTAGCAATAATTTGGCTTCTACAGATTGAAAAAATATCAGTTAGTCGAAGTGTTATAGCCAAAAAACCATATAGACAATATGCTGAAAATCGGCATTTGACTGCAAAGTTCGAAGGTCGATTAAAAAAAAAAAAATTCGAACTGACATAAACAAACGCCTCGATATGGGTCTTCTAATTTAGTCTCTATTTTCACCCTTCACTCTCAGACTAGACCTAACTTTTGCTAACTTGAATTTGTTCCACCGTGTTATTATTATTATTTCTCATCAAACCAGCTATCTACTGCTTTTAGTTACTGATGAGAGTTGGTGGCTCGCCCCGAAACAGCTGTATAATCTGTCGTGCAGAATATAGATAATTTTTTTGAAACAAATCTGTCAATTTTTTTTTTTTTTACTTAACTTAAAGTAAAAACATTTCGTCTTGAGCCTGATTAAGTTCTAACTCAATCATTGAAATGATAAGGATCGAAAATAAGATTTTTTATTTCTGTAGAAAACTATAAAATTATTTATGTAATTTTTTTTTTTTGATTTTTTCGAGCATTTTTTTTATTTTTAATTTTTTGAGCAAATATAAAAATCAAACATAGGAAGTAAGAAACCCCTATTAAAGTGAGGTTATTTGGAAATTTTAATTAGCATTAATATTGAATGCCAAAAAATTTTTCAAAGGGAGTTTTTCTCACATTTTTTTTCTCATCAAATTCAAAAAATTACTGTTATGATATCTGCTCGAAAAAAAAGTCTTTTATATCTGGTCGAACAAATAAAAATTAAAACATATAAGAGTGCTAAATTCGGTTATTCCGAATATATGATACTCTCCACCTGTGATTTAAACTCAATATTATAACCAGTTAAATGCAGCCACACAATCTTTAAGTTCTGATACCAGTCAACGTTATGGCAAATTGTTTTTCTTTTTGGATCAGTATTCATTTAATTTGTTATGTATTTGCTAATTTTTTAAGATAAGAATGAATTCTTTACTAGAAAGAATCGTATTCTATCCATAAAATTGCATTATTTTTTTAACATTAAAATGAAAAACGATTAAGATCCGTTCATAAGAGGCCAAAGAGAAATCTTTTTTCAACATAGCCGGTGTACCTAAAACAAAAAAAAAAAAAACAAAAAAAAAAATAATAATATGAAAATGTGTTAAATATTTATTAAAATCAATAAAAAGTTGGGTTGTGCCCATGGTTCGGTTGTGGCCACCCCTGCGTATCTTTTGACCTAAAGCATATGTGGTTTTCTTGCAAAAGTCATTTGTGTGTCATGGCAGCACATTCTTGCTGTACCGAGTACCTAAACGGGCAGACGCGTCTGCTTTGAGCTGGGAACAAATTTATTTTACTGTGCTTGAAAAAGACCAATAATACAAATTTACCCCTTTTCAATAGAGTTAGAAATCGAAGCGAATCAATCAAAAATGTGAGTGCAATGCATTTTTATTCAGTAAATTTATTATACTTTGTGAGTAAATATCGATTGCAACCAATAGGTTGACACCAAAAAAAAATTATCACCACATCTCAAGATGGCTGCAAAATTGGGTTGTGGGCACCTTTTTTTTTTAATGGTGAAATATCGTCGTAGATGTCAAAATAACTACCCAGTAAGCAATATTACACACACAAGCAATAATAACTCCATCATTTGTTTCGGATGCGATCGGCCCGTTCATTTGAAGTGTGCTGGCACACGAGCCAGCTGCTTCAAATGCGAAAATTGTGAGTCGGAAGACGAATAATGCCATTTATTTATCATTATTATTTTTTGTTTAGTTTTAAGTTTTTCTCAAGAATAATGCCAATGAAGGCTTTGAAAATAAATAAACTTTAAGTTTTTCTATATTCGTAGTTGTTTTTCTTCATATTTTCCTATTTTTACCAGATTTTCCAAGGGTGGCCACAACCCAACCAAAAAAAATTTGCCCCAAAAATGGCCACTTCACAAAATTTAGAAAAAAAATTTCCATTTAACGAAATTGATTTAGTTCCTTCACCAGCAGTTAGCCAAGGTCTCTAGCTTTCCACAGATACCCAGTTGTCCGAATAATTTGCATTTGGTGAAAAGTTATAAGCCGAAAACCTAACTATGGCCACAACCCAACCTCTTCCCCTACATATTTAACTTTGATATTGGTAATTTTCTGTATTTATTTCGGGATAACATAAAAATAAATGGCAATACCAGTCCAAGCTAATATGACACTTAGACAATAGAGTGGTCCTTAAAAAAATGAAAATGCGAATTTGGTGATAAGCGTGGTTCAGTTTGTTACCTTTATAAAAACTAATAAATATGAAGTTTGGGGACAATCGGATAAAGAAAAGTCGCGCCGGAAATCGATTGAAAATTTCAAGTGTCTTTATATGGGAGAATATGACTATTTTTTTTTGAGATTTTACGAAAATTTCGCTCTATAGCTTAATTTTTCCGACAAGTTGTTAAATGAATCGGGATCAGTATTAAATTATCTATTCAAAAAGCTATAAAAATTCAAAATCGAGTAAAAATTCGCCAAGAACTAGCAAATGCCCCAGACCACTCTTGTGCCAAAAAAAAACTAGGTCATGAAATTTGATAGCATTTTTTTCAAGTTTGAGAAATTGATGAAAACCATAATTTTTTTTGTCTCTATACTCATAAGTTATTAGATATGAAGCATTGTTTTATTACCATTTTGTTAACCTATTGCGCATTGAGACCGAAAATGGGAAATTTTTTTGATAAAATTTTGAAAACTCCTTTTTAAAATTTTAAACAATTTTCTTAAACAAAATTTAATAAAATGGACCTGGCACCTTAAGGTTTTACTAAATATATGTCAGAGATTAAATGTGTGAATTTTTAGGTAAATCCCTGTTTCGAAATTTTTTTTGACAATGATTTTATTTATTTATTTAATATATTTATTACAATGCAAAGTAAATTTGTATTCTAATTTGGGTCCAGGGATAAGCCGGGTAACAAAGACCATTTTGCTGGTTTTCGAAGCGACAAACCAAAGCCTCTGGTGGGAATCGAACTCACGACCCCCGCATGATAGGCGAGCACGCTACTAACTCACCTACCGGGTGGTGATCCAAAAGGATTTTATTTTTGCAGATTTTGAGAAAAATTGGTTTTTTGTAAAATATTCTGTAAATGTACTCATTCTAAGTACTTTATATCAAATATCTCATATCAAATATCTGATATCTTTATATCAATAACTTAATAGCCTAAGGTTTCGGAAAAAAAAAAGTTTACTCCATTAACCCTCTTGGAATTGGGGTCACATATGAAACCAAACTAATAAAAGACAATTTATTTATGAAATTCAAATATTTTGGAAATGCTTTTGTTTTACTTGGAATATTATAACCAAATATGTATGTATTCCGTTCTTAAAATTTGGGATAATTCCGAGTACGTTAATCCATTATTTGCCAAGGCCAGCTTTTGTTTTTAAGACATTTCTAAATAAAGATTACCGAAAACGATTTTTTCTATTAATCTCGATGAAACCACTTTTTAGAATGTAAGAAATATAATTCGCACAGTTAATCTGTGACAAGCATTTAATAAAACCTTATGGTGACAGATCAATTTTTTTTAAGTATTGTTTAGGAAAATTTTTTAAAACTAGAAAAAGGAGTTTTCAAAATTTTATCAAAAAATTTCTCATTTTCGGTCTCAATGTGCAATAGGTTAACAACGTGGTAATAAAAAAAGTAAGAAAATTATAGTCGGTCTAGACCGACTTACGATAACCTATACCATGCGTTTAGAAACCCTATCTCTGAGGCCCAACTAACTGGACATAGAAAATAAGCAAAAACCAAATTTGAGTGGGATTTTTATTAATTTTTTTGGCTGCAGATATGAAAAAGTTCATATCGGATGCTATATCTATATGGGGACTAGGTCCAAAAATGGACCGATCCTGATCATGTTTGGTGAAGTCTCTTGTATTTTGCAAAAATATATACAAACAAAATTTGAGAAGAATCAGTGCAATATTTTTGTTTTTTAATAGATTTAAATGAAAATCGGGAAGCAGCTCTATATGGGGCCACAGGGATAATTTTTGGACTACTCATTAATGGATGTAATGAATGCATATAAACCCAATTTGAGTAACTCTTTATGACAATTTGGATCCTATGACAATTTATGTCGATCTCATAGGGGTAATTTGTATGGGGGCTAGGTCTGAACATGGACCGAATCTCACCAATTTCAATAGCGTTCATCCCATGGCCGATAAAAGCTTATATACCAAATTTCATCAAAATATATTCATATTTGCGACCTGCAGTTTGATTACAAGGTTTACATGGACACACAGACGGACGGACGGACGGACGGACGGACGGACGGACATTGTTAAATCAACTCAGAAAGTGATTCTGATTCGATCGGTATAATTAAAGATGGGTCTAGGTCAAATATTTTTGGTTGTTACAAACAGCAGCACAAAGTCATTATACCCAAACCACATAGTGGTATAGGGTAAAACAATACTTCCTATCTGATTACTGATAAGTATAGAGACAAAAAAAATTTATGGCTTTAATCAATTTCTCAAAGTTGAAAAAAATGAAAATATCATGACCTATTTTTTTTTTTTTTTTTTGGCACAAAATTGGTCTAAGGCATTTGCTATTTCTTGGCGAATTTTTATTAGATTTTTTTATTAGAATTTTTATTAGTTTTATATTGAAAGCTAACAAACTGGACCCCGCCTATTCCCCAAAATCACAATTTGAAAAATGTCCATATAACGTAGGACCACTCCAATATACACATAATATTTTTTTTTTTTTTCAAAATTAAAAATGGGTTTACCGTAGTAAATTTGTTCCACTTCAAAATGAAAAGCTCACAAAATTATTTTAAGGTTGGCCAAGATAAGATTACGAACTTTAAAAAGGTTCTAACTTATCGTGATAATTTTGGGTAACATTTTCTGCAGTATCAAGATGTTAAGGGTTAAAGCCTTTTGTAAAAAATTTCATAACTTATTTTATCTTTTTAACACAGTGCGAGTACGTACATTCATATTTTCATTAAATTTTTATTTTTTTTGTTGTGTTTAAATATTTCTTTTTTTTTTTAATTGTTATTTGTATTTGTATATTTGTGAAACTCTTTTTTCTTCTTCTTTGTTTTGAATCTCTGCCATAGATTTCAATAGTTATTTTATGTTTGTTGTTTTATCTTTTGTTGCAGCTTGCGTTACTGCTGCTGCGGTAGATGTTGGTTTTTGTTTTTATTTTTCATTATTCCATTTTTTGCGTCGACTTTATTGTATTTTAAGATTCTTTGTATTGTAACTATTATTATGACAGTTATGACACTAAATATTTCATATATATTTTTGCAACAATTTTTGTAAAGAGAACATATTTTATTTATATTCATTTTTATTGTAAGAATTATAACAATTCCAAAAGAAGCATTGTAATGCGAATACTTAATAAAAATACAATATTTGTTAATCATACGTTCTGAAGAAGTTTAGTTCAACATTCAGTTATTATTAGTGGAGTGTATTTCAAAAGTGACTTAGACCCATCTTTTATTATACCGATCGAATCAGAATCATTTTCTGACTCGACTTAGCGGTGTCCGTCCATCTGTTTGTCCATGAAAACTTTTTAATCAAACCACAGCGTCAAATTTTCGCAGTCACAAGCGAACATATTTTTATTCGAACGTGCAAATTTTGATACATTTGGGATTTTTTATACGATAGCTAATAAAATGTGATGATATCTTTGATTTTGTAATTCGTAACCTTGCAAAATTTTACTCATGGGCAAAATAGCTTGCGAAAAGAAGATTTTCCCCAATAAAGTTAAAAAAAAGAAAATGTTAGTGCAAATAAATATAAAATATATTTGGAAAAAATATTAAATTTTAGTAATTTTAGGTCAAAAATAACAAAAATCAAACTTTAACCAGAAGGAGATTCTTGGCAGCTTTATGCAAAAACAGAGTGATGTAGCCAAGAGTATTTTGCCAAATACCATACAATGAAGAATAAGGTCTAACCAGCAATGGTAACGTCTAACATGCCAAGTTAATGCTTCAGGACCACCAGTTAAAGATTTTAAATATGTGGAAATGTAACACGGAAACAAATATATTATATCATATTTTGAGTACTGATTTTTTTGTGTAGGATTAGAAGCAAAATAAAAAAAAAATTCGTTCAACAAATCTTATTAAGAAAAACTTCTTTCTTAACTAGAGGAACAAATATTGGCTGCAGTAGGCATACAAGTCATTGTTGAAGGTCTGGAAAATGCTCAAAGATTTGGGTTTTGCAACTACATCGCAGATGGTGATTTTACAACAACGTCTACGGGTTTAATTTTGGGCAATGATGAGATCCAAAATCTGCACAAAATTTCCCTCCTTACAGACAACAAATACCAAAAAAGTATCCTGAAATGTGACTTTACTGGGTCAAAATGTTCTGGGAATATGTTCTGCAGTAAATTTTACTAGAAAATGTTTAAGACGAAAATGTCACCCGGTCTTGTTAAATCACTGAAACGATAAAACATATATATCGCACCTGTACCTCTAAAGTGAGTCAACTCAAAATTTACAAAATTTTCAGTAGAGACAAAAAACGTTTTTTTTTAATATTTACTATAAAATTTAAAAACAGTTTAATTGTAAAGAATTGCGAATAATAAGTATACAACAGTAGTTGTTTTTGGATTTTTTCAATTATCAGCATAAATAACAATTCTTTTGGGTGGAACTCAAAATATGTCTTTTTAGTGGATTCTAAAGAAGCTACTCTTATAACACAGAGAGGGTTACAATTGTGTTTTTTTGCGAAAGACTATAAAAATCGATGTAAGATTTTTCCAGTGGATAGATATGACTACTGTGTACAGTTTTCTTGCAAATAGTGAAAATTGAAAAATTTTGAGTTGACTCATTTTAGAGGTACAGTTGCGATATATATATGGTAGCCCTAGTATATATTTGCGTAAAAATACTGCTACCGACTACTGAAATAATTTTAATAAGTTTTAACTTTTTGAGCTTTTTATTGTATTGTTTTATCTATAACATTGATAGGCTAGGCGATTTCTTGATGCCTTGTTCTACCATTTAATCCCGATTTTGACCAAGCGTATATTATTTGAAAGGCATTTCTTTTTAGCCGATCCGCAGATTTACAGATTTTTATATTTTTCCCTTTATTTAGAGCTACATATGTGTGTGTTTATTAAATTTGTTAATGTGTTTGTAATAGCAATGAGTTTGTTTTTTGTGAATTATTTTTTAAATTTGTTTAAATTTAAGAACAGCAGGCCATATATAGCCCAAATCGATTGACACATAGGAATACTTTCATTTATGCGTGAAGACTCAAATTTACATTATGAATGATATTCAAAAACTAATTCGTGTTGCTCAGCCACCCACATACACACAATAAAGCATAAATTACAATTACACGTTTTGTTTTCAATTAATTACCATTTATTACATTTTATTGATTTTATTTATTATATTTTTTTTTTTTTTTTGGTTTTTCATATTCAATATACCTAAAATTAAATATTTAAACATACAATAAATCTATGTGTGTTTGATGTACTGTATTCAATTTGCTTAATTTCAATCATTTTCAATCAATTAAACTAATTACTTTATTTGTTTGTATTTTTTTATTTTAAGGTTTCATATTTTATTTTCATTATTTAAATATTTATCATATTAAATATTTGGACATATTCGCAGTCGAATGAATTGTGTTATTCAACAAAATGTTCGAAAATAAAAATTAGCTTAAAAATTTAAAAAATGTTCTTTATTATTATTCTTAATTTTATTTATGATTTATTATTATTATTTATTCATTTGTCTGCTTACAAGTGATAAACAAATATTTAGATTTTTATCTTCTTTAATATTTTCTAGACAACATTGATATAGTGAAAATTCGTTTCAATTGTTTGGTTTTTATCTTAGATTTAGAGTTTGTAGTTGAACAAAATTGATTTATAAAATAAAAGTCTTAGGAAAAGCAAAAGGCAAAGAAAATATTTTTTATTACATTTAGATTAACATGGCATAACAAATTTCAATTCAATACATACATAATTGATTTACTATTTAGTTTGTCTTGTTAGTTTTATAAGGAAACAATTGACTTTATATAATATCACAGAATTAAATCAAGAAAAATTAAGAATATTTTTGATAATCGAACATAAAACTAACAGAGATCAATTTGGTTTTAAAATATTAATAATAAATATATTACTAACATTTATCAAAATAAATTTTAGGATGGCATGACGAAGATGGGGAAATATTGTGTATACAATAGATGGATTTCTTAAAAATTTGTTATTGATTGAGGATGAAATAGTTTAAAGCTGTTTTTAAAAGTGGGATATTGAATAAAAATTTAATTTTAAATATTTTATAATTGGTGGCAAATTTAAAATTTATTGTATGAATGTTTATCGAAAGCGGCATGTGACTTCTGATAAAGAACCAGGAGCCAGTGTTAAGTAAATATGAAGAAGAACTTCATTACTTTTCTATCGATAACAAGATTGTATAATTGCCATTTTGGAAGGTGAGAAATTCCAAGTACTAGGCTAGCATAGAAAAATCTAGAATGGTTTAGACGTTCTCAGAACGAACTTTTTATTATCAAATTTTATATTTGTTCCTTACCTCGCCTCAGTTTTCTAGCTGTACCTTAAAAACCATTGACCATTTCTCAATTCGTCTTGCAGCAAATGGCTTTAGCAAAACAAGTTGGACTAATTTTATTGAATGAAATCTTCAAAAGATTATAAATTTCCCCCCATTTTTAAATTTTTTGAATAGCGTAACATATTCAGGGCATACGATTACACAAGGGAACAATGTTTTTGTGGATTAAGAACTGACTATTGCTTTTAAGGTTACTGGGGACGCTGAATCCAAATTTGCACTTTGTTTTTTTTCTATCAGCTCGACTTTTCGCGATATACCGTTATGTCCAAAATTAAGGCACTTCCACTACATATATTGGAATAACTTGAAAACGGTTCACCATATTCAGTTAAAAAAATCAGAAATTCGGCAACAATATTATCTTTAAGGCTTGCTTATATTGATTTTAAATTTTCCCGGCAGTTTCAGAGATATCGTTGAAGTTTTGAAAAAAAAAACGATATTTTGCAAGAAAATTTTTTTTTTTGTTTTTTAAAAATTCATAAAAAATAAAATTGCTACAAAAATCACAGTTTTGGTCAAAAAATATTTTGAAAAATATATTTCGAATGAAATAAGCTTTATTTCATTGTAATCGGTGCACAAATTTTGATTTTGTTCACAATTTACTGAGAAAACTGAATTGATAAAAATCGCGATTTCCATACAAAAATAACATTTATTTAATATGTGTGTGTTTGCTGCTATTCCAAGGTTATTGTTTTTAAGGTTGTTTGGGACGCTTAATCAAAATCTGCACTTAGTTTTTTTCTATCAGCTGGACTTTTTGCGATATACTCAATTAACTTAGTTTTTTTAATTCTGAGAAACATAAAAAAGTAATTTTTGTCGTTTTTGTTTTTCAAAGGTAACAAGTACATCTTTAAAAAAACTATTTTGAAATCACCAAAAAAATGGTGAACCGCTTTCAAGTTATTCCAATATACGTAGTGGAAGTGCTTTCATGTTGGACATAATGGTATATCACGAAAAGTCGAGTTGATGGGAAAAAAAACCAAGTGCAGATTTGAAATCAGCGACCTCAAATTAGTACAAAATTTATACAAACTTCCGATCAACAAAAAAAAATTCAATTTGTTCCCTTGTGTTATCTATCTATAATATTTATAGGCTAGGCGATTTCTTGTAACCGATGTTTTGTTCTATCATTATATCCTGATTTTGACCAAACGTATATTATTTCAAAGGTATTTCTTCTTAGTTGTTCACTAGATTTACAGATTTTTAAACTTTTTCCTTTATTTTGAGTAAATTGCTTTTAAAGTTGCTACTAACACATACATAAAATTATACATATGCTATGTGTGTGTTTATTAAATTTGTTAACGTGTTTGTTAGTGAGTTTGTTTTCGTCATTCACAATAATAATACATCAAAAAAGTGTTGGTTTGTGAATTGGCTAAGTTAAAAATTAAAGCTGCCTAGAAATTGCACTCGAATTTCGAGCGCTGGAATCAGTTAGTTATCTATTAATAGAGGAGAAGAGATATATACGTATGAGTGATATTTATAATATTAAATCAAATATTTATTTCTATATTTTTAACATGGATATATCAATAAAATGATTTATTTCAGTATTAGCCACAATTTAGCTGAAGAATGATATGAGAAGCCATCAATGGTTGTTGAGTTATAACGGCAAAAATACGCACACCAAAAAAGGGTGCGGTTAATAACACTGAAAATTACCGTCCAATTGCAATCTGCTTTGCACTCTCAAAGACGATGGAGAGCATGATCAATTTCCATCTTGTGAACTACCTAGAGGCCAACTTACTTCTTAATGATCGACAGTATGGCTTCCGTAGAAATCGTTCCACGCTGGAGCGCTGGAGTCGATCCATTCGCAATTTTGGTGAAGGTAAAGTGGTTGCTCTAGATATTTCCAAGGAATTCGATCGTGTGTGGCACGATGCACTGATATCAAAGCTTATTGCATTTGGGTTCGGTAATGACTTCTCTCGATTTATATCGAGTTTAACAGAGATCGTACAATACGTGTTGTTATTGATGGGGTCTCATCTAATGAGTTTCAGCTTAATTTAGGGGTACCCCAAGGTTCCATTCTTTCTCCTTCTCTTTTCCTTTTCTTTCTGAACGAGCTTCTTGGTCAAACTTTTAACTCTATAGGTTGGGGGCAAAAGGCTGACAGTGAATGACATACTCAATCAAGACCTGTTAACAATCTCCGAGTGGGGTAAAGCAAATAGGGCTGATTTTAATGCGCTGAAGACTCAATGATGTATGTTGACCCATAGGGCCATGGATTCAACAATGTCATCTTATATATGGGTGGTTAGGGTGTCCGTTATTTGTATGGGCAATTTTTTCTTATGAAAATATGTAAGTCTCACCCCTCAAAGAGTTAAGGATTCATGCAAAAATGACTCTCCAAAAAATTCACGCCCCTTGGACCACGCCTTCCCGGCCCGACTTGCGTTTGAAAATTTCAAGTGTGTTTATATGGGGAAAATATGACTTATTTTCAGATTTACGAAAATTTCGTTTTATAGTTTAATTTTTCCGACAAGTTGTTATATGAATCGGGATCAGTATTAAATTATCTTTTCAAAAAGCTATAAAACTTCAAAAGCGAGCAAAAACTCGGCAAGAAATAGCAAATGCCCCAGACCACTTTTGTGCCAAAAAAAAAACTAGGTCATGAAATTTGAAGCCATTTTTTTCAACTTTGAGAAATTGATTAAAGCCATAATTTTTTTTGTCTCTATTTAACACGGTGTTAACCTATTGTGCATTGAGACCGAAATTGGGAAATTTATCTTACAAAATTTTGAAAACTCCTTTTTCAAGTTTTAAAAAATTTTCTTAACAAAATTTAAGAAAATGGATCTGGTACTTTAAGGTTTTGTTAAATACATGTTAGAGATTGACCGTGTTCGTGAACGTTGTTTGATTTATTCCAAATTTTTAGCACGAAAGACTTGCACATTTGGCTATTATATTTTAAACGTCACATATAACAATTCAATAGCACTTACAAAATATTTGCATTTTTTGAATAAATTGTCTTTTATTAGCTTGAGGTCATAGGTGACCCCAATTCCAAAAGGGTTAATGAGGTCATATTATTTTTTTCCGAAACCCTAGGCTATTGAGATAAAATATAACGTTTAAAAGTAGAAAAGTGATGAATTTTTGATACAAAGTATTTAGATAGAGTACATTTACTGAACATTTCATAAAAATCTCATTTTTCTCGAAACCGCAAAAATAAAATCCTTGTCAAAAAAATTCCGGCACAGGGATTTACCTAAAAATTCACACGGTCAATCTCTAACATGAATTTAACAAAATCATAAAGTGCCAGATCCATGTTTTAAAATTTTGTTAAAGAAAATTTTTTAAAACTTGAAAAAGGAGTTTTCAAAATTTTGTAAAAAAATTTAACATTTTCGGTCTCAATGCGCAATAGGTTAACAACGTGGTAATAAAAGAATACTTCATATCAGAGTACTTATAAGTGTAGAGACCAAAAAAAAAATTATAGCTGTAATCAATTTCTCAAAGTTGCAAAAATGCCATCAAATTTCAAGACCTAGTTTATTTTTGGCACAAAAGTGGTCTGGTGCATTTGCTATTTCTTGGCGAGGTTTTATTCGATTTCGAAGTTTTGTAGCTTTTTGAAAGGATAATTTAATAGTGATCTTGAATTATATAATAACTTGTCAGAATAATTAAATTATAGAACGAAATTTTCGTAAAATCTGAAAAAAAAGGTCATATTTTCCCTATATAGACACACTTGAAATTTTCAAACGCAAGTCGGGCGGGGAAGGCGTCGCCCTAGGGGCGTGAAATTTTTGGAGAATCATTTTTGCATCAAGCCTCAACTTTTTGAGTGGTGAGGCAATAAATATTTCCACTTTAAGAAATAACGGACACTCTAGTGTATATAGTAAATATATATTATATGTTAAAATTCACTAATAAGTTTTAAGACGAAAAAGTAGAATACTTGTACTATTTATATACAACTTAAAGAAAAATTTTAAACAAACATATAATCTGAATAAATTGAATTAAATTGAATTGAATTTAATTGAATTGAATTGAATTGAATTGAATTGAATTGAATTGAATTGAATTGAAATGAATTGAATTGAATTGAATTGAATTGAATTGAATTGAATTGAATTGAATTGAATTGAATTGAATTGAATTGAATTGAATTGAATTGAATTGAATTGAATTGAATTGAATTGAATTGAATTGAATTGAATTGAATTGAATTGAATTGAATTGAATTGAATTGAATTGAATTGAATTGAATTGAATTGAATTGAATTGAATTGAATTGAATTGAATTGAATTGAATTGAATTGAATTGAATTGAATTGAATTGAATTGAATTGAATTGAATTGAATTGAATTGAATTGAATTGAATTGAATTGAATTGAATTGAATTGAATTGAATTGAATTGAATTGAATTGAATTGAATTGAATTGAATTGAATTGAATTGAATTGAATTGAATTGAATTGAATTGAATTGAATTGAATTGAATTGAATTGAATTGAATTGAATTGAATTGAATTGAATTGAATTGAATTGAATTGAATTGAATTGAATTGAATTGAATTGAATTGAATTGAATTGAATTGAATTGAATTGAATTGAATTGAATTGAATTGAATTGAATTGAATTGAATTGAATTGAATTGAATTGAATTGAATTGAATTGAATTGAATTGAATTGAATTGAATTGAATTGAATTGAATTGAATTGAATTGAATTGAATTGAATTGAATTGAATTGAATTGAATTGAATTGAATTGAATTGAATTGAATTGAATTGAATTGAATTGAATTGAATTGAATTGAATTGAATTGAATTGAATTGAATTGAATTGAATTGAATTGAATTGAATTGAATTGAATTGAATTGAATTGAATTGAATTGAATTGAATTGAATTGAATTGAATTGAATTGAATTGAATTGAATTGAATTGAATTGAATTGAATTGAATTGAATTGAATTGAATTGAATTGAATTGAATTGAATTGAACTGAATACTATGCGGACCTAGTACTTTCACCCTGACTTGCAATTTCTCTCGCCCAGATAATGACACTGAAAATGCCCCACAATGGAATATAGATATACAGTTTAGAGGACTATAAAAGAGCCAAATTTGGACTCTATGGTTTCCATATTACTATAATATTGTTTACTCGAGCATAAAAGGTGACCCAATGTATTTAACTGGTGTCGGACTGGAATGGATGTTGACATACAGCATTATTTTTTTTTGTTCAATGACATTTTCCTTTAAATTTGTTCTAAAATCTGATTTTCTGAAATTGTTGCGAAATTATTCTCGCTTATTTTAGTCTTTGTTTGACTCTGGGCACAGTTAAAATATTACTTATCTATAATATTAATATGCTAGGCGATTTCTTGTGACTGATGTTTTGTTCTACCGTTTTATCCCAATTTTGACCACACGTATATTATTTGAAAGGTATTTCTTTTTAGCCATTTTGCAGATTTATAGATTTTTAAATTTTTTCCTTTATTTTGAGTAA
Organism: Cordilura impudica; assembly: GCA_963682025.1. Taxonomy (NCBI): domain Eukaryota; kingdom Metazoa; phylum Arthropoda; class Insecta; order Diptera; family Scathophagidae; genus Cordilura; species Cordilura impudica. The sequence continues at coordinate 30,804,812 of OY821518.1, read as the reverse complement.
ATTGCATTTAAAGTTGCTACTAACACATACATAAAATTATACAATGCTATGTGTGTGTTTATGAAATTTGTTAATGTGTTTGTAATTAAAATGAGTTTGTTCTTTGTGTTGATTTTTGAATTGGTTATAATGGATAAGCATACTTTTTGGTTCTTTATTTAATGAAAAAATAAAATTTCCCAGAATTTGCGCTCGAATTTCGAGGGCTAGAATCTGCTAGTATACATTAGACGCCATCTCTAAAAAGAGACAAGAATAAAAGGAAAGTACCCAAAACTACATTGACTTTTTTATAGATAACCCTAATTTTTAGGTGTTCCGTTATTCTTAATTACCGGACGTCGCACAGGGGCGTCTTTCCTAAAATAGCGTGGCAAAAATCAAAAATTTGATAAAAGCATTCAGTAAAATCAATGAATGTATATGATAGAGGATTTCTCACAGATTAAGAATCAATAACCGTTTTTAAAATCGGATAAAAATTATGGATGTTAGAGCTCCGCAAAGTTGGAATTTTTTTGCTTTTAGAAAAAGGCGCAAAATTTTTTGAAAAATATCCTCCTTTAAATCAGCTTGTAGGCAAACTAGGCAACCGATTATAACGCTTTTGGTGCCGTTTTTGTTTCTATAAAACAAAATAAAAGTAATGTTATTTGGTCATTTACTTTTTCTACAGTCTCAGTTTTTCAAATATGCTATATTTTGGCAGTTTTTTCTACTTAGATAGAAGAGAACTAAAAATGTTTAAATATGTTTACTTAAATATTACCTAAACCGGTTCGCTAATACAATACTCTAACTAGCTAAAGTAAACTTGGCTGCATATACTTGCCTATCAGCACGCAACAACCATAAAGTTGTAAAAACATCTTAACATACACTGGATAGATGGGTAGACGAGTTTTGCCAGTGAAAAGTTAATTGATTTTAAAATTATATGGCTTATTTTAAAGGCTATAAAATACCAAATATTATCTAATTTTTGCCGATTTTTATATTATTTTTCAGAATTTTTTTTTTTGGTGCTCGAAAACAGAAATTTAAATTTTTTTCATATTTTATTTTGATTTTTATAGGATGGCGAAGTGTTTTAAGAAGATTGTTAATGTTTTATAATTTCTATGTATTGACAATAATAAAACTGCAAATTTATTAATGAATTCAGCACAATAAAGAATTCGCTTGCGCTACCTGAATTGTTTTTAAGCGGCCCAAAATTTTCAGTGTTCAAATTTTGTTAATGAATTCAATATTATTAGAAATTTACACTCAAAAATAAAAAAAAAAAACAAGTAAGAAAATTAAAGTCGGTCTAGACCGACTATACGATACCATATACCATGCGTTTAGAAACCCTATCTCTTATGCCCAACTAACTGGACATAGAAAATAAGCAAAAACCAAATTTGAGTGGGATTTTTATTAATTTTTTTGGCTGCAGATATGAAAAAGTTCATATCGGATGCTATATCCATATGGGGACTAGGTCCAAAAATGGACCGATCCTGATCATGTTTGGTAAAGTCTCTTGTATTTTGCAAAAATATATACAAACAAAATTTGAGAAGAATCAGTGCAATATTTTTGTTTTTAATAGATTTAAATGAAGATCGGGAAGCAGCTCTATATGGGGCCACAGGGATCATTTTTGGACTACTCATGGATGGATGTAATGAATGCATACAAACCCAATTTGAGTAAGATCTATATGACAATTTGGATCTTATGGCAATTTATGTCGATTTCATAGGGGTAATTTGTATGGGGGCTAGGTCTGAACATGGACCGATTCTCACCAATTTCAATAGCGTTCATCCCATGGTCGATAAAAGCTTATATACCAGATTTCATCAAAATATGTTCATATTTGCGACCTGCAGTTTGATTAAAAGGTTTACATGGACACACAGACGGACATTGTTAAATCAACTCAGAAAGTGATTCTGATTCGATCGGTATAATTAAAGATGGGTCTAGGTCAAATATTTTTGGTTGTTACAAACAGCAGCACAAAGTCATTATACCCAAACCACATAGTGGTATAGGGTATAAAAATGTAATATTAGCTGTTATATTAGAGTGGTATTTATACCCTATACCACTATGTGGTTTGGGTATAATGACTTTGTGCTGCTGTTTGTAACAACCAAAAATATTTGAAATAGACCCATCTTCAATTATACCGATCGAATCAGAATCACTTTCTGAGTTGATTTAACAATGTCCGTCCGTCCGTCCGTCCGTCTGTGTGTCCATGTAAAGCTTGTAATCAAACTCCAGGTCGCAAATATGAATATATTTTGATGAAATTTAGTATATAAGCTTTCATCGGCCATGGGATGAACGCTATTGAAACTGGTGAGAATCGGTCCATGTTCAGACCTAGCCCCCATACAAATTACCCATATGAAATCGACATAAATTGCCATAAGATCCAAATTGTCATATAGCTCTTACTCAAATTGGGTTTATATACGTTCATTACATCCACTAATGAGTAGTCCAAAAATGATCCCTTTGACCCCATATAGGGCTGCTTCCCGATCTTCACTTAAATCTATTAAAAAACAAAAATATTGCACTGATTCTTCTTAGATTTTGTTTGTATATATTTTTGCAAAATACAAGAGACTTTACCAAACATGATCAGGATCGGTCCATTTTAGGAGCTAGTCTCCATATAGATATAGCATCCGATATGAACTTTTTCATATCTGCAGCCAAAAAAATTAATAAAAATCCCACTCAAATTTGGTTTTTGCTTATTTTCTATGTCCAGTTAGTTGGGCCTAAGAGATAGGGTCTCTGAACGCATGGTATAGGGTATCGTATAGTCGGTCTAGACCGACTATAATTTTCTTACTTGTTTTTTTTTTCTAGACTTTCCGATTTAAACAGCACAATATGTATTTTGAAATTAAAAGTCTTTTGAGTGGTTAATTAACAAAATTTCAATGTGAAAATTGGAATTTTGTGAACTTTGGGTGTTTTTCTTTATGAAAAAATATCGGGAAACTGGCTTCAAAAGTGGTCCGATTTCATTAAAATTTTACAGTGTTTTTTGCACTATTTTTGTAAATTTTTTATATATAATTCAGAAATTAGCATCTTTTGTGGCATTTTAACAAAATTTTGAAGAAATTTTGTACGGGGACCAGGTCCAAGCGTGTACCGATTTCAAAGATTTCTTCTAGATCTCGTCACCGACGTAATAAACCGTTAAAATTTATGGTTTTTGCAACGAAAAAAGTCAAAAGGCCCCACTGTGTGTCGGACTAGAATGGATGTTGACATACAGAATTATTAATTTTTTTTATTTCAATGACATTTTCCTTTAAATTTGTTCTAACATCTGAATTTCTGACCACTTATTTTAGTATTGAGCACAGCTAAAATATTATTTATATTCATTATATACGCCATCTTTAAAAAGAGATATTCCATAATTCATAATTTCCGGACGTCGTCGATACCAATTTCTGAAATCATTAACAAATATGAAAATTCAATAGTAAGGAAGTCATTTTTCCTTCATATGCTCTATTTATTAATTCACATTTTGTTTATGGTTGTATGCGAATCGGTATATCAAAGATTTTGACTACAGGCTATTCTATTTGAGATTGAAATTTACACTTCCGAAGAGAATTTAACACAATGCTCTCAATGATTTTTAACATATATCTATGAGACTTTCTCTTCTTACGTTTTCGAGCATTAACCGATTCCAGGTTATCTGAACAAATTTTATGTTTTTGACGTTTTTTCATTTTGGCAGTATTTTCTGGAGCCACAGTATAATTCAATCAAAGAATGGATTACAAAAAATTTTAATTTTGATAATTTTATTAATTTATACAATTTTCTAAATATGTGATGGATGCGGCGACACATTGAAATTGAAACAAGAATTGACAGAAATTGTTCATATTTAATGAATTAAAATTTTGTTTCACTTTTATCCTTTTAACTCCAGCTAAACATTTTATATTAAAAAATATATTCATATTTCGCAGCTTTCCCCTACAAGGCCAATGACATTTGAGGCAAAAAAGTGTAATTTTTTCAGCCAACCATTTAAAAAATATAAAAACGGGATTTTATATTTAACACTTTGAAAAAATCAAATATTAAAAAATTCAAGTCAAGTTCTTGACGATATGCCGAGCTGTCAGAGTTGATATATTTTGTTTTCCTACATGTTCTGACATTCAATCATAAACAAACAAAAAAGGAATTTTGGTCGTCAAACAAAAACTTTTAAGATTATAAAAATTTTGTAAAATGGAAAACACTTATGGAGGTATGTAAATTAAAATTATATCAAAAATTTAAAAAAAAAGTTAGATGTGGTAAATAATTTTTTGTGTTGTGTTTTTGTACAGTTTTTGTTGTCGTCCATATGTTCTTTGAAGTAGAACTTTGTTTATCCGAGCATATCCGTGAAAAAATGTATGTGTGGGGAGAAGTAATAATGTGTACTATAATTTTTTGGAAAAACAATCTGCTCCCATCTGCCGTATTTTATAAAAATCTATTTCCAGATTGCGCAAAACTTAAAAATTTTAATATTTTGAACTTTCGGTTGGAAAATGATTGAATTTCCGCCAAATGGAATAGAAGTGTCAATGAAAACTGTATAACTGCAGTGAAAAAACAAATTAATAATTTCTGTGGGTAAAAAACCGGAGGAGCAGGAACCGTTTTCCAGAAAATGTAAGAGTGTGATTATCTTATGAGACTGTATTCAAACTATTAGAAAGTGATGTTGTGGGTTATAGCAAGGGAAGTGAGTGATCAAAAAGGAAAAATGGCTTCAGAAGTGTCGTCGGAGCAAGGAAATAATACCAAGCTATTGATTTATGATGCTTCTATTTCAGCTAATTTATCAACAGAAAATGATTTGAATTTTATTTTAAAAAAGGCTGATTCGTCTCCATTTCAACCAACTAAAATGAGAAAAAAAAAATAATTGCTAACAAGAAAATACCATAACTGCTCTCCCCTGAAGAAGCATTAAGCTTTTTGCTCGAAAATAGTTTAACAAGACAACAGTATACTAACATAAGAGAGATGATTAAATCATGAAACTGTGATATTTTCCCCAGTTACAAAAAAAATTCAGAAGAGCAAGTTGAAATGCCGACCCGATGGACTAACTGTAACGGATTCATCAGCACATAAATCTCTCCAAAGTTGAGTTAATCATATAGCAAAAAGCATTTTGTCATACCAGAAAAAAGTTCTGATGCGAATGGATAAGGTCAATGAAAACAATTTGGTTCTAAGTTACGGTTTTGATGGTTCTACAGGACAAAGTCCATTTAAACAAATATTTAACTGCAATGCTCCGGAAAGATAACTCGCTCTTTGTAACCTCAGTTATACCATTAAAAATAGTCACGACAAGTAAAGCAATCGTTTGGATTAACCGTTCTCCTCAATCCGTCCGTTTTTGCCGACCATTTAAAATTTAATTTATACAGGAAACCAAAAAGCATATGTTGAAAGAAAAAATCAGGTGAGTCCAATCGCAGGGGAGATGTGTAAACATCTAGTAATTAAAGATTTTTTTATAGCACTTTCTTAAAATCAAATAGAAAGCGTAGCACTTATAGCAATCAACTGCAGGGGCTCTGTTAACATAAAAATATTTATTATTATTTGTTATTTTAACCGGTTAATTTTTAATTTTTCGTTTTTCATTTTTTATTTTTCATTTTTCGTTTATCATTTTCGTTTTTTATTTTTCATTTAAATTTTTTTTTTTTAATTTTTCATTTTTTATTTTTAATTTTTCATTTTTTAATTTTAATTTTTCATTTTTTATTTTTAATTTTTCATTTTTAGTTTTTTTAATTTTAATTTTTCATTTTTTTCTTCATATTTCATTTTTCATTTTCCAATTTTTATTTTTCTTTTTTAATTTTAAATTTTTTATTTTTCACTTTTTATTTTTCATTTTTTATTTTTTATTTTTCATTTTTAAATTATTTTTCATTTTTTATTTTTCATTTTTCATTTTTCGTTTTTCATTTTCATTTTTAATTTTTTATTTTTAATTTTTCATTTTTTATTTTTCATTTTTAATTTTTCAGTTTTCATTTTTCATTTTTAAATTATTTTTCATTTTTCATTTTTTATTTTTAATTTTTAATTTTTCATTTTTCATTTTTCATTTTTCATTTTTCATTTTTCATTTTTAATTATTTATTTTTCATTTTTAATTTTTAATTTATTTTTCATTTTTCATTTTTTATTTTTCATTTTTCATTTTTCATTTTTCATTTTTCATTTTTCATTTTTCATTTTTTATTTTTCATTTTTAATTTTTCGTTTTTCAATTTTTAATTTTTTATTTTTCATTTTTTATTTTTCATGTTTCATTTTTTATTTTTCATTTTGTCTTACGACTCACATGTTACGCTTACATGTTACGCTGTTTTTGAAATTTACCTCTCCCTGCGCTTATGTGTAGATGTTTACACATCAAAACTAATCTGGAGGTGCTTTATCAAATCGTAAGCCTTTGGAATATTATATGGTAGACGGTAGAAAGATTACTGTAAAGTACGATTGATTAAATATTGATGATATATTCCAAACACCTAGTATGTTGCGAACACTCACAAGCGAGAAATTTAATAGTTTTTTAAGTAATTTTCTGAAATGTGTTAATATGTATTATTTTGTTATTGAAGTTAGTTGCTCAATAAATGTTATCTCGAACAGAATTATGCAATTATTGCTTAATTGCAAGGGCCGCCTACTGCCATGCATACATTGCCTGTCACTAGAGGTAGGTGTGGTTGTAGGCGGATTGACTTAAAATGTTTGCTAAAGTCTTTGGTGAGCATTTATAGGTACTTAATTGAAAGTCAGAAACTTTCCTGTGATCTTCAACCACAGTAGCACTTTAATCCACCTACTGGAAACGGGGGTGACACTGCCCAATTGACCTAAATCTTTTACTAAAAACTTAAAATCTCATTATTAATATCTGTACGAAATTTGAAAGGTCTAGCTGTATCCTGTGATTTATTGCCTCAAAAACTGATCATTAGCCCCACTGTGCTTTCTTTGAAAAAATTATTAATTATTAGAAATTTTATATTATACAAATATTTTCAGATTAAATGATATTAGGCTTATCCTTATAAATTGCTGTATTCTTCAAAATATGTGGTGGATGAAGATGAACTCTGATCAGCCTTAAACTTAACACATTGTATTTTTTTAAATGCCATATCTCTCTTTTCTAACTAACATATGTTTCTCTTTTTTGGCTTAAAATATATTTGTTTTAAAATAATAATTAGTCATTTAAATAAAGCAGGTACTTACATATAAAATAGATAAAATTTACATAAAATAATTAAATATTTTAACAGTCGGTAAATAAATAAATTAAGCTAATTTTAATGAAGCTAATAAAGTGTTTAATGACATTAAGCTATTTAAGAGAGAGAAAAAAGCTAAGCTTTTCAATTTCTTCTGTTCCATTATCTTAATCATAAAAAGGCAACATAAATTATGCAAAAGGAAACAGAAATTAGAAACTTCTTAACGATGAGTTGACTATTAAACCTAAACCTATAATTATTAAGAGATGATGAGTCAGCAATGTAACAGTATGACTGGCAAAGTTTACGAGTGTTTTGTATATTTTAACTGGGCTCCAATCACTTAAGCCGGCTAAATTTCGTGAAGCCGCACGCACCAAATAAGTTGTATTGGATTTTAAATTAGAAACCACAAAGCGTCGACCATCTGTAGGAGAGAGAAAAAAGAACACAAAAGATATCAATAATTAAGAGGGCATTTGAAAGTTTATTTATTTGTATAAAAAAAGGTAAAGTTTAAGTATTTTAAATGTTTATTTGCACTTTGGGATTTGTTGATTTATACATCAGTTTTATTTCAAGGAAAATGTTGTAAGGCGTTAATGTTTTTGTTTTTGTAATTTAAATGGTATAATAATCGATAATAAAACACAAAACATGAAGAGAAAGAAGTAAGCAAAAATATTATAAACGACAAGGACCGACTATACGCTGCACTATACCAGGATTTTAGAGAAAGGGTCGTAGGTACAACTAATAGAATATAGTAACTAAATATTATCCAAATTTGGCCGAAAATATGAAAAAGTTCATATTGCAAGCTATTATTATCTGAGGATTAGGTCGAAAAATAGACCGATTGAGATTATATTTAGCAGTATCACTAATTTTGCTCAAAAAAATATACAAACTAAATATGAGAAAAATCTAGCAAAATTTTTGAGTTTTGATAGATTTTAGTGAAGAACCGGAAACAGCTTTATATGGCGATTTTGCCAAAGAATGCTCTTACATGATTTATTTTTGGTGTACTTCTTTGTGGGTCTAATTAGCATACACCCACCAAATTTGACGAAGTTGTTTATGATAATTTGGATATTATGACAATTTAAGTCAATCTTGTAGGCGATATTTGTATGGGGGCTAGATTTGAACATTTACTGATTTTCTTCAGTTTCAATGGCAATAATCTTAAGGCTAACAGAAGATTATATACTAAATTCCATCCAAAGGGGCTTTGCTGATATAAAAATATTTATTATTATCTATTATTTCAACTGGTTAATTTTCAATTTTTCGTTTTTTTGTTTTTTGTTTTTCATTTTTCGTTTTTTATTTTTCATTTTTAATTCATTACTAATTTTTTATTTTTAATTTTTCATTTTTTAATTTTCATTTTTCAATTCTTATTTTTCATTTTTTAAATTTTAATTTTTTATTTTTATTTTTCATTTTTTATTTTTCATTTTTCATTTTCCTTTTTTATTTTTCACTTTTCATTTTTCAAAACGTTTTTAATTTTTCTTATTTTTCCTTTTTTTATTTATAATTTTTCACTTTTCATTTTTTATATTTAATTTTTCATTTTCCCTTTTTCATTTTTCATTTTTAATTTTTAATTTTTAATTTTTAATTTTTAATTTTTAATTTTTAATTTTTAATTTTTAATTTTTAATTTTTAATTTTTAATTTTTAATTTTTAATTTTTAATTTTTAATTTTTAATTTTTAATTTTTAATTTTTATACCCTATACCACTATGTGGTTTGGGTATAATGACTTTGTGCTGCTGTTCGTAACTACCAAAACTATTTGAACAAGACCCATCTTTAATTATACCGATCCAATCAGAATCACTATCTGATTCGATTTAACGATGTCCGTCCGTCCGTCCGTCTGTGTGTCCATGTAAACCTTGTAATCAAACTGCAGGTCGCAAATATAGAGCTGCTTCCCGATCTACACTTAAATCTATCAAAAAACAAAAATATTGCACTGATTCTTCTTCAGGATTCTTCAGGATCGATCCATTTTTGGGCCTAGTCCTCATATAGATATAGCATCCGATATCAACTTTTTCATATCTGCAGACAAAAAAATTTATAAAAATCCCACTCAAATTTGGTTTATGCTTATTTTCTATGTCCAGTTATTTGGGCCTATGGGGTGGGGTCTCTAAACGCATGGTATAGGGTATCCTATAGTCGGTCTAGACCTACTATAATTTTCTTACTTGTTCTTTTTTATTTTTTATTTTTCATTTTTCATTTTTCATTTCTCATTTTTATTTTTCATTTTTTATTTTTCATTTTTGATTTTTCGTTTTTTATTTTTCATTTTCATTTTTCATTTTTCATTTCTCATTTTTAGTTTTCATTTTTTATTTTTCGTTTTTTATTTTTCATTTTCATTTTTTATTTTTCGTTTTTTAACTTCCCTTTTTCATTTCTCATTTTCATATTTTATTTCTCATATTTCATTTTTCGTTATTATTTTCCATTTTTCATTTTTCATTTTTATTTTTCAAAAGGTTTTTAATTTTTCTTATTTTTCATTTTTATTTATAATTTTTCACATTTCATTTTTCATTTTTTATATTTCATTTTTCGTTTTTCCTTTTTCAATCTTCATTTTTCATTTTTAATTTTTATTTGTTATTTTTCATTTTTCATTTCTCATTTTTATTTTTCATTTTTTATTTTTCATTTTTTATTTTTCATTTTCATTTTTTATTTTCCAGTTTTTATTTTTCATTTTTTATTTTTAAGTTTTAATTTTTTTGTTTTTCATTCTACATTTTTTAATATTCATTTTTCATTTTTAATTTTTCATTTCTTATTTTTAATTCTAATTTTACATTTTTTAATTTTCATTTCTTAATTTTCATTTTTAATTATTTATTTTCCATTTTTAATTTTTAAATATTCATTTTTCACTTTTCATTTTTCATTTTTATATTTTATTTTTCATTTTTAATTTTTTACTTAGTTTTCATTTTTCATTTTCATTTTTCATTTTCATTTTTCATTTTCATTTTTCATTTTTATTTTTTCGTGTCTCATTTTTAATCTTTTAATTATCGTTTCTCGTTTTTCATTTCTCATTTTTCAATTTTCATTTTTAATTTTTTATATTTCATTTTCATATTTTGTTTTTCAGTCTTTATTTATAATTTAAAATTTTTTATTTTTAATTTTTATTTGTTTTTTTTTATTTTCAATTTTTTATTTTTCAATTTTCATTTTTTATACTTCATTTTTTATTTTTTATTTATCATATTTCAGTTTATTTTTTTATTTTTCATGTTTCGTTTTTCATTTTTGATATTTCATTTTCATTTGTCGTTTTTCATTTTTCATTTTTTATTTTTTATTTTTTAATTTTTATTTATTTTTTATTTCTTATTTTTTATTTTTTTTTTATTTTTATTTTTTATTTTTTACTTTTCACTTTTCAATTTTCATTTTTCATTTTTATTTTTTTATTTTTAACTGTCCATTTTTATTTTTCATTTTTTATAATTTATTTTCAATTTTTTATTTTTCATTTTTCATATTTATATTTTATTTTTAATTTTTCATTTTTAATTTTAATTTTTTATTTTTCATTTTTAGTTTTTCATTTTTCATTTTTATTTTTTTAATTATTATTTTTCATTTTTAATTTTTCATTTTTCAATATTCGTTTTTCATTTTTCATTTTCATTTTTAATTTTTCGTTTCTCATTTTTAATCTTTTATTTTTCGTTTTTCATTTCTCATTTTTCAATTTTCATTTTTCATTTTTTATATTTAATTTTCATTTTCGTTTTTTATTTTTCAGTCTTTATTTTTCATTTAAAAATTTTTATTTTTTATTTTATATTTTTTATTTTATTTTAAATTTTTTATTTTTCAATTTTCATTTTTCATATTTAATTTTTTATTTTTTATATTTCAGTTTTTCGTTTTTTATTTTTCATTGTTCGTTTTTCATTTTTGATTTTTCATTTTCATTTTTCATTTTTCATTTTTCATTTTTCATGTTCCATTTTTCGTTTTTCATTTTTTATTTTTATTTTTCAATTTTCAATTTTCAATATTCCTTTTTCATTTTTAATTTTCCATTCTTATTCTTCATTTTTTATTTTTCATTTTCAATTTTTTATTTTTCATATTTCAATTTTCATTTTTCATTTTTTATTTTTCAGTTTCATTTTTTAACTTTCAATAAACATCTGTTATTAGAGGATTGACTAAGTATTTGCTTTAAAATTGTAACAAGATATCATTATCATCATTTAATTTACATTCCTAATTGATTTGTTTCTTTAGAATTCTGTTATAGTTTTTTTTTTATTTGTTACTGTTTTTTCTTTCAATTTTACCTCTGTGAAATAGGAAATCTTTTCGTTTGGCATAACTCCAATTGCCAGCACTGTATTTCAACTCCTGCTCACTCATATATTCCACACGATAGCCGACTGTATGCATATTGTCTTCAACATCAGAATATTTCACCGAACGTATGTCCAAATCAAAGCCATCCGTAAATATACGCTGCACTTCAACTCGAGTGGGTTTTGATGGTTTTTGGCCTTGTTTTAATGTTACAACACGTTCCAAAGTGCCCAATGGATTTGCCACCTTACACTTGTAATCACCCAGATGCGTTGCATTCAATACGTGTACTTGTAATGTACAACCGTAATCGGCATAAAACAAACGATAGTTCTTACCCATTATGGCACGACTGCCATGTAGCCAAGTAAATGATGGTGGTGGTTCACCCATGGCATCGCACGAGATGTTAACACTGCCGCCAATGTAAGCATATTGTGTCTTACCAGTATTATTATTAAACCAATGGGGCTTATCTGTAAGGGGAAGATAACAATTGATAATACAAATTAAATCGATGGTTAAATTAATATTGTTTAAGTGTTTGTGTGGCCGTTAAATCTAATACAAGCAATAGTGCAATTATTCTTATGTGTTGCTACATGTAACTTCCACAATGTTACAGTATTAGTTTTGCTACCCACCACAATAGTGTGCAGCAGGAGGCTACATAATATGTTTGTTATTCCTCATAAAAATAGCAACCTACGATAAGCAAGAATATATAAGGAGTTGAGATCGAAAAATCTTAATATATGTATGTACATAAAATGTAATAATAGGAAACCATTGAATCTAGAGTTTTTGTTATTTAATTGAAAGTATATAAAAGCTTACAAAAAAATATGTTAGAAATGCTTATTAAACTAACAACAAATGAACAGAGTTGTCATTAAACATAATAATTGACATGTTTTTCAAATATAACTTGATCAATAAAAAAATGGAAATATTGCTTGCGAAAAAAGTAGTCCAAAAAGTAAACATATCGATTCATTTTTAATCATAGTCGCCACATAAAGCTGATTCCCGATCGTCACTTAAATCAATAAAAAAAAAAATATTGCATAAATATTTGCAAATTTGATTTATACGTGGTTTTGAGAAAATTAAGTGCCTGTACTATACATGGTCATTATCGGTCCATTTTTGTTACCTACTTACCTCAAAAAAATTTTTTATTTAAATTTATGGATAATAATTTTAAAATATAAAAACCTTGAAAAATAAACATAAAAATATAAGATTGTTAAAAATCATTATTTTCAATAAACATAGACATGATTTTTTCATGCCGTTAACAAATTTCAACTTTGATAACCCATAAGTAATCATCTGGAAGGTGTACGACCTTGTTAACACACTTATGTCATAGGCTGGACAATTATATATGATATGCTTTTTAACTTATTTGATCGGTTAAAAAGTTATGATTTTGCAACGAAAAAACTCAAATGGCAACACTTTGCGTCGTTGCTTTTTGGTGGTAAGGTATGTTTTGCAAGAACAAGTCATATGGTGTCATATCTGTTGAAATGTCAATATAACCTATATTACTTCTTCGTCCAAGCCATATGTTTGGAAGATTTTCTAAGCCGTCCTATTGAAAATACAATTCGTTTTATGAACCAAATTCCTCCCGAGTCATAGTAAAATATATTCTTGTAACAAGTTCATATAATTGGCAGTGTAAAATTTTTTTGGGACACCCTGTGTTAAGTATTAACAAGTTACTGTAACGACTCCTGTAATTAAATGATATACCGTTTAGGAAGCCATGCTACCTTTTATCGACGGTGCTCAGGAAAATGGGGTGGTTGTTTTGTCTCTTTCGAGGTAGATTGGGAGTCGAAAACATAAAGAAAAACTAGTTAAATAAAATAAATTTATCGATATTTTTCAAAATTTTTCTTCTAAATGTTTAATATGAAGCAAAATAAATTTGAAAATGATTAAAAAGTATGAAAGTTATACCCCTATGTGGTTAAGTGGTTAAGTATGTGTTTGTGCAAAAAATAAGTGACCTTCCCAAATATGGCGAGGATCGATCCATTTTTCGACCAAGTCCCCACATAAATATAGCCAAAAAATTAATAACAATTCCACTCAAATTTGGTTTATACTTATTTTCTATATCTAATTAGTTGGACATGGTATAGGGTATCGTATTGTCGGCCTGGACAGACTATAATTTTCTTACTTGATGTAGTTTCAGATTGTTAATGACCTCTTCAGGTGGCATTTTCCAACATTTTTTAAACTCTGTTGCTATTAAATTATAATTTATAAAATTATGGATTTTTCCATAGAATATTTCTCAAAAAGTTTCTTTTGCTTAAGAGCACCATCAAAATAATCTACTATTCTATTATTCTATTCACAAAACTTTATTCTTGCCATATTTTGTAATAATTAATTATAAGATTAAAACATTGAAAAATAAAAAAATAAAAATCTAACCCAAATCTAAATGCACACAGAAAAAGGATTGGTGAAATTTCCGTTAGCACTAGAAAAATTTAATCAGGTAATAATAATTCTTATTATACTTCATAAATATTTTAAATTATAATATATTCTCTTCATTATCTACTACTAGCTGTAATCCGGTGTGCTTCGCTACCCCATTCCCTCCCCCGCATCTTAATGAAAGGGCTCACGCAAAGTCCCAATGCTCTCACTATTGCAGTACTCAAGATATATGACATTTATTAATTACTTTGTATGGGGGTGCCACGCCTTTTTGTCCGATCGCGACAAAAAAAAACACACATTACCTATTTATTATATTAGTATAGATGTAAACATAATTATCATAAAATTTATGTAACTTCAAAGATTTTAGACAAATTATTACACTACAAATTATTATATACGCATGACTAAAAGTGTAAGTTTAAATGTATGCGAGATAGACGCGGGTTCAAACCTAATGGCCGCCCTAAGCAGAATAATTTCATATAGAAACAATCTATTCGATTATAACATAACAATTATTACAATGTTCAACAAAATCACTGATGAAGCCTGAAATGCCAGAAACCGGTCAGATCAAAAAAATAGAGAATAGTTATGTATTTTACAAACATATGTTTTCTGCTTCTCTACCACGAAACATTAAAAAACAAAATCAATTGCAGTATGTCCGAAAAAATTACGTCAAATCTAAAAAAATTTTAAACTAATAACAAAGTTTTTGATTTTAGGATAGAATTTTTGGTATTGACCCTTTAAATAGTCAAAAATATATTTTGTTAAAAGTTTCCATTGTATTGCCACTCACTGTATGTACGAAGTAACTAACTTTTTCTAACAAAATTTTCTAATCAAAATAAATCTGTAAACTATTAAACAAAAGCTAACGTGATTGACCACTATGTGGTTTGGGTATAATGAAATTTTTGACGTAGACCCATCTTTAATTATACCGATCGAATGAGAATCACTTTTTGAGTTGATTTAACAATGTCCATCCGTCCGTCCGTCTGTGTGTCCATGTAAACCTTGTAATCAAACTGCAGGTCGCAAATATGAACATATTTTGATGAAATTTGGTATATAAGCTTTCATCGGCCATGGAATGAACGCTATTGAAATTGGTGAGAATCGGTCCTTGTTCAGACTTAGCCCCCATACAAATTACCCCTATGAAATCGACATAAATTGCCATAAGATCCAAATTGTCATATAGATCTTACTCAAATTGGGTTTGTATGCGTTCATTACATCCATTAATGAGTAGTCCAAAAATGATCCCCTTGGCCCCATATAGAGCTGCTTCCCGATCTTCACTTAAATCTATTAAAAAACAAAAATATTCCACTGATTCTTCTCAAATTTTGTTGTATATATTTTTGCAAAATACAAGAGACTTTACCAAACATGGTAAGGATCGGTCCATTTTTGGACCTAGTCCCCATATAGATATAGCATCCGGTATGAACTTTTTCATATCTACAGCAAAAAAAATTAATAAGAATCCCACTCAATTTGGTTTTTGCTTATTTTCTATGTCCAGTTAGTTGGGCCTATGAGGTAGGGTCTCTAAACGCATGGTATAGGGTATCGTATAGTCAGTCTAGACCGATTATAATTTTCTTACTTGTCATATCTGCAGTCGAAAAAATTAATAAAAATCCAACTCTAATTTGGTTTATGCTTACTTTCTATATCCAGTTAGTTGGGACTGAGAGATATGGTCTCTAAACGCATGGTATAGGGTATCGTATAGTCGGTCTAGACCGACTATAATTATACCCTATACCACTATGTGGCTTGGGTATAATGGCTTTGTGCTGCTGTTTGTAACTACCAAAAATATTTGACCTAGACCCATCTTTAATAATACCGATCGAATCAGAAACACTAACTGATTCGATTTAACGATGTCCGTCCGTGTGTCCGTCCGTCTGTGTGTCCATATAAACATTTTAATCAAACTGCAGGTCGCAAATATGAATATATTTTGATGAAATTTGGTACGAAAGCTTTCATTGGCCATAGGATGAACGCTATTGAAATTGGTGAGAATCGGTCCATGTTCAGACCTAGCCCCCATACAAATGACCCCTATGAAATCGACATAAATTGCCATAAGATCCAAATTGTCATATAGATCTTACTCAAATTGGGTTTGTATGCGTTTATTACATCCATTAATAAGTAGTCCAAAAATGATACCTGGGACAACTCTTATAAAGCTGCTTCCCGATCTTCACTTAAATCTATCAAAAAACAAAAATATTGCACTGATTCTTCTCAAATTTTGTTTGTATATATTTTTGCAAAATACAAGAGACTTTACCAAACATAGTCAGGATTGTTCCATTGTCAGGCCTAGTCCCCATATAGATATTGCTTCGGATATGAACTTTTTCATATCTGCAGCCAAAAAAATTAATAAAAATCCCACTCAAATTTGGTTTATGCTTATTTTCTATATCCAGTTGGATGGGCTTAAGAGATAGGGTCTCTAAACGCATGGTATAGGGTATCATAGTCGGTCTCGACCGACTATAATTTTCTTACTTGTTCATATTTAATTTTTTTTTTTTTTTTTATTTTTCATTTTTCCTTTTTAGTTTTTCATTTTTTATTTTTCATTTTTATTTTTCATCTATTATTTTTAATTTTTTATTTTAAATTTTTTATTTTTCATTTCCCATTTTTTATTTTCAGTTTTCATTTTTTATTTTTCATTTTTCATATTTTATTTTTAATTTTTTTATTTTTTCAATTATCCTTTTTAATTTTTATTTTTTAAATTTTTAATTTTTCGGTTTTTATTTTTAAATTTTCGTTTTTATTTTTCCTTTTTCTATTTTTCGTTTTTTATTTTTCACTTCTTATTTTCCATTTTTATTTTTAATTTTTCATTTTTCATATTTTATTTTTAATTTTTCATATTTTATTTTTCATTTATCAATTTTAATTTTTTATTTTTAATTTTTCAATTTTCAATTTTCGTTTTTAATTTTTAATTTTTCATTTTTTATTTTTAATTTTTCGTTTTTCATTTTTTATTTTTCGCTTTTTATTTTTCATTTCTTATTTTCCATTTTTCATTTTTATTTTTCAATTTTCATATTTTATTAATTTAGTTATTTATATTAATTACAATGCAAAGTAAATTTGTATTCAAATTTGGGTCCTGGGATAAGGCGGGTGACAAAGACCAATTGGCTGGCTTTTGTAGCGATAGACCAAAGCCTCTGGTGCGAATCGAAGCCACGACCCCCGCATGATAGGCGAGCACGCTACCTACTCACCTACCGGAGCGCTTAAACAGATACTACACTTTGATCTTAGCCATAAAGCCATTTTTTATTTTTCGTTTTTTATTTTTCAGTTTTCATTTTCCGTTTTCATTTTTATTTTCCATTTTTATTTTTCGTCTTTCATTTTTTATTTTCCAATTTTCATTTTTTTTATTTTTCATTTTCCGTTTTTCACTTTTATTTTCCAGTTTTCATTTTTTATTTTTCATTTTTTATTTTTCATTTTTCATTTTTCTGTTTTCATTTTTAACTTTTTATTTTTATTTTTCATTTTCTGTTTTTAATTTTTGTTTTTAATTTTTTATTTTTCGTTTCTTATTTTTCATTTTTTATTTTCCTTTCACATTTTTTATTTTTCAATTTTCAGTTTTATTTTTCAATTTTCAATATTCATTTTAATTTTTAATTTTTTATTTTTAATTTTTTATTCTTCATAATTCGTTTTTCGTTTTTTATTTTTCAATTTTCATTTTTTATTTTTCATTCTTCGTTTTTCATTTTTCATTTTTCAATTTTTAATTTTTATTTTTAATTTTTCGTTTTTTATTTTTTATTTTTCATTTTTCATTTTTCGTTTTTCGTTTTTCATTTTTCAATTTTCAATTTTTATTTTTTATTTTTCATTTTTAATTCTTTATTTTTCATTTTATATTTTTCATTTTATATTTTTCATTTCTTATTTTTCGTTTTTTGTTTTTCATTTTTTATTTTTCATTTTTTATTTTTGATTTTTCAATTTTTATTTTATATATTTCATTTTTTATTTTTTATTTTTCAATTTTCAATTTTCATTTTTTATTTTGCATTTTTCAATTTTCGTTTTTAATTTTTAATTTTTCATTTTTAGGTTTTAATTTTTCAATTTTCATTTTTCATTTTTCAGTTTTCATTTTTCATTTTTAATTTTTTATTTTTCATTTTTCGTTTTTCATTTTTCATTTTTCAATTTTTAATTTTTATTTTTCATTTTTCGTTTTTTATTTTTTATTTTTCATTTTTTATTTTTCCTTTTTCATTTTTCGTTTTTCATTTTTCAATTTTCAATTTTTTTTTTTTTTATTTTTCATTCTTTATTTTTCATTTTATATTTTTCATTTCTTATTTTTAATTTTTTATTTTTAATTTTTTATTTTTGATTTTTCAATTTTTATTTTATATTTTTCTTTTTTATTTATTATTTTTTATTTTTCAATTTTCATTTTTTATTTTTCGTTTTTCATTTTTAATTTTTCATTTTTAGTTTTTAATTTTTCAGTTTTCATTTTGTATTTTTTATTTTTCATTTTCATTTTTTAGTTTTCATTACACTGATAATTTTTTCACAAATCATTCATAAATCACACCGATTTTGTCTTACGTCTAACATGTTACGTGGTTTTTGTGATTGTATTGTGAATTAGAAACTTACCCCCCTGCGCGTATTGATGTCTACACATCAAAAATTCTTCGCATCAAAAATGGCTTCAGAAAATCCATCCCAACAACCCTCGCAACAATTTGTGTTTTTGTTTTTCTATTAATAGTTTCTGTTATCCTTTCGCAGAGAGCAGTTGTTTGAGTTTAATTCCTCTTCACTTGTTTTATGCCTTTTTTGTGTTTTATTGTTGTTCAATTTGGGTTTGTCTGTGCATCTGATCTGCCGTATAACTATGTTTCACTATGACAGCAATGTCCGTCTCTAACTTGTCATTTACATACAAACACTCACTTTTGTCACTAGTGTTTTTGTTGTTTCCAGTTTTATATATTCATTGGGGTGTCTCTGCGAAAAATATTCATCTTGTAGTCTTTTATTTTAGTTGTTTGTATGTAAGTTTAATTTTATTATGTCACTGGGTTTATGGTGCTGTTTTTCTTTTTTCATTTAATTTCCATCATCATCATCATCATCATTATCGTAATATTTGGCATCATTATCATCTGTTATTATGCTTGTTCTTAATTATGGCCTTGTGTTTAATTTACAAAGTGCATTTTAATGAAGTTCTTTCCTTGTGGGTATTTTAAAACAATTTGGTTAAAGTTTTCTTAGAGATTTTCTTAAAATGACAGTAACTTTGTATTCATTTAGTTTTTGGCCATGCATAATTTAGAAATAAAATAAAACAAAAAAGTTTATTTCTTTTCTCAATTTGTTATAATTCTACTCATTTTTGGAACATTCGTTAGAAACAAGTTTTAACAAATTATATAATTTCTATGCCGGCAGTTTTTATAGATAAATAAGTTGGTAGAGGGCCAAAAATGAAAAACAAAATAAGTAAGAATATCATATTCGCTCTATACCGACTATAGGATACCCAAGGTCCAACTAATTAGATACAAATAAACAACATAAACCAAATTTCAGTGGCATTGTTATTAATTTTGCTTTCGGATATGAAAAAGTTCATATCGGATCCTATATTTATATGGGGACTAGGTCGAAAAAAAGACCGATCCTGATCTTATTTGGTAAGATCACTTATTTTTTGCAAAAACATATACAAACTAAAATTTAGAAAAATCTGCGTAATCTTTTTGTTTTCTGATAGATTTAAATGAAGATCGGGAATCTGTTATATATGGGGGCTATGACTAAAAATTGCCCTATAGGGTTTATTTTTGGACTACTGATTAATGGATGTAATAAACATAAACAAACCCAATTTTACCGAGATCTATATGATAATTTGGATATTATGGCAATTTACGTCGATTTCATACAAGTAATTTATGTGGGGACGAGGTCTAAACATGAACCGATTTTCACCAATTTCAATAGCGTTTAATCTACAGCCGGTAGAAACTTATGTACCAAACCTGTAGTTTGATTACATAGTTTACATGGACACACAGACGGACAGACGGACGGACACACGCACATCGCTAAATCGACTCAAAAAGTGATTCTGGATCGATCGGTATATTAAAAATGGGTCTATGTCAATTATTTTTGATTGTTATAATAAAAAAATGGGTTTAGGTTAAATTTTTTTGGTAGCTACAAACATCATCAGCACAAAGTCATTATAACCTGACCACATAGTGAGTATTATAGGGTATAAAAAATTAATTAAATAACAAAAATAATTGTTTAAAAAGTTCAACGAACTTCATTAAACAACAGAGAAAATCAGGTTAGAGAATTAATATGTTAAGGAGACTAACATCATAAAACTTTAATGGCTGGCCATGACGTTAAGTGAATCAAGGACATTTAAAAAATATACAAAAGTAAAAATGAATTTGTATAGATGTTTGTAGATGCTAATGGTTTCAAAATATTTCTCACTTCAATGCTTTTTTTGTACTTTATCAATGGATTGTTTTAAAAGGCAAGATTAGGAATGTTCTGCATTGAAAGATTATGCCCATCGCAATTGAGTGGGTGCATAACATTTGGCAAAATCGTTAGAACAAAAGAAAGCTGACAAGTGATTGTTTGGAGAAGTGCCATTTAAAGGAGTTTTGTCATCGATTAATAATGATGGACTCATTACGCACACCAGAGAACAAGAAATAATACTGTACAACAATTCGAAATTCCCATAGGGCTTGGTGACGGTTTTTTCAATTTTCGCAGTCACTAAATCCGAACCTGATGTCTTTTTTTGCGGTAACGTCAAGCTTTTGTGCAACAGAGGGCAAATCCTATCCGCGTACTGTTAACAGCAGTCTTAGTATTTCTTTATTTACAATAAAAATAATTTTACTTATTTTAAGATAATTACATTTGAAAACTACAAGAATATTAAGAAAAGAGTAAATTTTTGACAATGCTATATAAAACAGCTGTCTACTAAATAATGATTATTATTCTTTGATTTAGCAAGGATTGAATTTACCAAAACTGTGAGAAATTTGTTTTGTATGAATTTTAGTTCAATTCTTGTACCAGTAAGTGTCTGTATTGTAACGTTATCTTTAAGTATTGAGCAAGGTTTTACCAATCAGTTGAGTTTGTACCGTTGAGTATCCGCACCATTTCCATTTCACTTAAGATAGCCTTCTCAAATGTGGATTGTCGAAACACTCCCGTAATACCGGACATACACATAAGAAATGTTCTATAGTCCCCATCACATTCATATTACACAGTTTACAAAGTTTTTCTTCATTTGACGCACCATAGGTTTATAATTGAACTTAATTAGCCCACACCTTGCTTTAAGTATCTAGGCTATTTTAGGTGGATTCATATTGTCGGTGAAATAACCTTTACCTCTCGTATCGTCTAAATATTTGTAGACCCTCGAACAAATTGATTGGTTTTGTAAATATGTGTAGTGTTGACTTAGACGTAATTATTCTATTTAAAGATTGATTATATTGAGCTAGGCACTGATATCGCCAGGCTTTTGCATTAAATGTTTTCATAACGCTTCGAATCCTGGGATAGCTCGCTATAGGTCCATTGGCTCGTTCTTCAATATTAGGCCGTCAGCAATTGCAAAAAATAACGATGCTTTTCGGTTTTTTTACCGGCTTAAAATCATATATGATAAATGAAGTAATATCTACCATATTGTAGAACATTGCTAGTGGCCAACGCACAGTGGACCATTTCAAGAGAAGGCGGTAAAAAATCCATAGCGTTTGATTGGCTTGGAATTTTGATATGCGATTATTTTTGTTTGGTAGGTGGGACTTTAGCCTTTAAATTTTTCTATAAAACATAAACATAAATATCGACCAATAACAAAAAAAAAATTATGGAGGATTTAAAACACATTTTCATTTTTAGTTGAATTTTAGTACAAACGTGAAGTGTTAAAAGGTTAAAAAAGATTTTTTTGATAAGGTGATAAGGTCTTGATTAGAGCAACATCTGGATATTTTTCTTGTGTTGTGCTCGCGAAAAATCTGTGGTCTTTGTTCCTTTTTTCTTGCGTTTTTTCAGATAGATCTCCTATTTGTAGCATACTGTTTAGAATTGCTTGTTCCCCACGGTACAAAATTTTATGAACTGTGGGTGGCATATATCTAAATAAAAGAGCATTTTTTGTTATAAAGTATAGCTGTTTTATTGGCGTACTTTCCAAATTTTTTTGCATTTATCTTTCTGCTGCATGCTAGAACTTTTAATATGATTTTGAATCGTCTTATTAATTCATGATCTATACCTGTGATAGATGCTGTAGTTTCTGGATCGGAAAACAATCTCCTTGCAGTATTTCCATCATTTGAGTTTCCTTCTTCTTGTTTTGGTTGGTCGATTATGAGGCCTAGCTGTAGATATTTTTCTTGAATTTGTTTTTTTCTCACCGTTTCGCCTAACAGACCAAATTCCAAATCATAACTCAATTTAAGAATAAGCTCTATAACAGTTATTCTAGCATAAAGAGGGGATATTCCAAATTCGTAGAATTCCTTAAAACTATCGTCTTGTGGTGGGGTTTGGCTTAGTTGACTTCATGTCTTTTGGCATATAATGCAGGAAAAAAATACACCGGTACAACTTTTGTATTCACAACGCACAGACGGATGGACGGACATCGTTAAATCGACTCAGACAGTGTATAGGTCCAATATTTTTGGTAGTTACAAACATCAGGGCAAACTCATTATACCCTCACCACATAGTGGAAAACTATTGTATTCATAAATTTTACACAGGTCAGAAAAATTATTCTGGTGCACACGGACGGAAACTGGCGGGTATACAATGGGGTACAGGAGTGTTTTTTTATAGCTTTTGATGAGCAGGAGTTATGCTCTATTAAGTAGGAGATTTTCGGGAAATTTTACTTTTTATATTTTTTTTTATACCCTCCACACCTCAGTGGCAGAGGGTATATATATGTTTGTCATTCCGTTTGTAACGCATCGAAATAATTTTAGCGATGACCGCCTGTCCGTCTGTCTGTGGAAATCACGATCACGCTGTCAATATCTAAGCTAGACCGTTCGTTTTTGTATAAACTCGTTTACTAACATCCCAAATGAGTTGCTATTTAAAATCGTCAAAATCGGTTTAAGGGGTCATGAATGAAACTTTGAAAACACTCTTGAAAAAATACAATTTTTCAGCGTGTTTGTTGTTTTTCTTAAGATTGTATATATTGTAATTCTTCATATTGTTGAAGTCATTACAGTTGTGTGTATATTAATACTACACGTGTCATATTGGCCTATGCAATTAAAAATTAATACAAATTAAAAATAAACAAGTAAGAAAATTATAGTCGGTCGAGACCGACTATATGATACCCTATACCATGCGTTTAGAGACCCTATCTCTTAAGCCCAACTAACTGGATATAGAAAATAAGCATAAACCAAATTTGAATGGGATTTTTATTAATTTTTTTGGCTGCAGATATGAAAAAGTTCATATCCGATGCAATATCTATATGGGGACTAGGCCTAAAAATAGAACAATCCTGACTATGTTTGGTAAAGTCTCTTGTATTTTGCAAAAATATATACAAACAAAATTTGAGAAGAATCAGTGCAATATTTTTGTTTTTTGATAGATTTAAGTGAAGATCGGAGGCAGCTCTATATGGGGCTTATGACTAAGAGTTGTCCCAGGCATCATTTTTAGACTACTCATTAATGGATGTAATAAACGCATACAAACCCAATTTGAGTAAGATCTATAAGACAATTTGGATCTTATGGCAATTTATGTCGATTTCATAGGGGTCATTTGTATGGGGGCTAGGTCTGAACATGGACCGATTCTCACCAATTTCAACAGCGTTCATCCTATGGCCAATGAAAGCTTACGTACCAAATTTCATCTAAATATATTCATATTTGCGACCTGCAGTTTGATTACAATGTTTATATGGACACACAGACGGACGGACACACGGACGGACATCGTTAAATCGAATCAGTTAGTGTTTCTGATTCGATCGGTATAATTAAAGATGGGTCTAGGTCAAATATTTTTGGTAGTTACAAACAGCAGCACAAAGTCATTATACCCAAGCCACATAGTGGTATAAGGTATAATTATAGTCGGTCTAGACCGACTATACGATACCCTTACCATGCGTTTAGAGACCATATCTCTCAGGCCCAACTAACTGGATATAGAAAGTAAGCATAAACCAAATTTGAGTTGGATTTTTATTAATTTTTTCGGCTGCAGATATGACAAGTAAGAAAATTATAATCGGTCTAGACCGACTATACGATACCCTATACCATGCGTTTAGAGACCCTACCTCATAGGCCCAACTAACTGGACATAGAAAATAAGCAAATACCAAATTGAGTGGGATTTTTATTAATTTTTTTGGCTGCAGATATGAAAAAGTTCATACGGATGCTATACCTATATGGGGACTAGGTCCAAAAATGGACCGATCCTGATCATGTTTGGTAAAGTCTCTTGTATTTTGCAAAAATATATACAACAAAATTTGAGAAGAATCAGTGGAATAGTTTTGTTTTTTAATAGATTTAAGTGAAGATCGGGAAGCAGCTCTATATGGGGTCAAAGGGAGCATTTTTGGGCTACTCATTAGTGGATGTAATGAAGGCATACAAACCCAATTTGAGTAAGATCTATATGAATATTTGGATCTTATGGCAATTTATGTCGATTTCATAGGGGTCATTTGTATGGGGGCTAGGTCTGAACATGGACCGATTCTCACCAATTTCAATAGCTTTCATCCCATGGCCGATGAAAGCTTATATACCAAATTTCATCCAAATATGTTTATATTTGCGACCTGCAGTTTGATTACAAAGTTTACATGGACACACAGACGGACGGACGGACGGACGGACGGACATTGTTAAATCAACTCAAAAAGTTATTCTGATTCGATCGGTATAATTAAAGATGGGTCTGGGTCAAATATTTTTGGTTGTTACAAACAGCAGCACAAAGTCTTTATACCCAAACCACATAGTGGTATAGGGTATAAAAACTAAAAAAAATGAAAAATGGAAAATTAAAAATGAAAAATTAAAAATGGAAAAAGGAAAATGGAAAATGGAAAATGGAAAATGAAAAATGAAAAACGAAAAATGAAAAATTAAAAATGTAAAATGGAAAATGAAAAATGGAAAAGGAAAAATGAAAAATGAAAAACGAAAAATGGAAAATGGAAAATGAAAAATGAAAAATGTAAAATGGAAAATGAAAAGTGAAAATTGAAAAATGAAAAAACGGAAAACGATAAATGAAAATTGAAAAATGGAAAATGAAAAATGAAAATTGAAAATTTAAAAATTAAAAAAACGGAAATAAATAAATATGGGAAATGAAAAATAAAAATGAAAAATGAAAAATGAAATTTGAAAAATGAAAAGTGAAAAATTAAAAATGAAAATTGAAAATGAAAAACGGAAAATGGAAAATGAAAAATTACAAATGACAAATTAAAAATTAACAAGTAATAAAATTCGGTCTAGACCGACTATACGATAACCTATACCATGCGTTTAGAGACCCTATCTCTCAAATTTGAGTGGGATTTTTATTAATTTTTTTGGCTGCAGATATGAAAAAGTTATTATCGGATGCTATATCTATATGGGGACTAGGCCCAAAATGTCGTTTTCATTGAAAAAGAAAACGACCAATGCAACCATCCATGTAGACATATGTTATTATTGCTTGAAAAATTGATTTTTTTTTGTTCGTCAACATAAAGTTAACGGGACAGGATGAGAATATAACAACGTATCAAGAACAATAGTGACAAAAAATAACAGAAATAAACACACAAGTGGTTATAACTGGTTATAAACTGAAAAATAATCCAAAATTATTTAGCATTTTTATACCCTATACCACTATGTGGTTTGGGTATAATGACTTTGTGCTGCTGTTTGTAACAACCAAAAATATTTGAACTAGACCCATCTTTAATTATACCGATCGAATCAGAATCACTTTCTAAGTTGAATTAACAATATCCGTCCGTCCGTCCGTCCGTCTGTGTGTCCATGTAAACCTTTTAATCAAACTGCAGGTCGCAAATATGAATATATTTTGATGAAATTTGGTATATAAGCTTTTATCGGCCATGGGATGAACGCTATTGAAATTGGTGAGAATCGGTCCATGTTCAGAACTAGCCCCCATACAAATTACCCATATGAAATCGACATAAATTGCCATAAGATCCAAATTGTCATATAGATCTTACTCAAATTGGGTTTGTATACGTTCATTACATCCACTAATGAGTAGTCCAAAAATGATCCCTTTGACCCCATATAGAGCTGCTTCCCGATCTTCACCTAAATCTATTAAAAAACAAAAATATTGCACTGATTCTTCTCAAATTTTGTTTGTACATATTTTTGCAAAATACAAGAGACTTTACCAAACATGATCAGGATCGGTCCATTTTTGGACCTAGTCCCTTTATAGATATAGCATCCGATATGAACTTTTTCATATCTGCAGCCAAAAAAATTAATAAAAATCCCACTTAAATTTGGCTTTTGCTTATTTTCAATGTCCAGTTAGTTGGGCCTAAGAGATAGGGTTTCTAAACGCATGGTATAGGGTATCGTATAGTCGGTCTAGACCGACTATAATTTTCTTACTTGTTTTTTTTTTTTTTCATTAATAACAACGTATATCGCTATGTGTCGTTTTCTGCGAAAATAATTTGTCTGTGATCAAACTTAGGTTGACATACGTCGATAGTGCTGCAAATTAATTTAATAAACATGTAAGATACGTCGTTATTTAAAGAAAATAACTCAGAAATGGTCAATATTTTTTTTTTTAATTTAACACTTGTAAAGAGCGTTAAAAATTAATATATTTGGCATCGTTAACTCAAAACGGACAAAAAAAATGGACATACGCGGTTATTCCAGAAAACCACAGATTTATCACATTAATAGCTTAGAAGTTACAAAAATTATACAAAGTTTATTTTACTGTAAAATCTTTTAAAACAAAAAAGTACCAGTCATTTAAAAATCAAAATTTACAAAGAAATTTTTAATTTTAGCAAAATACTGAGAAAGTCCATTTTCGAATAACCTATTCGCTGCGATATAGTTGAAATAGAATCGCAATTTTTGACTCCCGGGATTCACTGGTATTTAGGTTAGGTTAGGTTAGGTTAGGTTGATAAGAGGAGCTATGTATACACATAGCTCATATCCGTTATGTCTGGATATACACCTAAGCCAGTAGGTCGGCTTGTTGTGCGCTCTACATCTCTACTTTCCGGTTGTCTACCCCTCTTACTAACTTAGAAATTTGGTTTCATCAGCAAATTTCTTGAGTATTTTCCAGCTTATCCCCCTAAGACCCGTCAGGCCTGGTAAGATGTCGTTGGACAGATATCTGACCCTTGTTCTCGCAAATACAGGACAGTAACTAGGTTTTCGTCATCCTCTCCACAAGCTCTACAAACGGCTGATTCCGCCCGTCCTATACGGTATAGGTGAGCCCTCAGCTCAGAGTGTCCAGTGAGGATGCCAATTACCCTACTAAGTTCTACCCTATTCAGATTCAGGATCTCCCTTGTTCTTGTAGCGTTGGGAGAACCTAATAATATCTTTGTAACCTTACCCACGTCATTGTCTTCCCAAATTGATA
Organism: Cordilura impudica; assembly: GCA_963682025.1. Lineage (NCBI taxonomy): Eukaryota > Metazoa > Arthropoda > Insecta > Diptera > Scathophagidae > Cordilura > Cordilura impudica. The sequence goes on along the minus strand of OY821518.1, from coordinate 30,776,795 downwards.
CATGTGAATTGGTCGCCCCGTCTGCCAGTTCCAATTTGAGAGACTTGAAAGGTATTGGGTTTTCCAAATTTACTCTTTCCAGGAAAGAGCCCTTCCTGGCCAGTTCACTGGTATTTACTATCAAATGAATAACACAACTTTAAAATCGGTAACCATAAAAGAAAGATTTTTGGCCGCCTTCGCAAAACATGGTCCGCAGTGCGACATATTCGAAAACATATTCGCAATATCAAGATAATCAGAGGATGAATTATCATTGCAAAACATTGTTGGCGGGAAAAATGCAGATTTGCTTTTAACACATACAAAGTCAAAGAAGGACTTTGGGTTATTAGCAAATTTTGATTTCAAATTATCCAAATACTTTATTATTCAGTAAATTATCAGCGTGAGCGGTACAATATTTAGCATAATCTAAAGTTGAACAGGATTTTGCGTATCTTTTAAAAAGGCGTGATTTTCTATTTTTTAGCCTCAACAATTCCTTTTAATTCCACGGAGGACCAGTTGGTCAAAGTTCAGATGGGAAAGAGGAATTCATTTAGAGAAGTAATCGTTCAAATTATCATAAAATTTTACCAAAAGAAATTCCATGGTGCAAGTATTAAGTAGCCGATTATCAACCAAAAATGACCAGTCAATATGATAAAGCAAAATGATTTAATCAATCGAGTATCGGTAAAATTTCTCATTTAACATTCTACAACAAATTAGTCTATTCGTGACTATAAGCCATATACTTCGGGTAAATGACTTGATAACGCAAAATTTGTACTTTTTGTAGTACTCGGCAAGATTAAGAAAGTTCATTTCAAATCCTATGTTGGCGGTCAAAATGTCTGTGAGGAGGCACATAACCTGGATTCTAGTGTTCAGTGCACCCAACCGTTTATAGATATGATTAACTGCAAGTTTTACGGACCAATAATATAATTGTATTCATGGTGGACGATTATACACACAGAAAACGGATTCATTGTGGCTACCGAATTCATTACCAACCGAATTGCGATAATGCTAATAACCGATTTTCGGGTTCACGATGATTGCAATTCTATAGCCTCATTATAATAGAAAATTTTTATTATAATAGAAAATTTGCAGATGATATGAAATTTCTGTTGATACAATCGAAAATATAGTTGTTCCACTTAAGACCAATTCGGTTGGCAAATACTTTTTCTGTGTGTATGTCTCGTCTAGCGAACTAACGACATATTTTTATCTGAACCCGTTAAATTTTAGAACTTAAATGTAAAGTATATATAATATGTTATTATGCAATGAATCTGGGGATTACTACATATTTTGTTTCATCACATAACATACTGTTTTATATAAATTAATGTAAAATAATTAAACTTTTAATAAAAAATTTAATTTATATTTTTTATGTCAGTAAAAAAAACCTATAAATAGTTGTCACAATCAACAAATAAAATTAAAAACCCCAGTTTATCAACTTATGCCACGATTCATACAATCGAATTTATACATAATATTAACTAAATTTTGCAAGTAACGGAAATATGTGATAGTACATGGAACTACCAAAATTCGGTTCGCAAAAAATTCGGTTGCGACAACGTTCAACCGTTTTCTGTGTGTGGAACTTATTTTTCAACTGAAGGTACATACATTTTCTGAGAATAATTATTATATGGTAAATAATGACAAAGTCTATTGCATTTGAAAATATTTATAAATATTTTAAAATGTACTACATTTTCTTTAATATCTACCATACAAATATAGTTCTCATAATTTTAATGTTCCTTTAATAGAAAAATAAGTCCCATCTACCGATCAAAGTTTTTATAGAACTTATTAAACCAATTCAATTGAGGGAACTATGTTGAACACATCATAATATGCTACAATATTTAATATTGATGATTGCAACAATAATTTCGATTATAACAACAAATATTAAATCAAAAAAATGTTAACAGATATTACAACAAATTGTTGGTATGTATAATACAAATAAATTTGTATATAGAATTATTTTTCGATTATAACAAAAGAAAAATTAAATTTTTACTGCTTTTGGTGTATTTAGCCGAACGATATATACATATGTGAAACAAATACTGGTGTTAATGCAAGAAATATATAAATTTATTAGTAACCCAATCGAATGTTTGGATTTAATGTCATTGTTGAAATGTTCAAATCTGAAAAAAATATAAAACTTTAAGTCATAAAATTTATTGTGAAATAATTGTGTGAAAAATAATAATTATTAATTAAAAAATATTGTGTTAAAAAAGTGCACATCAAGATTTGTACTACGGATTGACACCAACGGTAAGTTAAATTTAAATTTATGTGAAGTTATTCATTAAGAGTTATCCATAAAATTTTATGTAGAACGTGCGTGTAAAATGATTTAGACATATCTTTTTTAATTGATAAAAAAAATTATATTAATATCAAGAATTATGAAAAGAAACATCTGTAGCGATTCAAAGCAGTTTTGCAGAAATTAAAAACAACATAAAGAAATATAACATCAAACTACGGAAGTGCGAGTGTACTATAGAGTTGTGCATTTAAAATTAATTTTTCTTAGCTCTCCTCATGTTTTGGAAAATAAAAAAATATACTGTTGGACAATACATAAGCCCACGAATAAATTCATATATGACCCATGCTGAACATTTATCCTGAAGTCCTACAATGAGCATTTGTATGCAAACTATAAAATAACATTTGGGAAAGAAACTACATACCAATAGAAACCTCATGAACCCATGAACAAATATGGTTCGTCCTATGGCCGATAAAAGCTTATATATCAAATAACTGCTTAATATATTAATACTCGCAACACGGGCAGAGGGAAGACATAGCTAAATCGACTTAGATAGTGATTCTGATTCCATAATAAAAGAGGGGTTTTGGTCAAACATTTTTGATAGTGACAAATATTAGCATTCGTATTGGTATTACTTTCATGGGGATGTGAATTGCAGAGCATGGGCAGTTATGACGAAACTTCACGTATTATATGGTAAAAGGTGGGGTAATCTGAATTTAAACACGTTCTGCATCATCATATCTTTATTTTATGAACTAAATTTGAACTAAAGATTTTATTTCATATTTTCTTACAATTTAGCTTCAAAAAAGTCAGTTACTTCGTTATTTGTTCCCATCTACAATTTTAAAAAGCCAGAAGACAAAAACTCTCAAAGCTTCGAAAATTGAGATTCAGGAAAAATTTGTAGTACATCATGATGTAAGTAGATTTTTTGTAATGTTGATTATTTTTTTGAATTATTACACAATCGATATACATAATTCTGTTCTGCTTATAGACTCTTCAACAAGCTGATTGTTATGAAAGAAGAAAAAGTTAATTTGCAGCCTAAAATAATATTTGTGGGAAAATTGGATGAATTGAAAGACTATGTAACACTCTGCGATAAGAAATTTTTTTTTTTAATTTTTTGGAAGCAGTGAAAGTTTGTTTCTGCATTTTTATGGGGCTTAAGGTACAGTACCCAATGGAAAGCAAGCTTATATGGAATTTTCTACAAAGGTACATTTTTAAAATTTGCACCCAATCAGATTTAAATAATACAGGTATTATTAATGGTATACCTGTATAACTAATACCTGTAATACCTGTATAAACTAAATATTTAGTACTCTTGAATTCTTTATATTTAATTTTGATTTAATTAACTTATTCAATAGTTGTTTAATTAACTTTATTGCCTATTTTAAACAAACAAATTATTATCTTAAATTTTATGGTAAATAATTATATTACTTATTTTAACAATGAATTGTATTTGCTGATATTTTGATATTTTGATTCTTATAATTTTTACCCAATACACTTTAGAACTACTCATCGAAGTAAAGTTAGATTCAAATGTAACCATAATAGCTGTACCCGCATAATTTCATATGTATATGAATACATACCTCAAACATGTTAGAAACTATCATTTTATTCACACTAATACTCAAAATCGATTTGATGAAAACAATGATAGTACTAATATGTCATGTAGTGATTTTCTGCCACATACCAACTCCAGTTGAAGTTCTGACAATATAGTAAACAAGGAACTTTTAAAAATAATTTTAGAAATTTTGAGTGAAGAGAGTGATGGCGTTCAACTGTATTTAAAACATATTAAATGAACTGTTTTTATATTATGCAATTCGTATAAATAATATTTTAAATAGTAAACAAAGTAATATGGAAGAAAATCAGGAACTTATAACTATTTTAAAATCTTTTCTTACCCCATTAGAAATAAAATCTGAATATGTGCTTTTAAAGTACCTACACCTGCAAAATGTTTTAAAAAAATTTGATATGATCGATTTGCGAAAAGAATTTCATTTTTCATATAAAAATGGTAACAAAATTGCTAAAAATATAAATGATTTTTTTTTTTTTGCATAATTGTAGATCTCCAACAACTTCTTCAAAATCTTTTACTCAAAAAAATTTATAAAAAAAATTTAAGTTATACGAAATGCATAAATTCAGCATTTTCGTTTTGCAGTATTATTCAAAGCCCATTTTGGAAACAAAAAATTGAAAACATCAACCCCAGTGGTGATATAGATGAAATATTAATATCCATAATGACCTATTTCGATAATTTTGAAGTTGTGAATGCATAAGGTTCCCATAGGAGGCAACTAAAATTAGAGGCATACATATATATAAAAATTTTAATTCTTCCAGAACATTTAAATTCCAAATAATCAGTATTTTTTTGGGAATGCTTTTTAACGGATGACCGAAAAAAAATTGGAAATAGAAATACATTCAAAAAAATTTTAAAAACAATTAACATTTTACAAATACAAGAAATTTCTGTAAATGGTCAATCCATAAAGTTAATTTTATTTTATGTATAGTTGGAGGAGACAATTTAGGAATAAATTCTATTCTCTTCATTTTTTTCATTTTCTTCATTTTTTTTGTCGATTTTGTAAATGTAGCCCACAAGAATCAAAAGTTTTATGCGTTGATGCTACCGAAAAGCTAAGAAGCAAAATTACGATATTGATTTGCTCGAAAATCTAAACAGATCAGGATTAAAAGAAAATACAATTTTTAATAGTCTTCAAAATTTCCACGTGTTTGGAAATAAATGTGTTGATATCATGCATGATATCTTAGATGGGATATGGCATTATGATCTAATAACAATTTTAGAAATGTTCGTTATTGAAAAAAAATTATTCACATTAGAATTACTAAATAAAAACCGATATGTTTGATTTTGGGCCAAACAAAAATAAAAATAAATTTAAATTGACTGCATCTGAGATGCGTTGTTTCAACGCAAAGGAAATAAGCTGGCATAATTTTTAGAATTTACTTTTTAAAAAATCTATGGTAGTTTGTGTACATACATGTCAAAATGTTGAACCGTTGTTTGGCTTTTTCGAGCATATTATTATTGATGATGATGCGTTTTTTTTTATGTGTAAAAATATTAGAATCCTGGCACTTCGATAGATATTATTTTGCGTGTAGAGTAAAGAGCTTAACAAATACACTTAACAGTGTAAAATCAAAAAATTGGCGAAGAATATGTAAGGAGGGTCTATTAATTGTAAGCATTTCTGTATTCATAAGTTTTATATTGTAAATATTTGTAAACGGTATAATTAATTTATCAAAAATAAATACACTATAAATAAAAGCTTTAATATTGTTTTTTTTTTTTATATAATTAGATATATATACAACCTCGATAAATGGCAGATACAACCAATATATATAACACTTTGGTTGGGCATACCATTTTATCTATTAACATGCAAGATTTTATTTTAATTATATCAATGGTGGCAACAGATATTTGAAGTAAACATAACTGAAACTTTATTCTGCATTTATTGCTTAAATCTAAATTCCATTGTACCAACTACAATGTCACAATTCACACAATCGAATTCATTTATAAAATCGATTGCCTTTAAGATCATGAGGAAGTATGTAACAAATAATAGGACTACCAAAATTCGGTTGGCAACAAATTCGATTGCCACAACGAATCCGTTTTCTGTGTGTACAAATATATTTACAAAATGTATAAAATGGTTGAAAGTTGCAATTTTTCATGGAATGCTCCATATAGTTATAAACTATCTTTTTCAACAAATCCTTTCAAACAATATATATATGTATATATGTATATATATATTTTGTTAGTACCGAATACTGATTAAATACTATAAATTTGTCAATACTTTAACACAATACCAAGTAAGCACTTTTAGATATTTTCCAATAAAATTTATACATAAAAAATATGTTTGTAATTGAATCGTATCGGCAAATTGTACGTACAAATGATGAACGTGTAAGTGATGGGAGCACAAATTCCACTCAAACTACAAGTAAACTTGCATACTCGTGTATAGTTAGAACATGAAATTGATGAAATAATCTGAAAGCTTAAGTGATAAGCTTATAAAAGGAAGTATATACATACAATACAATATGTATATACACACATATATATATATCTATATTCGAAACTAATACATAGATATTTTGCACTTGTACGTATATTTATATACTTGTATAAGGACAAATGGAGATACTAAAACAAAAACTAATAACAAACGCAATGTAGTTTACATAGAATGGTATTATGAACGTGAAACTTGTGGAAAACATTTAACGTGGGTAACCACAAGAATTAAAAAAAAAATACTACACAAACAAATTCTGTGGTTTTCTTAATTAGTTTTTCCTGCATAAAAATATCAATCATGCTGCAACTTGGAAATGGAAATTGATGACTTCTTTTCAAAAAATAAAATAAACTGGATGAAGCTTGGAATGAATTTCTTTATTAAAATATATTATAGTGGATCTATACGATGACTTCAATAAATTTAAGATTCCAACCATAGTGAATAAATTAATATTGATGAAAGTTTATATCGAATATTATTATTATATGGGAACTGCTCGTGTGATCATAATCATATTAAGTAAGATCCCTTATATATTCCCACATATTTGAAAACAATTTAAACATTTTTTAGAAAATATTTTTTTACATATGTAGTAAAAAATTTATTGGTGATCATATGGAGATAAAAAGTACATATTTCATTTTTAATGCATAAGAACCCGAATATATAATATTAAAAAAATAGTTAAAACTATGCTCACATTGAAAATCGGGCAGACTTTTGATTATTATTTTTCATACAATATTTAGTACTGATATAGCCCAGCATTCGAAATTCGAGTGCAAATTCCAGGAAAAATTTTTCTCTCATTCAATTTTCTTCTTTCAATGTTTTTTTAATCTATAAAAAATTTATGAATATTTAAATGAGCCTAAAGGCAATTCACAACTCAAAATGGCAATTCACAATTCAACAGGGTGTAACGAATTATTTTAAATATTTTATTCTATTCAATTAAATATATTTTGAACACATTTTATACATAAATTTTATCATTCTCCGCTTTTCGTCCACATGAACTATAACTGTGCCAAACTTCACACTCTTCCGTGCCCGCATTTTGCTTAAAAAGGGAATAAAATATTTTCCTTCGCGTATTAATATATAGATTTTGTTGCGTATCCTTTTTAATCTTCCACAGCTTACAACTTTCTTCAGATGGAGTCATCATGGGTAATTTCGCAGATATCATGAGTCATCTGGCTCCATTAGTTTTGTACTGCAGCTATTAGTGTATCCTTACTTTTGCACCACCTATTTTGAATTCAATGACCAAGTTAATACCACAAACGGTCGATTACACTTAGATCAGGCTTTTGAGCAATAATCACCTTCCTTAATTACCAGGTCATAATCCTGATAACATTTAAAGTTACCAAACTCGATCGCACTTCCCTTAACACTAGTTTTCAGAAAGTCGAGATAATTGTATTTATCTGTTAAAAATTCATTGAATGAAGATTTTCGTACGTTGTTTATATTATTCTAATTATGTCACGGACTGTCGCCTTACTTTTTTGCAATATTTGATATTTCGCTTTGGGTTTTTGCTTCTAAATGGTTGTTAACAACGATTTTACGTTCTTCCAAAGTAGACAGTTTTATTGTTGCGGCATTATTAAAAAAAAATTAATATTTTATTCCAAAGACGGCTTGGGGCCAACTGAAGCAATGTGAATCCAACAACATTAGCGTTGCTCTTATTAAGGGTATATAAAGGTAATTTTTTTATTACTTGCTTTGCCCGACCTGCTATAATATATAAAATATTTCTCTAAAATTTTAAGTAGAAATCTTTTAAAATATATTAAAGTTTTACCGACAACTTGCCCGACTTTCGACCAAGGGTCTCATGCCAAAAGGGCGTATAAATCAAAAAATTGTATGATCTACTAGAGAAGCAGGTAGACCAAACTGAAACGCAGGAACTTGGAATGAGTTCGGTAATCTCAGTAGAACATTTCCCATGGTAGTATCTAGATACCAGTGCTACAAAACCCACATTCCGACGATGTTCCAACGAGTCAATAAAGTTGAATAGTCTACTGTTATTAATGAGTATCAACGGCCCCCTTTGCACACGGTACAGTAGCTCGAAAATAGACTTTGAAACTCCTCCATATATGGAAGTTGTATTCCATTTTTGGTCGGATGGTAGTTTTAGAAAACCAAGACACTTGAATGCTTCATTCGAATAGCTATACCACTCATATATACAGATGACATTGTTGAATCCATGGACCTATGGGTCAACAAACAACATTAAGTCTTCTGTGCATTAAAATTAACCCTACTGGTTTATCCCACTCGGATTTTGTTAACAAATCTTCATTGAATGTGTCACTCATTTTCCGCTTTTTGCTCCCAATCTCCAAAAAGCTTGGCCTACAATTGAACGAAAATGAATGACAAATGTTGCTGTCATCTGGCAAAGAGTATATAGAATTAAAAGTTTGACCAAAAAGGTCGTTCAAATACTTTACATCGAATATTCCATTCTGGCATCAGATACGTGTTAAAAATTATAAAAGAACAATTTTAGTAAAATTTCCTATATCTATATCTTAAGATAGATTTAAATGAATATCGGAAAGTCTCGGGCTTTTTTATAGGGACAAAATTATAAATATTCTTTTTTTTGTATGATCTCTCAATCTTGGAACGTGAGTTACGGTTTACATTTAATTCATGGAAATTGTTAAAAATTTCTACCGAAAATCTGAATCGGTGGTCCAACTCTAAGAGAACTTCCTCCATCTAAAAATCATCTTCAGCGATGAAGCTCATTTTTGGCTTATGGACTTATTGTTATTGGAAATCAAACTAAAGAGGCTCGTGGTGTCATACGAGGCATGGGGTGTGATTTTACCGCTTTTTCGTTTATGAATTTGATTGCCATCAGCTGGTCTAATGACTAATCTATTAAAGAGGAAGTTCGGCTCTCGTATAATCTCGAGAAATGATCCGATCCAATAATTACCTAGCTTAGAGGAGCTCACGAGCAATATCGGATGCAAAATTGTCATTGCTATGGTCAAAGAACGAGATCGAATTCCATTCTTGTACGAGGACGGTCCACTGACGTATAAATCAGTGAAGAGATTACTTTCAAGGCACATTATTTACGATTTTTTTTTGAGCCATCAACAGTAAACGATTTGTAAACATCGAAAATAATTGGTCACCGTTATGTAATTCAATACTTCCATATGAAAGATCTCAGTCCAACCAATATTAAAGCCGAGTTAGATTCTACCCTGGGACAGTCTGGTCCTTCGTTAACAATTATAAAATATTGGGTGGCAGAGTTTAAACCAGGCCGTACGTGCCGCCAAGACTAACACCGTAGTGGTCGACTAATGAAGATACGTGAGCTATGTGAAATGATACGCATATGGATATTGCATATGGACTAAAAATTTGGAGATGAGAAAGTTGCCCGCAAGATGAGTACCGCGTTTGCTCATAATAGAACAAAAACAGCTTCGTGAAGATATTTCAACAGAGGATTTGTTTCACCGCAATAACCATCTAGGAGACTTTGATCCATAACAACACAGTCGACTGAAATGGGAGAATTGTGCTCAAAGAAGGCGCCTGGGATAATTTGTGTTGATTATCTTCAAAAAAGTCAAACAATCAATGGCACACAGTGGTTGAAAATATTTTTTATTGGTATTTTTTTTAATGGATAGATATTTAATTGAACTTGACTCAATTTTAATTTCATTCAAATTGTTTATTTTTTAAGGAATTCTAGGTCAAAGTTTAAGTTTTGATTTTTCTAACTTTTAGCGTGCAATATGAGTTTTTTTTATTTATTACAAAATGTCATATTTGGATAATAATAATATGTATTATAAACATTTATTGTAATAATGGAATTTTTTAACTGATTACACAAAAAAAAATTTTACACTCAAAAAATAGTAAAGTCAACGAAATTTTTCTATTATTACTGAAAAATTAAAAATTTGTTACTGTCAAATTTGCAAATTTCTTAATACTCTAAAAATATTTACACCTAAAATATAAATAAATTTATTATTTTTGTTACCAACTTTGTTAATTTTAGCTAAATAAATCTACTGAATATTAGCGCACTGATTCTGATTTTTATACCTTATACCACTATGTGGTTTGGGTATAATGACTTTGTGCAGCTGTTTGTAACTACCAAAAATATTTGATCTAGACCCATCTTTTATTATACCGATCGAATCAGAATCACTATCTGATTCGATATAACGATGTCCGTCCGTCCGTCCGTCTGTGTGTCCATGTAAAGCTTGTAATCAAACTGCAAGTCGAAAATATGAATATATTGTGATGAAATTTGGTATATAAGCTTTCATCGGCCATAGGATAAAATTGGTGAGAATCGGTCCAAGTTCAGACCTAGCCCCCATACTAATGACCCCTATGAAATCCACTTAAATTGGCATAAGATCTAAGTTATCATATAAATCTTAGTCAAATTGGGTTTGTATGTGTTTATTACATCCATTAATCAGTAGGCCAAAAAAGATCCCTATGGGACAACTCTTAGCCATAGGCCCCATATAGAGCTGCTTCCCGATCTTCACTTAAATCTATCAAAAAACAAAAGTATTGCACTGATTCTTCTCAAATTTTGTTTGTATATATTTTTGCAAACTACAAGAGACCTTACCAAACATGGTCAGGATCGGTCCATTTTTGGACATAGTCCCCATATAGATATAGCATCCGATATGAACTTTTTCATATCTGCAGCCAAAAGAATTAATAAAAATCCCACTTTATGCTTATTTTCTATATCCAGTTAGTTGGGCCTCTAAACGCATGGTATAGGGTATCGTATACCCTACTTGTTTATATCAATTTTGATGTGAGCACATGGGTTTTTATTTTTTAAATCTTTCATATCTATTAAAACATTCCATAGATATGTGGGTAAAAAAATTGAAAACTGCAATAGATTTTAATAGCATTTGTAACAATGGGAGGTTCCTTCTATTTTTTTACTAGTGCTATGTTTTCCGAACTTAAATAACAATGAAAGGCAATTATAATCCATTATTCATTTGACTCAAATATTGATTGCAAATATTCCCTATTCTGCTCTGTGTTATTTCTATTCTTTAGTAGTTTTTTGACTTCTTCATCTAAATCCCAATGTTCCACTTTCCATTGATTTCGAATACTGAAGATGAACGGATCTAACGTTGCGAATAATATATTAAATAGATCTTCATTTATGGAATTTCGCAAAATTTTTCTAGTATTGTGCTTTCTATAAAATCTGTAATCTTTATTCCTCTTTTTCCTGAACTTCCTCTAATAGATCCTGTGAACTTTCGCATTCATATTTCTACATGGGTACTGGGTTGTACATATTTTTGCAGTTTCCTTAGCACAATTTCCAAATTTTCTAAAGTCAAGTTCTTCATTGCATGCAAGTAATTCTAGAATTATTTTAAATCTACTCTTGTTATTTCAGACGCTGTTTTTGGGTCTGAAAAGATGATCCAAATTTATATGCATCAGTATTGTCTAATGATTTTGTCGGGACTTGGTTTAATTCGCTTGATATTGCTTGGCATGTGATGCAGCTGGATGCAGCCTTAGTGTTAGTCAAAGCCTGGCCTACTTTTCCATCTATCATTGTCAGCATTAATTGTCATTAATTAACATTGCCAGCATTATTTCAATTTGCTGCCCATGTAATTGTAATTTTAATGTCTGTAATGTTACAATTTGAGCCTTGATATCACTAAAATCTTTTTAATGGCATCATTAGTTTCTCTTTTAAATTCAAATTTGATAGGCCTGCAGTATTTCATAGAAGATGGTGTCTCATTTCTCTAAATATCATTTGTTTGTGTTGTACTACTCGAAGGCTCCGAATCTTCCAAAATCTTTTTTAATCGCAATGGTACAAATGATACCATGAATATATCTGATTCCGAAATATTTTCACATACTACTTGATTGTATTGTTTTTGTGCGCAAGAAACATCACATTCCCATTTACAAAAAAGACTTAACTTTGTGTATTCATTGACATTTTTACTTACAAATATATAAAAAGGATGGTGTATTTTGTAAGCAGATATCATTACTGGTAATAGAACAAATAATGATAACTAGCAGATGCCAGCCCTCGAAATTCGAGTGCAAATTCTAGGAAATTTTATTTTTTCATTAAATAAAGGCCCTAAAGGTATGCTAATCGATTATAGCCAATTCATAAATCAACACAAAAAACAAACTCATTTGTATTACAAACACATTAATAGATTTAATAAACATACACATAGCATTGTCTAATTTTATGTATGTGTTAGTAGCAACTTTAAATGCAATTTACTCCAAATAAAGGAAAAAATTTTAAAATCTGTAAATCCGCAAAATGGCTAAAAAGAAATACCTCTCAAATAATATACGTTTGGTCAAAGTCGGGATAAAACAGTAGAACAAAACATCGGTCACAAGAAATCGCCTAGCCTATTAACATTATAGATAAGCTATAATAAGCTATTTTTGATGAAAAAACAAGCAAAAAATCACCTTTTTCTGAAATTGAAAAAAAACAGTTGAGTTTGACAGCATGCCACGCCCAAAATTCGTAAGAGTTAAACCTTTTTTTCCTATCTCAATTTCGATATTTAATTTTAAAAATCAGTGACAAAAAAATTTGGCTTTTGGCCAATGAAATCAAAATTTCAGCCACAGTACGGCGAATATTATGCTAACTTATTGCAATTTTAAGTGATGAAGTTAAGGATAAAAGGCCGCAATATGAAAGAGAAAATATTGTTTAATCAAGATAATGCACCAATTCATACATACACTATTGCGATAGCTAAAATCCATAAATTAAAGTTCGAATTGCTTCATCACGCACTTTATTCGATCGGTGGTAAAGGAATTGCCAACAATGAAGAGGTGGTGTCTGCGATTGATGGCTATTTTAAGGAGCTACGCAGTTCTTGCTATAAATAAAGTATCAAAACTACTGAGTATAGCCGGGAAAAGTATATGGAGCTATGTACTGTACGTGTAATAAATTTCAGCGCATCATATATATTATTTATGTTTTATTTACATATACAAAACTGTTATATCCAGGGGCCAAATCGTCGCATTCTACATCGAGTAAAATCAGTCGAAATTTCATATTTTGGTTTATTATTTAAAGAAGATGGACAATCGTCAGACCTCGTTTCACTTTTACTATTAATTACGGACCAATACTCGTTAGGTGTGACAGATTAAAATTACTCTTATTTTATTTTGGAAAATAAAAAAATAATTTCGATCGAAAAATTTCGATAACGAATGCGACGATTCGACCCCAGAAACGGAAACTTGACTAAAATAGTGCCAGGCCAAACTTGGCCAAGACAAGTAGGATAATCTAAAACTTCAGGTAGTTTAAGTCAACGTCATATGGTAGGTCTGATAATCAATTCACAAATTTCAAAAGCATCCATCCTAGAGCCGATCATAATTTTTATATTATAATTCATTCAAATGTACTTCCATTTGGCAACTTTAACATACTTAAATAACAGGATTTAGTGGCGAACATCGGTAGTACCAGACAGGTTTAGGTCACGTATTTCTAGTAGTTCAAATAATATAAAAATGGTAAATTATCATTACAAATCACAACAATTAGCATTACTAATCACATTAATAAGCTACAAAAATCTTTGCTACTTTTCAATTAACCCTCGTTGACTAATTCTGACTACTGTTATTATTATTTTTTTTTTTTTTTTTTTTTCTCAATACACTAACAAAAGATAAAATCCTTCCTGTTAAAAGCTAAACAGAGTAGAATGACGTTAACTGACACGATACAAGTGTACAGGTATGAATGAAAGAGTATAGATAAAACTATTAGTTATTTACGTAACGAACGTAAAGCATTTTACCTACCTACAAGTCTTTGAATTACATAATGGTCTGGTATATGTGCATACATACTCGTATTAAAGAGAGCGAGAGAGATAAAACACTTTTAGAACACTTCAAATAATGTTCAATACATTTGTATGATTAAGTGTTTTAAGGAAATGTTCAAGTTATAACTCCGTGACAAATTTATGCAATATGTGGATACCAAAAGTGATTGCATAAAGATATTATGTTTACACACATACATACGTACGTGCATATTTATGTTTATGTATATATTAATATAACTTTTACTTACGTTGTATTCTCAATAGTATAGTTATTTGATCATAATCCGTAAAGGTCGATGTTATTCGTATTGCACGACATGTATATTCACCAGCATCCACCTGTGTAACATTTTTAATATAAAGTCCATTCGATATTGGTCGATATTTTGTATTGTTTGAGACTGTAATGATTTAGATAGAGATAAGATAATTTATGTAAATATAATATATAAGTGGAAGAAAAATATTTAAGAAAATATATATTCTCATAGTTTAGCTCGACCATGCAATTTGTTGTTTAGTCAGCTATTTATTAGATTTCAATATACGCTCAGGGGGTAAAAAACTATTTCACAATACAATCACAAAAACAGCGTAAGAAGTAAGATAAAAACGTTGTGAATTATGAGTGTATTGGGATATAATTCAACAATCCCGCAAGTATAACGCTATTACTAATATAAAAATTATTTCAGCTAATTCAACAACCCCAACTATAACAACCAGTTGAAATAATAAATAATTATTATATTAGCTGAGCCCCTGCAGTTGTTTGCTATAATTGATACATATATGACGCTTTTGATTTTAATTGATGTGTAGATAGATGTTTACATATCTCCCCTGTGATCGGACTCACATAGTTTTTTTTAATGAAAGATTTATTCATATCAAATCATGATTAAAATCAAAATGCTGAGATAATGCCTAATATGATTGTAAAAAGTATTTAATCCAAAAAAAGAGCAGTATTATTTGACATTAATGATGGTTGCGAGACAGAGAAAAATCTAGCTCAAATTTAATTAAAAGAGCCTTCCTTACTAAATACGTTAAAAGTTTACCCGAACATCAATGCACGTTTATATAAAACACTACGCAACGTTGTTAGCGTAATTATAACATTAATTATTTAAACCGTAATAAAATTTAAAAAAATAAGAAATATAGTTTGGGTGACAATACGATGGAAATATTTAACAAAATATATTTTTGACGACTTGAACGCTCAATACTAAAAAATTGATCATAAAATCAAAAACCCATTTATTAATTTAAACATACATATGTATGTTTTATTTATTTAACAAAGAAGGAATATTAGCATAACTTCAGAAAAAAATAACAACATTTAAAAGTACTCATTTTTATGGTGTTGACAAAGCAAACCTTTACTATACAATAACACTGTGGAATAAAATGATGGTCGTGGTCTTGTGGATGGATAATTCTTACACCGAACGATTGCATGAGGTTATTATAGTAAAACCCCCAAAGCGTTCGGTTCTGTTTAGGTACAGGAAAATTTTATGTTCGTTTAAAGTTTTAATTTTTTGCCAACACTATTCGCCAACAGTATTCTAATTCCAGGTCATGTGTTCTTTATCAAGGTTAATGCTAGCCAGACTACTTTTTCTGATATCAGTGGCTTCTTCAAGGGATGATAAAAACCAAGATCAGCCTCAATTGCTCTTCGAAAAATAATTCGAGCACATAGATTTAGCTTACGTAGCATTTTTGGACATTTTTAAACTTTCTTTCTATTAAATTATCATGTCTTTGATCCGCTTTATGGGGTCTGCATCGAAATGTTGAGTAGTCACCGTACCTCTTTCACGATATTTCTTGATATCTTTTGAAATTATGGATTTTTTCACAGAATATTTCTCAAACATTTTCTTTTGCCTGCGACCATTACTAAAATCATCTATTATTCTGGCTTTCAACTCTTCACAAAATTTTATTTTTGCCGTTATTTTTGATAATAATTGAAAGAAAAGGTCAGAAAATATAAATATTTAAATAACGGTCAAGACTTTATACGTTTTCTTTCACACCTTTATTTATTTTTATTGTTTCAACTTTGGTAAAGAAATTTAAAAGTTTCCTTTGTTTTGGCATCACTAAAAAAATATTTCTTTTTACGTTTATATATTTTTTTTATTGTTTTTTTTTTTTTAATTTGTTATCTTTCGATAGGGAACACTCCAAAGAGTGATTTTGCCACAAAAAAAAAATAAATAACATACATATATATTTTTAGGATTTAACACTAAATTATTAAAAAACTAATTTGGTGAATTTAGAATTTTGTAATGAATGGCAACCTACTCTAATTAAACTCAAATTTTTATTCATATTAGTTGCGAAAATTATTCAAATTACAAAGATCAAAAATAAGATTTATTTGTAAAAAAAATAATACTGACATTATAAGTTACTAATCATGGATATGGGTAATTCCATGTCAAATCAACCAATGGGTGTACACTACCTTCTCCAAATTGTATGATTTTTCGTAGGAAGAAAGATTATTACAGAGCTAAAATAAGTGCAAAGTTTGAGGGCACTGGCACTTCTGTATCCGGAAATATGTGGTCTTGAAAATCGTAAAAAAAGGTCAAAATTTACAAAGTTGTACTTACTTAATTATCATTTTCCTGAAAAGTATTATAGTTACGCAACTCATCAAGGTTGCATTTGAAAGGCTAATTAATTACCTTTAATTTGATATACAACATGATTTTTTTTGGAAAGGTCCAAGGTCACATCTCTTGACCTATAATTCGGGAGGCTATAGCTGTAAAAACAACAATTTTAAAAATCTGAAAAAAATATATGTTTAAGATTGGTTCCTTCCCTAAAGTTCCAAAAAATTTCAGACTGGGGGTATGCTTGGATCCAGAAATATTTATCATAGAGTAAAGGTAGATATTTAAAAAGTCGGTGCTGTTACTGTTACTGTTTATGAATGTGGTTGGTTGTGCTCGTGAGCGTCGGCGGGCTATGCACGCACGCCGCTATTTGCTTCTGGTTCTTTAGCTCTGTACTGTACTCAGTACAGACCTGTGTTAGGGTTAGTTTGACAGGTAATTATGTTAGAGCGAGACAACAGTATAAATGTTGTCGGGTGTGGTTCGTAGTGTCAAATAACTTGGATATAGAGAAATTATTGAAAAACGAGAAGTCAAAGGAAGCACCACGAAAAAAAAACCATTCTAAGCACGTTGCTTTAAAAAACCACATGTGTTGCTATAAAATCAAAATTTTTAAATAAAACCAAAAGTGTTCAAAGTGATTGTTTTTTGCCTCTGTAAACAATATGTCATTTAATACAATATATTGTTGTAATCCACTTAAAAAAGTTGCTCATGTCCGGAATGCAAGAGGACTTCGAAAAGTTCAGCAATGGATGACTGGAATTAGTAATAACATTTCAATATCAAATAAAATATGTGATATATGCAGAAGAGAACTTTATAAATTAAAAGGAAGTGTAAACAATAATATTCAATCTATGAACGAGCCAGAAAACGAGACTTCAGACTCGGAAAGTGAAGCATCAGTTTCGGGAAATGTTCGAATTTCTAAGTTAAACGAAAGTTTAACATATTTACAAGAATCTCCAATATGTTCGAGAAAAATTCCATTAAAAGGGTATACAACTAGAAAGTTAGAAAAAATAACAACATCAATTAAAACCAACATTTTCCCAAATTCAACACCTTCAACCTCTCACGTATGCCCAGAATCGGAAATAATCGAACAACTAAAAGAAAAGTTTAAATCAATAACTAAAAACAGTGATAAAATTCAACTTTTAACTATTTTACCTAAAAGCTGGACATTGAAAAGAATGGAGGAGGAATTTCAAATAACAAATTTCATGGCACGAAAGGTAAAAAACTTGGTTGAGACAGAAGGCGTATTGAGTACACCGAATCCAAAACTTGGAAAACGATTGCCATTAGAAATTGTTGATGTGGTGAAAATCTTTTATGAAACTGATGATGTCAGCAGATGTCTACCAGGATGTAAAGACTACGTGTCAATAACAGAAAATGGTGTAAAAGTAAAAAAAAAACAAGTAAGAGAATTATAGTCGGTCTAGACCGACTATACGATACCCTATACCATGCGTTTAGAAACCCTATCTCTTAGGCCCAACTAACTGGACATTGAAAATAAGCAAAAACCAAATTTGAGTGGGATTTTTATTAATTTTTTTGGCTGCAGATATGAAAAAGTTCATATCGGTTGCTATATCTATAAAGGGACTAGGTCTAAAAATGGACCGATCCTGATCATGTTTGGTAAAGTCTCTTGTATTTTGCAAAAATATGTACAAACAAAATTTGAGAAGAATCAGTGCAATATTTTTGTTTTTTAATAGATTTAAGTGAAGATCGGGAAGCAGTTCTATATGGGGTCAAAGGGATCATTTTTGGACTACTCATTAGTGGATTTAATGAATGCATATAAACCCAATTTGAGTAAGATCTATATGACAATTTGGATCTTATGGCAATTTATGTCGATTTCATATGGGTAATTTGTATGGGGGCTAGGTCTGAACATGGACCGATTCTCACCAATTTCAATAGCGTTCATCCCATGGCAAAATATATTCATATTTGCGGAAATCTTCGAGAAGTTTATGCTTTATTTAAAGAAAAACATGAAGGGATAACTATTGGAATTTCTAAATTTTGTGAACTTCGGCCAAAAAATGTGGTTCTAGCAGATGCGTCAGGAAGCCATAATGTATGTGTTTGTAAAATACATCAAAATACAAAACTAATGCTCCACGCAATAAACCTGAAAAAATTGACAGAAAATGTGCAGGATTTTGTGCTGGAAACTTATAAAGATTGTTTAAAAAGACTTATATGCAATCCCCCATCACCAAATTGCTACCTTGGCAGATGTAGCATGTGTCCAGATATACAAAATTTTAAAGAGAAACTTGGTGAATAATTATTAGAAAATGAAATTGATGAAATCATATATAAACAGTGGGTAAGTATAGATAGAGACTCTTTGGAAACTATTATTAAAGACACTGATTCTTTTCTGGATTCTTTATGCGAAAAACTGCAAACTCTTCTACCCCATTCATTCGTATCTAAAGAGCAGGGTGCATTTATGGCTCACAAAAAGTCTGCGTTGGAAGTATTGAGTATTTAGTAATTTGCGACTTCTCCGAAAATGCAACTTTTGTGGTTCAGGATTCTGTGCAAGGCTTTTTATGGAATAATAGCCAGGCCACACTATACCCAATAGCAATTTATTACAAATCAAATGGAAAATTAGAAACTACAAATTTTATAATAATATCAGACTGTCTAATACATAATACCATAGTATTTCATTTATTTCATCGCCACCTAAATGAGTTTTTAAAAAACAAGTTTTTGAAAATACCAAAGAAAATTTTTTATATTTCGGACGGTTCTTCCGCTCAATTTAAAAATAAAAAAAACTTTGCCAATTTATGCCATCATAGCGAAGATTTTAATTGTTCCGCTGAGTGGCATTTCCTTGCTACCAGTCACGGCAAAGGACCTAGTGATGGTCTTGGGGGAACGGTAAAGCGTGAAGCACGAAGAGCCAGCTTGCAACGTCCATTCGAAGATCAGATAACTACTCCTCTCCACTTGTATAATTGGTGTCAGCAAACTCTTCAGAACTGCAACTTTGCATATTTAACGGAAAAATATTATGAAGAAGAAGAGAAATTGCTAACTGATAGATTTATAGGATTACGTACAATTCCGGGAACTCAAAAGCAGCACAGCTTCACACCAATTTCAAAAACACAATTACAAGCTAAAATTTATTCCGCTGATAGCAAATTTGTAATTGAAAACATTTATAATAAAACTAAACAACAACAACAGCATTCATCATAATAATGTCAACAACAACAACAACAACAACAACAGCATTCATCATAATAATGTCAACAACAACAACAGCAACAACAACAGCATTCATCATAATAATGTCAACAACGCCAACAACAGCATTCATCATAATAATGTCAACAACGCCAACAACGCCAACAACAAGAGCATTCATAATAATAATAATAATTCACTTGTTAAATATCTACCTTTACTCTATGATAAATATTTCTGGATCCAAGCATACCCCCAGTCTGAAATTTTTTGGAACTTTAGGGAAGGAACCAATCTTAAACATATATTTTTTTCAGATTTTTAAAATTGTCGTTTTTACAGCTATAGCCTCCCGAATTATAGGTCAAGAGATGTGACCTTTGACCTTTCCAAAAAAAAATCGTGTTGTATATCAAATTAAAGATAATTAATTAACCTTTCAAATGCGACCTTGATAAGTTGCGTCACTATAATATTAATCAAGAAAATGATAATTAAGTAAGTACAACTTTGTACATTTTTATAGTTTTTCCCGATATTCAAGACCTCATATTTCCGGATCCAGATGCGTCAGTGAACTTAAATTTAGGATTTTTCTTATTTCTCGGATACACTTTAATCCTGCCAAAATTCAGCCAATTTGGAAACAGTGATGTAAAAAATAGCCATATTTTAAGTTGAGTTCAGATGGTTTAACCCATATTCGTAAACAAATGCATTTAAAATAGACTGAATTTTTTTAAGAATGCTAAATGTCATATAAAACTTGATTTTAAAAACAACTGTAGATTTAAATTAGGGTATTCACAAGGGTATCCTAACTGTTGTATATTTCGTATGTGCTAAAATTTTACAACAGTTGTATAATTATTGTTGATTTTTTCCATACAAAAAAATTATACGACAACACAACGTTAGCAGGTATGTTTTTGCGGTATACTATGTGATCAGCTGTTCCTTGTTTACTATTTAATCAGTTTTTGTTGTTTATTTCAAATATTTTTTGTACGTTTCTTGTAACTATTGTGGCAAAAATGGAAGAAATAAATAAAAAAAATGTAAGGAAATAATTACATGCAGGTAAGTTTTTGTGTAAAAGAATAATTATTTTGCTTTTATTCGATTTTTTTTTTAGATTGTAGTATATGAATATACGAAAGGGTTGTCCACATATGTACTATTTCAAAACACAACTTTAATAATCCTTATAAATTCTCTAAATATTTGAAAATATTGAATATGGTATTTTTTACTCCGTGTCTGGTTGACTGTCTTCCGAACAAAAATTGGATCGATTTTTAACCCTTTTCCTGTGATCCAATCGAGCTAAAACTTTGCAGACAGACTCGAAATGCCCCTACAATTTTTTTTTTTTAATTTACAAAAACCTTGTTTCTTATAATAATATATTATGATACAAAAAACATACTTCCTTTAGGGTCGCTTTTGCGTTTCTTGTTGATATAGAAAAATGTTAATTTTAGAAATTCATCTCACATGTTGTTTGCAGATTTCTCAAATGTTTCGATGCATTTATAGATAAAGTTTGAATGAAACTTTATAGCAATAAAATTACATTTACACACTGGAATCAATGTTTTTTTTTATATTTTATATCATAAGCAATATTAAAAGTTTAAACAATTAAACATATAATAAAACTAAAAATATGCATATTTGATGTCATATAAATAAGTTAAGTTCAAAAGTTGATATGGTTCCTAGAAATATAAAAATCTCAAATTGCATACATATCGATGGACTAATGTGGAAAAGATGGAACTCAAATTTGCGTTTCTTTACATGGGAAGGAAGAAATTTATTAAACTTAAAAACTTTGGATACACGAACTATTCATTATACTCTCAGGGTATATTCACTCCGTGCTGATGTTTGTAGCTGCCATAAATACATAACCTATTTTATTATTTTGTTATACCGATCGACTTAGAATCACTTTCTGACATTGCTACCGTCAGTCTGTCTGTCCAACTGTCCGTCTCTGTAAACCTTGTAATCAAACTATTGGTCGTAAATATTAATATATTTTGACGAGATTTGGTATGGAGCGAACGCTATTGAAATTGGTTAAATCGTGCATATCCAGACCTAGTTCACATATAATTGATCGCTATGAAATCGACTGAACTTACCATAAGATCCAAATTATCAAACAGATTTCAGTCAAATTTGGTTTTGTGTGCTTATTGCATCCAATAATCCGTAGTCCAAAAATAAATCCTATACGATAATTCTTAGTCATAGCCCCCATATAAAGCTGCTTCCTGAACTTTACTTAAAGCTATCAAAAAGCTAAAATAATGCACAGATTTTTCTCAAATTTGGTTGGTATAGGTTTTTGCAAAAAAAATAAGTTACTGTCTCACATATGGTCAGGATCGTTTCATTTTTCTACCTAGTCCTTTTTCAAAGCTGCAGGCAAAAAAATTAATAAAAATTCCACTCAGATTTAGTTTATGCTTATTTTCTAAACCCATGGTATAGGCTATCGATCTGGACCTATTATAATTTTCTTACTTGTTCTTTTTTTAAGAAAATTTTACTGCTGAAAAGTATAAGTTTTCCCTTTTTTTGGCCGAATTAAAACAAATTTTATTCTTTTCCGATGTTTATGTCTCTGGTGGAATCTATATATCAAATTTCATATTCCAAAATTACTTTGTAAAGAAGATATAAAAAGGTAGCCTTTTACACTTACGTGCCGATTTTAACCCCTTTAGTATCCTTATTTCCAAAATCTTTCCTCTCATCTGATCTTTCTATTTCTAGTAGAATCCACATACTGTATTTCATATATGTATGTTTGTTTAGAACATGTACAATTATCCAACTTTTTGGCATTTTTTCCTCCCCTAGACGTTAGAATTAACAATAAATTCATTCCTGACAGATGCCCATGTATTGGATGGAGTCTGTATACCAAAATTCATATATATAAATTAATATGTTAAGAAGATGCAAAAAACCTTTTTCCTTAAATTGCCGAATTTCGAAAAAAAAAATAATCCTGAGCCAATGTTTGTTTCTCAGATGGAACTTACACAGCAAATTACATATTCTTAGATTAATTTGTTACCATTTTCGCCGTTTTTGACCGTTTTTACTCTCTTGATGTACGAATTTCTAAAAACCGTTCTTAGGGGAACCTACAATAAAAATTCTAAGTTTCTGTGTCGAAAGGTTTGGGCCGGACGATGACTAATCAGTCACGCAACTCTTTTGTAAATATAGAAAATAACTTCGCTATGGACCAGTACGTTTTCTGCAATTTTCCCGCGTTTGCCGTATGAAAAATTTTTTAGATTTTATTATACACAATGTTAAATTTCCTTACTGCTATGTACCTAGTGCTTATGCTGTACTTTCATTGTACGATTTTATGTCTTATTGTATAGGATTTCGAAATAAGTAAATAAATATTTATAGCTCCTAACTCGATAAAGTCCAAATTGACGGATTTTATGAATTATTCGATTAATTGATCAAATAAAAATACTTAAAAAATAGTTATATTTGACTATACAATAATCCGATCTATTTGTGTCGGTTAATCAGATAAATTGAAAAATTTTCAAATACATTTAAAAGAAAAACAAGTAAGAAAATTATAGTCGGTCTAGACCGACTATACGATACCCTATACCATGCGCTTAGAAATCCTATCTCTTAGGCCCAACTAACTGGACATAGAAAATAAGCAAAAACCAAATTTGAGTGGGATTTTTATTAATTTTTTTGGCTGCAGATATGAAAAAGTTCATATCGGATGCTATATCTATATGGACTAGGTCCAAAAATGGACCAATCCTGATTATGTTTGGTAAAGTCTCTTGTATTTTGCAAAAATATATACAAACAAAATTTGAGAAGAATCAGTGCAATATTTTTGTTTTTAATAGATTTAAGTGAAGATCGGGCAGCAGTCTATATGGGGCCAAAGGGATCATTTTTGGACTACTCATTAATGGATGTAATGAACGCATACAAACCCAATTTGAGTAAGATCTATATGACAATTTGGATTTTATGGCAATTTATGTCGATTTCGTAGGGGTAATTTGTATGGGGGCTAGGTCTGAACATGGACCGATTCTCACCAGTTTCAACAGCGTTCATCCCATGGCCGATGAAAGCTTATATACCAAATTTCATCAAAACATATTCATATTTGCGACCTGCACTTTGATTACAAGGTTTACATGGACACACAGACGGACGGACGGACGGACATTGTTAAATCAACTCAAAAAGTGATTCTGATTCGATCGGTATAATTAAAGATGGGTCTAGGTCAAATATTTTTGGTTGTTACAAACAGCAGCACAAAGTCATTATACCCAAACCACATAGTGGTATAGGGTATAACAATATAAGTGAAAAATTAGCAATTTATATGAAATTAGAAAAAAATAAATGAAAACACTTGTTATATAATTACGACTTCGCACAAAGCAGATGGCTTGCTATATTAAGAAAATTATACAAAAAAGTTTTTTACTAACATAAACATTATAAAAAAATCGTTTACAATAAATAAGTAAGAGTGTTAAATTCAGCTATGCCGAATCTTTGATACCCTCCACGTGGGTTTTGCGTTTACGTTACTATCTGGATTTATTGCACTATTTATGACAAACTAACAGAACCCAACACTTGTGCAAATTCTGGGAAATTTCATTTGTCATTTAATCTTTTTCTTTCAATGTTTTTTTAAAGTGCATTAATTTGCGATTCTTAATTAAAATTCAATAAATATCATTATAATATTTGATGATTGTAAATAAATCATTTTTTAAGAGCCTAAAGGTATGCAAAAAAAGGTTACGCAATTCACAATTCCACATAGGGCTATTAAAATGTACTCTTTTCTGAAACATCAATAATAAATGCATATTATATTATTTTTGATAAAATTGATTGGTATATCTTTAAATTATTTATTATAAAAATTTTATCTGATTTAATT
Organism: Cordilura impudica; assembly: GCA_963682025.1. NCBI lineage: Eukaryota > Metazoa > Arthropoda > Insecta > Diptera > Scathophagidae > Cordilura > Cordilura impudica. Next base: position 30,751,476 of record OY821518.1, on the reverse strand, counting down.
TAATATATTTTTAACACATAATATACATAAATTTTATCATTCTGCATATCTCCTCCATATGAACCATAACTATACCAAATTTCAGACTCCTCCCTTCGCGCATTTTGCTTAAAAAGTGGTCGAAAGATTTACCTTCATGTATTAATATATAGATGTAAATAAAATATTTGAAGAAGTAATCAATTTGGTTGTTTAGGTGAAGAATAATAATATTATATTTGTACTATAATTATGACCTCATGTGTACTGAACTAATGTGTAAATGAATCTCTATACAAAAGCTCTCTCTCATTGGAAATAGTTCTAAGCTATTCTTGTAATTATTTTACTTCTTAGTATATAATATTTGTTAACTAGGGCAGTGTCAAATCACCCAAGAAAAGAAAAGGTAATACCCCCGCATCATAATTTACATGAGATACCTCCATAACTCAATATATAATTATTTGAATTATAACTAACTCAATTGTGTTTTTCTTTTTCTTCCCCGCGAATTTATTTTTCTTGGTATAAAATATTACTTTTAAATTCCCCCGTGAACAGTAAACTTAATACTAAATTATTACAACAAACACACCAAACATTGAGCATATTTTTGGAAGTGTCTCCAAATTTTAAGCCACAACTTGGCACAATAACGCCCGATTGAAACCGTTTTAAATTCTTACCTGCACGAAATAATAACAAATATTATTATCTAAAGTTTACTCAGAAAAATGGTTAACTATGTGAATGAGCGCGATTTCAACAGACAGACAGATGGAAAGACGGACGGACGGACATCGCTCTATCGACTCAGGTTGTTTTAACGATCAAGGATATACACTTTATGGGACCGCAAATCCTTTTTTTGATTCGTTATAAACGGAATATCAATCTGCACCAGAGCTCCCCATTACGCGAGCTTCTAGCTACACGAGCTGCTCGAGTAATTAATGAGCTACTCGAGTAGCTCGAGCAGTAAAAATTAAAATTTTGCATGATTGAAAGCATGTAAAATGTTATATATAAGTAATTGGTGTAACAAATTTATACTTTTTAGAATCGTAGAAGTAACTAGAATATCACCTTTAAATTTCAGTTGAATCCGGAGTGTCCTTCTGGCATGGGCAAACTATTACTCGAAAAAACTCGACGACTTTCCATACAAAATGCATATTCACTTCATAGATCTTTGACTTCATTTGAAAACATTTTCCCAAAATAAAAATAAAAATGATTTTATGTATTTTGAAGTCAGTTATACTGATAGATTACTCTCTTGAAGTATTAAAACATTCTGATAAAAAACTATGGAGTGCGCTAACTACTACTCGAAAACTTTCCACTCAAATGTATGAAAATATGATTTTCGTATATGTTTGATGCCTAATTACAAAAAATTTTTCAAGGACACTCCGAAAGAACTTTTACTATTTTAATCGGAATATATGTAGAATAAAATATAAGATATTTCAAAACATTTGGAGAAAAATGTTGGCATGTGGGAACAACTACTCGAAAAAAATCGGAAATTTATCAAAAAGTGTTAAAAGAATAAAAAAACTTTTTTTAATTTTTTCACTGTCTGTAATTGACTGTATTTATAGATTACTCATTAAAAATTTTAAACCATTCCGACCAAAATTGTCGGAAATTGCACTACTCGACTAATACTGGCCACTTTCTATACAAATGTATGAAAATATGCTCTTATTTGAAGTTTAATGATATTTTCCAGAAAATTTTCCACAATGATGTAACAAAAAGTTATTTTCTTCAGAACTGCGTATATAAAGAGAATACTTCCTTCAAGTTTCAAAGCATTTCGCCATATATTGAAGCTTGGAGGAACTACTACTCGACAAAAAGCAGAAACTAAAAAAAAAAATGTTTTCCAAAAAAAAATATATTTATCCAAAAAAAAAAAAACATTTTTTTTTCACTGCCCATAATTGACCTTATTCACAGATGACTCATATAAAAAATTAAGTCATTCCGATTAAAATTGTGCTACTCGAAAAAATCGCCACTTTCAATACAAATGTGTGAAAATTTGCGCTTATTTCAAGCTTGATGTAACTTAAGAAAAAAAAATTCCACCACGACTTGCTAAAATTTTGTAGTTGCAAATATATCGAGATAACCTTCTAAAAATTTCAAAGTATTCCGACTATAATTGTGCTGTTGACGAATTGCTACTCGAAAAAGCTCGGCCACTTTCCATGCAAATATATGAAAAAATTCACTTTATGCAAGATTGAAATCGATACAAAAAATACTTAAGGCACACATGGTAAAAATTAGTGCTTCTTAAAGTTGAAAATATGAGTACTAGGGTGGCCCTTCGTTATATGGAGGGAAAAAAAAGTGTTCAACTGTCGGTCTCACCCCCTAGAAATATGCGAATAGCAAAAAAACTGAGAAATACAAAGTTTTGGGCCAATCAAAAAACGTTTAGTCGTGGCGCAAAGCGATTGAAAATTTCAAGTGTGTTTATATGGGGAAAATATGACTTTTTTTTCAGATTTTACGAAAATTTCGTTCTGGTAATATTAAATTAATACTACTCTTAATGGAATAAATTACAAAATTAAATCAAAGTGAATTTCAAAAAACGTTCTATTTTTTAGACATATGACTTAAGTTGTTTTAATTTATATTCGCGAGCAATAAGCAGATAATTGCACCAAAGATATATCACAATGGATTATTTTGATCCCAGGAACACTGAATGGTTTAATAAGTAAAAGTTAACAGAATTATTTTTCTTAAATTCTAAATAGTGGTTTCATCGAGTTTAATAGAAAAACTCGTTTTCGGTAATTTTTATTTTAAAATATCTTGAAATCTAAAGCTGGCCTTGGCAAATAATGGGTTAACGTTCTCTGGATTTATCCAAAATTTTTGGAACGAAACTTCTACATATTTGGTTATTATATTTTAAGTGTCGCATCTAAAAATTGGATAGCACTTACAAAATATTTTAATTTATTGAATAAATTGTCTTTTATTAGTTTGAGGTCATATGTGACCCCAATTCCAAAAGGGTTAATGGAGTCATATTATTTTTTTCCGAAACTCTAGGCTATTAAGATAAAATATAATATTTAAAAGTAGAAAAGTGAAGAATTTTTGATACAAAGTATTTAGAAAGAGTACATTTACAGAATATTTATCAAAAATCCAATTTTTCTCGAAATCCGCGAAAATAACATCCTTGTCAAAAAAATTCTGGCAGGGGATTTACTCAAAAATTCACACAGTTAATCTGCAACATGCATTTAATAAAATCTTAAAGTGATAGATTCATTTTTTTAAATTTTATTTAAGAAAATTTTTTCAAACTTGAAAAAGGAGTTTTAAAAATTTTATCAAAAAATTTCCAATTTTCGGTCTCAATGCGCAATAGGTTAACAATGTGGTAATAAAACAATACCTCATATCTGAGTACCTATAAGTATAAAGACCAAAAAAGAATGATGGCTTTAATCAATTTCTCAAAGTTGAAAAAAATGCCATCAAATTTCATAACCTAGTTTTTTTTTTGGCACAAAAGTGGTCTGGGGCATTTGCTATTTCTTGGCGACGTTTCAAAAGATTTTGAAGTTTTATAGCCTTTTGAAAGGATAATTTAATACCGATCCCGAATTATGTAACAGCTTGTCGGAAAAGTAAAATTATAGAACGAAATTTTCGCAAAATCTGAAAAAAAGTCATATTTTCCCCATATAAACACACTTGAAATTTTCAATCGCTTTGCGCCACTACTAAGCGTTTTTTTGATTGGCCCAAAGCTTTGTATTTATCAGTTTTTTTTGCTATTCGCATATTTCTAGGGGGTGAGGCCGACAGTTTGAACACTTTTTTTGTTAAGGGCCACCCTAATGAGTACATTATGTACACCAAAGTAATCTAGCCAAAATTGTGGCTCGGACGAACTACTACTAGAAAAAGATCCGACTCTTCCCACACAAAAGTGTGAAAATTTACTCTTATTTCATGTTTGAGATAATTTTACAGAAAATTTTTCGTAATGACTTAGCCAAAAGTTATATTTTTTAGAATTGACAATAAAAGGAGAGTATTTCTTTTAAATTTCAAGCGTTTCCGGCAATAATTGTGGAAGGGCCCACTGTATTTAAATGATGTCTAATGGGAATGGATGGCCACATACAGAGTGCGCTGTAGTTATTTACATTTTCTGGTACTTTGTTATAAAGTATAATTTTTGTTCACGGTATTTTAACCATTCGCTTTTACAGCCTTCAAAGTTCCAATGTGATTGTTTTCGTTAAAACCCAATTTTTATATTTATTGTAATATACGGTCATCTTGGCGAATTTCCGAATTATCTTGCATTTTCTTTATAGAAAACCCTTAAAATTTTAAGTCTTATTTTCCTAATTTTTTGATAGCCGTTTAGCTTGAGTTTGGGTTCCACAATTCTTATATACAACCCCCACTTTATCACGAAAAAATTTAAAATTTCAATAATTCGCAAACTTCTTTTAACCAAATTTGTGGACAACCATTAAAATTCAGTAACATTTCTAATTGATTATCACATCCTAATTTGTCAGTGGCTCCAATAACATTATTAGATTGTTACCAAAAAAAATTGGCTTTCCAATTATTCAAATTTTTTTAAGTGCTGCTTCAACCAAAAAAAAAAAAGAAACCTTTTAAGTCAAAAAGTTCAAAAATCATATACAAAATTCCAAACAATCTTTAGATTGCATCGTACTAACACTACATCGTCTGTAATCCTCTTACAATAATCACTTAACAACATCTTAACAGAGCACATTGTCTTTTGACAACGACACTAACAACAACAACTTACTTGTAATGGACTCTCCATTGAAAAGCCATGATATTGCAGGTGCTGGATCACCTTTCACCAAACAATAGACGGTGGCATCCCGACCATCTCTAGCTGACTGTACCAATTCCGTTTTGTCAAAAGTTATTTTTTCTAAAAGAAAAAAAAAAAGAAAAATAAAACATATTGTGACATGACGTCGACAGCAAACCAAAACAATAACGTAAATGTGTTTGAGTCTATAGAGTGCATTGTGTGTATTGTGTGCTAACGAAATACGAGTCTTTTAAGATGGCCACACTAAAAGTGTAATAGATGAATGAATGTTTGTTTGGGTGGTCGCTTGAATAAACAAAGAATATTTATGTCAGATTCTACTTTAGATGGCAAATTAAAAAGAAGCTAAACGAAAGTCGACAGCACAATTTGACCAGTAACAATAAAAAAAAAAATAAATAATAACATACCGAAAAAAAAAACTGAGATGACTTAAGTTTGCGCTGGCAAAATGAAACTAAAATGTTAAAGAAAATAAACTGGATATGAAAGACAATTTTGAAATGATAGATAAAATAAGTATATACAAGCACACATTTATATAACAGAACAAACAAAAAAAAAACAACGAAGAATAATACATACGATATACTAATAATTCAAAGGATATTCTTTCCTTTTTATCCTTGGAATTAGCTTCACATGTCCAATTTCCTTTGTCTTCCAATGCAATATGTTCAAAAACTAACGCTGAAGAACCTAAAAGAAGTAAAGTAGAAAACTTAAGTAATATATTTGCAAAGCTTTATTGACATTCTTTTAGTTTATATAAACTTATAAAAGTCAATTTTATTTAGTTAAAAATGTTCCATTTTCAACTTATTTATTTTTTTCTAACAAGCAAAACCATCCAAAACTACGTTTGGCAAATTGAACATATTTGGTTTTAAGTAAAAAATATAAATTGAAAATTATATTGGTATAAAAATAGATTATAAAAAAATTTATTTAATGAGAATTATATAAAAACACTAGCTGTAACAGGATGCGCTTCGCTACACCCATCGTAACGATAGAAAAAACTGCGAATATATTTTGTACAAAACTATTTTATTTTATTTAAAAAAAAAAATACAGTCGAGCCTAAGGTCGTTTGTTTTTTAAATTTTTAAATTATTGAATATTTCTGTCTACTACGTAGACCATTATCAGAAATTTAAATAAAACATTAAATAAATTACGAGATAAAAAAATTTCGCCAAATATAAATGCACATTTATATAAAGGGTCCGCCATCTAACGTTTTTTTTTCAACTAGCGCTTATTTCGTGAATGGTAACACTTAGCTCATATCTGATTTGACAGATAATTAGTTTTATCCTTCCGCTGAACGAATATGGTTGTGTATATGCTTGAACAACGCTCGGAAATATTGCGACATTACTTTGAAAATCATGGTAATCTTTCAGAATGTGTGCGAAAATTTCGTACGGATTTTGGAAGAAGAGAAGCACCGTCAGCTCCGTATGTTCGTTATCTTGTGAAAAAAGTGAAAGAAACTGGCATCCTCATCGATAAACCAAAGCGTGAAAAGCCAAAAACAGTGCGTACACCCGAGAATATTGCTGCTGTGGCAGAAAGTGTGCGTGAAGCGCCATTAACATCAATTCACCGTCGTTCTCAAAATTGAACATTTCGGAGGCACCATCGAGACGAATTTTGCATAAAGTCCTTGGTACGATGCCATACAAAGTCCAGTTGGTTCAGAAGTTGAAGCCAACTGACCATCCAATTTGTTTTCGCTTCTTTTGATCTTGGCGGGTATGTAAACAAGCAAAAGTGTTGCATTTGGGGCACAGAAAACCCGCACGCATACATTGAAAAGCCTATACACCCAAAACGAGTCACTGTTTGGTGCGGATTTTGGTCCAGAGGCATAATTGGGCCATTTTTCTTTGAAAATGAGCAAGGAGTGGCCGTTACAGTCAATGGCGATCGTTATCGGGCCATGTTGAACGAATTTTTGTTCACAAAAATTGAAGAGGAGGATATTGGCAACATTTGGTTTCAACAGGTCGGCGCTACGTGCCACACAGCCGAAGCTACACTCGATGTTTTGAGCCCTGTTTTTGAAGATCGCATTATCAGCCGCAGAGCTGATATCGTTTGGCCACCTCGGAGCTGCGATTTGACATCGTTGGACTATTATTTGTGGGGTGCCCTCAAAGATAAGTGTTACGCCAACAAGCCAGAGACAATTGATGCTTTAAAGCACAATATTCGTGAAGCCATTGGTGAAATACAGCTGCACACAATCGATAATGTGCTTAAAAATTGGACCGATCGTGTAGGCTACTGCATGGCCAGCCGAGGCAGCCATTTGAATGAAATTATTTTCCATTATTAACCGGATGGATTGTACTGTCAAATAAAAAAAGAAATTTGTGATAATATTCAGTAGTTTTTTTTTATAGCTTTTTCAAAAAAAAAGTTATTTGGCGGACCCTTTATGTATGCAAAAAAATCCGCCACCGCTGTTAGCTCTGCTTTGTCATTAGAGCAATAAAACTATCTATTTATTTCATTTTTTGCGTGTTTTGGTTATTGGCGTTTTTGATTTTGGCGATTTTTGTTACTCCCGATTTTCGGTTTTGACGATTTTTGAGTTTTGCGATTTTTTTTTTTTATATTTTTGATTTTGGTGATTTTTGTGTTTTGTGATTTTAGATTTTTGTGATTTTTGATTATGGCCATTTTAGATTTTAGCGATTCCTGATTTTGTCGATTTTTGGCTTTAGCGATTTTTTTTTTGCGATTTTTGTTATTCGCAAGGTTTGGTTTTGGCGATATTTGTCTTTTGTGATTTTTGTTATTCGAGATTTTCGGTTCTGACAATTTTTTTTTTAGCGATTTTTGTGATTTTAGTTTTGGCGATTTTTGATTTTGGTGAGTTTGTTATTCGCGATTATCGGTTTTGGCTATTTTTGCTTTAATGACTTCCGTTTTTGTGATATCTGATTTTGCGATTTTTGTTTATGGCGATTCTTAATTTTGGCGATTATTGATTTAGACGATTTTTGTTTTTCTCGATTTTCGGTTTTGGCGATTTTTTGCTTTAATGATTTTTGTTTTTTTGTGGTTTTTGATTTTGCAGTTTTTATTTTTGGCGATTTTTAATTTTGGCGATTATTGGTTTAGGCGATTTTTGTTATTCGCGATTTTCGGTTTTTGGCGATTTTTTATTTTGGCGATTCCGCCCATGTAGTCGTGGAGACTACTCACATTGGCAATTAATGTACTTGTCCAAAGTCTCAAGACTGAAATTTTCATTGGTCCGATCCCGCCCATTTCTTGTCCGGCTACTCACATTAATACTCGTAACCCATGAAATTAGACAAAGTCCCAAGGCTTTCACTGTTACAGCACTCCACATATATGATATTAAATATTTACTTTTAATGGGGGTGACACGCCCACTGATATGATCCCACCCATTTATTTCCCTAGTACTAACTTTGGTAACTTATGAGCTCACACAAAGTCCCAAGGCATTCACTATTATAGTACTCAAATTATATGATGCTAAATATTTACTTGGTTTGGTGGGTGTCACACTCATTGCCCCGATCCCGCCCATTTTGTCCGCAACTTTCAAATTAGTTTAATATGTACATCTAAATAATTTCAGAACTCTTGCTGTCGTAGTACTCCAGATATTGTATGTTATAATTAGTTGTAAAAAATTCACTTTATATTGGAGGTAAAACGCCCACTTGAAAACCCAAAAAATACTTTTCCTTCCGGATAGGCAGTTATCTACTATAAAAATTTCAAGACGATCGGTCAAGTGGTGTAATTTCCTATAAACCACAAAGAAACAAACAAATATAAAAAACTCCATCTTTATATAGAAGATTGAAAAAAGTCTGTCTAAGCCGAGTATCCCAGCAAAAACTTTCATTGCATATAATGAACTTTGAATAAAAAAATCTAAAGTTTTTTTCTAGTTACCTTTCACTACTAATCACATTATTTTAACACGTGGGTATTAACGACACCATGAGAACAATAGCCAGATACTAACCGAACTGGTTAAAGCTATCACTAACAATAGGAATGGATTTATAAAATAAGCATAACCCAAATTTAAGTAAGATTGTCATGTAGCCGGGGTTGGAGACATGTGATTATTGCATGGGAGCTAGGTTCGTTTCCGTGAGTTCTAATAACAAATTTGCCTAAGACACGTATTTGTCGTGAGGTGTGGTTCACGGTCTAGACTAGACTGACTATACGATAACCTATACCATGAATTTCGATATATATAAAACAAACAAAATGTTAGTGCCATTGTTATTGATTTGCGAAAAACTTTATATCTGACGATATATTTATATGGAGACTAGGTCAAAAAATGGGCTGAACATGACCATATTTATTAAACATATATATAAAAATATATAAAACAAAATTAGAAAAATCTATGCAATATTTTTATTTTTGGATAAATTTAAGCGAAGATCGGAAATCAGCTTTATGTGGGTCCAATAATTGAAAACATCCTAAAAAATTAATTTTTTAGCTACCGATTTGTGGGTATAATAGATACTACACATGCTCCAAATTTTATCAATATATATATTACCAGTAGCCCCGTCGCCCTTCACTACGAATTATCGAGATTAATTGACAGGTTTTCTTTCATAATAAATTTTTCCTACGAAGTTTGTATTGTGAAATCAAAATATTTTATGTAAAATATTTTATATTTTTTTTACCTCAAGGCTGCTTGATATACAATATTCGGTGCAACAATTATCATTTTTTCGGCGTTCCCACTCTGGAGCAAGGTACATATAGCTGCCGATGAAAAGAACATGAATTTTTTATATTAAATCTGGCAACATTTAACTATTGGACTTAAATTTTGAATATCAATTTGCAATTTTTGATTTTGGCGATTTTTGATTTTAGCGATTTTTGATTTTAGCGATTTTTGATTTTGACCATTTTTGGTTTTGAAGATTTTTGCTTGTGGCGGTTTTTATTTTTTGGGATTTTCGGTTTTGGCGACTTTTGATTTTGGCAATTTCGCCCATATTGTCCACAACTACTCTCATTAATAATTAATGTACTTGTCAAAAGTTTCAAGACTGTCGCCTTCGTAGTACTTCATATTTATTTAATATCTAGTGGACTCGTGCAAAGTATTGAGGCTTTCCCTTTATAGTACAGTACATATATGATATTATATATTTACTTTGTACGGGCGGTGTTACGACATAAATAAGTTATGGACTCACGAAAAGTCACAAGGCTCTCACTTTTACAGTATTCCAGATATAAGACATTTAATAATAACTAGCAGGTTCCAGACCTCGAAATTCGAGTGTAAGTTCTAGGAAATTTTATTTTTTCATTAAATAAAGACCCTGAAGGTTTGCTAATCAATTATAGCCAATTCAGAAATCAACACAAAAAATCAAACTCATTTTTATTACAAACACATTAACAAATTTAATAAACACACATATAGCATTGTGTAATTTTATGTATGTGTTAGCAGCAACTTTAAATGCAATTTACTCAAAATAAAGGAAAAAATTTAAAAATCTGTAAATCTGCAAAATGGCTAAAAAGAAATACGTCTCAAAAAATTTACGTTTGGTCAAAGTCGGGATAAAACGGTAAAACAAAACATCGGTCACAAGAAATCGCCTAGCCTATTATTATTATAGATTTGTGTGGGGAAATTAACGCCCGTTGGTGTGATTCCGCCAATTTGTTGTCCAACTGCTCATTTTAAAAATATTTTGATGACATCAGACAAATTTTAAAAGCCGTCTCTTTTATAGTACTCGAGATATATAATATTGAATTATTACTTTCTATTGGAGTTGCCACGCCCACTTATCCGATCCCACCCATTTTCGGAATGGCCACTAACATAAATAATAGGTGATATCATACAATTTTGCAAAACTCTCTCTCAATATGTATGATATTGAAAGGTCAATTTATATGGGAGGTGCCACGCACACTAAAAATATCAACAAAAAAAAAATTATAGCCTATAACCATCCTTAAGAACCATTCTAACTATTGGAAGAAACATTTTTAAAACAAACAAACATTACCGCTTTACTTCATTAGCATAGATAATCATACGACCATTTTATGCGGTGTGATATGGGTTACTTGTATGGAAGCTAAGCCTGAACAAGCAACGACTTTCCCCAATTTCAATAATATTAGTCCTATGGTCGACAAAAGCTTATATTATACTAAATTTAATCAAAATCAGATTCACTTTCTGCGTCGATTTAGCGTTATCCGTCTGTTCGTCTGTACATTTGTTCAGACCCAGTCTCCATACAACTGACCCCACTGAGATCGAGTTAAATTTCCATAAGATCCAAATTATCATATAAATCTCGGTCAAATTTGATTTGTGTGTGTGTGTGTATTGCACTCATTAATAAGTAAACGAAAAATAAAAACTGTAGAACTATTCTTAGTCATAGTCCCTAGAAGAAAGCTGATTTCCGATATGGTCAGGATCGGTCCATTTTTCGATCTAATCCCCATATAAACATAGCATCCGATATAAACTTTTTAATGTCGTCAGCCAAGAAACTTTTAATAATGTCGCTATAATTTGGTCTAGGCTTATTTTCTATATCAAACTAGTTGGACGCACCACCCTTTTTTCGCTAAGCTTCTTATATAGGGTAGCATATTGTAGTCGGTCTAGACCGACTATAATTTTTTTAATAATTTAATTTTTATACCCTATACCACTATGTGATATCTCAGATAACGGAGGAAAATGGACTGAAAAAATCTGGCGCATAAGACTGACTCCAACAGTATAAGCCAACGAAAAGAGGTCAAGTCATGTCAAATCTACATTTGAAAATTTCCTCAAATGATTCAAATAAAAAAAGGACAAAACAAAGATGTTCAGAATACTCAGACGATCATATAGAATGAAATAAAAATCATGGTCTCCGAATGGCTAAATATTGTGCTTAATAATCACTTTCTTGGATTTCGAAAGTTATATTATATTAAGAGAATCGCATAAGCCGGAAAATAATAGTTATTACACATGAGGCATTACACATTCAAAACAAAATTTGAGCCAGAAGTGAGGCGATATAATTTGATAATGATTGACAATTGAAAACCCTCCAAATGCTTCACATAAGGTTTAGATCTCCGGAAAAATGCAGAGGTATCCGAAATATTCAGAAGATCGAATGAAACGAAATAAATGTCATACTATATTAAAAGGGTTATATTATACAGGGTGGCGCATAAGTAACGATATTATTTAATAAGGTAATCAATTTTTTGTTTACGTATTTATACCCTACTAGCAGATTCCACAACTCGAAATTCGAACGCGAATTCTAGGAAATTTTATTTTTTCATTAAATAAAGACCCTAAACGTATGCCAATCAATTTTAGCCAATTCACAAATCAACACAAAAAACAAACTCACTGTTATTACAAACACATTAACAAATTTAATAAACACACACATAGCATTGTATAATTTTATGTATGTGTTAGTAGCAGCTTTAAATGCAATTTACTCAAAATAAAGGAAAAAATTTAAAAATCTGTAAATCTGAAAATCGTTTAAAAAGAAATATATCTCAACTAATATACGTTTGGTCAAAATCGCGATAAAATGGTAGAACAAAACATCAGTCACAAGAAATCGCCTAGCCTATTAATATTATAGATACCACTATGTGGTCAGGGTATAATGACTTTGTGCTGCTGTTTATAACTACCAAAAATATTTGACCTAGACCCATCTTTTATTATACCGATCGACTCAGAATTACTTTCTGAGTCTCTCAAATTTGGTTTGTATATATTTTTTCAAAATATAAATGACTTTGCCAAATATGGTCAGGGGCGGTCCATTTTTGGACCTAGTCCCCATATATACCGGGTGATCCAAGTAGAGATACTTTTTCCAATAGCCTTTTTTTGACAGATTACGTGTGAGTCGTGTCATGCTGTCATGTTATTATACCCTATACCACTATGTGATTTGGGTATAATGACTTTGTGCTGCTGTTTGTAACTACCAAAAATATTTGACCTAGACCCATCTTTAATTATACCGATCGAATCAGAATCACTATCTGATTCGATTTAACGATGTCCGTCCGTCCGTCCGTCCGTCCGTCTGTGTGTCCATGTAAAGCTTGTAATCAAACTGCAGGTCGCAAATATGAATATATTTTCATGAAATTTGGTATATGAGCTTTTATCGGCCATGGGATGAACGCTATTGAAATTGGTGAGAATCGGTCCATGTTCAGACCTAGCCCCCATACAAATGACCCCTATGAAATCGACTTAAATTGCCATAAGATCCAAATTATCATATAAATCTTAGTCAAATTGGGTTTGTATGTGTTTATTACATCCATTAATCATTAGTCCAAAAATGATACCTTTGGCCCCATATAGACTGCTTCCCGATCTTCACTTAAATCTATTAAAAACAAAAATATTGCACTGATTCTTCTCAAATTTTGTTCGTATATATTTTTGCAAAATACAAGATCAGGATTGGTCCATTTTTGGACCTAGTTCCCATATAGATATAGCATCCGATATGAACTTTTTCATATCTGCAGCCAAAAAAATAAATAAAAATCCCACTCAAATTTGGTTTTTGCTTATTTTCTATGTCCAGTTAGTTGGGCATAAGAGATAAGGTTTCTAAACGCATGGTATAGGGTATCGTATAGTCGGTCTAGACCGACTATAATTTTCTGACTTGTTATTTTTTTTTTAATGGTTGAATTTTCGATAGCGCTTTGAAAGCAAGATATTAGAGAAGCTGTATCAGATGACGGGTCTCCTGTTACGTGTATTAAAGTAATTAAGTTTGAATGTGCTCTTTTACACGATCGAAATCACAATGTAAACGTGTTTCTTCAGTAAAATCAATTCTACAAGAGATTATATTGTGATCTGACAATTTACATTCAACTGATTTAGTATACAGAGGAATCTTAATATCTATAATATTAATAGGTTAGGTGATTTCTTGTGGCCGATGTTTTGTTCTACCGTTTTATCCCGATTTGACCAAACGCATATTATTTGAAAGATATTTCTTTTTAGCCGTTTTGCAGATTTACAGATTTTTTAAATTTTGTCCAATATTTTGAGTAAAATGCATTTAAGGTTGCTACTAACACATACTTCAAATTATACAATGCTATGTGTGTGTTTATTAAATTTGTTAACGTGTTTGTAATAAAAATGAGTTTGTTTTTTTGTGTTGATTTGTGAATTGTCTATAATTGATTAGCATAGTCTTTATTTAATAAAAAAAATAAATTTTCCTAGAATTTGCACTCGAATTTCGAGGGCTGGAATCTGCTAGTTATTCTAAATGTGGTCAATTGAAGTTTTACTTTCAGGTTTTACTAAGCAGATTTACAAGTTCTTCTCAAGATTGTATATTTAAAACATCAATGTTTGAATCACCAACAAATACACATGGATTACGACCATAACAACAAAGCAAATTTTCCATAAACGATGAAAATATATTTATGCCACACTTTTATGATCTATAAAATGATACGAATGTTAACCATTTGCCAATAAGTTTTTGATCATCCAATGATAAAACGATAGAGTCTATAAAATGCATACTTTCACATTTTTCAATTTTACACTTTAAAATATTTCGTGCAAAAACTGAAGTTCCTCCATGACCGTCCGGTCTACAATAGTGTATGGCATTGTATCCAGCAATATTGTATAATTGAGCTAAATCTGTGTCATACCATGTTTCCTGTATAGCAAATAATGCTTAGTAGCCGTGGTAGTTTTTATTAAATTTTACAATTGAAGATTTACTTTTGATGTCAATAGAAATAACGTTGAAAAATAAACCTGAGGTATTATTATTAAAATTATAATTAATATTATTAAAATTTCAAACAATTTAAATTTTCAAAATATTAATTATTAGTCATAAGAAAAGATAATATATAATACAGCTAACAATTTTATAAATACTTTTTATTATTATGGCGATAAATAGACTTCTTCTTCAGCTTCACCATTCTGCGATCTACGATATTTGTGTGTGTGTGTGTGTGTGTGTGTGTATTGCAATCATTAATAAGTAATCGAAAAATAAAACCTGTAGAACTATTCTTAGCCATAGTCCCTAGAAGAAAGCTGATTTCCGATATCCACTTAAATCTATCAAAAAAAAAACCCCCAAAATGTTTGTTTTTTATATGTTTCGCAAAAAAATAAGTGACTTAATCAAATATGGTCAGGATCGGACCATTTTTCGACCTAGTCCCCATATAAATATAGCATCCAATATAAACTTTTTAATATCGCCAAGCAAGAAATTTGTAATAATGCCCATAAAATTTGGCTTATGCTTATTTTATATCCAATTAGTTGGAACCTTTCTTTAAGCTCCTTGTATCATATAGCCGTGTATCATATAGCCGGTCTAGACCGCCTATAATTTTCCTAATTATTTTAGTTTTAGATTTGTAAAAATATAAAATAAACAAGTAAGAAAATTATATTCGGTCTAGACCGACTATGCGATACCCTATACCATGGTTTTGAGACCCTATCTCTTCGATCCAACTAATTGGGTATAGAAAATTAGCATAAACCAAATTTGAGTGTCATTGTCATTGTCATTGCTGCAGATATGAAAAGTTCATATCGGATGCTATATTTATATGGGGACTAGGTCGAAAAATGGACCGATCCTGACCATACTTGGTAAAGTCACTTATATTTTGAAAAACAATACACAAACCAAATTTGAGAAAAATCTGTGCAATATTTTTGTTTTTTGATAGATTTAAGTGAAGATCGGGAAGCAGCTCTATATGGGGCCTATGACTAAGAATTGTTCTATAGGGATTACTTTTGGACTACTGATTATTGGATACAATGAACACATACAAACCCAATTTGACTAAGATCTATGCGATAATTTGGATCTTATGGCAATTTATGTCGATTTCATAGGGATCATTTGTATGGGGGCTAGGTCGGAACATGGACCGATTCTCACCAATTTCAATAGCGTTCATTCTATGGCCGATTAAAGCTTATATACCAAATTTTATCAAAATATATTCATATTTGCGACCTGCAGTTTGATTACAAGGTTTACATGGACACACAGACGGACGGACGGACGGGCATCATTAAATCGAATCAGATAGTGATGCCGATTCGTTCGGTATAATAAAAGATGGGTCTAGGTCAAATATTTTTGGTAGTTACAAACAGCAGCACAAAGTCATTATACCCAAACCACATAATGGTATAGGGAAGTCATATTACATTTTAATAACAAAACAAGTATTTCACAACTTTGCACAGAAAATTTTTTTTCGAAAAAAAATTGGAGTTGGAAGGAGTCAAGAGTCAAGTTAAAATAGTTAAAATTTAATTTTTTAAAGCAGCTTATATATTTTTATAGTAACAGAGATGATTTTAAAACTGCATATAAATATAATTTTTGGCATAAACAAATTTTTGGTAAAAATTCTGGCAAATACTGAAAGTTTCAGAGAACTAGCTAGAATAGAATAGAAGCAATTAAAAAAATAAGAATTTATAAAAAACATTGTCTTTCTAAATAAATCTTTAACGGAATTTTAAACATTTAAATCAATATAAAATAAATATATACGGATTATTCATTATTAGAAATTTGCCAATTATTAATCACAAGAATATACTCGTAAATCAAATAATTGGTTGTGGTTACCCACAACCAGGTAAATTGAGCTTGTTTAGCTCAGGTGTTATATATACACAAACAATATATGACAACTTCCAGGAAGGAAATCCATTTCGGAAACTACTAATATATCAAATACAATAAGTACCATATCTGTGGCAACCAATATCCCAATTGCAAAACTATGTTATTTAAATACTTAAAAACACAACACCTACTTACCACTTCTCTTTTCCACATGTACGCGTCCTTTTGTATTTTCTCTTATTAAACCATTTGGATCTCTCCAGATAGTCTCAATATCTTGCTCCGTTGTCGTTGTTGTTAATAGCGATAATTTTGTAACTGCTTCAGATGACGTTGATGCTGCAGCTGTTGTTGCTGGTGAGGCTGTTGTCGGTCTCGGTTTTGTATTGCAAAATATTATAAAAGAAGCATTTACAAAATGTGGTATGGATGGTTGAGATGGTGATAAATATAATAAACTGATTTCACTATCAGCTGCATTAGTATTCCCTGTGCTACTTCCTGTGCTACGGCTGTGTATGATGTGACTACTACTGATACTGCTGGTGATGCTATTGCTGCTGCTGCTGTACGATGTGGCACCATTGCTTTTGTGACCAAACACAGCAACTGTAATAAATTCAAAAATATAAATAAAATGTAGTAACTCTGCATGTACATAAATATTTTGGTTGTAACATTTTTCTTTGAAAAACAAACTTGATTTAAATTTAATATTTCACTTGCCAAAAATCCCTTTTTTATGATTTTTTTCATTTGAATTTTATGTTGCGGCAAAAGCGTTCATCTACCTATGGATTTGAACTGTCATGAATTGATATTTTATATTTCTCTTGTTGTTGCGTATGAAATTCATTTAAATTTTTCATATTTTGTTAAGAGGATAATGAAAGGAATAAAAGTGTATAAATATTTTTTTTTTTTTAGAAAAATCGTAGACCGTGTTATTTTTGGGAATCATGAGTCGTTGGTATGACAACGTTAGCATTACATAAGATATAACATTATAATACTTAAATATGTACATATATATATATATATATATATATATATACATGATTTTGATGACATATATCAGAGTTGGCCATAACGCGGCCCTTGAAGTCGATTGGAATGAGTATTATGTACAATATTTAATAATCCTATAAGATAATTTTTTTTATATAATAAATATAAAAAAATCTATAATATTAATAGGCTAGGCAATTTTTTGTTACCGATGTTTTGTTCTACCGTTTTCTCTCGATTTTGATCAAACGTATATTATTTGAAAGGCATTTCTTTTTAGCTATTCACCAGATTTACAGATTTGTAAATTTTTTCCTTTATTTTGAGTTAATTGCATTTAAAGTTGCTACTAACACATACATAAAATTATACATATGCTATGTGTGTGTTTATTAAATTTGTTAATGTGTTTTGTTAATGAGGTTGCTATCTTCATTCACAAAAAAATAAACCAAAAAAGTGTTGGTTTGTGAATTGGCTAAGTTGAAAAATAAAGTTGCCTAGAAATTGCACTCGAATTTCGAGCGCTGGAATCTGCTCGTTTTTATTAAATATATAAAAAAAAATTATTTTATTTAATTTCTTATTACAAATTTAGACAATATTATACAAATTTATTTCTTGTTGCAAATTTAGACAAAACAAAAAAAAAATAATAAGAAAATTATAGAAAATTTTACATAAATAGAAAACGTTTCGAAATTAGATTTGCCTGTTTATGCCTTACGGGTGGGTATTGTCCATTTTAGCAGTTAGCCGCTTAAAGTTTGGTTGATGACCTGTTATGGCAGTTCGCATCACCTCACTTAAATGCTTGTCAGTTAAAACAGACCGTTAATAATTTTTAAACTCATTCTTTTAACACATACTCTCTATCTGTCTGCCATGGGGCAACCCCATTCCCCCTCATTCCTTTGATCTGAAACTTGGTCCATAGTCTTGTTTTGACTATAGACCTATTTTTGGGTAGTCATGCATAGTCACGGACTGATTTAAACCCCATTTCCCCTCATCCAATCAATTTGAAATTTAGTCCATAGACTTGCTGTGACCAAAGATTAATTTTAAAATTGTCACGCAAAGTTACGTACAGTCACGGAGAGATTCAAAACTCATATACATTAGGGCGACAGAGGTTTATATGAAAAAAAAAATTTTAGTCGAATTTTGAGGTGTGCGGATCGGATTATGGTGACACTGGATCTAAAACTATAGTGCGCAAAGTTTGAGCCAAATCGGACAATGCTTTCTGGACGCGCATTGAGTTCAAAGTTCAAATATGCATTTATATATAAAAATTATCAAAAAAAAAATAATTTTTCACAAAAATTTTGATATCAATAGTTTTAAAAAAATCGTGATGAAGAAAATACTTATAGATTTTCATATAGAGTCAATTTGACATCACGAGTACCCCATGGATTAATTGTAGAAAATAAGTCCAGAATATTATTTTTTTAGAATAATTAATATATTATCAACAAGTTTTATCGAAATCCTTTCACAAATGTATATTACTTCGATATTTTGTTTTAAAAAAATATAAATCTCCTTAAATTTGATATTTGACCTTAAAGAGAGACAATTTATAGTGTTTCAATTTAATCTTTATTTACAAGATTGTAAAAAATCTTTATTTACAAAATTTATATCAAGTAATATAGTATTTTGATAAAAGATATTTGAAATATGAAAACACCAAAAAGATGTAGCCTAACAGTTGAAAAAGTATGAAAAATCCAATTTTTTCTTCAAATCCGCAGAAATAAAAACGCTGCCCTCGCCAAATTAAAAACGGGATACCTACAATATTTGGCATTTTTAATCACATATATTTTGTTAATAAGACCTTAAAGTCTAGTTGTTGTTTTCGGTAAATTTCTTGAACAAAATTTTTAAAAAAGTAAAATTGGAGATTTTGAAATAGTGATAAAAAATACGTACAATTTTGACATTAATTTTGAATGGCAAACAATGAAAAATACTTTATATAAGGTCATTTTGGGATCAGGAGAATGCAAAAATGTTGTTGCTGTAAATTATTTCAATGTCTTTAAAAATGTAAGCTCGATTGTCTTAATCAAGTGGTCTGCAGCGCGTTTATTGCCTGGGGAAGTTGATATAACTTGGCTGTTTTTCAACCGATAATAGATTTTGTTATTTTATTGGAAAGACAATTTACTCTAGATTAGGGTTTATTAATTAATTTATTTGAAAATTTATGTGAAAAATTATTTTTTTTTTTTTGATAATTTTTACATATAAATGCGTATTTGAATTTTGAACTCAATGCGCAACCAGAAAGCATGGTCCGATTTGGCTCAAATTTTGCGCACTTAAGTTTTAGATCCAGTGTCACAATAATCCGACCCGCACGTCTTGAAATTCAAAAAAAAAAAATTTGGCTGTCACGCTACTATTTATATATCTTTTGTGTGTTCGAGAAATATTTATAATGAAATTTAACGAATTTTATTTAAAAAGCGTTGAATTGTGAATTGCCTGAAAATGATTAGTATACCTTTGGCTCATATAAAATTATTTATTAAATGAAAAAAATAAAATGTCCTAGAATTTGCACTCGAAGTTCGACGGCTGGGCTCTGCTGGTATGTATGGTTTTCAAAAATAAATAAATCACTCTTTAAAATATGAATTCGTAAACGTGGCTCCCGCAGTTAGTATAGCTGGCCATCCCTGATATATATTTTTAAACATTAAATATGTGCAAGCTGCTAGGTAAACTTTTAATTTATTGATTTATTTTAAACAGACTACTTAACCGTTCCAGTGGGAGAGATAACGGAAAACTTTCGAATTTTTTTTTTCGTTGTTTAAAATCTTTTTCCATTTTATATTAATATTGTGTGTGAATTCTAAAATACTACAACTTCATCTAGCCGGTGCATAGTTTGTACTTGACAATATAGCTAGCTGCCTTCGAAAACGTTGAATATTATAAAGCAACCAACCATCTGAAAGCTTTTTTTAAGGTGAACTTAAGGACAGAAGTGAAAGTAGTTGCGTGCGTATGATTAATATTTGTTTTATAACATGTATTACTCATACTTAGGACTAAACTCTTGAATAAATCTAAAAATGATGATTGTCGGAGCCCTCAAAACTTGCAGCCTAAAATTTATTTATTTCCAACAATAAATTTGAAAATGATAATAAGACAAAAGAGAACGGTTGTAATTTAACCACAGTCATATTAAAACTCGAAAAGAAATTAAATATTTTCCAAAGTCGTAAACTTTTTGTTAACTTGTTATGAACACTTGTTTCTTTAAATAAATCAATGTAATAGCCAGCAAACATATGAAGAGGAACTGTTTAGTAAACCAATCCACGCAGAGTCAATTCTCATATATCGAGCTATGAAATTTTAACATTGATAAGTTCAAGGACAGTTGCATATTCAGACTAATTTTGTTATAAAACTATTTTATGTATAAAAACTATTTATATTTTTCTAAATAAAATAAAAAGACTCACAAATGACCCAAAGCTATTAAAAGACATTTTATTCAAAACAATAGGAAATATAAAATCTATAATATTAATAGGCTAGTCGATTTCTTGTGACCGATGTTTTGTTCTATCGTTTTATCCCGATTTTGACCAACTGTATATTATTTGAAAGGTATTTCTTTTTAGCCGTTTTACAGATTTACAGATTTTTAAATTTTTTCCTTTACTTTGAGTAAATTGCATTTAAAGTTGCTACTAACACATACATAAAATTATGCAACGCTATGTGTGTGTTTATTAAATTTGTTAATATGTTTGTAATAAAACGAGCTTGTTTTTTGTGTTGATTTGTGAATTGGCTATAATTGATTAGCATAACTTTAGGGTCTTTATTGAATGGAAAAATAAAATTTCCTAGAATTCGCACTCGAATTTCGAGGGCTGGAATCTGCTAGTTAACGTAATAATATAAAATTAAAGAAAAGCA
Source organism: Cordilura impudica (assembly GCA_963682025.1). Lineage (NCBI taxonomy): Eukaryota > Metazoa > Arthropoda > Insecta > Diptera > Scathophagidae > Cordilura > Cordilura impudica. The sequence continues at coordinate 30,729,897 of OY821518.1, read as the reverse complement.
ATAATTATTGCAAGTCGTAAGTGATTACAGGAAACAATTTGAATCGTACACGAAATCATACTTAAATACACAAAAATAAATAGAATTAATTTTATATTTCATATTCTTTTGAATAAATTGTATTTTATTAGTTTTGGGTCATTTGTGGGTCTTTTTATTTTATTTAGAAAAATACATAAAATAATTTTATAACAAAATCAGTTAAAAGTTTTTTTAATTTATATTCGCGAGCAGCAAGCAGATAATTGCACCAAAGATATATCCCAATGGATTATTTTGATCCCAGAAGCACTGAAGGGTTAAATAAATAAAAATTAACCGAATTATTTTTCTTAAATTCTAAATGGTGCTTTCGAAAAACTCGTTTTCGGTAAATTTTATTTAAGAATATCTTAAAATCCAATGCTGGCCTTGGCAAATAATGGATTAACGTTCTCGGATTTATCTCAAATTTTAGAAACGGAAGTTCTACACATTTAGTTATTACATTTTAAGCGTCGCATCAAAAAATTCAATAGCACTTACAAAATATTTGAATTTTTTGAATAAATTATTTTTTATTAGCTTGGGGTCATATGTGACCCCAATTCTAAAAGGGTTAATAGGGTCATAATATTCTTTTCCGAAATCCTAGGCTATTGAGATAAAATGTAACATTTTAAAGTAGAAGAGTGATGAATTTTCGATAAAAAGTATTTATAAAGAGTACATTTACAGAATATTTTACAAAAATCCCATTTTTCTCGAAATCCGCAAATATAAAATCCTTGTCAAGAAAATTCTGGTATAGGGATTTACTTAAAAATTCACACATTTAATCCGTAACATGCACTTAACAAGAACTTAAAGTTTTGGATCCAGTTTTTTAAATTTTGTTAAAGAAAATTTTTTAAAACTTGAAGGTGTTTTCAAAATTTTATCAAAAAAATTTCCCATTTTCGGTCTCAATGCGCAATAGGGTAACAACGTTGTAATAAAATAGTACTTCATATCTGAGTACTTACAAGTATAGAGACCAAAAAGAATTATAGCTTTAATCAATTTCTCAAAGTTAAAAAAATGCCATCAAATTTCATGAGCTAGTTTTTTTTTAGCACAAAAGTGGTCTGGGGCATTTGGTATATCTTGGCGAGTTTTTATTCGATTTTAAAGTTTAATAGCTTTTTGGAAATATAGTTTAATACTGATCCCGAATTATGTAACAGTTTGTCGGAAGAATTGAAGTATAGAACTAAATTTTCGTAAAATCTGAAAAAAAGTCATATTTTCCCCATATAAACACACTTGAAATTTTCAATCGCATTGAGCCACCTCTAAATTTTTATACCCTATACCGCTATGTGGTTTGGGTATAATGCCTGTGTGCTGCTGTTTGTAACTACCAAAAATATTTGACCTAGACCCATCTTTTATTATACCGATCGACTCAGAATCACTTTCTGAGTCGATTTAGCAATGTCCGTCCGTCCGTCCGTCTGTGTGTCCATGTAAACTTTGTAATCAAACTACAGGTCGCAATTACCAATATATTTTGATGAAATTTGGCATATAAGCTTCTATCGGAAACAGGATGGACACTGTTGAAATTGGTGAAATTCTGTCCATGTTCAGACCTAGTCCCCATACAAATGACCCCTATGAAATCGACATAAATTGCCATAAGATCCAAATTATCATATAGATCTCAGTCAAACTGGGTTTTTATGTGTTTATTATATCCATTAATTAGTAGTCCAAAAACAATTCCTATAGGACAATTCTTATTCATAGGCCCCATATAGGGCTGCTTCCCGATCTTCACTAAAATCAATCAAAAAACAAAAATGTTGCACAGATTTTTCTCAAATTTGGTTTGTATATATTTCTTCAAAATATAAGTGACTTTGCCAAATATGGTCAGCGTCTGTCCATTTTTCGACCTAGTCCCCATATAAATATATAGCACCCGATATGAACTTTTTCACATCTGCAGCCAAAAAAATTAATAACAATGCCACTCAAATTCGGTTTATGCTTATTTTCTCTATCTATATGTTGGACTTAAACGCATGGTATAGAGTATCGTATAGTCGATCTAGACCGACTATAATTTTCTTACTTGTTTTTGATTGGCCCAAAACTTTATATTTCTCAGTTTTTTTGCTATTCGCATATTTCTAGGTGGTGCGTCCGAGAGTACGAACACTTTTTTTATTAAGGGTCACCCTAATGTACACAAGTCACCTCTGTGTTGAAATTAGGTTAATATACACTTGCAAGAAAAAATATACGTACACCTAAAAAAAGAATAATTATTTTTTCTAATAACTTATTAAACTCTTTATTATTATTTTTTTTTTTTTATAATAAGTTAAGGTTTTTGCTTAAACAAACTACAAAACGTTTTGAAAACAAAAATTCATTACAAAAGGTGTTCGTGCACTTGAAATATTAATACAAAAAAAAGAAGCAATATATATTGCTTAAATTAGTAACTTGTAGAAAATCCCTTGCACTTTAAGACCTCTGTGAGCCAATTTGCAGCGATTTCACCAATTTTTTTAAAGTAAGCTCATTTTTCTTTCGCAATCATCCAAAAGTTTTTACTAATTATGCTGTTGGAATCAGAAATCTTCTCCAAGATCCGGTTGTTAAGCGCTTTTTATGTCAATTTTATTTCAAAATGTTTATGTGTCTAATGTGATCTATTATAAATACTATTTTTTCAACACCGTGGCCTGCCATATAATGCCAAACCATTATGCCACCTTTACTATGTTTTACCGTTGACAAAAGATTTTCTTTGTAATATGTTCCCAAAATTCTATAACAATGATGCGCAAATGCGGCCCGCGCGCTCTTTTTATTTGGCCCGCCAGTTTTTTTTTTCAAAATTAATAAAATATGTTCTTACATAAAACAGTACTTTCATACAGTAAATAAAATTGTAATAACCATTTGATTTCTTCAGAATTTAACATATTAGTAAACATATGAATGGGATATAGACACGTACTTTTTATTGTACGTACATATTAGTAAATATATACAAATTTCTACAGAAAAATCAAAATTGAAAAATATTTATACTTGCTTACAGATAATGTGCCTTAATTTAAATAGAAAAAAAATTCTACAGAAAATCAAAATTCAAAAGAATGAATACCACCTGTTCACAGATAGTATGCTTTAATTCAATTTAAGTGTGACTGTTGCTTTAAAAAAATTTTAACTAAAATATAATTTATAAATTTATCGTCAAGCTGAAAGCTATGAGTGCGCAAGAAATTTAAAAGAACACAACTAAACCGAAATTTCCGTAAAATCTGAAAAAAAGTCTTATCTTCCCTATATAAACACACTTGAAATGAGGCACTTCTAAGTTTTTTGATTGACCCAAAAGTTTGTATTTCTCAGTTTTTTTTTGCTATTCGCATATTTCTAGGGGGTGGGACAATAAATTCGAACACTTTTTTCCCCTCCATATAATGAACGGCCATCGGTGGTCTTACGTTGAAATTACTAAGTGAGACCAAGAATCATATATAGATGAGGATGTGCAAACTACAATTTGGTCATCATGAAACCGATAATGCAAGACTGGCAGATCTCAGAATGTTCATTTCAACATGGATCACATTTATCAACAAGAGTGACAGATCTCAGAATGTTCATTTGGCATAGCATTGAACATGTATCACAGTTACGAAGAAGAAATTACGATAAGCAGCCATTTTCAGGGTTGACAAATATTTACTAAAAAGGGTTTAAAAACATAATGTCGAAAAAATTTTGTAGGAGATAATATGAAACTAGAATTGTTAAAATTCGGAATAAAAAAAATTAAATTTGTTTTTTAAGAGTACACAACGTTTTTATACCCTATACCACTATGTGGTTTGGGTATAATGACTTTGTGCTGCTGTTTGTAACAACCAAAAATATTTGACCTAGACCCATCTTTAATTATACCGATCGAATCAGAATCACTTTTTGAGTTGATTTAACAATGTCCGTCCGTCCGTCCGTCTGTCTGTGTGTCCATGTAAAGCTTGTAATCAAACTGCAGGTCGCAAATATGAATATATTTTGATGGAATTTGGTATGTAAGCTTTCATCGGCCATGGGATGAACGCTGTTGAAATTGGTGAGAATCGGTCCACGTTCAGACCTAGCCCCCATACAAATTAACCCTATGAAATCGACATAAATTGACATAAGATCCAAATTGTCATATAGATCTTACTCAAATTGGGTTTGTATGCATTCATTACATCCACTAATGAGTAGTCCGAAAATGATCCCTTTGGCCCCATATAGAGCTGCTTCCCGATCTTCACTTAAATCTATTAAAAAGCAAAAATATTGCACTAATTCTTCTCAAATTTTGTTTGTATAAATATTTTTGCAAAATACAAAAGACTTTACCAAACATGATCAGGATCGGTCCATTTTTAGACCTAGTACCCATATAGATATAGCATCCGATATGAACTTTTTCATATCTGCAGCCAAAAAAAAAATAATAAAAATCCTACTCAAATTTGGTTTTTGCTTATTTTCTATGTCCAGTTAGTTGGGCCTAAGAGATAGGGTTTCTAAACGCATGGTATAGGGTATCGTATAGTCGGTCTAGACCGACTATAATTTTCTTACTTGTTTTATTTATAGTTAGGAACATTTTGCTTTTAAATTAATTCATCAAAAAAAAGTATCAGCAACAAAAAAATGTCTTTTTGAATCTATGTAGTGGCTCTGAAAAGGGCCTTTTTTATATTTTGTAGCCCTGAAAAGGCTACATGAAAAGGCTACATGAAGAAGAAGGCCTTTTCTACGTTGAATTTCGCAACGTAGCAGCAACGGCAAGCTTTTGTACCTTCCGTCATAGCATGGTTATCCCAAAGAGCTAAATAATGAAAAAAGAAAACTAAAAATTTTATTAATAAGATTACAAAATGTGCTATCATTTATAATCGCGCTGTATTTCTTTTTTTTTTCCAAAACGAATTTGTAATTTTGTGGTAAAGTACGTTTTTTAAGAAATTTAACTTTTTTAATGAAAAGGTACTATTCTAAGAAAATTTAGTTTTTTAACAAAAGGTACTTTAAAAAAATACTTTTTCCAGAAAATATATTTTTTAAGAAAAGGTGTTTTTAAGAATATCACCTTTTTAAAGAAAAGGTACTTTTTAAGAAAAGGTACCTTTTTTTAAAAACGAACTTTTTTAGAAAAAGATAGTTATTAAGAAAAAGTACTATATAACATACTTTTAAGAAAAGGTACTTTCTTATCAAAAGGTACTTCTCTAATATAATATATTTTTTTAAGAACAGCTATTTTTTTAACAAAATATACTTTTTTAAGAAAATATACTTTTTTGAGAAAAGCTATTTTTTAGTATGCTTTTTTAAGAAATTGTATTTTTTTTAAGAAAATTTACTTTTTTAAGAAAAGGTAATTTTTAAGAAAAGGTACTTTAAAAAAATACGTTTTAAGAAAATATACTTTTTAAGACTATTTTTTTAAGAATATATACTTAGTTTAAGAAAATATACTTTTTAATTAAAGGTACTTTAAGAAAAGGTACTTTTTTAATAAATGGTACTTTTTTAAGAAAATATGCCTTTATAAGAAAGGTACTTTTTTTAACAAAAGTTACTTTTTAAAGAAAAGGCACTTTTTTAAGAAAATGAAATTTTTTAACAAAAAAGGTACTTTAAAAAAATGTTTTTTTAATAAAAGTTACTTTTTTACAAAATTTTTTAAACTCTTACGTTTAACTCAATCTCTCTGTCTGTCGTGGGGCAACCCCATTCCCACTTATCCAATTGATCTGAAACTTGGCCCATAGTCTTGTTGTGACTACAGATTAATTTTGGGGTAGTCACGCATAGTCACACACAGTCACGGAGTGATCTAAATGTTCTCCTCATTCGATCGTTCTGAAACTTGGTCCATACACCTGCTGTGAAAAAGAGATTAACTTGGACTTAGTCACGCACTGTCACGCATAATCACGGAGAGATTTAAAACGGATTTCGCCTCATCCAGTCAATCTGAAACTTTTTTTAAATTTTTTTATTATACCCTCCACTCCAGTGTGCAGAGGGTATATATAAGTTTGTCATTCCGTTTGTAATAATTAGAAAAAAAATTTTGGACCTCATAAAATATATATATATTTGTGATCCTTATAACAACCGTCTGTCCGTCTGTCCGTCTGTGGAAATCACGATGACGGCATCAATCGGGCAGCTAGGGTGCTCGTTGATATAAAAAATGATTCACTGACATCCTGAAAAGTTTGTTATTTAAACTCGTCCAAATCGGTATATTAGGGCCCGAGATTTGAATGAAGAACTAAAAAAAGTCTTGAATATATAATTTTCTATGTTGTTCTTGTCACGATCACGCCCTGAATAGTGCAGCTACAGTGATCATTTTTAGTGAGAATGATTCACTAAATTGATGGGAAGATTTCTGTTACAAAAATCATTAAAAGCGGTGGAACACGTCCAGGGAAATCTCTGAAATGAAAAATATGATTTTTCTATATTGTTCTTGTTGTTATTCTAAATGTTGTGTTGTTGTCATAGCTGGACTTTGTTGTGGTAATAATATAATAAAAACTAACCCTTTGTACATTTTTTTATTAACTCTGGTAGAAAATTTTAAAAGTTTCCATTGTTTTGCCATCACTAAAAAAATTTGTTAGATCCTTTCTGTTATTACCACGAGCGTGCCTGCAAAATTTCAGCAGGCAGACACACGAGTTAATATATGTAAAGGGAGTAAAAATTCACCAGCATCTAAAGCAAATAATGCTAAAATACCTAGTTGTTAATATAAAAAAAACAATGTAAATTTAGCAAAAAAAAAATTTATGTATAAATTTATTTAAAGCGAAAAACACAAAAATAACGTTTGATGTTGTATTTTTTGTGTGAAATATTTACATATACATACACGAACATATTAAAAAATCATGTGAGTCCGATCACAGGGAAGATGTGTAAACATCTAGTAATTAAAAATTTTTTTATGTCATTTTTTAAAATCAAACAGAAAGCGTCACTTATTTATCACTTATAGCAAAAACTGTTTCAGCTAATTCAACAACCCTTTGCTGTAAAACGTTAAAAATATCCCAATATAAACGTATATAAGTGATACATAGATGACGCTTTTAAAAAAGTGGCATAAAAAAACAATTATATCATAATTTTTTTCATCAATACAATCATAAGTCACACAGCGTTATCTGCTTCAGCTCACACCGATATGAGTTACGCTGTTTTTGTGATTGTATTGTGAAATAGAAATTTACCCCCCTGCGCGTATAGATGTTTACACATCAATAACACAAATAATATACAAAAATTATTTATATGTATATCCATAACAACTGCATGTTAGAAATAAATCGGTAAATTATTTTATTTCCATAAAATTCTGCAATATTTTGTTGTGGGGAAAATACATTTCTTTTGCATTAACAAAGTGTCACTTCATTTTGCTCAGCGTGACTATGCCACAGTAGATGGCGCCACAATTTTTGTTTGTTCTAATTAGCTTTGCAATAGCTATCTCTATTTTAACATGGATGTTAATATTTTCAACTGGATATCATACAGAACAATGTTAAGAGTAAACACGGGCTGGTCTTTTATTTCATACGTTTTTTCATTATTCTTTTACAAATATGAACATAAGTTTGAAATATTAACTTTTTGTTGTGTTTACAAAATAGAGTTACCGAGTTCATCAAAGAGATTTTTGCTTTCAAAACAGTTCTACATAGTTACATAGAATTATTATTCTGTTTTACCTACAAAATATCTGATTGCGATTACGTCTAATTTTTAAAAATTGTTTATAATTACTAAAGCATTATTATTCACATAAATACAAAATTGCACTATTTAAATTTTCCATTCAAATTTAAGGAAATATCAATTCTAAAAACTAGAATTAAAAATTTCTAATTATAAATTACAATTAATTGAATTTCAGAAAATCATATCAAAACGTCGGAAATTATAATTTTAAATTTAGAAGACATCAATTGCATCTTTAATATATAAATTTTATTCGTTAAACACAAATTGAAATTCTAAAAAATAAACACCAAATACCTGTGTTTACATTTAAAAAATTTTTACATTTAAAAAAAATATTGACATTCAGGAGAAATTAATAGCTTTTCAGTACCGCGATTCAGTAACTTCTTTTAACGATAGTCGAATCGTTAAAAAAAAAGAAAATAGCAAAATTATCAGTAAAATTTTTGAACGATATTCGCTATTGTTAAAGTCAGCTGTTGTTGTTATCTAAACGACAAACATTTTTGTGTTGTTTATACAATCGATAAAAACTTAAATTTTTAGGTTGAAATTTCGTCATACATTAATAAAAATCATAAAATATTGAAACTATTTTGCTTTAATTAAAAAAACTTTTTTTATATAAATAAAAAAATTAAATAGCATATTCAATTCATTATTTCATTTTCAAATAAATAAACAGAAATATTACTAAAAAAAATAAAGATATTAAACATCAACATAAATTCATCCTGTCAAACACGAAGTAATTTGTTTTTTCTATTCTTCTTTGTGTTTTTCGCTTATTTTGACAGAGATGCCACTCGTTTAGAATTTAAATAAATAGAAAAATAGATTTGTTGACTATCGTTAAGATGTATGTACTTAGTGAATCACTTAATCCTTAGTGCAAACAACAATAGCTGTTGATATATTTTGCGATTGTCGGATCGTTGAAATTTACAGAATCACACTACAGAAAATATTAATTTAAATTCAATGAATTTTAGAAAACGTCAAATGATATTTAAGAATTGCGAACATAAAAACTGTTACACAAATAAACGCAATTTGATGAGAATGTTATTTATATAGAAATTTTCACAATTTTTTTTGGATAAAAATTTGAAGTTTTTCAGAAAATAATGAAAACAAATTATTTTATTTAAAATGTTTGGGATATTTGGTTTTTTGCGTTTGGCATCCCTAATTTGAATATTTATTATTATAAATTTATTCTCTATGTTTTCCAAATATGGCAATATTTTAATAAAAAAGTTGAGAGAGCTTTTTTTTGGTTATTATTTGTTACTCCATCCGACCTATATGGCCGCAATGAAGAAATATTTGGCCAGTTAAAAGAATTAGCACGATTTAATGCACGATTTAATGCATATAGCCACCCTACACAACCATTACCTTTGCAATGGAGGTTAGGGCGAGCTATTTAATTAGCAAAAACTAAATTAAAAGAGAAGTTATGTCATATAACTGGAAACGCATGCATATAGGTATATGACCTAAATGCATGGCGATCAGCAACCACGATGACCAAAAAGCAAACACCGAAATAAATCCGAAATAATAGAAAAGACGAAAACCAACCCAAAGAATTTTCTTAAATAATTTGGTATTAAGTTTAACAAATTGTTTACTTTTTCTAATATTTTGTTTACATTTATTATCAAGACTCAAACCGAGGTGGAGGGTATCAAAAATTCGGCACAGCCGAATTTAACACTCTTACTTGTTTACATTTCAAAATAAGTTTGTGAATTGTTTTCTTTTTATTTCTAAATTTTTTATTTCTTCGTTTTTTGAATTTTTTTTGTTTATATTTTAAATTTACTTTAAGTTTTTTTTATAAAATAAAATTTTTGAAACATTTATACATTTCTGTTTTCTTATTGGATTTTTAATTTGTTTTCAATTTCATATATTTTTTTAACCATGTTTGGCAAATTTTATTTCACATAAAACAAATGAAATTTTCCAAATTAACTTTAATTGATAAAATTGAAACAGTTTAAAAAATTTAAACTTTTCAACTTTTTCGCTTTTAGAATTTGTTTTGTTTTCTTATATTAACTATGTGTGTGTGTTTGTTGTTTCTTACTGTGTGCCAATGTATGTATACCCAGTCAGCATTTGAATGATTATTTTAACAATCTCATTTGAAGACCGAGTCATAAAAGCATATCATAATTTCATTAAATGCTAACTGGTTTTTTATGTTCTTGCTAAATAACAATGTGAACATATTTTGCGTACCAATGTGTGTGTGTGTGTGTGTGTTGTGCAAAGTAAAAACTTGGATCTTAAAACTCTTTATACAAATTTTTATATCGTACATGCATGATCATAAATTTTTGAATATTCTGAGATCTCCACTCTTGGCTATCATGATCCAATTGCAGTTTGCACATCCTCATCTATATATGATTCTTGGTGATACTAGGTGGACCAATCGAATTGATGCTTTGAAGCCCCTACGATATCACCTTAAATAAGTCATAGCTGCTCTGTATGACTGTATGAAAGAGGATGAGCAACCTAATGTTACCCCAGTCACAGCAGCGAGAAAATGGAAAAATATATATGATGTGATGTTTTGTATGAAATTAATGTAACTAGCAAAGCATTGCAGGCAGTTAGTTTAAACTTGGGCCAAGCAGTAACGTTGTTATCAAAGAGTATGCCGTTCCTTGAAGATTATAGAACAGATTCAAAATTTACTTATATTTTGAAGGCGGCTAATATAATTGAAATTGATTTAGATATTGATGTACAGTTTGAACGTGCACGAGTCTGCCGTCAAAGAAGGCGATTTGTTTATAAACAACGGGATGAACTGTTCGATGATCCTATACAAAACCTTAAACTAAAATCCTTTAACAATATCTTGCACAACGCGATACAATCAACTAATTTCAGAACATAACAATAACTTCGAATCAGTGGTGGGTCCAAAATACTTTTTTTCGCGCGCCCTAGGCAATCTTTTTTTGTGGCGCCCTTTTTATCAATGATAACAGGTATGTAAAGCAAATAATCTTGTTTTTATAGTCATTTTAGGGTATAGTTGAAAAATAATATCAATACATATATTTATTTATTACTAACAGATTCCAGCCCTCGAAATTCGAGTGGAAATTATAGGAATTTTATTTTTTCATTAAATAAAGACCCAAAGGTATGCTAATCAATTATAGCCAACTGACAAATCAACACAAAAATAAACAAACTCATATTTATTATAAACATATTCAGAAATTTAACAAACACACACATAGCATTGTATAAATTTATGTATGTGTTAGTAGCAACATTAAAAGCAGTTTACACAAAATAAAGGAAAAAGTTTAAAAATCTGTATATATGCAAAACGGCTAAAAAGAAATATCTTTCAAATAATATAAGTTTGGTCAAAATCGGGATAAAACGGTAGAACATAACAGCGGTCACAAGAAATCGCCTAGCCTATTAATATTATAGATTACAAAAGAAAAATTGTAAAATAAGAAAATTTTTTTATAAAATTCTTAAAAAAAAAGTATTATTAAATTTTTGTTTTTTTTTTTTTTCTTATTTTACTGTCTACCTCGTTTTCCTGATTAGATTTCTTTTGAACTTCGTTATTTTTATCTATGTAAATAATAACAGTAATTAGAATTGATTTGTAAATAACAAATGATGTATTAGAAGACTTGGCATACCGTAACTTACATTTGTAAGTAACTCATAAATGTCTAGGGCTATCTCATCTTCATTTGATAGTTTTGCCAAGCCTGCAAGTCTTTTTTAGCCATTTTTTGAACGAAGATAAGTTTTAATTAACTTCAGTTTCGAAAAACTTCTTTTGCCACTTGCTACAATAACAGGTAACGCTAAAAAGATTATTAAGGTGATAAAAATATTTGGATAAATACCGGTCAACTTTTTGTTCACAAATAAAATATAGGACATCTTTTGGCGACGAACTCTGTTAAATGCGTGTAGAAATAGATTAATGCTCATTGCAAAAATCGACTGCTTCGATATCTTTAGAGCCATCATGACTTAATGCAGATTCAAGCTCAACACACGATGCATATAGGTGTTGTTTTGTTACGTTTTGTAGCCTGTAAATGTCAAAAATGAATCCAAAAATTGACTCAAGATTTTTCATTTGCCCAAATCTATCACTGACGGAGTTGATGGCAGTATTGAGGACTGCAAAGTAAAAATTCATTTTAAATCATTGAGAGTTCTCGATGAAATTATCTTGCCCTTCATATTAAAAATCGTTTCTTTTTTAATCGAATGCGAACTGGTGTTGCATTAAAATCCCTTTGAAAGTCAATTTCTTTAGCAAGTTCAGAAGCATCTACTAACAGATAGCCAAATCCGATATCACTCCTTAAATTCTCTAAAACGAAATTCGTATTCTGTAATTGCTTGATAGCATTTCGCTAGTTATATTAATTTCAAACAATATCTTATAACATGTTATAAGTTGAACAACAACCGCAAATTTCGAAAATCTAACTGATAATTCTTGCTATCTCTGCAGTGCCAATAAAACTTTTAGCGTCAGACTGTGACTGTGATTGGACGTGTCGATTGTTTATCGCATGTGTAAATTTTTCAAAAAAAAAAAATAAAAAAAAAAAAAAAATTTAAAAAAAAATTTAAAAAAAACTAACAAAATAATTACTACTTGAAGTAAACAAACGGATTAGTGATCTTTTTGAAAGAATTTTAATCCCCTTAAACACTTTTGTTGTTGTAAGTCAAATCATCTCAATGCATTGAGCTGTGTTGTTGCAATATATAAACAACACTATGGCTGCAGATGATGACGAAGCTGACAAATATATTGATATAGAATGGCAAAAAATTTCAAATAACCGAAAACGACAACAATTTGGTTCTCCTAAATTATACAAAAACAAACGCAGAACAGTTGTTCATAACGATGATCAACCAACTACCAGCAACCAATTTGCAATGTTACAAAATGATAATGACGAAGATTGTAATGATGTTGATGGCAATGATGAAGAGGAAGCTGTATAAACACTAAAACTACCACCTATATACATCCCTGATGTCATAGACATAAAAAAAACAAGTAAGAAATTTATAGTCGGTCTAGACCGACTATACGATACCCTGTACCATGCGTTTAGAAAGCCTATCTCTTAGGCCCAACTAACTGGACATAGAAAATAAGCAAAAACCAAATTTGAGTGGGATTTTTATTAATTTTTTTGGCTGCAGATATGAAAAAGTTCATATCGGATGCTATATCTATATAGGGACTAGGTCCAAAAATGGACCGATCCTGATCATGTTTGGTAAAGTCCCTTGTATTTTGCAAAAATATATACAAACGAAATTTGAGAAGAATCAGTGCAATATTTTTGTTTTTTAATAGATATAAGTGAAGATCGGGAAGCAGCTCTATATGGGGTCAAAGGGATCATTTTTGGACTACTCATTAATGGATGTAATGAACGCATACAAACCCAATTTGAGTAAGATCTCTATGACAATTTGGATCTTATGGCAATTTATGTCGATTTCATATGGGTAATTTGTATGGGGGCTAGGTCTGAACATGGACCGATTCTCACCAATTTCAACAGCATTCATCCTATGGCCGATAAAAGCTTATATACCAAATTTCATCATAATATATTCATATTTTCGATCTGCAGTTTGATTACAAGCTTTACATGGACACACAGACGGACGGACGGACATTGTTAAATCAACTCAGAAAGTGATTCTGATTCGATCGGTATAATTAAAGATGGGTCTAGGTCAAATATTTTTGGTTGTTACAAACAGCAGCACAAAGTCATTAACCCAAACCACATAGTGGTATAGGGTATAATGATAAGTGATATTTCTACTGTTATACCTAATGAAGAATTTAACTATAAGTGCTTAAAAAATAATCAGATTAGGCTTATGGTAAAGACAATTGATTCATATAGAAAAATAGTTAAGCATTTAGAAGGCCGTAGTATAGGCTTTCACACATTTCAGCTTAAACAAGAACGCTCCTATAGGGTAGTAATAAAAGGGCTTCACCACACTACTCCTATTACAGACATAAAAGCTGAATTAATCCTTTTGGGTCATCAAGTACGTAATGTTACCAATATCCAAAGTAAACTAACCAAGGAACCTCTTCCAATGTTTTATATTGACCTGGAACCCAACCCTAACAACAAAGAGATTTTTAATATAAAACATATTAATCACGCTATAATTTCTGTAGAGGCACCTATGAAAACTGTTGAAGTTGTACAATGTCATAGATGTCAACTTTTCGGACATACAAAAACCTACTGTAAGAGGCCATTTAACTGTGTTAAATGGGGACTTAATCGCCCAACAACTGAATGCAGTAAAGACATTAATTCGCCAGCTCGTTGTGCCAACTGCTTGAAAGATCATACGGCCAACTACAGAGGTTGCCAAATATACAAAAAAAATTTCTCAAAGAAGATCCAACCAAGGGTACTACTCCCAAAACAATCGTCAATCTTACAAATTTTCTACGGATCCTAATGCTTTTCCGCAATTAAATAATATAAATAATAACACCTTCACAAATACGAACCAATTCGCCAACAATGAAACTTATTCTGAAGCATTAAGAAATTCAAATCAAAATAATAATAACAGTGGTATTACCAACAATAATTCAATGGATAGAATTGAAGCCATGTTAGCAAACCTGCTTAATATGATTACAATGCTTATTTCTAAATTATGCAAATAAATTTACGTATTGCAATATGGAATGCCAACGGCCTTTCAAATCACATAGAAATATTTATGCAACTACATCACATCGATATATTTCTTATATCTGAGACTCATTTTACTGACAAAACTTATTTTATAATAAAAGGGTATGATCTAATTTCATGTAACCATCCCGGAAATAGGGCTCATGGTGGTTCTGCAATTCTAGTTAAATCCTCTTTAAAATACTCCACACTCGACAATTATATCAAACCTCATCTTCAAGCTGCGGGAATCCAAATTAAATGTGACAATAGTAATGTATCTATTTATTCTGTTTACCTTCCTCCTAGGCATAACATAAAATGCAATGATTTTGTCAATTTTTTTCTTAAACTTGGAGATAAATTCATCGTCGGAGGAGATTTTAACGCCAAGCATCCATGGTTGGGCTCAAGAATTGAAAATCCTAAAGGCAAAGAACTTTATAAAAGTATAACAAATAATAAGTTTTCAGTGCTTTCTACAGGGAGGCCGACCCATTGGCCAGGCGACCCCAAAAAAATTCCAGATTTATTGAATTTCATAGTTTATTCCGGTATTCCTAGATATCTTTTAGATATTCTGGACACAGATGAGTTAAGTTCGGATCATTCACCACTTATACTTAACTATAGTACAAACTTATCTGCTGATGGAACTTATAAAGTGATTTCTCCTAGAACTAATTTAAACTCGTTCCAATATTGGTTAGAAGAAAATATTAGTCTAAATATTCGAATAAAAGATGGAACGGAACTTGATTGTACTGTTGAAGATTTTACGAACCTAAATCATGAAGCAGCTTTTGTGTCAACACCAACTAATTCGCAAACAAGTAATCGAAATCAGGTACTAGTTTCGGCGGAAATTAGGGATCTTATAATAAATAAAAGAAGATTAAGGAGAATCTGGAAACACACCAGAAATACTGTGTATAAAACCAATTTAAATCGGGCAACGAATGAACTAAAACAACGTTTAGCTGACTACAAAAGCGAACAACTCAGCAATTATTTAAAAAACTTAAACACTTCAACAACTAACGAGCATAATCTGTGGAATGCTACAAAATACTTAAAAAGGCCAATAGAAATAATCGTGCCCATAAAAGACACAAATGGTTTGTGGTACAAATCCGATTCCAGTAAAGCCAATGCGTTTTCGCAATACTTAGAATCTACTTTTCAGCCCTTTTCATTAAATAACACGGAAGACGAAACAATGGTATCCACGTTTCTCGACAGCCCATATCAATTAGATTTTCCCATCAAACATATTTCTACCAATGAAGTGAAACTAGAAATATCTAAGCTTAATAATAAAAAATCACCAGGTTTCGATAAAATTTGCGCCAAAGATATAAAATCTCTGCCTAAAAAAGCTATAATTTTATTAACTCTAATCTACAATTCAATTTTGAGACTGAACCACTTTCCTGAACAATGGAAATGTGCTGAAATAAGGATGCTGCCAAAACCAAGTAAGCCAGAACATGATATTAAGTCTTATAGACCAATAAGTCTTTTGCCTGCCTTCTCAAAAGTTTTTGAAAGACTCTTATTACGAAGATTACAGCCAATTTTAGATAAGCAAAATATTATACCTGAATATCAGTTTGGATTTCGGTATAAACATGGAACACCGGAACAATGCCATCGAGTTGTAAATGTTGTTAGAAATGCGTTAGAAAAGAAACAGTTCTGTTCTGCTATATTTTTGGAGTCAAGCAAGCTTTCGATAGGGTATGGCATTCAGGTCTTCTCTTCAAGCTAAAACAATATCTCCCTGCACCTTTTTTTTAGTACTCAAATCATATTTACAAAATCGTTATTTTTATGTTAAAACAAACAATGAAGTTTCGGATATTTGTGACATAAAGGCAGGTGTTCCACAAGGTAGTGTCCTTGGTACTGTGCTCTATACGATTTACACCTCAGATATGCCAGTTGATGACGACGTAGTAGTTGCAACATATGCGGATGACACAGCTCTAATGGCAAGTGATGACTGTAAAGCGAAAGCTTCAAATCGGGTCCAAAATCATCTTAATACTATCTCGAATTGGCTAAAAAAATGGAACATATGTGTAAATGCTGAAAAGTCCACGCACATTACATTTGCACTAAGGAAAGGTGACTGTCCCCAAATTTGTCTAAATGAGGAAATAATTCCAAAATCAGAATGTGTCAAATACCTAGGAATGCATATAGATAGAAGGCTGACATGGAAGAATCATATAACGGCTAAAAGAAACCACTTACAATTAAAAACAAGGCGCATGTATTGGTTGTTGTGTCAAAACTCAGAGCTAAGCCTTGAAAATAAAGTTCTGCTATATAAAACCATTTTAAAACCTGTATGGACATATGGAATTCAGCTTTGGGGTACTGCAAGCAACTCCAATATTGAAATTCTACAACGCTACCAATTTAAAGCCCTTAGAATGATTGTTAATGCTCCCTGGTTTGTAACCAATAATAACATTCATTAAGACTTACACATACCAAAAATAAAAGATGAAATTAAAAGCTTTAGCTCTAGGTATCTTGAAAGACTGAGCAATCACTCAAACCCACTCGCTATTAGCCTACTAGATGACAGTGAAGAGGTAATTAGACTTAAAAGACACCACATTTTAGATCTACCTTTTAGACAATAATAATTGTAAATATGTAAATACATAGATTCAAGTTTTATATATGTTATACTCGTACATTATGTACGTATTTATGAACGTTTTAACCTCAGTGGAGATTGAAACTTATGTAATTATTAATTTTTAACTAACTTGCTTATTATTGTTAAATAGATTGCAAATAAAGAATTATAAAAAAAAAAAAAAAAATATCTATAGGGACATTATATATATTTCCTAGTTCCCATCTAGCGTTACTTAATGATTTTATGGCAAGCGACTTTACATAACCCACCAACACATCCCATCTGCGTGACGATCCTGAGAAAAACTTATATACGCAATGTACGACATCAAAGAATGTACTACTTCTATGCAACACTTAGCAACATCATTAACAACTACATTTTTGAAACTGTTTCCTCGAAGCCTGCTCATATGGATAAACCAGTTCACTCGATCCAATCATGAAACAGACCAGCACGAAATTTTGGCAATGATAGGCATAATGCTTGTTACTTCCTATAATAGCTCACCGAAAATGGCTATGTACTGGTCTAAAAGAAAGTCCGTTGGCAACGCTCTGATAAGAGGTAGCATGTCTCGTGATCGGTTCCTCTTGCTCCACTCAAAATTTTATTGCAACTCTCCTGAAAAGGCAAACGGCTGTTCAAAAAGCTACTAAATATATTGAGGAAGTAGTCAGTTGCCTAAAACAGACTTACGCTGCGTGCCGCGAAGACAGCTCGTTTCAAGCCTTAGATGAATCAATGGTTAAGTTCAAGGGAAGATCGACAATGAAGCAATACCTTCCAATGAAACCCATCAAACGTGGAATAAAAATATGGGAAAGATCTGACTCATCCTCTGGCTATGTATACGACTTCAATATATATTGTGGAAAAAATGAATGAATGAAAAAGTAGTCGACAACTCGACATTGGGCGAAAGGGTAGTCTTAGCGTTAGCGAAAACAATAAAGCGAGTCAACGTGGCACTTTTCTTTGATAGATTCTTTTCCTCAGTATACCTTACCATTCCCTGCTGTCGTTACTATTATTTCCAATCGGAAGCAGCTTCCCTCATGTACACAGAAATTGAAGAGAGGAGAGAGCGTGTGCTATCAAAATCAATTTGGAACATCATGCTCGTTTTGGCAGGATACGAAACTGGTGACTGTAATGAGTAATTGGCATGGCACAGAGATGGGGTTGATTCAGCGCAAACAGAAAAACAGAGAAAAATTACCTTGAATTGTCCAAAGTCCATTGTCGACTACAACCAAAACATGCGTGGGGTTGATTTATCCGACCAAATGTCTCAACTATACGATATCAACAGGAAGTCCACAAAGTGGTGGAAAAAGGTGTTCTACAAACTTCTACAGACTTCCTGTGTCAACGCCTGGATATTATATAAAGAAACGCATTACTCGCCAAATCTTCCCTATATTGATTTTATAGCTGCATTGGCGGAGGATATGATAAAGTCTGGGCTGGGGAAAGGTAAGGTGCCCAAGAAGAAAAAATCTGGACGTCATTTGAAGAATCGAGACGTCAATTATATTATAGTTGGCGATCACATGCCCATTGAAAGCAAAACGCGACGCCGCACTGTGGTCAATATTTTGAGATAGCGGCCAAAACTCCTTTTGGTTTTTGTTCTCCGATTTTAAAGTTATTAGACTAATATGAAAGTAGACAGTAGTAAACCTCGGGAGCCAAAAAATTAGGACTCTATTTCAACTATTTCACTGAGAACAGGGTGGTCCAAAATGGGCTTTTTCAGAATTTAGTAAATTTATGATATTTTTAGTTAATTTTTAAAGTTTAAATGATCATAACTTTTTTCAAGATTTTTGGACGAAATAAATTTTGTGTTGTAACTTAACTTATTTCCTATTACTGGTACAAAAATTGAAGCTCTACTGTTTTCAGAACAATTAAAATTTTTTTTTAAAAAAAGGTCAAATTTCTCGGAAATTTCCTACTTCATAGAGCAAAACTCCTGTGAGTCCAGCTGAGTCAAAACACAAATTTACTATTTTGTAGTCCTAACTCTCCCCTACATTCCTATATATACATGTCCATGCATCGGGACTGCACTTTTTGAGCTACAGCAATTTTTCTGACCCAAGGTAAGATATTCGGTACAAATGCACGTCATATTTTTTTGAGAAGTTATTTGTATGTGAAAGTGGCTATTATGCATATATTTTGATGAAATTTTGTACAAGAGTTCTTATTGACCCAAAAAATAATTCTGTTGAAATTAGGAGAAGTTGGCCCATATTTGGACCTAGTCCACATAGAAGGGTGTATCAAAATTTTGACAAAAATGACAATAGAACTCTCAAATTATGTGGTATCTGGCAATTCATTTGGAAAAGGTAAAAAAGATTTTATTGCCATCTAATATTACACAACTTAAATACGTGAAAATTGCAAATAAATTTAAAACCAATGGAAATAACTGGTAAAACCAACTACCTGTTATATTATGTTTCAAAGAGGTAAAAAAGATCATGTTGAAACTTCGAGCAATAGTATATTAATCCATGCATTCATTTTTTTTCTTCATTATTGTTTAGACAATGGCTAAATTCAGTTGTAGTATTCTATCTGATATATATTTTGAACGGAAAGATGAAAACGACATTATTTTACATATAATGATTAATCCATTCTTCAAAATATGCGACAAACAAGAAATTAAAATTCATAACTTAAAAATAAAAAACTTTTTAAATACTTTAAGAAGACGGTACAATCAATGTTCCAGAAACAAGAAATTGTTTTACTCACGCAACCAAGAATGGCTAAGAAATAAACTTATTTTTAAAAAGCCATCAGTAACTACCACGGAAACTGGAAAAGGTGGTCGACCAGCAAAGCCAATTGATAATTGTAGTGAAAGATCACGAAGACGCAAGCTTAAACATATCAATGAAGAAGTTTCTTGTAGCATCATAAAGGATTCATTTCTGCATCAAATTCAACCATTGAAAACTAAAAAGGGTAAAATTGCTATCATTGAAAAAATAGTGGAAGCAAGCCCCAGACGCACAAAAAGGATTTTAGAAAGTATGCCGATACCAACTGAAGAAAATAAATTTACTCCAGAAGAAGCATTTGCACTATTTTTGGATTTGAAAATGACTAAAAACCAATATACAGAATTGCGGAAGCGAACCAATGAAAAAAATTGTGGAATTTTTCCATCATATCGAGATATAGTTTCTGCCAAAAAAGATTGCTTACCTTCACCAACTGCTATTAGTGTAACTTCAATTTCAGCAGAAATAAAATTGCAGGATCTTCTTGAACACACTGCAGAACGATTATTAAAGACATTTGATGCTGACTATTTAAAGAAGTTTAAAAATTGCAGCATGACTTTAATTTCTAAATGGGGATGTGATGGGTCCTCTGGCCAGAAACAACACAAACAATGTAATGCGGAAAATTCATCAGATGCCAATTTATTCATGATTTCTTTCGTTCCATTACGTTTAACAAAAACTTATATTGGTTCAGAGCCGTCAACTAGTAGAGCTGCAGAGATAGATGTATGGAAGAATGAAATTCCCTCGTCAACAAAATTTTGTAGACCAATAAAGTTTGCTTACAAAAAGGAGACTCAAGATGTCATAGATGAAGAAGTTCGAAAAATAAATGATCAAATTAAAGAACTTCAACCAGTAACATTTAAATTTGATGACCAAGCCATTGAAGTAAATTTTAAAATGTGTCTCACAATGATTGATGGAAAAGTTGCACAAGCTTTAACCAAAACAAAGTCATCGTCAAGCTGCACCATATGCCAAAAAACATCAAGTCGATTGAGCCAACCACCAACACAAGACGATAGTTTTAATGAAGCATATGAATTTGGAATGTCACCTCTTCATGCTAGAATTCGTTTTATGGAGCATATTCTTAAATTGGGATACGATTTGGAATTTGGCCCGTTAGGCGAAACAGTGAGAAACAACAAAGAAAATTTGGAAAAAAGAAAGCAAAAAAAAAAGATATTCAAGAAAAATACCGTGAGGTATGCCTTATAATTGACCAGCCAAAGCAAGGAGAAGGAAATTCTAATGATGGAAACACAGCAAGGAGATTTTTTTCCGATCCAGAAACTGCAGCTTCTATAACTGGAGTAGATTATGATTTAATACGACGATTCCAAATCATATTACAAGTTTATAGCATGTAGCAAAAAGATAGATGCAAAAAAATTTGGTCAGTATGCTAATGAGATAGCAACCCTTTATAACCAAAAATATTCTTGGAGACATATGCCAACCACAGTTCACAAAATTTTGTTCCATGGGGAACAAATAATTCAGCACAATATGCTTCCAATTGGAGATCTCTCAGAAGAAGCCCAAGAAAAAAGGAACAAAGACTACAGATGCTTTCGCGAGCACAATACAAGAAAAATTTCCAGATATTGTACTAATCTTATTAATATTTTGTTGTGCACATCAGACCCATATATGTCCAGTATTCGACAGAAATGGAAATCAACCTCATTAGAGTTAGATGAAGAAGCTAAACAACTACTGCAAAATGAAAATCAAAGCTATTTGGAAGAAATTTTTACTAATATTGTTTAATTAATACTAGTTTAAAGATTATAATTTGTTTCTAATTTTAGTATAAATTTTTATTAATACATTTAAATAAAATATATGTGCACTTTAAATCAATAGTAAAAGTTTACTTAAAATTTTATCGATGTTGTGTTCTGTATATAATATATCCAAATGGTATTGATATTGTTGGGAATTTCAGTGTTATTTTTCAGTTTAATCCTCACAAGAATTAGCTTTCTTCCAAAAAAAAACCAACCTTTGGCCCCTGTGAATATTGAGACTAAATAAATGTCAGGGGCCAAACGTTGGCATTTTCTGACCAAAATTAAGTTTAGGAATAATAAATAAGTATTTGTTGTAAAATACGATTGAAGAAAATAAGAAATTATAAAAAAAATACCTATTTAAAATGTCAAAATATTCAACTTTTACATGGAAACTCAACAAAAAATTAAAATGCATTTTTAACTCCAAATTACTTACGTTCCTATCAGTGGATTTTTACGTGTGACCACGCAAATTGAAGCTTTAATTTGAACAAAACAAATTGCGTAAAAAATACCAATCCGGACAAAAGTTATAGAGTTTTGACCGCTATTTCGCAAAATTGACCACTGTGCGCCGATGCGTAAAGTGCTCAAAGTATAAGAAAGGCGGAAAGAATGACAAACGTTCTTTCTTTACATGTAAGACATGGAAGTTCCACTATGTTTCAAGTGTTTTTCACCATATCATATCTAAAAAACTTTTTAGATATCAATAAAATAATAAACTTTTACTACTGAGTGTTTTTATTAATGAACCCTACTGGGTTCAAATTTCAAATCAAAGCCACCGATTGGGACTAAATATTCCAGCGCTCCCAGCGCCTCTGGTGGCGAAAATTGAAATTCTGGCTCAGTACAAATGTTAACTTTTTCCTGGTCTTTAAGGTCCACCTAGCGCCAATTTTGTATATCCAACAGTTTTTTTTCGGTTCGAAAGGGTTCTCTCATAAGCGGATCAAACATTGCAAGATATTCAAGAAATTTTCACGTAATGCTAAATTTGGTTGACCGAGAACCCGAACTAAAGAGATCAATCGTACTTATGTTTCTTGCCAATAATTTTCTTGTTGTTTAATAAATCGCAAATTATCACCGTCAATAGTTGTGCCTCTTTTTAGCCGCAACTTCAGTTCTTTCCATACCTGAAAACATTACAAATATTCTTGATTTTTCTCATGTAATAAAAGTATCGCAGATTTATTTTTCCAGTCCTTACTACCATATTCAGTAATGGGCGAAGATTGTTTATTTTCATTTGCGTACAGTAAACAGCAAAAACAACACAATTAATCCTTAAGAAGTGAATATTGTAACCAATTCCTATAATTACTTCACCATTAATAAGTCTTCTTTTGTAATGATAGTGTTGATAATGTTGCCTACTTTATCCAGGGAACGAACCAGGGACCTGATAGTTTGAAAATTTTCGATTATTAGAATTAGTTGGGTATGAAATGTCATGTAGGTTTTGTGACCAACTTTGAACTTAATATCACTAACTATATTGGTGCATTTAATAGGACATGTACCAGGATCCTTGTAATCGTACTCTACTCATAAATTTCTTCACATACTTCATTTTGATTCTCAAGTTCTGAATCTATCGCATCTACTTCCATAACAGATTCCTGATTTTCTAATATACAAACATTTTAAACCGAGTTGACAATAGTTGTACTGCTTGCGGTCAAACTGCTGCTGGAGATATTACCATCGCTTTCCTTATTTTTTGAAATATATGTTAAAAGGGAACCACTTTATTTCATATTTTCTATTTCCTTCTCAACTTTTCTTTTTCGATTTTCATAAGCTGATAGCTTTTTCTTTTAGTTATGGCCGCCTAAGAAATACTCACTCAATTTCAATTCAAAAATTCCAAATTTGGATATTTAAAAAAAGTAGTTTTATTTCTCTCTAGAAATTTTTATTACGCCCTTGATAGTTTTAAAAAAACTTATAACTAAAAAAAGTATATTTTTATTTTCTCCCGGATTTTCGCGCCCCCAACTTTTTAGCACCCTAGGCGACCGCCTAGTTTGCCTATATGCCACCCCTACTTCGAATTACTGTATAACTTTGACAATATTACCAACATAACGGATGGTGACATACGGAAATATTGTATGGATTTAGAACTTCTTCGAACTGACGGTGATCAGATGGATACTTCCGACTTGGATATGTTTGACGAATTAAAATACCTCAAAAATCATCTGTCCACAGATTGCTGTGATTCTCCTACTGAAGTTATAAAATATTTGCTAGTTAATATTTTAACAACCCCTTTGCCAAATATATATGTTGTATTCCGAATCGTAATTACATTTTGTCAATAACTGTAGCGAGTGTAGAGAGAAGCTTTTCTAAGCTGTAATTAAATAAAAGTTATTTGCGCTCTACAATCCTCCAACATCACATCGATGGTTTAGCTACCCTTTCCATCGAACATGATATTGTAAGAAAATTGGAACTGGATGATCTTACGAAGAATTTTGCAGCCACGAAAGCTCGGAAAAAAATTTTTATGTAAGTAAAAATTTAATTTTTTTATTAAAAAATCCACCAACATTATACAGAGTGTATAATTTAGTAAGTGGTTAAATAGCTTATTCCTTATTTTGGTATACAGAAATTTTGTATATTAAATTTTATATAAAAACGAAAAAACAAAAATTTTGTATGTTGCATTTAAGTTTTATATATTAAAATCTATAATATTAATAGGCAAGGCGATTTCTTGTGACCGATGTAAGTTTCACAGTTTTACCCCGATTTTGACAAAAAACTTTGTTATTTGAAAGGTTTTTCTTTTAAGCTGTTACCCAGATTTACAGATTTTCATCGTCTGGAATATTTTTCTGGAGTTATCGTTTAAAGTTGCTACTAACACATACATAAAATTATACATTGCTATGTGTGTGCTTAGTAAATTTGTTAAAGTGTTAACACAAACACATGTGTTGAGTTTGTTTTCTTCATTTAAAATGAGTTGAATTACGAAGCATACCTTTAGGGTCTTTATTAAATGACAAAATAATATTTCTTAGAATTTGCACTCGAATTTCGAGTGCTGGGCTCTGCTAGTAAAAAATAAAACAAGGAGTTTAAAATACAAAAATTTTTTTAATAATTTATAATTTAGGTTAAACAAAATAACGTTCTTAGTTATTCTTTTTTTTTTTCTTCTGGTTAAAAAATATGGGCCGCGATTTAGACCCTTGGCCTAGGACGCCACAAATGCTCGGGCCGGCGCTGCATAATATGTATTTTCCCCTATTTTTAACCTTGATTTAATTTAAAACCAGAATAGTAAAGACTGAAGTTTTTGCTGCCTTCTGATTTTTGGTTGCTAATTCTGTTATTTACATTGAGTTGAAAAATTCACTTCGGTCAAAAAATGGAACTAAATTGTAAAAATTTTCTTTCATGTTTCACTATGGTTATCGCTGTAAATTAACATTTGGACATAAATCACCACACAGAACAGACAGACATGCGGAATCGCTTAATCGTCAGAGAAAAGGATTCTGAACTAATATTCACAGATAAGTAATTTTTTAATATATAAGTTTTTACAAAATATTATTTGCTTTTACGATGCAGAAAAAATTTCATACCATAATTTGACAAATGGGTGGCTTTCGACAACAATTTCTAAATAACATTCTAAGCAATTTATAATAGAGTTCCGGACATATCTTTGAAATTAAGGCCCTTAACATATAACAAAAATTCAAAAATAAATTCGAATAAATTCCTTAAAGAATTTTTTTTTACCACAAAAGGAGAAAAGAGTATGCAAATCATTTTGAACGAACTAAAAAAAAAAAGCAAAACAAGAATAGAATAAATAAATTCTTCATTCCTTTGTTGATTACGAACGAATAGATTTAATACATACGAGTAAATACAACAACTAAATTGTTTTAACAACGGATAATAAATGCTTCAACCAGTTTAAGTTTTCATATACACATTTTGTGTGAAATATAAGAAGATAAATGATGGCAAACACACTCGAAAACATTGAACATTGTAGCACCAACAACATTCAATACACAGACTTATGAAAGTAAAGAAGATGCAAGGAAAAGTATTGTGTTCGGATTAGATGTGTTTTTCTTTTTTCTTCTAAGAAATCAGTTGAAGTCGACACAGCCAATGTTCATTTAAATGCAATGGCACTATCAGGAAAAATTAATCTGCTACAAAGCAAACACTTATTTGAAACCGAACAGTTCGGAGAACTTAATAATCTCGACAAAAATTTTATATGAACAACTGAAAGCTTATCGCTACATGGGACAATATTCTAGTACATATGTACCATGTAGTCAAAATCTGATAAATTTTCTTCATATCCTCACTCCATTTTAATTTTAACTGACCACGTTTTTCTAAAGGTCTTAAGTCTCAATTGTATTTTGCTACACCTTATCACACATTCTAGGAAATAATGATCACTTGGTCATCCGTTTTATAAAAAAAAAAAAAAATACTAATTTCACGTATGAGTAATACTGGTAATTAATAAAATACGTACGAAGGCATCAGGTGAACAAAAGAAATTAATGGTATTGTGTCCTTAATAATAAATAGTTATATTAAGCAATAAAGTGCAAAACATTTTTAAGGGGCGAAAAATGTATGTGAGTAAAGCAAATATTTTTTGAAATTAATGATAACACCTTCAGAGAAAAGATATTACAGACGAACTGGATAATGTACGTCTGAACCAGAGATCAAATAGTGTACAACTGAATTTATAGTTTTTCATTTCTTGATTTTATTTCCCTCTAAAAGGACTTCGTCCTTTATGTCGGTATAGTAACATTTAATAGCTTTGAACCGTCAATTTAGTAGGTACAATTTTTACCATGTATCGCTTCACATCAAAACAACGAGCCGAAATAGTGACGATTTACATTGAAAAAAAGTCGTTCAATTGTGTCCACTTAACGTATAGACCGTCGAAAATATCGCCAAAAAGCACCGTCCTGCAACACTATTGTTTGTTTAGTGTCGAATTTTATTGAGCACAGGGTGTAAGAGATCGTCAACAAGACGTTCTAATGAACTGATTGAAGAAGTAAGAGAGAGTATTGCACAGAACCTAAATGAGTCGTATCGTCATCGCGCTCAGCATTTTTCCATCAATGGACTGTAATAGTAAGAGCTTTGGGACTTTCCGTGAGCCCATAACTTATTTATGTGATATGTCGAACAAAAAATGGGCGTGATAGGAGCAGTAGACGTGGCACTGCCCATACAAAGTAAATATATAATATCATATAACTGGTGTACTATAAAAGGGAAAGCCTCTACACTTTTCACAAATCCATGAGATATTAATGTAACTAGTCCGATAAGAAATTGCGCGGAATGGGATAAGGGGGCGTGGCACCTCATATACATATTAATATGAAGTACTACGTAAGCGACAGTCTTGAAACTTTTGGCAAGTACATTAATTATCAATGTAAGTAGTCGTGGAAAATACAGGTGGATTCAACAATTTCGAAAATCGCCAAAATCAAAAATCGCAAAAGTTAAAAATCGCTAAAATCAAAAATCGCCAAAATCAAAAATCGCCAAAACCGAAATTCGCGAAAAGCTAACAACCACAAAAAACAATAATCCTCAAAATCAAAAGTGGGCAACTCAAATATTGCTAAAATCAAAAATCGCCAAATCAAAAATCGCCAAATGAAAAATTGGCAAATGATATTCTCAAATCACGGCCAACAGTTAAGTGTTGCCAGATTTAATTTGGAAAATCACGTTCTGCTCATAGGCAGCTATATTTACCTTGCCCCAGAGTAGGAACTCCGAAAAATTTGATAATTGTTGCATCGAATGAAAAACAAAAAATATTCTATATCAGCAAGCATTGAAATAAAAAAATCATGTGACTCCGATCACAGGGGAGATGTGTAAACATTTAGTAACGAAAGTTTTTTTATGACACTTTTTCAAAATCAAACAGAAAAGCGTTATCTATGTATCACTTATAGCAATCAACTGCTTATTTTATATTTTTCGTTTTTAATTTTTCGTCTTTCATTTTTCATTTTTCATTTTCCCTTTTTTATTTTTCATTTGTCATTTTTTCAATTATCATTTTTTATTTTTATTTTTAATTTTGTATATTTAATTTTTTATTTTTCATATTTAATTTTTTATTTTTCATTTTTCATTTGTTATTTTAATTTTTTATTTTTAATTTTTTATTTTTTATTTTTCATTTTTTTTCATTTTTTATTTTTCATTTTACGTTTTTCAATTTTTATTTTTATTTTTTATTTTTGATTTTTGATTTTTTATTTTTTATTTTTCATTTACGTTTTTCATTTTTCATTTTTATTTTTATTTTTCATTTTTCAGTTTTCATTTTTCATTTCTTATTTTTTATTTTTATTTTTCACATTTTATTTTTTATTTTTCATTTGTTATTTTTAATTTTTTATTTTTAATTTTTTATTTTTCATTTTTTTTTCATTTTGCGTTTTTCAATATTTATTTTTAATTTTTTTTATTTTTTATTTTTATCTTTTATTTTTTATTTTTCATTTTGCGTTTTTCATTTTTCATTTTTCATTTTTCATTTTTTATTTTTCATTTTTTATTTTTTATTTTTATTTCTGATTTTTTATTTTTCATTTTTCATTTTTCATTTTTCATTTTTCATTTTTCATTTTTCATTTTTCATTTTTCATTTTTCATTTTTCATTTTTCATTTTTCATTTTTCATTTTTCATTTTTTATTTTTTATTTTTTATTTTTTATTTTTTATTTTTTATTTTTTATTTTTTATTTTTATTTCTCATTTTTTATTTTTCATTTTTAATTTTTTATTTTTCAGTTTTTATTTTTCATTTTTCATTTCTTAATTTTAATTTTTCATTTTGTATTTTTTATTTTTCATTTTGCGTTTTTCATTTTTCATTTTTCATTTTTTATTTTTCATTTTTTATTTTTTATTTTTATTTCTGATTTTTTACTTTTCATTTTTCATTTTTCATTTTTCATTTTTCATTTTTCATTTTTCATTTTTCATTTTTCATTTTTCATTTTTTATTTTTTATTTTTTATTTTTTATTTTTTATTTTTTATTTTTCATTTTTTATTTTTTATTTTTATTTCTCATTTTTTATTTTTCATTTTTAATTTTTTATTTTTCATTTTTTATTTTTTATTTTTCATTTTTCATTTTTTATTTTTAATTTTTCATTTCTTATTTTTCATTTTTTCATTTCTTATTTTGCATTTTTTCATTTTGCATTTTCAAACAGGTTATTACATATCATAAGTTTTTCACCTATACAATCATATGTCAAACCGATTTTGAAATAGAAATTTACCCCCCTGCGCGTATAGATGTTTACACATCAAAAATTAAAAATAAGTTAAATATTTTAATTGCACAATACAAAGTTCGTAGGAAAAATTGATTATGAAATAAAACATGTTCATAAGACTCGGTAAGTCATAGCGAAGCGTGACAGTGCATATAAGTATATTCATAAATCATAAATCAGAATAGAAAGTAGTTTTCACAATAGAAGACAGCCAACAAAATATATTAACCATCTCAGCCTTCTTATTACATTACAGCAAATGGAATAAGATAAATAAATTTTCACACACACTCACAACGAGCCTTTTGATGACGATATATTTCGTTGCTCTGACATAAATATATAATTTTTGTTTATCAAAAAGTTCTTTAAAAAATCTGTTTAAAAAAAAAAATGACAAAATTTAGCATAAACTTAATACAACTCAACACGTTTTTTTGTAGCTTTTATACAAATAAGTAGACCACATTCGAAGAAGAATTCAAGACAATAAACAATAAAGAGGATATTCAAACATCCTGTTTGAGAATACTTGATATTTTCCATTTTTTTTCATAAGAAATACAAAATGTGAAATAGAACAATGACTGAATGAAGAAAATCCTGTCATAAATCTCGGTAAATATTTCTAACATAAATTACAGAGCGCATTGCAGATGCAACGCAATGCAAGCCAAGGCAATGTAATGCATCTGCAAGTGTCTAGGGATGTTAAATGCAATGTAGGATGAATCCAGATTCCTGTTTTCATTTCATTTTTTCCTCATTCCATTTGTTTACTTATTTATTACCGACTGTGTTAAAGAAATATACGAGAAAATGCATTTAGGTTTTTAGATTATTTTTCTTTTCTCTCCCCAACTGTTCCATAAAAGGAATTCGTCTGTGTTGAGCATATTTAGAAAACAATGTGCGTTTAGTCAATGTAGTGCACATTGGGTTGAACGAATTTGGGCTTAGAGACTTTGTTGACTTTTGAATTAAATTTGGTGAATCCAATATTTATGTTTAAATAGTTATTTGTATGAGATTTATTAAGTGAACTTATGAAAATCACAACAATTTTAAGTTTATTTGCAAATTTCAAATTAACTCATATTTAATGATGATGATAAATGTTTCGAATGAAGGAATATTTTATTTTTATCAAATTTAATAGCATTTA
This sequence comes from Cordilura impudica, assembly GCA_963682025.1. Classification (NCBI taxonomy): domain Eukaryota; kingdom Metazoa; phylum Arthropoda; class Insecta; order Diptera; family Scathophagidae; genus Cordilura; species Cordilura impudica. The sequence continues at coordinate 30,699,503 of OY821518.1, read as the reverse complement.
TTTTTATGATTTTTTTTCTTTTGTGACCATTAAATGTGCAATTTTTTCCTTACGGGCTAACGATGGTCAAATTTTGTGTAAATAAAAATCAATTAATTTTCATTTTTACTCAATGTTTCGTCTGCTTTTTTCAGACTTCTTCAGTAATATTTTTTTTTTCAAATCTGGAGACAAAATAAAATAAACATAAAGCAAAATTTTTTAACTATTATTACAAAATGATTTACTGTTGAGTCGGTCATAGGTCATGTAACAAACATATCTGGAATTTGCGATATGAGTACAGTATATAATATTTTTGGGGTCATTGTCTGGTGGATGAAAAATTCCAAGTCACGGCTAAAGTACTAGACCAGCATAGCACAACCTCTAAAGGATTTGGCGTACTCAGACCAAACATTTTGATGTGTAAACATCTATACGCGCAGGGAGGTAAGTTTCGATTTCACAATACAATCACAAAAACAGCGTGACATGTGAGCCGTAAGACAAAATCGATGTGACTGATGATTGTATTGGTGAAAAATTATGATATGTAATAACCTGTTTGAAAATGAAAAATGAAAAATAAAAAATAAAAAATGAAAAATAAAGAATGAAAAATTAAAATTAAAAATAAAAAATGAAAAACGAAAAATGAAAAATGAAAAATTAAAAATTAAAAATTAAAAATTAAAAATGAAAAATAAAAAAAATAAAAAATTAAAAATAAAAAACTAAAAATAAAAAATGAAAAATAAAGAATGAAAAATAAAAAATAAAAAATTAAAAATAAAAAATGAAAAACGAAAAACGAAAATGAAAAATGAAAAATAAAAAATTAAAAATGAGAAATATAAAAATGAAGAAAGAATAACGAAAATTAAAAAATTAAAAATAAAAAATGAAAAATGCGAAATTAAAAACGAAAATAAAAAATGAAAAATAAAAAATTTTAAAATAAAAAATATAAAATGAAAAATAAAGAATGAAAAACAAAAAATTAGAAATAAATAATGAAAAATAAAAAATGAAAAACGAAAAATGAAAAATGAAAAATGAAAAACAAAAAATTAAAAATAAAAAATTAAAAATTAAAAATTAAAAACGAAAAATAAAAAATTAAAAATTAAAATGAGAAATAAAAAAATGAAGAAAGAATAACGAAAAATAAAAAAATGAAAAATGAAAAATAAGAAATGATAAATGAAAAAAAAAATTAAAAATGAAAAATAAACAATGAAAAATGAATACTGAAAAATTAAAAATGAAAAATGAAAAAAGAGAAATTAATAATGAAAAATAAAAAATTAAAAATTAAAATTTAAAAATAAGAAATGAATAACAAAAGAATGGAAAAAAATTTTAAAATGAGAAATAAAATGAAAAATTAAAAATGAATAATATAAAAATTAAAAAATTAAAAATAAAAAAATAAAAATTGAGAAATAAACAAGTAAGAAAATTATAGTCGGTCTAGACCGACTATATGATACCCTATACCATGCGTTTAGAAACCCTATCTCTTAGGCCCAACTAACTGGACATTGAAAATAAGCAAAAATCAAATTTGAGTGGGATTTTTATTAATTTTTTTGGCTGCAGATATGAAAAAGTTCATATCGGATGCTATATCTATAAAGGGACTAGGTCCAAAAATGGACCGATCCTGATCATGTTTGGTAAAGTCTCTTGTATTTTGCAAAAATATATACAAACAAAATTTGAGAAGAATCAGTGCAATATTTTTGTTTTTAATAGATTTAAGTGAAGATCGGGAAGCAGCTCTATATGGGGTCAAAGGGAGCATTTTTGGACTACTCATTAGTGGATGTAATGAAGGCATACAAACCCAATTTGAATAAGATCTATATGACAATTTGGATCTTATGGCAATTTATGTCGATTTCATATGGGTAATTTGTATGGGGGCTAGGTCTGAGCATGGACCGATTCTCACCAATTTCAATAGCGTTCATCCCATGGTCGATAAAAGCTTATATACCAAATTTCATCAAAATATATTCATATTTGCGACCTGCAGTTTGATTACAAGCTTTACATGGACACACAGACGGACGGACGGACGGACATTGTTAAATCAACTCAGAAAGTGATTCTGATTCGATCGGTATAATTAAAGATGGGTCTAGGTCAAATATTTTTGGTTGTTACAAACAGCAGCACAAAGTCATTATACCCAAACCACATAGTGGTATAGGGTATAAAAATGAAAAAGAAAAATGAAAACTGAAAAAACAAAAATTAAAAATTAAAAATGAAAAAGAAAAATGAAAAATTAAAAACGAAAAATTAAAAAATTAAAAATAAAAATTTAAAAATGAAAAACGAAAAATTAAAAATGAGAAATGAAAAATTAAAAATTAAAAACGAAAAATTAAATATTGGCCGGTATAAATAATAGATAATAATAAATATTTTTATATTAGCAGAGCCCCTGCAGTGGGTTGCTATAAGTGATACATAGAAGACGCTTTCTGTTTGATTTTAAAAAAGTTCCATATAAAAATCTGTAATTACTAGATGTTTACACATCTTGCCTGTAATCAGACTTACATAATTTTTTTTCCAATTTTTTTTTTTTATTTAGTTTTTCAGATATAACTCAAGAACTATTAATGATTTCACATTTCATTCTTTAGTAAAATTGTAGCTAAGTCTTAACGAAATAATTTTTGTTCCCTATAGCACTCCGCAGTCAGGGTATAATGAGTTTGTGCTGATGGTTGTAACTACCGAAACTTTTTGACCTGTGGATTAGAAAGGAACGAAATAGCTAACTAATTATTGAGATAAATAGTATACCTAGAAGCTTTCAATTTGGAAAATATTGACGTACATTTTCTGGGTACCAAAATTAAACTAGCGAATTCTGCAATATCGTTTCCGAGATCACGTCTACCTTATATGGATCATAATGGAAAGGAACTTAGCAAGTTTTTTGGTAACATGAGCATGGATGCAGAATTACAGGTTCACCTTAATGGGCACCGAATTCTTAGATAAATATGATAATTGTTAACTATTCGGATTTTATTGATCAGGTTTTAAAAAATTTTGGAATAAAAACAGAAATGGTAAAATATTTTTATTTAAAAAGTTCAAGAAGATTGACATAAATAAACATAAAACTTAAAATAAATATAATTAGGATCGTATATTATATATATGTATATACAAAGGGAGATTTCAAAATATTTTAGTAAATTTTATTTAATTTTTTAAATAAAAATGGAGGTCACAAAAATGAGAGGAAAAACAAGTAAGAAAATTATAGTCGAACTAGACCGATATACGAAACCCTATACCAGTTGTTTAAAGGCCCTATCTCTTTGGTTCAACTATTTAGATATAGAATATAAACATAAAACAAATTTGAGTGACAATTTTTTGCCTTCGGATATGAAAAACTTCATATCGGACGCTATATTTATATGGGGACTAGGTCAAAAAATGGACCGATCCTGACTACAATTGGTAAGGACACTTATTTTTTGCAAAAACATATACAAACCAAGTTTGAGAAAAATATGTGCAATATTTTTATTTTTTGATAGATTTAAGTGACGATCGGGAATTAGCTTCATACGGGGGCTTGACTGAGAATTGTCCCATAGGGTTTATTTTTGGACTACTAATAAATGAATGTAACAAACATACACAAACCCAATTTGACCAAGATCAATATGATAATTTTGATATTATAGCAATTTAGGTCGATCTTTTAGGGATTATTTGTATGGGGACTAGGTCTGAAAATTAACCCATTTTCACCAATTTCAATAGCGTTCGTGCTATGGCCGATGTAAGCTTACATACAAAATTCACATTTGCGACCTGTAGCCTGATTACAATGTTTACATGGACACACAGACAGACGAAATTCGCTAAATCGACTCAGAAAGCGACGTTACGTACGAATCAAATCAGAAAGCCATTTTGAATTTGCTGGTAAAATAAACTATTTTTGATAGTTATAAACATAATTTCCATGTTCCGTAATTTTCAAAGGGATTTACTATAAAAGACAACATTGGAACTGATATTTTCAGTTCCTTAAATTTCAGATAATCTTCGACAAAAAAAATATTAAGATATATTTCTCCATATATTTTTTTTATTTTGTAACAAAACCTACAATTCTTTCAAGTTTCTTAATAATTTTTGTATGCCTCATTTTTTTACGCCTTAATCCTGTATCAAAATATTGAAGCAATCGGTAGTGCAGTCTACTTTATTAATTAATTATCTTCACTTCTATGACATCATATAAAGGTTTTTTTGAATATGAATTATTTCATTACTAACATTTCCTTTCATACCGACATAAAGCTCTAGTCAATTAAGCATTATATATGTATTTCGGGCCTTACTTTCCTTTTATTTTTCACTTTCTCTACTCTTTATTACACTCAGGTTTAAAATAGAAAGCAAATGTTAAAAATAAATCCCCTAAACCATTCATTGCATTTAACTTCACTCATTTAACTTTATAAAGATTTGTTATTTGCTTGAGAGATGTTTTTTTTTTTCTCATTTTTTCAAATAAACATACGAGTTAAGCCTTCATTTCAGATTGCATTTATTCTTTACCTTTAAATACTGATGTGGAGTGTCTTTTAACAAAATAAAAATTTAAAACAATAAGATTTTTAATGAACATTCTGTTTTTATTTACATTGAGATTATGCCAAAAGCAAGTTTAAATCAATAAAAGGCAATAACAGAGAATCAATAAATGGTTGTTTAAAAATTCAAACAATGAATTTTTTACAATTACTTATTACCCAAGGGGATTGAACAAAAAAATTTAAAATTTTAACATATAAATACATTAAGATTTTATTGTAAATTTAACAGTACTTAATTTAACAGTAATTTAACAGTATTTGCTTTAATATATCTAAGAGCATCCAAATACGACCAGATTGATGGACGGACGTAACTTAAGCGTTATAGATATTTACTTCAAATATATATTTGAAGGTGGACCAGTGTTAATTAATTTCTGAAGCACACCATATAAATATCTGTTCGACAGAGTAGTAGAGAACAAAGTTCTCTATTATTTATTCTCTATTCTATTCGTTTTCAGCATGACATATCAAATAATATACCTTTCAGACCTGCTATACCGATTGTGAGATCTAGTTTAAGATGCTTAAAATATAAACGAATTATTTTTTTCTGTTTTTTTTCGGTATTCAGTGCTTGTGAGTTCTCTTGCATGCTATTGGCGTACAAGAGAATTTAAAAAAATTAGAAATACGCTGTAAAATGAAATTAGTTAAATTGTGTCTCATAATATGGGTTGACTGCGGCCACGTGATTGTTAATATTTTTTTATTTAGCATATAATTCCACTTTAATTATTGATTTCTGAGAGTTCGAATTTTTAGGTTCCTTTTACAAAATAAAAGTTACTAAATTTCATATGTTTAGAGAATCTGATTACATTGAAAAACAGATATCACATTTGTGCTATTCAGGCATAACATTACGTTTCTTTCTACGCTCACGATTGTGTGATCTAATTTTTTTCTTCAGTAAAACGCTATGATTTGTCAAAAAACGATGACCCTGAAGCTGAATTGGCGATTTGAGACCAGTGTGATATTGACTTTAGTGATGAAGAAGAATTGGTGGATGAAATTTGGACCCCCCACAATCACTATTCCCGAAAACGAAAACGAAATTTGAGCGAAATTCGTTGCAAGTGCAACGGATCAGCACTCAAACTTAAGTCCCAGGTTACTAAATACAAGTCAAAAACCATGGAAAAAATTTACAATGTCCTCACCATTAACTTCCCGTTGGAATATTTTAAAGAATATTTTCGGGAGTCACGCTATGAAGATCCAGTTAACTATACAAAACAAGTAAGAAAATTATAGTCGGCCTAGCCCGACTATACGATACAGTATACCATGGTTTAGAGACCCTATCTCTTCGGTCCAACAAATTGGATATAGCATATAAGCATAAACCAAATTTGAGTGGCATTTTTATTAATTTTTTTCGCTGCAGATATGAAAAAGTTCATATCGGATACTATATTTATATGGAGACTAGGTCGAAAAATGGACCGATCCGGACCATATTCGGTAAAGTCACTTATACTTTGAAAAAATATATACAAACCAAATTTGAGAAAAATCTTTGCAATATTTTTTTTTTTTTTATAGATTTAAGTGAAGATCGAGAAGCTGCTCTATATGGGGCCTATGACTAAGAATTTTCCTATAGGTATTATTTTTGAACTATTGATTAATTGATGTAATAAACACATACAAACCCAATTTGACTGAGATCTATATGATAATTTGGAACTTATGGGAATTTATGCCGATTTCATAGGGGTCATTTGTATGGGGACTAGGTCTGAACATGGACCGATTCTCACCAATTTGAATAGCGTTCATCCCATGGCCGAAAGCTTATATACCAAATTTCAATAAAATATATTCATATTTCCGACCTGTAGTTTGATTACAAGGTTTACATGGACACACAGACGGACGGACGGACGGACGGACATTGCTATTTCGACTCAAAAAGTGATTCTGAGTCGATCGGTAAAATTAAAGATGGGTCTAGGATGAATATTTTTGGTTGTTACAAACAGCAGCACAAAGTCATTATACCCAAACCACATATCAAATTTTAGACAAGAATTGCGTTATGGACTAGCAGATATAAAAAGATTTTATGGATGCTCGATTATAATGGATTGGATATTCTGCAGTAATTATGCATTGGTCAAATGACCAATCTTAAACTTCTCTGTACCAGATCCTTCAAATAAATTATAAATATGGTAAGAAATCGATGTAATCAACAATTGAAATAGATGGGCAAATGATCCCTTTTATCGGAAGATGCCCATTGGTTTGAAAAATCTGGTGTATGCAACGTCTAATCATGGCATAGTTGACTTTGAAGTATTTGAAGGAGCTTGGACATTTGTAGATTGTTTATGGACCGTCTATTGTACTACAACTCACTAAAAATCTAACAAGACAGCCATTTATATTTTGACTGATTATACCCTATACCACTATGTGTTTTGGGTATAATGACTTTGTGCTGCTGTTTGTAACAACCAAAAATATTTGACCCAAACCCATCTTTAATTATACCGATCGAATCAGAATCACTTTTTGAGTTGATTTAACAATGTCCGTTCGTCCGTCTGTGTGTCCATGTAAACCTTGTAATCAAACTGCAGGTCGCAAATATGAATATATTTTGATGAAATTTTGTATATAAGCTTTTATTGGCCATGGGATGAACGCTGTTGAAATTGGTGAGAATCGGTCCATGTTCAGACCTAGCCCCCATACAAATTACCCTTATGAAATCGACATAAATTGCCATAAGATCCAAATTGTCATATAGATCTTACTCAAATTGGGTTCGTATGCGTTCATTACATCCACTAATGAGTAGTCCAAAAATGCTCCCTTTGGCCCCATATAGAGCTGCTTCCCGATATTCACTTAAATCAATTAAAAAACAAAAATATTGCACTGATTCTTCTCAAATTTTGTTTGTATATGTTTTTGCAAAATACAAGAGACGTTACCAACCATGGTCAGGATCGGTCCATTTTTGGACCTAGTCCCCATATAGATATAGCATCCGATATGAACTTTTTCAAAATTTTTTCAAATTTGGTTTTTGCTTATTTTCTATGTCCAGTTAGTTGGGCCTAAGAGATAGGGTTTCTAAACGCATGGTATAGGGTATTGTATAGTCGGTCTAGACCGACTATAATTTTCTTACTTGTTTTTTACTACAATTGTCATGTTGGGAACATTGACCAAATGGGATTCATGGTACGGGCACGATTATGGCAAACAGATTTGGCAAAAAAATTTACCTTCCTTTACACAAAAACATGAATAGGGGCGACATATATCAATTTACGAATGGAGATAATGTTGCGGTCGTGAAATGGAAAGGCACTAAATGTGTCATAGTTGCTTCAAGCAAATGGGGCAAAGATGCCGTGGGTGAAGTTGATAGATGGAACAGAAACCTCAAGCGCCGTTGCCTTGTCCAAATACCTACTGCGACTCAACATTACAAACCTTTAAAGGTACGATGTATGACGTTGATGTCACTATTTATAATTCATGGATGGAATACAAGAGTGATGCATAATTAGTTGGTTTGCCAAAACCAAAAAAAATCATTGTTAGCGTTCAAAATGGAGCTAGGAACTATGGTGGCGGTATGTTTTGAAGCCTCCAAACATGTTGAAAGATTGAAACTGCCATAAAAATTTCACGAGACCAAATACCGACCACAAGATGGATAAGATTTGACCGCTATGACCATTGGCCTGCGTTTTATTACGATCCACCGAGAGTATGTCGTAATAATTGTAACATTCGCTCAAGTAAACGATAAAAAAAATGTGGAGTCAGTCTTTGTTTCGCATAAAAAACAGAGACGGTTTAAAATGCTATCCTTCAAAAGAAAGAGGATGTAAAATATATTTAATTTTATATAGTTGGTAAGAAGTTATGAATATATACTATTTTCTCATATAACAAACAATTATTGTATTTATACCCTATACCACTATGTGGTTTGGGTATAATGACTTTGTGCTGCTGTTTGTAACAACCAAAAATATTTGACCTACACCCATCTTTAATTATACCGATCGAATCAGAATCACTATCTGATTCGATATAACAATGTCCGTCCGTCCGTCTGTGTGTCCATGTAAAGCTTGTAATCAAACTGCAGGTCGCAAATATGAATATATTTTGACAAAATTTGGTGTTTCTTCTTTATCGGCCATGGGATGAACGCTATTGAAATTGGTGAGAATCGGTCTAGGTTCAGACCTAGCCCCCATACAAATGACCCCTATGAAATCGACATAAATTGCCATAAGATCCAAATTATCATACAAATCTTAGTCAAATTGGGTTTGTATGTATATATTACATCCATTAATCAGTAGTCCAAAAATGATCCCTATTGGACAACTCTTAGTCATAGGCCCCATATAGAGCTGTTTCCCGATCTTCACTTAAATCTATCAAAAAAACAAAAATATTGCACTGATTCTTCTCAAATTTTGTTTGTATATATTTTTGCAAAATACAAGAGACTTTAGCAAACATGGTCAGGATCGGTCCATTTTTGGGCCTACTCCCCATATAGATATAGTATCCGATATGAACTTTTTCATATCTGTAGCCGAAAAAATGAATAAAAATCCCACTCAAATTTGGTTTATGCTAATTTTCTTTATCCAGTTAGTTGGGCCTGACAGATAGGGTCTCTAAACGCATGGTATAGGGTATCGTATAGTCGGTCTAGACCGACTATAATTTTCTTACTTGTTTTTTGTTAGTATTAAAATACAACGAAGTACCTAAATATGAATAGGAATATATTCTTTCTGTTTTCTTATTATTTTTATTTTTTTTGTTATTTAGTTATACTAAAAATTTATATAAACGCAATGAAGCAATAAAATGTGTTCTTAATTCATCAGAATTATTTTTCAGCCTATGACCTAGCCTGCACAATCGTGCTATGTCCTTTTTCAAAAAAAATCAAGTAAGAAAATTATAGTCGGTCTAGACCATAGTTCATATCGAATGCTATATCTATATGGGGACTAGGCCCAAAAATGAACCGATCGTGACTATGTTTGTTAAAGTCTCTTGTATTTTGCAAAAATATATACAAACAAAATTTGAGAAGAATCAGTGCAATATTTTTGTTTTTTTGATAGATTTAAGTGAAGATCGGGAAGCAACTCTATATGGGGCCTATGACTAAGAGTTGTCCCATAGCGATAATTTTTGGACTTCTCATTAATGGATGTCATAAACGCATACAAACCCAATTTGAGTAAGATCTATATGACAATTTGGATCTTATGGCAATTTATGTCGATTTCATAGGGGTCATTTGTATGGGGGCTAGGTCTTAACATGGACCGATTCTCAGCAATTTCAACAGCGTTCATCATATGGCCTACAAAAGCTTATATACCAAATTTCATCAAAATATATTTGTATTTGCAACTTGCAGTTTGATTACAAGGTTTACATGGACACACAGACGGACGGACGGTAGTTACAAACAGCAGCACAAAGTCATTATACACAAACCACATAGTGGTATAGGGTATAAATACCTCACAAAAAGTTATGGTACGTATTTTTAAGTAGACTTTGCTAAAATGAATTTTAATATTGATGATATTACAACGAATAAAATCGTTTTATTACTCAGGTCTGAAAGGGATATATGAGGCAGATTTAAGGTAAAACAATATTTTTTCCAATCAAATTGACGCATAAGTCTGGGGTCATTCACATCTCGAAGAGGTAGATAGTTTACAAAGATTTGTTTTAAAAATCTGAAATATTCACACCAAACTAGGCCCCTGCTTAGCGTCGGGAATAGAATATGTTCATCTTTTTATGCTGAAACTACATTTAAAAATATCAAACACACAATATTTTAGTATTCAGGATTAAAACTGCTGCACTGCACTGCACAACAAACAATTCGTGGTTAGTCATTATTTAAAACCCATTTATCATCGAATACGTATTTAAAGACTCAGTCTTTCAGATTGTTTTTATAAAAACCTTAGATCGTCTTATGGCATGTTTTTATTTACAAAATGATTTTCAAATGAATATAATGCGGATATTCAAAGTTCGTTGTGATCCAATAGAATTAAATTGCTCTTCCCATCTGAGAAAAGATTTTAAATACTGTTAATTGTACAATAACAAGGAGATTTAAAACTTGGAAGTTATCAGATTTCAAATAGATATAGACAATACTGGTTTAAAAAGGTAACAATATCAGAAGAAGAAACAAGTAAGAAAATCTTAATCGGTCTGTACCGACTAAACGGTATATCGAACTTACTGGATACAGCAAATAAGCAAAAAACTAATAAGAGTGGCATTGTTATCAATTTTTTTGTTGCCTGCAGATATAATAAAGTTCAAATCGAGTGCTATATTTATAAGTGGACTAGGTCGAAAGATAGACCACTCCTGAAAATATTTATTTTCCGCAAAAAACTATACAATCTCAATTTGAGAAAAATATGTGCATTATTTTGCAGGGTTTACTTTTGTATTAGCTGGAGAAAAGATTTTAACTCGACATAATTCAAAATTTCTCAATTTTTAATCTTAATAATTCTATTCTAATGTTAACATTTTTCGATAAGCCAAAGCATACATAAAATGCTGTATTAGGCAGCGCTAATTACTTTCACCATTTAATATTCTAAGTAATTTTTATACCCTATACCACTCTGTGGTCAGGGTATAATGAGTTTGTGCTGATATTTGAAACAATCAAAAATATTTGACTTTGAACCACCCTATATCATACCGATCGACTCAGACTGACTTTCTGAGTCGATTTAGCGATGTCCGTCCGTCTGTCCGTTTGTGTGTCCATGTAAATCAAACTTGAGGTCGGAAATATGAATCTATTGTGATGAAATTTGTTATATAAACTATTGTCAACCATAAGACGAACGCTATTGCAATTAGTGAAAATCGGTGCATGTTCAGACCTAGTCCCCACACAAACTAACCCTATGAAATCGACTTAAATTGCCACAAGACCCAAATATTCATATAGATCTTAGTCAAATTTTGTTTGTTTGCGTTTATTATACCCACTAATCAGTAGTGTGAAAATAATTCCCATAGAAGATTTCTTAGTCACAATCCGCATACAAAGGTGCTTCCTGATCTTCACTGAAATCTGACAGAAACAAAATTATTGCAGAGATTTTTCTCATATTTGATTTGTTTAAGTTTTTGCAAAAAATAAGTGAGAAAACCAAATATGGTCAAGATCGGCACATGTTTTTACCTAGTCCCCATATAAATATAGCGTCCGATATGAACTTTTTGAGACCTGAAGGCAAAAAAATTAATAAAAACTTCACCTAGATTTGGCTTATGTTTATTTCCTCGAACCAATTAGTTGCATCTAAGACCAATTCTCTAAACGAATGGTATAGGGTATAGTCGATCTAGATCGACTATAAATTTCCTACTTGTATACCCTATAACACTCTGCGGTCAGAATATAATGACTTTGTGCTGATGTTTGTAACTACCAACAATATTTGACCTAGACCCATCTTTTATTATACCGATCGACTCAGACGGTAGTCCCGTACGTCTCTGTGTGTGTGTCCACGTAAATATGAATATATTCTGATGAAATTTATTGTATAAGCTTTTATTGGCCATAGGATGAATGCTTTTGAAATTGGTGAAAGGCGGTCATTGTTCAGACCAACTCCCCATACAAATGACCCTTATGAGATCGACTTAAATAATATCCGAATTGTCGTATAGATCTCAGTTAAATTGGATTTGTGTATGTTTATTACATCAATTTACCAGTGGCCCAAAAATAAGCCCTATATGACAATGATTTTCTCGATTTTCACATAGATTTGTTATATGGGGGATTTCATGTCAAGTGCACCAACTTTTGAAACCGATGTCTTCCGATCGGGATGAAATTTGCACCAAGGTTAGTCCTATTGGATAGTAGTTTAAAAACAATTTTTCAACAATATCGGTCCAGATCTCTCTGAGTTAGAGGGGATCAAAATTTGACATTTTGGCCAAACAGGTGTTTTTTCTCATCCATGTAACTTATTACCTATTGCTCATAGAAAATTTTCTCCCAAATAGTTTAGATAGCTATTTCTTCAAAATTTCAGAAAAAAATACTTAAAAAATTAAAGCATTAAATTAAAGCATTTTTTGCCTTTATTTTCAAAAAGGGCATTTTTTTTTTTTTTTTTTTGTTTTCATAAGAAAGCTTAGGATTTTTCCTTTAAGAGCTTTTTGGTCGCTTAGTGCGATGGGAGTGGGATATCTATCAAAATAAATGTTTTGTAACTCAAGACAACGGTTTTTCAATTTTTCACAAATGCACTATTTTGAATTTTTTCCTATTTGTGTGTAAAACCTTACAAATAAAACTTATACTGAGAAACTAGACAAATTAATCTTTCCGAAGGTATGTAACATACCTTCATAACATAACAGAAGAGAATGGTTCTCTGTAATCTGAAAGAGTTATTTGCAACATTTCAATCTGAACACGAGGATGTCAAAATTGGCTTCACAAAATTTACCCAAATGAGGCCAAAGCATTGCGTTTTGGCAGAAAGCAGCGGAACTCACACAGTATGCGTTTGCATTTACCATGAAAATGTTAAACTGATGTTGAAGGAAATCGACTTAAAGTATTTAACAGATGATTCGGCAGAAGATTTACACGATTACCGCGATTGCCTTAAATTGACTATGTGTCCTAATGCAACAACTTCCCTCTAACTCAGAGAGATCTGGACCGATCTTATTGAAAAATTGTGTCTAAACTACTATCTAATAGGACTAACCTTGGTGCAAATTTCATCCCGATCGGAAGACATCGGTTTTAAAAGTTGGTGCACTTGACATGAAACCCCCCATATATATGTTTTTGCAAAAAATTAAGTCGTATTTAAGTCGATCTCGTATGGATCAACGTTCATTATGTGGCCGACAGAAGCTCATAAACCAAATTTCATCAAAATTTAGTCATATCTGCGATCTGTAGTTTGATTAAAATATTTATATGGACACACAGACGGACAGACAGACGGACACACAGACGAATGGACAGACGCATTGACGGACCATCGATAAATCGACTCACAATTCCACAAGAAAAAATTTTAATAATTACTAAAATAAAAAATAATGTGAGTCCGATTACAGGGGAGATATGTCAACATCTAGTAATGAAAGATTTTTTTAAGGCTCTTTTTTTTTAAATCAAACAAAAAGCGTCATCTATGTATCACTTCAGCAAACAACTGCAGGGGCTCTGCTAATATAAACATTTTTATTATTTATGGTTATGGTTAATTTTTTATTCTTCATTTTTCATTTTTATTTTTTATTTTTCAATTTTCATTTCATTTTTTTTTTTCATTTTTCATTTATTATTTTTCAATTTTCATTTTTTATTTTTCACTTTTCATGTTTTATTTTTAATATTTTATTTTTCATTTTTCAGTTTTAATTTATTATTTTTCATTTTTCGTTTTGCATTTTGCATTCCTCTTTTTCATTTTTAATTTTTTATTTTTCATTGTTCGTTTTTTATTTTTCATTTATCACTTTTTATATTTCATTTTTCACTTCTCATTTTTCATTCTTTATTTTTCATTTTTTATTTTTTCTTTTTCATTTTTCATTTTTTAATTTTAATTTTTCATTTTTCATTTTTTATGTCTGATTTTAAATTTTTTTTTTTTTATTTTTCGTTTTTTATTTACCAATTTTAGTTTTTAATTTTTTATTTTTAATTTTTCATTCTTCGTTATTCAATTTTCATTTTTAATTTTTTATTTTTCAATTTTCATTTTTCATTTTTTATTTTTCATTTGTCATTTTTCATTTTCCATTTCTTAATTTTAATTTTTCATTTTTATTTTTCATTTTTTCTTTTTTATTTTTCATTTTTTATTTTTCATTTTTAATTTTTTATTTTTCATTTGCCATTTTTCACTTTCCATTTCTTATTTTTAATTTTTAATTTTTTATTTTTCTTTTTTTCATATTTCATTTTCCATTTTTTAATTTTCAACGGCGACAAAAAGGTTATTATATTTCATAATTGTTTCACCAATACATTCCATAAGGCACACCGATTTTGTCTTACATTTTACGCTGTTTTTGTGATTGTATTGTGAAATAGATTTTTACCACCCTCCCCCGCGCGTATAGATGTTAACACATCAAAAATTGTATATGCCATGTTTAAAAATCGACTGAAAAGAATAAAATAATTTTTTCTAGCCTTAATTTAATTTTTTGTTGTCTATTGCATACTCCCACGTTTTGGATTTATATTCATATAAATTCAGTGCAAGGACCCTGGAACAGCTCATTTATCCCAGCTTCAAATACGGATCAACCGGAGATTTCTTAAATTATTATTATTTTACTTTGATTGGGGGGAGGTACCACACCCATTAGTCCAATGCGGCTCAATTTTGGTTCGGCTACTTACATACTCGTATATATAAAACTGATGGACTGACACAATGTTTCATGGCTTTTTCCAGCATAGCAATCTAGATATATGATAATATATATTTACCGTATATGAGAGCTGTCACGCCTATTTGGCAATGTCTGACTGTTCTGGCCTATATTAAGTTTAAAGTCTCTAGCTCATTAGGAAGTTAGGCTAAAATCGATTACAAAAATTTGTAACGAACAAACAAACAAGAGCGCAATAGCATATTAATAAAAACTAGCAGATTCCAGCGCTCGAAATTCGAGTGCAATTATTAGGCAGCTTTATTTTTCAACTTAGTCAATTCACAAACCAACACTTTTATGGTTTATTATTATTGTGAATGAAAATAACAAACTCATTAACAAACACATTAACAAATTTGGCAAAACACACACAGCATATGTATAATTTTATGTATGTGTTAGTAGCAACTTTAAATGCAATTTACTCAAAATAAAGGAAAAAATTTAAAAATCTATAAATCTGTAAAACGGCTAAAAATAAATACCTTTCAAATAATATACGTTTGGTCAAAATCGGGATATAACGATAGAACAAAAAATCGGTCACAAGAAATCGCCTAGCCTATTATGAAGCTATTCGTCTTCTCAAGCTCTGTAGGCTCAAAAATATATACGACATAATTCAAAGATGAGCAAATATTCTCGTAATAAAAAATTTTGCCTCTCTAAAACTTTTTTAAATTGTTAGGCCTTCTGTTTAAAGTTTTTTTGTTTAAGATTTTGATCGATATTTATTTGTACAGTAATATTATGTATCGAGAGTTTATATTCAAAAAGTGCTGTCTGCAAGTTACAATATAATTTATGTTTGGTTTTAAACTATTCTCTAAGATAACTGTTATATATAATAATGATTTTAATTATCAACATCAATAGTAGGATTAATTCTTAATAAATATTGTACTAAACCGCTCGATGATTGCTTTTAAATCTGATGAATGAATTGTTGTTCCTCGCTCTCCTCAAATATTTTGTTAAAGCAGATAGCTCGTTTTTAATATAAACCCTCGATATATACTTATGTTGACCTCAGCGACCTAAAGGCATTATTGATGTAAGTTTTCACCGTGTTTTATGCCCTTATAGTACAATAGCAACCCCGTGACCACTGTTGGGGTAACTAAAAACTTTCTTTGGTTTTAATTTTTTTTTTTTACATTAAATTTGTGTTAATTAAAATATTTATTTTTTTATACCCTATACCACTATGTGGTTTGGGTATAATGACTTTGTGCTGCTGTTTGTAACAACCAAAAATCTTTGACCTAGACCCATCTTTAATTATACCGATCGAATCAGAATCACTTTCTGAGTTGATATAATAATGTCCGTCCGTCCGTCCGTCCGTCTGTGTGTCCATGTAAACCTCGTAATCAAACTGCAGGTCGCAAAAAAAAATATATTTTGACGAAATTTGGTATATAAGCTTTTATCGGCCATGGGATGAACGCTATTGAAATTGGTGAGAATCGGTCCATGTTCAGACCTAGCACCCATACAAATTACCCCTATGAAATCGACATAAATTGCCATAAGATCCAAATTGTCATATAGATCTTACTCAAATTGGGTTTGTATGCGTTCATTACATCCATTAATGAGTAGTCCAAAAATGATCCCTTTGGCCCCATATAGAGCTGCTTCCCGATCTTCACTTAAATCTATTAAAAAACAAAAATATTGCACTGATTCTTCTCAAATTTTGTTTGTATATATTTTTGCAAAATACAAGAGACTTTACCAAACATGATCAGAATCGGTCCATTTTTAGACCTAGCCCCCATATAGATATAGCATCCGATATGAACTTTTTCATATCTGCAGCCAAAAAATTAATAAAAATCCCACTCAAATTTGGTTTATGCTTATTTTCTATATCCAGTTAGTTGGGCCTGAGAGATAAGGTCTCTTAACGCATGGTATAGGGTATCGTATAGTCGGTCTAGACCGACTATAATTTTCTTACTTGTTTTATATAAACTAATATAAGAGATATGAGCTATGATTTTAGAAGAACTGGCCCATTATGCATTATATCTATATCATTTAGTAGTCACAAGTCATTCATTCATTTAAAGTTTGGTTCTTCTTTGCCAACATACATACTCGTGCATAACTGCATACACATACATATTGTATTCATACAAAATCGTATTGTTGTTTATGAAAAGGAGTAAATAGAATAGTCAGTCGTGTTGTGGAGAGATCAAGTTGCTTTTTGACTTCCTGTAGAGTTTCTATTTCATCTTATTTTTCTTCCACTTCTACTTCCACATCCACTTCTACATCGTAATTCTTCATATTATTATTTACTGGAATGGGCTGTGTGCCAAACCTTAATGAAGACAAACTTTGTTCTTTCTATATATCGTACACCATTGACTTGGAATATTTACGGATGCATGTTTAAGACTATTAAGTTGTTGAACTTTTATGGCCAAAGTCTGTTTTTTTAAATAATAATTATTTGTATTGCATTTCTTTTTTTTTTTTTTTATATATAGTTTTAAGACCTTCGAAAACAAAATGATTTCTTGATGGAGGTAATTTTGTAATGGTGTTTTAATGTTCCACCCTTTCGTTTTCCACTTCCTTGTTCCGTCTTGTTTATTAGTTATGTTAACGAAATTACACGCCTTGAAAATTTGAATTATTCTTTTGTTGTGAACAGCAATTTCTTTTTATTAAATTTCAATTCATTCACACAATCTATGTTTACAATTGCTTTTTGTTATAATGCTGTCATAGCATGCAATCGATAAAAGAAAAAATAGAGATGTCCAATAGTGGGCACATATTGTAATTTTGATTGCCAGACTGCGTGACGCTTTAAAAAAGCGTTTAATGGCAAAATTAGCGGTAAACATGAAATCGTTTTTGCCTTGAAATAGAAAAATACATTTTAGACAATAATTTCATGGACATATGTATATTGAAGTAACTTTAATGAAATCGTTAATGAAAACATTAAATTGATTAAAAGTTCACTAATTAAAGTTTTAAAATTACTGGTACTAAACTCTATAATATTAAGAGGCAAGGCAATTTCTTGTGACATATATAAAAACTGTAGTTAATTACCGATTTTGACCTAACATACCTCATTTGAAAGGTATTTCTTTTAAGTTGACCACAAGATTTAGATATTTGCACCGTCTAGAACATTATTTTGGAGTAATGCTAATTTAGAGTTGTTATTAACATAGTTGTTTTTATTATTAATATCAAAAGCCCTGTGTTGAATTGTGAGTTGGCTAAAATTGATAAGCTAACTTTTAGGCTGCTTTAAAATTATTTGTTAACAAATATATAAATGTATGTATATCTTCTGTGAGATCAACAAATATTTATAATAAAATTAAATGAATTTTATTTAAAAAGTGTTAACTTCTGAATTGTTAAAATTAATTAACATAAATTTAGGCTTTTATTAAATTATTTATCAAATGAAAAAATAAATATCATGTGAGGCCGATCACAGGGGAGATGTGTAAACATCTACACCATTTCCAATTGATATTGAGAACTTTTCAAATAAAATTGAAAAAATTCCAAATGAAATTGAGATTTTCCATTTGAAATTCAGAAAATTCCAATTGAAATTGAGATTTTTCAATTGAAATTGGGAAAATTCCAAATTAAATTGTGATTTTCTCTTTGAAATTGGGAAAATTCCAAATGAAATTGAGAAAATTTCAAATGATATTGAGAATTTTTCATTTGAACTTGAGAAAATTTCAATTGAAATTGATATTTTTTCATTTGAAATTCAGAAAATTGAAAATGAAATTGAAAAGTTCCATTTTAAACTGAGAAAATAATTTAAATATGTTTAATTTGATTTTATTTGGTCCTCTAAAAATTTTTTTATTGCTTAATTACGAAAATTGCACGCTAAAATTTTTGGGCACTTTATAATTATTTACTGTCTATTTGATTTGTAAAAAATATATATTTTGCAGAGTTCAGAAAAAAACACACACTGAATAAAAAACTCGTACATATATGTAAACAAACATAACTTAGACCAACAACACATATTTTTATTTTCATATCAATTATGTTTGTTTTTAAATTTTCTTCGGTGCCCAACACAACCATGACTGTGTTCGTTTTAATATTTCGTTATTTACACGAACATTTTTGTATCACGTACTTTTTGCTTCAATCACACATAAAGCACACATTTTTGAGTGTTGCTTTATTTAAAGTTCATGTTCTGGTACGTGTACTGAAAAAAAAAAAACAGAACATGTACAATAAACAGGTTCGAGTTCAGTTATATTTTAAGTCGTGTTCAGGCTCGTGTACTAAGAAAAAACAGAACATGTACAATAAACAGGTACGAGTTCAGTTATATTTTAAGTCATGTTGTGGCTCGTGTAGTAAGAAAAAACAGAACATGTACAATAAGCAGGTTCGAGTGCAGTTATATTTTAAGTCGTGTTTAAAATATAACTGAACTCGAACCTGTTTATTGTACATGTTCTGTTTTTTTTTTTCAGTACACGTACCAGAACATGAACTTCAAATAAAGCAACACTCAAAAATGTGTGCTTTATGTGTGATTGAAACAAAAAGTACGTGATACAAAAATGTTCGTGTAAATAACGAAATATTAAAACGAACACAGTCATGGTTGTGTTGGGCACCGTAAAAAATTTAGAAATGCACATAATTGATATGAAAATAAAGATATGTGTTGGCTGCTTTTGAACAGAACATTGTGTGTTTCATGTGTGTATTTTCTGAACCTTGATATTTTAACAATATTGGTTTGGATATTAATGTCATACAAAAAAGTGTGCAATGCAATAAAATTATTGTCATTAATTATTGTCATGCAAGATGGAACTAGTAAAAGACATTTGTGGAATATATTTTGTTAATATGACGCGTGGACAAGTAAAACGCGTGTTCCCTGTCGTCATTTATGCCATTCCAATGTTTTACGGCATTAAATGATCGATGCCCATTATGTATAAGTGTAATTGATGGTAAGTAGAATTTATTGTATGTACTACATACATACAATAAAATAAAAAGTTATTAATTATGTTTGATTGTTATTTATACATAGATGCAGAAGCAATAGAGAGAAAGTTGTACAAGAAGCACTGTGAGCTAGACCGTGTCCGAATAGTGGAAGCAGCCAACAGGGGAAACGATTGGTGTGAATTAGCTGTGTCATTGGATATTCCATACATTGTTGGGTAAACGAAGCGAAGGCAACCCCATCAAAAAGAGGAGGTAAAAAGCCGCATTCTTTAACTGCTGAAGAAGTCGTCATCATATTATCATGGGTTGAAGAAAAACCAGATATGACCCTCAAGCAGATTTCTGATAAAATTGTTTCGAGATTGGAAAAACGTGTGGCTACTTCAACTATTTCGAACGCCTTGCATGGAAGACTTCATTCAATAACAGCCATTCATGTGGAACCTGTGGTAATAAACAGCCCTGATAATAAAAGGAAATGTATGGAGTACGTCATGAAACTCAATGAATATCTAATGGAAGGAAAGAAGGTGGTCTGGATGGATGAGACGAACTTTAATTTATTCTGCCGCAGGAAACATGGATGGTCGAGAGTGGGTTCCCGGTCAGTTCAGACTATTCCTACCTCACGTGGCCCTAATGTGCATTTGATAGGAGCGATAGGAGCGTCTCGTGTTCTTCTAATGGATGAGTGGGTGGAAGGGCTTTTACAGAAATGGAAAGAAACCGGTAACACGTTATCTGAGCTCGTTTCAGTTTGCGATAATGCCCCGTGTCATAGCAGACTGGAGCAAGTGCTTGAAAACTCTCCTGCTACTCTGCTTAGAATGAGCCCCTACTCCCCTATGTTGAGCCCAATTGAAAATATTTGGTCCAAAATCAAAAGCCATGTGAAATCAAACATGACCATTCCATTTGTTACACCACCAAACATTGGAGAACAATGGCTCATATACCTGGAAAGCAGAATAGATGATCCCAAAGGAATAGTAACAATTGGAGATTGCAGCAGAGCCATTCAGGATGCAATAACAACCATTCACCAAGCGGCTATACAAAGGGAGGATATGCAAGTCGGAAACTAAATATCAAATTTCTTTATAAAGGGTCCGCCAAATAACTTTTTTTTTTTTTTTTGAAAATGCTATAAAAAAACTACTGAATATTATCTCAAATTTCTTTTTTTATTTGAAAGTACAATCCTTCCGGTTAATAAGGGAAAATAATTTCATTCAAATGGCTGCTCGGCTGGCCATGCAGTAGCCTACACGATCGGTCCAATTTTTAAGCACATTATCGATTGTGTGCAGCTGTATTTCACCAATGGCTTCACGAATTTTGTCTTTTAAAGCGTCAATTGTCTCTGGCATGTTGGCGTAACACTTATCTCTGAGGGCACCCCACAAATAATAGTCCAACGGTGTCAAATCGCAGATCCGAGGTGGCCAAATGACATCAGCTCTGCTGCCGATAATGCGATCTTCAAAAACAGGGCGCAAACCATCGAGTGTAGCTTCGGCTGTGTGACACGTAGCGCCGCCCTGTTGAAACCAAATGTTGCTAATATCCTCCTCTTCAATTTTTGTGAACAAAAATTCGTTCAACATGGCCCGATAACGATCGCCATTGACTGTAACGGCCACTCCTTGCTCATTTTCGAAGAAAAATGGCCCAATTATGCCTCTGGACCAAAATCCGCACCAAACAGTGACTCGTTTTGGGTGTATCGGCTTTTCAACGTATGCGTGCGGGTCTTCTGTGCCCCAAGTGCGACAATTTTGCTTGTTTACATACCCGCTAAGATCAAAATGAGCTTCATCTGAAAAGATGATTTTTTTTTGGCAAAATCGGCATCTTCTGTAAGTCGATCGCAGGCCCACTTAGCGAAGCGAAAACGCATTGGATGGTCAGTTGGCTTCAACTCCTGAACCAATTGGACTTTGTATGGCGTCATACCAAGGTCTTTATGCAAAATTCGTCTCAATGATGCCTCCGAAATGTTCAATTCTTGAGAACGACGGCGAATTGATGTTAATGGCGCTTCACGCACACTTTCTGCCACATCAGCAATATTCTCGGGTGTACGCACTGTTTATGGCTTTTCACGCTTTAACATGTGAGCTTACATGTTACGCTGTTTTTGTGATTGTATTGTGAAATTGAAATTTACCCCCCTGCGCGTATAGATATTTACACATCAATAATTCCTACAATTTGCACCCGAGTTTCGAGGGATGGGCTTTGCTAGTGTCTTTGAAATTTCATCAATGGCTTTTTTAATACGTTTGCTACAATATACGCCATAATGCGAAACCTTTGAGCGATTGCGAACTTAAAGCCCTTGGATAGTCCCGAAGATATTTTCTTTATCCTCCCCTATTCACCACGTCAATCTAAATGTATAGTTGTTTTTTTATTTATTTAAGCCTAGTTCCGCGAAGCCGAGTGGCTTGTCTGCAGTTTTTTTTTTTTTTTTGCTGCAACAGACCAAAGCCTCTGGTGGAAATCGAACCCACGACCCCCACATGATAGCCGAACACGCTACCTACTCACCTACCGGGGCGTGTTACGCTCATCAACTGTGGCAGATGTAAAAATGTGCCACCCAATCCACTTTCTTAGAATTTTATTGCAGTTTAAATTGAAACAATTAAAAGTGTTAATTATGTTTCCACTTAGATCTGGACTTATTGCACTATTTATGAGAAATGTAAATAAAATATTTGAAAAAGTAAACAATTTGATAGACTTAATGCTAAATTATTACAACAAACACACAAATTTTTTAGAATATTTTAGAGGTGTCTCCATTTTGTGTCATATCTTGGCACTAAGATTTATCACATTTGAAATGCTCGAAATAATGATAAACAGACAGAGAGACTCACAGACGGACAGACGGATAGAGTTATTATAACTATATACTTTATCAGATTGGCAATTAATTTTTTGATGCGTTGCAAAGGGAATGACAAACTAATATATACCCTCTTCACTGTGGTGTGCAGGGTATAATAAGAAGCAAATGAGGATGTCCATAACAAAACGCAATAATTCCACCAGAACAATTTTTTGGAAAAATGAATAAATTTAATTAAAGGCAGTAGGATATATATTGGATCTGTTTCATTTTGGTCTAAATCGTTATTTTTGGTATTGAGTTGCAGTGAAATTATTGACCTTTGGTATGTTTTATAAAAATGGGCACATAGATTTCAATATGTAGAAACGGATTTAGTCAAAAAAAAATCTAAAAACTTAAAAAGTGGAATTATTACGTTTTGTCATGGACCACCTCACTGATTTATTAATTTATTAATGACGTCTTCAAACTAAATATTCTCTAACACGTGGTGTTTGATGTGCAGTGTCACATATATGTGACGTGAGAGTTTTCATAATAACTCAAAATTTCTTCATCGTAACAAGACCTGATGAGACATATGCAAAAAAGTGGCCGTTAATTCTCCGAACGGGAATTTAAAAACTGAAATGAATCAAGAGATTTCTGTGTTAGATATAGTCAGACAAATAATCATTAAGAATAAAAGTCATCCATCAAAAAATTGGGTGACTATCCTCTTTTTAGATCAACCAGTTCCAATTAAAGCCAACATAAAGTCAATTATGTTCAACTTTGAACATTTCAACATTGGTGCGCCTCTCCAGCTCAAACGAAACTTTTAATTTATACTATTTTATAAATACGGTTTAGATAATCAAGCATTTTATTTATTCTTTTGCACGCAAAACCGTTGGCTGGAAGGATGGCTGGATGTTTGTACGTAAAGTCTTTATTGTTTTTTTTATCACAATCACGTTGTAAATTTGATATTTTCTTCAAATGTTTCAACTGTTTCAATTCAAATTCATTAAATACCACTAACTATATAAATGTACGAACAGAGTAACAATTATATTCAACGTATTCTCTATAACAAAAAAATACAAAAAGTAAAATGTTTTGTGGTTACCAGGGCAATTTTATGGTATCTTAATGAATTTCAACCACAGTTTCGAAATTTTTTTCTTTTTTTTTAATAAGTTTTTGCCGTTATTTAATAAATTGTAAAGTACTTGTATATCAAATGAATAATACAACTTACATTCTGTTACATAAATACCATAAAAAACTAAAATCTTTTTGTGGTTTACTATAAATTTTAACAGAATATTGTATCAGAAAGCTTTGGTTAGTTCTCGTTTACCAAAATATGCTTAAAAAAAAAACAAAAATTTTCTGAAAATTCCAAACAGAGTTAACGTGTAAATTAATTCGGCTGTTAATGACACTAAATATGTAATCGTATATAAATATTATACTAGCAGATTCAAGCCCTCGAAATTCGAGCGCAAATTCTAGGAAATATTATTTTTTCATTAAATTAGGACCCTAAAATTATCATTATCAGTTATAGCCAATTCACAAATCAACACAAAAAACAAACTCATTTTATTACAAACACATTTACAAATTTACTAAACACACACATAGCATTGTATAATTTTATGTATGTGTTAGTAGCAACTTTAAATGTAATCTACTCAAAATAAAGGAAAAAAATTTAAAATCTGTAAAAATGCAAAACGGCTAAAAAAAATACCTTTCAAATAATATACGTTTGATTAAAATCGGAACTAAACGGTAGAACAAAACATCGGTCACAAGAAATCGCCTAACCTATTAATATTATAGATTAATTTTTTTAAAAGCAAATACATGTATATTTCTAGTAACACTGAAATCGACAAGATACTATACCCCTCCCCCATTCCCCACAAAAAAACAATACAAAGTCGATAACCTATATTAGATTAACTCATTTTGTATGGGACTGAAAAGGAGTTTAATATACGCTCTTGAAATTGAACATAAGACTTATTCTACGATGATTCCAAAATATTCGGGCGACCGCGATAACCGCCCATGAGCTAAACCATTTTGCTACAACTTCAAAGTTGACATTTTCTGTGTATAAAAAAAAAATTGACATAACTTCTGTCCAATTATTCTTCACTACCAGATTCCAGCACTCGAAAATCGAGTGCAATTTCTAGGCAGCTTTATTTTTCAACTTAGCCAATTCACAAACCAACACTTTTATGGTTTATTACTATTACGAATGAAGATAACTAACTCATTAACAAACACATTAACAAATTTAATAAAACACACATAGCATATGTATAATTTTATGTATGTGTTAGTAGCAACTTTAAGTGCAATTTACTCAAAATAAAGGAAAAAATTTAAAAATTTGTAAATCTACAAAATGGCTAAAAAAAATACCTTTCATATAATATACGTTTGGTCAAAATCGAAACTAAATGGTAGAACAAAACATCGGTCAAAAGAAATCGCCTAGCCTATTAATATTATAGATTTCTTAAAGTGATTTATGAAGTCTTCTATCTACTTCAAAATATTGGGAATAGTTGGCCTTAAACGAAACATAAGAGATTTACTGTAATGCATAAAAAACAAGTAAGAAAATTATAGTCGGTCTAGATCACCTATACGATACCCTATACCAAGCGTTTGAAGACCTTATCTCTTTGATCCAACTATTTAGATATAGAAAATAAATATAAACCGGGTTTGAGTGGCAAGTTTTTTGCCTTCGGCTATAAAAAAATTCATATCAGACGCTATATTTATATGGGGCCTAGGTGGAAAAATGAACCGATCCTGACGATATTTGGTAGGCTCACTTATATTTTGCAAACACATATACAAACCAAATCTAAGAAAAATCTGTGCAATATTATTGTGTTTTGATAGATTTAAGTAAAGATCGGGAATTAGCTTCATATGGGGGGCTATGACTAAGAATTGTCCTATAGGATTTATTTTTGAACTACCGATAAATGGATGTATTAAAAGTACACAATTTTACCGAGATCTATATTATAATTTTGATATTATAGCAATTTCAGTTGATCTCGTAGGGGACTAGGGTGGCCCTTCATTATATGGAGGGTAAAAAAAGTGTTCGAATTAAAAGTCTCACACCCCTAGAAATATGCGAATAGCAAAAAAAACTGAGAAATACAAAGTTTTTGGTCAATCACAAAAAACTTAGAGGTGCTTCATCACGACTGAAAATTTCAAATGTGTGTTTATATGGGGAAAATATGACTTTTTTCAGATTTCCCAAAATTTAACTTTTTCGAGAAGTTGTTATATGAGTCGATAACAGTACTAAATTATCTTTCCAAAAAGCTATATAACTTCAAAATCGAATAAAAAATAGCCAAGACTTTACAAATGCCCCAGACCACTTTTGTGACAAAAAACTCTATGTTATGAAATGTGATGAACATTTTTACAACTTTAACAAATTGATAAAAACCATAATTTTTTTTTTGGTCTCTATACCTATAGATACTCAGATATGAAGAATTGTTTTATTACCATGTAGTTAACCTATTGCGAAATGATACCGAAAATTGAAAATTTTTTTTATACAATTCTTAAACAAAATTTAAAAAAACGGATCTGATGCTTTAAGGTTTTGTTAAATATATGTAAGAGATTAATTGTGTGAATTTTTAAGTAACTTCCTCTGACAGAATTTTTTTTACAAAAATTTTTTTTTGCAGATTTCGAGAAAAATGTGTTTTTTGTGAAATATTCAGTAAATGTACTTTTTCAAAATACTTTGTATCAAATATTTATCAGTTTTCTACTTTTAAATGTTATATATTATCTTAATAGCCTAGGGTTTCTGAAAAAATATTATGACCCCATTAACCCTTTTGAACTTATTAAATTTATATTCATATAAATAATATTATTGTAACCCATATCTACTTAAATATAAGCTACAATTTGATCTGATATATTTTCTATTTTAAAATTATGAAAATTAACCTTCTTATAAAATACTCTAATAACAGCGGTATATAAACTGATAACAAATTTAAGTAAGGTCCATGGTGGATTATCGATTATAAAACAGGTTCCTCTGAATAGACTAAAATACCGCCAAATTTTTTAAGTTTCAATAACATAACTATTACTACCTTAATTTTATAAATTACATTTTAAATAATAGGGTATCTAATCCTAGTTTATTAGTAAAATTTTTAAGCTTCAATTATTTTATATATAAAATCAATAAATTTAAAATTTCACCTAATAAATTTATTTTTATTTAATTTAATTAATTTAACTTTAAATAAAATAATTTATTTGCATTATTCGTATAACCGCGGCTGCTGGCACAAATTTAGCCAATACTCTTTAATATAACTATCTCTAAATTTCTTTAAGTAATAATATTAATTACTGCGAATATAGTTAATATATTTATTATTTAAATAAATATAAATTCATATAAAAATTTACATATAAATTAAACTAATAATAAATTTATAAGCCAAAATAAAACTTTATATAAAAATATTTTAATTATTAAGATAAAAATTATCAATAACTAATATTTATTAATAAATTTAATTAGTAAAAAAAACGGTTTTTCAATTGGATTTATATGTAATTTTTAAGACGATTTTTTATTTAATAATCAATGAATAATATATTGTATAAATATTAAATTTTATAACATAAATTATATCATATAAATAATTAAAAATTGGTACTATCTCTAGAAAAAAAAAGTTTTTCAATTGGATTTATATGTAATTTTTAAGATGAATTTTTATCTAATAAATTTAAAATTAATTAATAAAATAAATATTAATTTTTAATAAAATATAAATTAAATTATATAAAATTAAAAATTGATACTATCTCTAGAAAAAAAAATCTTTTTCAATTGGATTTATATGTAATTTTTAAGATGATTTTTTATTTAATAATCAGTGAACTTATTCAATATATATATATATATATATATATATATATATATATATAATTTATATTTTATATTATTTAAAAATTAAATTTATATACCCCTATATATATATAAATTTTATTTACATAAAATACTTTCAATTATATATATATATATATATATATATATATTATCAATTAATATATAATAAATTAAATTTATATACCCCTATATTTATATAAATTTATATTAATATTTTCAATTGGATTTATACATATATATATATATATATATATATATATATATATATATATATATATATATATATATATATATATAATATATTAAAAATAATTTACAATTTTAAATATAATTTCATCTAATTATATATGTATATATATATATATATATATATATATATATATATAAATTATATTATTAAATTAATCAGATCTACATACCCAATATTTATATAAATTGAAAAACGTTTTTCAATTGGATTTATATGTAATTTTAAGATGATTTTTTATTTAATAATCAATGAATCAACTATATATATATATATATATATATATATACATAATATATAATTTACTCAACATTAAATAAGCTAAATTTATATACCCCTATATTTATATAAATTTAACATAAAAAAACGTTTTTCAATTGGATTTATATGTAATTTTTAAGATGATTTTTTGTTTAATAATCAATAAATTAATTACACACACACACAAACATATATATATATATATATATGTATATATATATATATAATTTATATTCAATGATACTAAACTAAATTTATATACCCCCATATTTATATAAATTTAATAAAAAAAAAAACGTTTTTTCAATTGGATTTATATGTAATTTTTAAGATGATTTTTTATTTAATAATCAATGAATTACTTAATAAAAGAATTAAATACTATAATAATTATAATTTTAATTTTTAATTTTATTTATACTTTTAATGAATTAAAATATTATATTTAAATTATACTAAACTAATTTATTAATAATTAAATTTAGTATAAATTATTTAAAAAAATAATTTTGAAAAACCGTTTTTTTTTTATATAAATAGATATATATACATATAAATTAAGATTAATTGTGTAAAAAAAGTATATTTTTAATTATACTTATTTTAATTATTTATATAAATTTTAATTATTTTATTTTTTTTATTTAATTAGTACATAAATCATTCATTTTTTTTTTTTTTGATTTTTTTTCAAAATTTACATGTTTTTGAATTCAGGTTCATAACTAGTAGGATTAATAGATATCTATTAATATATAAATATTTAACTAATTAATATATATCTATTAATCTATATTTCAAAAAAAAACCTAATTTAATTAAGAATATCGCTAAATTAAATGTTTAATATATATAGATTTTTATAATTATTTTGTAGATTTTTTCACATTAATATATATATCATTTATATTCCTTTGTAATAGTTATATATTAATATATAAATTATTTATATATAATTAATTGACCCCAAGCTAATGAAAGACAATTTATTAAAAAAAAATTTTGTAAGCGCTGTTGAATTTTTAGATGTGCATCTTACAATATAGTAACCAAATGTGCAAGTCTTTCAAGCTAAAAATTTGGAATAAAGCGAATAATGTTAACCCATTCCTTGCCGAGGCCAAACTTTGAATTTTGGCATATTTAAATAAATTAATTTTTCCAGTAAACTATATGAATCCCTTACTATGGGTTGGGAAATATAATTGCGATTTTCACCAATTCCAACAGCATTTGTATCAAATTTTACGTACCAAATTTTATCAAAATATGTTCAGATTTGCGACCCGTTGTTTACTTACAAAGTTTAGATGGACACACAGACTTGTGGACAGACGGACGGACGGACAGACGGACGGACAGACGGACATCGCTAAATCGTCTCAGAAAGTCGATATAACAAAAGATGGGTCTATGTTAAATATTTTTTGTAGTTACAAACATCAACACAAAGTCATTTTACCCTGAACACATAGTGGTATAGGGTATAAACATTAAAGAAATCAAATAAAATCAATTAAAGTATTGATATAGTAATTTTGTAAACGCTATTGCGTTGCTAGTATTTTGCATAACATCAGGAAGTTGTTTCCAAAGATGAATAGTTAGAATAAAAAAATGGACACTCAGAGGCTTGGTCCCGGTATTTAAATTGAATTATTCGATTTCCTCTGGAAGCTCTTGCGAACTTTAATCGCTCAAAAATATATTTTGAAGCCTTTGTTATAATAATTTTATGTAGAAATAATATATAATTTTTGAATTTAACATAGTTGTCAAATGACTTGTGCAAGACATGACATGAGCATTGGGATAAATGATCAAATTTTTTTAATCCAAAGATATAATGTTGTTGAAAGTTACATTTAGTTTCCTGTTATCCCTAGAGTTGCAACTTGTGAAAACCTCAGATGCATATAGTTATGTTGGTAAACGATATGTTTTAGCAAGTAGCAATCTTATTTTCGGTGGAGTAAAGTGCTGTGTTAACCATAAGCTTCTTAATATACTATAAATAATTCTGTCACAGGATTGATTAATATGATCTTACCAAGTCAGAGTTCCATTAAACACAACACCGAGATTTTTTACAGAGTCCGCGATGTCAATTTTAGAGCCCCCATTCTCCAAATGCATCACTTTCTTCTTTAATACAATACACTTAGATTTATTTGGATTAAGTCGTAGACCATTTGCCGTCGCCCAATTTTGGAATTTGTTTGAGATCATATTTTAGTTCTTGAGTTTTGGAAATAATTGAATCTTTGGCACTACTTAAATATTGCTGAAATATTACAGCGTATTTCTAAATCTTAGATAATTCAATTTATTGTGAAAGATCATTGGCAGATATCGAATAAAGAATTGTTCCAAGGATCCAGCCCTCTTATAACTTGCAGTGAGTTCGAGATGGAGCTAGCATTAGCAACAGATTGGGATCTGTTTGTGAGATATGACGACATGGGTCTAACTGCTTGAGGCATAAAATTAAGTGGTGCACCATGTCAAATGCCTTTGAGTGATCCAATAAAACCAAAAAAAATATTTTCCATCATCTAAAAACATTTTATTTCCTTAACTACATTAGATAAAGCTGTTTTACAGCTATATTGGGGTCTGAAACCCGATTGACGCTCTGTAAGTAAGTTGTTGTTTTTAAGTACCTAAAGATTTGTCTGTGTAAAAGGTGCTCGAAAACTTTTGAGAGATATGGAAGAATTGCATTTGGGCGGTATTGGTTCCCTTTTTTGGTACTGGTATAATTTGGCATGTTTCCACTCCATTGGATTTAAACAAGTACATTACGAGACGGACAATCCATGGTAAAATCATTTTTATAAATCTGGGTCTTATATCTGGGGGGTTTAAGACCAACTCGATTTAATAGCATTGAAACTTGCAACTACCTCTGTTAGTGTCACACATTGAAAGTTAAATTTGATAATGTTTGGGTTGTTAGATGGACAATCATCATAGAATTCGTTATTTACGATTGGTAGAGGAATATTTACAAAAGAAGACTTATCATACCTTATTTTGGAAACAACCGCTTTTCTAGCCATCTTATATTCGTCGGAATGTTCTGATATCCTGTAACGTTTCCACTTCTGATATAGATTATCGCGGTATTCTATAAGCATCTTGGTTTCCATTCTAAACCAAGGTCTTACTCTATTTTTTCCTTTTGATGAGGACATGTTTGTTGTAAATTCCTAATATTGCACCATTAAGAAATGACAGTTGTTCTCCAACAGTCGGTAAATAGAAAACAAGTAAGAAAATTATAGTCGGTCTAGACTGACTATACGATACCCTATACCATGCGTTTGGAAACCCTATCTCTTAGGCCCAACTAACTGGACATAGAAAATAAGCAAAAACCAAATTTGAGTGGGATTTTTATTAATTTTTTTGGCTGCAGATATGAAAAAGTTCATATCGGATGCTATATCTATATGGGGACTAGGTCCAAAAATGGACCGATCCTGACCATGATTGTAACGTCTCTTGTATTTTGCAAAAACATATACAAACAGAATTTGGGAAGAATCAGTGCAATATTTTTGTTTTTTAATAGATTTAAGTTAATATCGGGAAGCAGCTCTATATGAGACCAGAGGGATCATTTTTGGACTTCTCATTAATGGATGTAATGAACGCATACAAACCCAATTTGAGTAAGATCTATATGACAATTTGGATCTTATGGCAATTTATGTCGATTTCATAGGGGTAATTTGTATGGGGGCTAGGTCTGAACATGGACCAAATTTCACCAATTTCAACAGTGTTCATCTAATGGCCGATAAAAGCTTATGTACCAAATTTCATCAAAATATATTCATATTTGCGACCTGCAGTTTGATGACAAGGTTTACATGGACACACAGACGGACGGACGGACGGACATTGTTAAATCAACTCAAAAAGTGATTCTGATTCGATCGGTATAATTAAAGATGGGTCTGGGTCATATATTTTTGGTTGTCACAAACAGCAGCACAAAGTCATTATACCCAAACCACATAGTGGTATAGGGTATAAAAATTTACTCCCATTGAGCAGAGCAAAGATCATATCCCAAAGCCAAGATATCAATATTATCAAAATCACAATAAGTAAATGTTTGGGGCCGGGTTTCTATTGCAAAATCGTACGATAAAAAGAATAGATCGTGCTTCGGAATACTGGTAGCTTCGGAATGCTGATCATAATAAAAGACTTTACTACTTTCATTACTGGCAAAGAGAAAGATCAAGCAAAGTGCTATTTGTTGACGTGAAGTCTGTAGGTCTCGTTGTGATGACAGCTGATAAATTAAACATGGACATTATAGCGGTGAGATTTGAGTCTTCGAAAAGTATGTTATTGAAATTACCTGATATAATGACTTCGGAGTATGACATTGATGAAAGCTCCAGCTATGTGATAAGACTATCAAACTTTATCCGTTGATGTAGACTGTATACACAGTCAAGAAGAAGCTTATTACCACGAAAATATAAGTCTATACATTAGGAAGTGTTTGGAGATAAAATGAGGGAGCAAATAGCGTTACAAAAACGTTTTGAAAAATAAAAAATTTAAAATAAAAAATAAAAATAAAAAATAAAAAGGAAAAAATAAAAAATTAAAAATAAAAAATGAAAGATTCAAAACAAAAAATGAAAATTGAAAAATTCAAAATGAAAAGTGAAAAATGAAAAATTTAATATGAAAAATGAAAAATAAAAAATAAAAAAAGAAAAATGAAAAATAAAAAATGAAAAATAAAAAATAAAAAATGAAAAACGAAAAATGGAAAGTGAAAAATGGAAAATAAAAAGCTTAATGAAAAATTAAAAATGAAAAATGAGAAATAAAAAATTAAAATTTTCCAGTTGAAATAAAAGAATAATAAATATTTTTATATTTACTAGCAGATTCCAGCGATTGAAATTCGAGTGCAATTTCTAGGCAGCTTTATTTTTCAACTTAGCCAATTCACAAACCAACACTTTTATTGTTTATTATTATTATGAATGAAGATAACAAACTCATTAACTTACAAACACATTAACAAATTTAATAAAACACACATAGCATATGTATAATTTTATGTATGTGTTAGTAGCAACTTTAAATGCAATTTACTCAAAATAAAGGAAAAAATTTAAAAATCGTAAATCTGCAATTCGACTAAAAAGAAATACATTTTAAATAATATACGCTTGGTCAAAATCGGGATTGAAGGGTAGAACAAAACATCGGTCACAAGAAATCGCCTAGCCTATTAATTATTAACATTATAGATTGAGCACTATAAGTGATACATACATAGATGATGTTACTAGATATTTACACATCTCCCCTATGATCGGACTCAAATAATAATTTTTATATAAATTGCGATACCACCAGCATGACCACCCCTATCAGAAAGAAAGACACAGTACCCCTACAGTTCATAGATATTGTCGCTAATATCATCACAGAACAATGTCTCGGAAACACATATACGCTACACACCCGAGTTCTCAAATAAATGCATAAGCTTTGTGCATTTAAATGACAAATACTGAAACCCTGTCTATGATTAGCCAGGATACGTTCCATATTATAATTACCATCTCTGGAGCCAAGTTGTTCATATGATATACTTGTCATAATGACATGCTAAAGCAACGCAATAAAATTAACATCTATAAAGTAAATTGAACAATAAAAGACAAATTTTTCAAAATTTTAAAAACATATGTGAAATGAGCTATAAGCAATAAGATTTATTAAAACTAGTCCCCATATAAATATAGCATCCGATATGAACTTTTTCAGAACTGCAGGCAAAAAAATTAATAAAAATTCCACTCAGACTTGGGTTATGCTTATTTTCTATACAAAATTAGACCAATTCTTGAAAAGTATGATATGGGCTATAGCATACTCGGCCGAGACTCTAGACCGTTTTTGTTTTTCTTTATCTTGCTGTTTGCTTGCTTAGTTTTTCAGTTAAGTATATCTCAAGAATCATGATGTAAATAAATGGTTTTTTTTTCTTCTATTTTGTCTTCTACTCTATTTTCTCTTCTACTAATAAATAATAATTACACGCCCTGAATATGTTATTATTAAAAAAAAATATTTAAAAAGGGGAAAAAATGTCAGTTTTTAAAAGGTTTCAAAATTAGTGCAACTTGATCATAATCATAAATTGTTATTGAAATGTAGCTGAAAAAAAGTTTAGCCTGAGTTCACCCCTCTCCCGCACCACACAGAATGGCTATTTTACAGTGCTGTCAATTATATGTAACCTATCCACTGTTAGTAAGCCAAACAATTTGTTTGTAGTTATACGGTGAAAATGGAGAAATAAAAAAATATTGTCTACACGTTGACTTTAAACTAAATTATTATTTATTATGTGAAACAAAATATAATTTATGAAGTCGTATATAAAATTTGCATTAAAAGCTAAAAGTTACCCCAGTTTATTAATTTCCTTCGCTCAACTACAGACAAATTGTGTTCTCAAATGAAAGGTCAATTTATGTAAATTTAAATTTAAAAAATAAAAAATTTGCTGCCTGAAGATGATTGTTATTGATATTGATGCTAATTTTACCACATTTTTGTGTGCGTTTCAAATTTAATATTGAATGCTTATTGGTTTTGACTGTCCCAAGCGTTTATGTTTGCTAATTTAAAAATTTATGCCATTAGTCAAGAAAATTTTTTTTTTATACGATATTCATTGAATTTATTTGATAGGAATTAATTCTTCGACAATCTGACACATTTGCCCACATCACATCATGAGACCACAAAAAAAAACTGGAAAAATATAAAATAAATACGATTTTCATAAAGTTTTAATATGCAAATGCTGTCACATAGTGACAATAAAATAGAATAAATCCATGATGCACATAAATGGATGGTGATGGAGTATTCACAATTGCATAGAAATTTTTTTTTCAAATGAATTGAAATTAAAGGAACTAAAAAGTTATAGTCGAGCTAGGCCAACTATACGATATCCTATAGTATGAGTACATAACTGAAATAATAGTTTAGATAGAAAATAAAGTAACAGTAAAGAAGAGAAAATTGAGTGTCATGTATTTTTATGCACCATTAAGATGTTTATAAGTACCAAAAATATTTGACCTATACCCAGGGCCTGTTATAGCCACTTGGAGGCCCGGGTCAAGAAACATACGTGGCCCTCTATATAATTAAAAAAATTGTTGTTTTGGTAAAAAAAAATTATTAAATTAAAAAATTTATAGTTCATAATTCAAAATATATAAAAAAGAACAAAATATAATGAAATAAAAAAAATACAAAATGAAATATAATGAAAAAATATTAAACATATTCTTAAAGCAATAGCGATATTTGGATATATATTTAGAAAACCCATTTCAATTATTTCTTTTAAAAGTTCACACGGTTTCGTGCAGCCTTTAAAATTGTATTTATACACTCTTTTTAGAAATTTAAATTCTTCTACAATTTCTTCATGAATTTGATTTTTATATTTTTTTCTGCAAAATAATTGCTGCTGCAATTAAGCTCTTCTCATCCATCTCATCAAAATTCCATAGAGCTTCAAATAAGTTCCATATAGAGGAAACAGCTTTAAATCTTCGCGTAAGTCCATCTATTAATGATTCAATGATCCTGTTAAAAATGTCGTTGTGAAAATATACTTGTGCAGATACTTGATCTCTTATTCGTCGATTTGTTGTAAATTCTGTAACAGTTTCATTAGCTGCTGATATTTGCTTTGACTCGGAAAGAATCGAAGACCATGCATTTTTAATTTCCTTTATATCTTCAATAAGTTTGTCAATATTAATTTTTTCCGTTGTCAATGTTGATTTCCGCGCTTGGAGAATTAGATTTGTTTGATGCAATAAAACCAAAACCTTCATCCAAATTGTAGACATTAATACACATTCAAATGTTGACAGATATTTTTTAAACGATTTAATCTGAGCCGGAGCGTCAGCTGGAATACTACATAGCTCAAATTCGTTGACAGTTGATAATAAGGATTTCAAATGAAGGGCAACTGACTTAACAGCATCTATTCTTGCAGACCATCTAGTTTTTGAAATGTTGTGTAAAGAAATTCCGTGAAGATGTTTTTATAAAACCTCCCATCTTTTTGGACTACTACTAAAAAAATGATATATTTGTTGAATAGTTCCGAAGTATGTTATTGCTTCTTCACAGCATTCTGCTGAGTCAGCTCCAACAAGATTTAAAGAATGATTGCCGTAGCTGCTGAACGTGCAATTTGAATTTTCGAGCAAAAGGAGTGCTATTAGCACTATTATCATAACCTTGCCCGACACAGTTCTGAAAATTCAAGGTTAAATGTATTAAGAGACTTAAAAAGCGACCAGCAATTTCTTTGCCGGTTTTCAAGGTTCAGAAAATACACACACGAAACACACAATGTTCTGTTCAAAAGCAGCCAACACATATCTTTATTTTCATATCAATTATGTGCGTTTCAAAATTTTCTACGGTACCCAACACAACCATGACTGTGTTCGTTTTAATATTTCGTTATTTACACGAACATTTTTGTATCACATACTTTTTGCTTCAATCACACATAAAGCACACATTTTTGAGTGTTGCTTTATTTGAAGTTGATGTTCTGGTACGTGTAGTGAAAAAAAACACAGAACATGTAAAATAAACAGGTTCGAGTTCAGTTATATTTTAAGTCGTGTTGTGGCTCGTGTAGTAAGAAACAACAGAACATGTACAGTAAACAGGTTCGAGTTCAGTTATATTTTAAGTCGTGTTTAAAATATAACTGAACTCGAACCTGTTTATTGTACATGTTGTGTTTTTTCTTACTACACGAGCCACAACACGACTTAAAATATAACTGAACTCGAACCTGTTTATTTTACATGTTCTGTGTTTTTTTTCACTACACGTACCAGAACATCAACTTCAAATAAAGCAACACTCAAAAATGTGTGCTTTATGTGTGATTGAAAAAAAAAGTACGTGATAGAAAAATGTTCGTGTAAATAACGAAATATTAAAACGAACACAGTCGTGGTTGTGTTGGGCACCGAAGAAAATTTAAAAACAAACATAATTGATATGAAAATAAAAATATGTGTGTGTTGGTCTAAGTTATGTTTGTTTACATATATGTACGAGTTTTTTATTCAGTGTGTGTTTTTTTCTGAACTCTGCCGGTTTTTTCCAAAAAATCATCAAAACATAGAAAGCGTTCTTCAATTGAAAAATCCAATTCACTTAATTTAACATAACGAATAATCAAAGTTGTTTGCTCCTTATGAGATGTATCTGGAGTTGCATCAGCAATAATAGAAAAATACTTAGCGTTATTAATTTCATCAATAATTTTTCTTTGAACAAATGAGCCACATAGGTCGATAAACTCGTTTTGAATTTTATTTTAAAGATAATGAACTTGCAATCATTTTTTTTTTTTCTTCTGATGCTCTAACTTTTGTAACATGCTCTGATAATATCGGATCATATTTACTTAAAAGTTCAACTAGGCCAAGAAAATTTCCATTATTTGGGTTTCCAATACGCTGATTAGATACAAAAAAATTTAGTCCTCTCTCGGAGAGAAAAAATATTATATCAAGAAAACGCTCCAACAGCTTATTCCAATATGTAACTTCATTTTTTAGTTCTTTTACCAGTAAGTTATCTAATCCACGATTAGCTAAAGCAGCTTTTTGCGCATTTTTCAATGAAATATACATTTCCTTGTGTAAAATAGAATTCTCGTGAGATTTTATCCGGTCATTTAACTTCTTCCAACCATTTTTTATGTTGTATCCCAATTTATCTGTTAAATATGAGAAATGCGTGTTGTTGTTTAAAATGTAACATGGAGCACAATAAATTGATTAGTTTTGGACGCTCCAGCATATCCAATCTCTTTCACACGATTCTCCATTTGCAAGTTTTTTTTGAAAGTAAACGATATGGAAATCAACGATTGGTTGCGTCTTTCGAAATATTTTTTGGGATTTCAAACCGATTAATTTTCATAAATGATTTCATTTGCGCCTGATTATTTTTATCAAGCACTCAAATATCCCTACACTTTAATGTTTCAGTATTCAATAGATTTACTTCAATTTCTTCACCTTCCGTTTGCACGGTCCTCAATTTATCATTTTCATCTGGTAATTCCATTGCACTAACTACATCCTCTCGCACTGTAGTTACAATTACAATACTCTCAATTTCAAGAGTATTTTCATTCAGTTCCCCTATTTCGATAACCGTATCGCTTACTGCAGTTTCAACTGTGGATTTTTCTGTATTAAATGTTGAAGGTCTTTCTGGTTGATTTGATGAATCCTTATTAAAAAAATATGAAATCGGTTTTAAACTTTTAATAGCTGACTCCTTAAGTTTTTTCTTTTGCCTTTGCTGGCACCACTTTCAAAAGATCTCTTCATGTTTTAATTACCTACCTAGTATAAATATTTTTATTTATTATCAATAATCCAAGATACAAAAAATATTACAAGTTATTTTAATTTTTGGAAGTTTAAAGAATTCAGTTATAAAATTCAATAACACTTTAATAATGAATAGAACAAAACACTTTAACAATATTTTTAAGGTTTAACCACCTCCAAGATAGACCACTAAATACTTAATAAACTTTTATTATACAAATATGAACTCATGTAACAACTCAAAGCGTACTACGATTTCTTATTTTATCAGGCATGTCACAGAAACAAATTCCGATCGAAAGTGGAATTGAAACCGTATTTGGCTTCTTCAGAAAACGTAAACCGACAAATGTTATCGATATGAAACCACTTTTAATTTCTTAAGTGGAATTGATATTTTAAGTAGCATAGATACCAAAAAACTATCCAGAACAACTTAAAATTAATAAGAAAAACTATTGGTTTATTTATTTTAGCAAAATATAGACATTTCAATGTTTAAAATAAATTTTATTACCAATTTAAAAGAAAATGATTTTTATATGACGAAAAATACAAAACGTCGTAAACTTATTATTGCCACCTTTTTATTTCATACAAACCACTTTTTGTTTAGTGCAAAATATTTGTTTTTTCTAACAAAATACAACGCTGACAGCAAAATGGCGAAGCAAAAAGGAAACATGTATTAGAAAATTTATATTTAAAATTTTTTAATTTTTTTTATTATTAAAGGGGAAAACATCGCATTTCGGCACAAGAGAAAATTTTCCTTGAATATATAGAGTGCCAACGCATCCTTGTTCAGACGATAATACCTAATAAAGCTAAAAGAGGTACATGAATGATTTTTGTTTGCAAGTAAATGTACATATACATGTAACTTACATTTCACTTGGACATGATAAAGTATCTGATGCATCCCTTAATTGACGTCGACGCAATTTTTCAACGGAATGTTGGTTTCGTTCCTCTATTACTGCAACAATGGGTATGCCGGGCATTTTTATATTTTTTATTTATTTATTTATTTAACACAACACAATCTTAAAATTTCGCTTTATATTCTTTTTCTTGCCAACAATCAGCTGTGTATTTTTCGTTACGTTGCCATATTTAATATACAAAAATTACTTTTTAATTTTTTTTCGATTTAATGAAAGCGACAAATTTCTGAAGAAGCTAAAACGAAATCGATCGATTTGGCAATACGGAATCAAATCAATTTCAATTTTGTTCTGTGACATGCCTGTATATTTGAAAATTTTAATTTTAAGATTTTTTTTGTTGTGCCCTACGTAAAATAGTTAAATAAACTCTTAATCGTTTTGTATTGTTTCAGATATGTCAAACGAACCTCCTGACCCCCCTCTTCCTGGACCTGCCTATACCCACCTATTACACTGCAGATCAACATGTGTGATGATTGGATTATGTTACATAATATTAGTTCAATATTTAATGGCGATTTCAAATCTGTGACTGAAATTTCTGAATCTAGTTTAAAAAAAATATATATATATTTTTAGAGATAAGCCTATTTTATTCAGTTCTTAAGTTGAAAAAAAATTTTATTTTATTTCATTTCCCTTTTGTAGCTAAAAGCAGCATGTGTGCGTTCCAGTACGAAGGCACGGATGAAATCACTCAACCTATTCTTCACTTAGATGCCCAATTCTTCCCTATACTTCACCCTATCCTTCGCTTCATGCTAATGTTACATCCAAGCCTTTGAAAGTGACTCATAAGCTGTTGGACGTGTTGAGAACAGTCAGAACATTTCTTATTTCCCCAAAAAATTTTTAAAAAACCTTCTTTGTCATAATGTCCACAAAATTTGAGTCTTTTATTAGCGATATTTTCTATGGCCCGAAAAAATGCCCCCTTATATCTTTTTTGCACTCAGTTTTGGAACCTTTTTGATAGAAAAAGGAAATAATTTTAACAATAATTTTTTCAACACCTTTTATTAGCCCTAGTTTTATATGTAAAAGAGGCAAAATTATTTGATCCCTTGATACTAAAAAAGGGTTTATCCCGTTCTGTTGTCATGGAACTAATGCTTCCCGAGTAGGCCAATCTTGTTTAATCCAATGTTCATTTTTAGCTTTCATATTCCACAAGCAAAGAAAACGGAGATAATTTGTGTAACCACCTTGTTGGCCTAAAAGAAAGTTAATCATATTTAAATCAACACATATGAGCCAGTTATATTCCACGTATTTGAATTTATCCTAAACCAGAGCAATAGTTGTATATTCTTCTTTACCTATGTAGAATGTGCAATCAACAATCACCTTAATTTATTCCCATTGTGAAGGAAGACATATATTAGGCACCATTTTGATGAGCCTATGAATAAACGCCACTCACTCACTAGAAACGTAATTTTGTGATCGAATTGCAGCCAATAAACCAGATACATCTTTACAAAATACGAAGTCATCTTCTTCAGCAAAATATTGGAAGAGAGTTTGTTCTCTTGTCCGGTAATAAAAAACCTTAGTTTTTTTAAGAGCTGTATGCAGCTTGTTATGGAATCTTAGCAGAAAATTTTCATATATTTCTTAAAGAAAAAAAAGCACAAAAGAACCTTTCAGAGCAACAGTAGCAATCAGCTGTTTTCTGTCAATTATTAAGAATTGTGAAATTGAAATTGAAAACAACCATGGTTGCAACTGAAAAATAAATTCTAATTTTTTAAGCTTATTACATTTTGTTTATGCTTACCTCTCCTGTCAAAATTTCGTTCAGAAAGAAGGAAAAATTTGATATTCCTGCTCGAAGCCTAGGTTGCCTAACTTAATTTACATAAAAAAAAGTAGTAAAAACAATACTACTTTCTTAAAAAGATGCAGACTAACAACAGAAATTTTTAGACAGAAAAATTCCTTAAGCACTTCTGAAGCGTTTTTTTATATGAAGTTTTTGATTCCTTAGCAAGCTGCATACAGATCTTTAGCCTAGAAATCAAAATTTCTGAAGCAGATTTGGACAGTCTCAAATCTCTGATAAGGTCGTTTAAATAATCTAGCATCAGTTTTCTCCACAAAATACATAGACTCCTACTGTGATGCATCAGCTTGCGGTTCAGGTAATGTCTTTGGGCTCAAAACAAGTTTATATGCCGACCGGTTTCGTACCTAAATCTATTCCTTTTCTTATTTGTTCACAAACGTAGAAACTCAAGGCACATTTTGCATAACTTTTGCGGATTCCAAGGCTTATCTTTCATATCCAGCGGATGACCAAAGTAATTTTTGTAAGCCTCATTTAAGAATGCTAGCACATTTAAATGATATTGTTTGAACATATCGCACACCTAGTTCAAAAGTGACTCACAAAATTTTAATTTTTCGGGTTTATATGCTTAAACTATGCACAATACACTTGTTTATCTATAAAAAAAATATCAGTGTGTTTTGTTGTTAACTGTTGCTAAAATACAGTTATGTCTCTCTATATGTTTCAATTGGTATAAATCTTTTGTCTATTTCTGAAAAATGAAAATTTTGAGTTAAGTCACTTTTGAACTAGGTGTGCGATATGATCTCCGCAAAAATTATTCGGATCATTCACACAAGCCCGTATTGATGATGCCATATTAAATTATACAAGAAAAGCCCAGCCCTCAAAATTCGTGTGCAAATTCTAGGAAATTTTTATACCATATACCACTATGTGGTTTGGGTATAATGACTTTGTGCTGCTGTTTGTAACAACCAAAAATATTTGACTTAGATCCATCTTTAATTATACCGATCGAATCAGAATCACTTTCTGAGTTCATTTAACAATGTCCGTCCGTCCGTCTGTGTGTCCATGTAAAGCTTGTAATCAAAATGCAGGTCGCAAATATGAATGTATTTTGATGAAATTTGGTACATAAGCTTTTATCGGCCATGGGATGAACGCTATTGAAATTGGTGAGAATCGGTCCATGTTCAGACCTAGCCCCCATACAAATTACCCATATGAAATCGACATAAATTGCCATAAGATCCAAATTGTCATATAGATCTTACTCAAATTGGGTTTGTATGCGTTCATTACATCCATTAATGAGTAGTCCAAAAATGATCCCTTTGACCCCATATAGAGCTGCTTCCCGATCTTCACTTAAATCTATTAAAAAACAAAAATATTGCACTGATTCTTCTCAAATTTTGTTTATATATATTTTTCCAAGAGACTTTACCAAACATGATCAGGATCGGTCCATTTTTGGACCTAGTCCCTATATAGATATAGCATCCGATATTAACTTTTTCATATCTGCAGCCAAAAAAATTAATAAAAATCCCACTCAAATTTGGTTTTTGCTTATTTTCTATGTCCAGTTAGTTGGGCCTAAGAGATAGGGTCTCTAAACGCATGGTATAGGGTATCGTATAGTCGGTCTAGACCGACTATAATTTTACTTGTTTTTTTTTTCATTTAATAAATAATTTTATAGTAGCCTAAATTTATGCTAATTAAAATTAGTCAGTTCACAATTCAACACAATTTACAATTAAATTTACAATTCAACACTTTTTAAATAAAAGTCATTCAATTTCATTATAAATATTTGTTGAACACACAGAAGATATATAAATGGGTTTATTAATAAATAATTTTAAAGGAACCAAAAGGTATGCTAATAAATTTTGGACAATACACAATTCAACACAGGGCTCTTGATATTTATAATACGGTATGTGTTTTATTATTGCAACTTTAAATGAGCATTACTTAAAAAAAAAATGTTCTAGACGGTGCAAATCTGTAAATCTGGTGGACAGCTAAAAATAAATACCTTTCAAATGAGGTATGTTGGGTCAAAATCGGTTGTTAACTAAAATTTTTATATCGGTCACAAGAAATCCCCTTGTCTATTAATATTATAGACTAAAAAAATTTAAAATTTTTTTAATTATCAGCAAATTTACACCGTAACACAGTGTGATTTTAAGTGGAAGCTATAACCCGTAAACAAGAGCTGTGAAAAAACAAATGAGTGTATATTTGGAATCACTAACGTCAAATCCATAAAACAATTAGGACCATTTTTAGTCATAGTCCCCATATAAAGCTTATTTCCGATCTTCACTTAAATTTATCAAAAAACCAAAAATTTTGCATAGTTTTTTTTTCAAATTTGGTTTAATTATCTTCTAGGGAAAAGTAAGCGACTTTACTAAATATGGTCATGATCAGACCATTTCTTGACCTAGTCTCCACAAATTAATAATAATACCAATATGCTTATTTTCTCTATCCAGTTATTGCCTCAACAAAGTTGAATCTAAGATCCTCCGACGAAACCCACGCTATAAGGTATTGTATCATCGGTCTAGAGCGACTATAATTTTCTTACTTTTCCCTAAGCTATTGAATTTATTATCGTTATTGGCAAAATTAATCTGTAGTCACGACAAGACTATGGGCCAAGTTTCAGACCAATTGGATAAGGGGGAATGGGGTCCACCCATGGCAGACAGACAGACAGTCAGACAGACAGACAGAGAGTATGAGTTAAAAGAAATAGTTTAAAAATTTAAGAATTCCAATAGTTTTTTGTCAATCCTCAATTTAAGAAGTCTATCTATTTCAAGCTATTTTGTTAGTTTAAAACTTTATAATAGAATGTACTGACCACACTCTAGTGTAGGGTATATAGTCATGGACAATAAAATGGGGCAGCAAGAATTTTTTTGTTTATAGTGGCATTAAAGTCACACAGGAAAGACAAACAAACAAACAAAATAAAAAGCAAATGCTAGCAAGTACAAGAAATATATATGGCTGAGAGATTTATCATAAAACTGTAGATAATAAAACTGGCTTGAACTAATTTAACTCAATAGTAAAACTTTAAGACAATATGACAACTCCAATTTGCAATCA
The DNA here is from genome assembly GCA_963682025.1 of Cordilura impudica. Lineage (NCBI taxonomy): Eukaryota > Metazoa > Arthropoda > Insecta > Diptera > Scathophagidae > Cordilura > Cordilura impudica. The sequence goes on along the minus strand of OY821518.1, from coordinate 30,654,661 downwards.
GGATAACAAAAAAAATGTCATAAGAATTTTGTGGATTATAAAAATGAGTGCTATATTGAACTGTACCGAATTTTATTAACAATCAATACAATAAAAATTGATTATACAACTATCAGCATACATATTTCGATATGAAAGAGAATTTGATGAGTGATGGATGCTATAAAATTGGGAGTAATACTAACTTATAAAAATTTTTGTTAATTAAAATGTTAATGGAGTAAAAATGGCTAAAATAGTTTGACGAGTTTCGGCATATCTTTGAAAATTCTGGTATGGACGTTATATGTGTATCTGAAACTTGGTTTGACGAATCAATTACAGATAGTCTCGTATCAGTGGACGGTTATTGACTTTACAGAGCTGACAGAACTGATGGATACGGAGGTGTAGCCATTAAAAGTGGACTAATTAGTAAAGTTAAGTGCAGAAGTGTTAACGTTGAAAATGATAAGGTGGAACATTTATTTTTAGAAATACGGGATGTGGGAGGTAAAATTCTTGTTGGTAGTGTCTACAGACCAAATCGCAATATCGACCTCGGTTACTTTTATGAAATGTTGACCACTGATTTTATACCCTATTACAACAACACTATAATTACATGAGATTTTAATGCAAACCTTTTAGAAAACTGTAGTATGGTCGAAAATATGAAATCCTTCTTTCTCACTCCCGTGAATATGCATATTCCAACACACTTCACAGCCACTTACAGCACATTATTGGACTTATTTTTTGTCTCTAATGAAGAAAACACTTTGATATATGACCAACTGTCTGCTCCATGTTTTTCTAAGCACGACCTTATTTTTATGACTTACGACATACTGTTAAAAACTCCTAGTAAAACCATAGAATTTAGAGACTTCAAAAACATTAATAACCCATACTTGGAGGAAGCATGTTGCCAAATAGATTGGAATCTCATTTACTTTTTGTGGTCGGTAGATGATCAACTATTATTCTTGGAAAATCATATCTCTCCTTTATATAACACTATAGTCCCAATCAAAGTCGGGGCAATATGTAAGCGACAAACACCTTGGTTCACACCAGAGATTAGAAAACTTATTGATTATCGTGATAGAGTTCTTTTCCGATGGGAGCGTTTTAAATCAGATAACCTACACGAATTATATCGCACAACAAGTAGAGCTGTTAATAAATATGTTAGGAAGGCTAAGGCCACATACTATGCTGAAAAGTTTTCCGCATTAATTGATACCAAGAAAAAATGGAAAACCATTAGAGAAATTGGAGTTGGCAAAACTAAAAGATCAGCGGATATTTCACCATCAAATCCAAATGAAATTAACGCGAATTTTATTAATATCTCTATGCCTCAAGCTGATCACACCTATTATAATAACTATATTGATACCTGTCCCCCCGAAACCCTTTTCTCATTTGAATGTGTTCGTCAATTGGACGTACTTAAGAGCTGTCAGTCGATAAAGTCAAATGCAACTGGTATTGATGGTATCCACCCTACTTTTTTGAAAATGCTTCTCCCCTTAATTTTGCCATATATAACACACAAAAGTCAGCCACTGAATATCGTCCTTTAGCTATTTTACCTTATCTGTCAAAGGCATTTGAACGACTCCTTCATAGTCAAATAACGACATATTTAAACAATAATAATTTACTCACTGACCGTCAATCCGGGTTTCGTGCCAAACACAGCTGCGTTACTGCTCTAGCCGATGTATCTGAAGATATCAGAAAAGAAATTGATGATGGATGCGTGGTATTTTTAGTGCTGTTAGATCACTCAAGAGCTTTTGACACAGTGGATCACACAGTCCTCCTGCAAAAACTTAAGAAAATGATCCACTTTTCCCCGACATCAGTTGCACTGATGACATCTTATTTAGTAAATCGCGTTCAATGCGTAGAAATAAATAATACAGCATCAGCGTTTCTTCCTGTTTCAAGAGGCGTTCCACAGGGTTCTATTCTTGGTCCCCTCCTTTTCACAATATATGCTACTGACCTCCCTAAACTGTTAATCCACTGCAATGTAAGAATGTATGCCGATGATGTACAACTGTACATTAGCAGCAAAAAAGGAAAAATTGAGGACTGCAGTAGAAAACTGAATGATGATTTAAAACGAATCTCAAATTGGGCGGTTGCAAACGGTCTCAGCCTTAACCCTTTAAAAACTAAGTGCGTTCTGATGCGTAATAGATTAACTAGAATACCACTAAAACCAAACATTTATTTAAATGATCAGCAAATTGATATTGTCGAATGAGCCAAAAATCTGGGTGTTGTTTTTAACAAAAATCTTACCTGGTCAGATCACATTGCAGCGGCGTGTGGAAAAACCTATTCAATGTTGCAAACTCTCTGGTACACTCAATATTGCAACCTAGGTAGTATTCGTTTACTACTAGCTAAGACCTACCTAATACCGACATTACTTTATGCATGTGAAATCTTTGCAAGTTGCGACGCTAGGTGTAGAACCAGGTTAAACATCACGTTTAACAATGTCGCAAGGTACGTTTTTGGTCTCAGAAGGTTTGATCACATTTCTTCCTACTCAAAGACAATCTATGGGGTCAATTTTGATGACCTACTAAAAATAAAATCACTCATTTTTTTACACAAAATTATTATAAATCAAGAACCAGAATATCTTTATAAGCGTTTGCGTTTTAGTAGGCTCCGAAGAAATAACAATTTAATACAATTTCGGCACCATACTTTGGTATCTGAATGGCAGTTTTTCATACTTGCGGTACGTCTTTGGAATAGTTTACCCTCTACAATTAAAGAAGTTAGCAACGTCTTACTTTTTAAGAAAATAATTTTCGAGCGATACAAATAGGAATTGTTGTTTTTACAACTCATCTACATTACATAAAATTAACAATTGTCAAAATAGCTTTTAAGTTAATTTATACATATTTTTTTTCCTCTTCTTTTTCTTTTGTTTTTTTTTATTCTAAGTAGTATTGTAATTTTTCTATATTTTATACATCAATATTGTATTGTTAGTTTTTGATTTCATTCTTTATTTAATATTTGTTTTCATATCTTCTCCTTTTTATACCCTATACCACTATGTGGTTTGGGTATAATAACTTTGTGCTGCTGTTTGTAACAACCAAAAATATTTTACCTATACCCATCTTTAATTATACCGATCGAATCAGAATCACTATCTGATTCGATTTAACGATGTCCGTCCGTCCGTCCGTCCGTTTGTGTGTCCATGTAAAGCTTGTAATCAAACTGCAGGTCGCAAATATAAATATATTTTGATGAAATTTGGTATTTGATCTTTTATCGGCCATGGGATGAACGCTATTGAAATTGGTGAGAATCGGTCCATGTTCAGACCTAGCCCCATACAAGTGACCCCTATGAAATCAACACATATATTGCCATAAGATCCAAATTATCATACAAATCTTAGTCAAATTGGGTTTGTACATATATATTACATCCATTAATCAGTAGTCCAAAAATGATCCCTATTGGATAACTCTTAGTCATAGGCCCCATATAGAGCTGCCTCCCGATCTTCACTTAAATCTATCAAAAAACAAAAATATTGCACTGATTCTTCTCAAATTTAGTTTGTACATAGTTTTGCAAAATACAAGAGACTTTACCAATCATGGTCAGGATCGGTCCGTTTTTGGGTCTAGTCCCCATATAGATATAGCATCCGATATGAACTTTTTCATATTTGCAGCCGAAAAAATTAATAAAAAACCCACTCAAATTTGGTTTATGCTTATTTTCTATATCTAGTTAGTTGGGCCTGAGAGATAAGGTCTCTAAACGCATGGTATAGGGTATCATATAGTCGGTCTCGACCGACTATAATTTTCTTACTTGTTTTATTATTAATTTATCAATTTTTATTTAGTTTTTTCTTACTTATATGGATGTTTTTATTTTTAATGCTCAATATTCCTATTTTTATTTTTATTTTTATTTATTTTTTAATTCTTTTATTTTTTAATTACTTTTTAATTAAATTTAAATATTGAGATAATAGCTTTAAGTTCCATTGTACATCATAAATCAATTTAACATATATTAGAACCCGCTCTGTTTGAAGATCACATGTCTTGTTGGGTGGGATACCAAATTAAATAAATAAATAAATAAAATACTGGGTACATTTTGTATTTATTAAACAAACAATTCTTTGAAAAGGAAATTTATGGTGTATGGGTCTCAAATATTATCAATAAGATACAAGAAACAAGAAAATGGGTAAATGTGCAAATTAAATTGGAAACAAGAAATTTGGCTTTAGGTGACACATGTGTTTAGAATATGTGGTTTGAAATTCAGTTTTTTATCTAAGGTAATACCCAGATACTTGATGTCATCTCTTAGGGGAATTGTATTTCCTTGAAAAATCAATGCTAATGAAGTAATCCGTTTTGGGGAATTCTTAAATGGAAAAATGATAGTTTGGGTTTTATCGATATTTACTTAGATATTCCATTTATTGAAGTATAGATAGCTTGTTTTAAGTGGGAATCAGCTTTATATGGACTCATGATTAATGGATGTAATAAACATACACAAACCCAATTCGAGCGAGATCTATATGCTACTTTGGATCTTATGGCAATTTAAGTCGATTTCATATGGGTCAATTGTATGGGGTCTAAGTCTGAGCATTTAGCGATTTTCACCAATTTCAATAGCGTTCACACTATGGCTGATAGAAGCTTATATGCCAAATTCCATCAAAATGTATTCATATTTGTGGCCAGTTTGATTATAAGGTTTACATGGGCCCTGAGACAAACGGACGAACGGATGGACGGACGGTCGATCTGTATAATAAAAGATGGCTCTGGGTTAAATATTTTTTATAGTTACAAACATCATCAGCACAAAGTCATTAAACCCTGACCACAGATACTTCTTAATAAACAAAACTATTTTTGATTTCAAGGTGTTTTCGTACCCTGCACACCAGTTTACACAGTAGGGTGGCCCTTCATTATATGGAGAAAATAAAAATGTTCAAACTCTCGGTCTCACCCCCTAGAAATATGCGATTTGCAAAAAAAACTGAGAAATACAAAGTTTTGGCCCAATCAAGAAACATTTGGAGGTGAAAATTGAAAATTTAAAATTTCAAGTGTGTTTTATATGGGGAAAATATGACTTTCTTTGAGATTTTACGAAAATTTCGTTCTATAGTTGAACTTTTCCGACAAGATGTTATATAATTCGGGATTAGTATTAAATTGTCTTTCCCAAAAGTTATAAAACTTCAAAATCGAATAAAACCTCGCCAATAAATAGCAAATGCCCCAGACCACTTTTGTGTCAAAAAAAAAACTAGGTCATGAAATTTGATGATATTATTTTCAACTTTGAGAAATTGATTTAAGCTTTAATTTTTTTTGGTCACTATACTTATAAGTGCTCAGATATGAACTATTGTATTATTACCACGTTGTGAACCTATTAAGCATTGAGACCGAACATGGAAATTTTTTTTGATAAAATTTTTAAAACTCCTTTTTCAAGTTTTGAAAAATTTTCTTAAACAAGGTCTTGTTAAATGCATGTTAGAGATTAATTGTGTGAATTTTTAACTAAGTCCCTATGCCAGAATTTTTTTTACAAGGATTTTATTTTTGCGGATTTCGAGAAAAATGGGATTTTAGTAAAATATTCTGTAAATGTACTATTTCTAAATGCTTTGTATCAAAAATTCATCACTTGTCTACTTTTAAACATTATATTTTATCTTAATAGCCTAGGGTTGCGGAAAAAAATAATATGACCCCATAAACCATTTTGTAATTGGGGTCACATATGACCCCAAGCTAATAAAAGACAATTTATTCAAAAAATTGAAATATTTTATAACTGCTGTGGAATTTTTAGATGCGATGCTTAAAATATAATAACCAAATGTGTAGAACTTCCGTTCCTAAGATTTGGGATAAATCCGAGAACGTTAACCCATTATTTGCAAAGGCCAGCTTTGGATTTTAAGATATTTTTAAATAAAAATTACCGAAAACGAATTTTTCTATTAAACTCGATGAAACCACTATTTAGAATTTAAGAAAAATAATTCAGTTAATTTTTATTTATTTAACCCTTCAGTGCTCCTGGGATCAAAATAATCCATTGTGATATATCTTTGGTGCAATTATCTGCTTATTGCTCGCGAATATAAATTAAAACAACTTTAAACCAATTTTGTTATAACATTGTTTTATTTTTAAAAATTATCTAAATTTTTCTAAATAAAATAAGAAGACCCACAAATAACCCAAAGCTAACAAAAGACAATTTATTCAAAAGAATGTGAAATATAATAATATAATAACTAGCAGATTCCAGCCCTCGAAATTCGAGTGGAAATTCTAGGAAAGTTTATTTTTTTATTAAATAAAGACCCTAAAGGTATGCTTATCAATTATAGCCAATTCACAAGTCAACACAAAAAGGCAAACTCATTTTTATTCCAAACACTTTAACAAATTTAATAAACACACACATAGCATTGTATAATTTAATGTATGTGTTAGTAGCAACTTTAAATGCAATTTACTGAAAATAAGGGAAAAATTTTAAAAATCTTTAAGTCTGCAAAACGGCTAAAAAGAAATACCTTTCAAATAATATACGTTTGGTCAAAATGGGGAAAAAACGGTAGTAGAACAAAACATCAGTCACAAGAAATCGCCTAGCCTATTAATATTATAGATATAAAATTAAAGAAAATTAATACTTATTGCAAGTCGTAAGTGATTACAGAAAACAATTTGAATCGCACACTAAATCATCCTTAAATACATCAAAATAAATAGATTTAATTTTATATTTCATATTCTTTAGAATAAATTGTCTTTAACTAGCTTTGGGTTATTTGAACTATGCTTTGTTATAAGCTTTTTTGCTGGCATTTTTGAAAAAGTTCATATCGGATGCTATATTTATATGGGGGCCTAAGTCGAAAAATGACCGATCCTAACATATTTGGTAAAGTCACATATACACAACAAATTTCAGAAAAATTTGTTCAATATTTTGGATTTTTGATAGATTTAAATGAAGATAGAGGAGCACCTTCATATGGGGGGATATGACTAAAAAATGTCTTACATGGTTTAATTTTATACTACAAAAATCAAACTCGACCGGGATTGATATGATAATTTGAATCTTATATCAATTTAAATCCATCTCACAGGATTCATTTGTATGGGGACTAGGTCTGTACATCCACCGATTTTCGCCAATTTAAGTAACGTTTTAGCTTACATACCAAATTTTATTAAATTATATTCATATTTGCGACCTGTAGTTTGATAACAAGATTTACATGGACACAAATACGGACGGACGGACGAATGGATTGACAGACAGACGGAAAGACGGACATCGCAAAATTTACTCGAATGTTTATTCTAAATGGTTTTGGGCTATATTCAGCTTTAAAAGTTACGAAAATCGATAGAAAAATTTTTTTGTGAAATGCCCTACATTAAAGTTTTTTTTATTTTGAGAGACCTCAGACATAAACTAAAAAAATCATGTGAGTCCGATCGCAGGGGAGATGTGTAAACATCTAAAGGGTGATTTTTTAGCTATTATCTGTTTGGCAACACTGGTTTAAACAGCTGACGCACGTTTCGTGTTTTGCTTCATTGTCAAACATCTTCAGTTTGGTCTATAATTTAACCATGAATCGTCTTACAAACGAACAACGCTTGCAAGTTATTGAATTATATTATCAAAATGCGTGCTCTGTTAAGAAAGTTCATCGCGCGCTTCTTCCATTTTATGGTCAGTTTAATCGACCCACTGAAGCGGCTATTCGGGCTATTGTGACTAAATTTCGCACCAAATTTACATTGTTGGACATTAAACCACCAACACGCTTACGTAGAGGGCGAACTGAAGAAAATATCGCAGCTGTATCGGCCAGTGTTAATGATGACCATCAATTATCGATTCGTCGCCGTTCGCAGCAATTGGGCCTCTGTTGCTCAACAACGTGAGATGATATCCAACTTTTTTTTGCCCAAAATGCAAGAGCTTGACTTGCATGACATGTGGATTCAACAAGACGGTGCCACATGCCACACAGCACGCGCAACAATGGACTTATTGAGAGGCGAGTTCGGTGAACATTTTATTTCACGTTCGGGACCGGTCAATTGGCCGCCTAGATCGTGCGATTTAACGCCTTTAGACTATTTTTTGTGGGGCTATGTTAAAGCTCATGTCTATACAGACAATCCCGCTTCAATTGAAGCATTTTTTCGTGAGATACCGGCCGAAATGTTGGAAATAGTATGCCAAAATTGGACTAAGCGGATGGACCATTTGAGGCGCAATCACGGTCAACATTTGCATGAATTAATCTTCAAACATTAAATTATACGGACCGTACTATCGATTCAAATAAAGATTTCATGCATTTTTCTGAATTTTATCAAAAAATCACCCTTTAGTAATTAAAGATTTTTTTATAGCACTTTCTTAAAATCAAACAGAAAGCGTATCACTTATAGCAATCCACTGCAGGGGCTCTGTTAACATAAAAATATTTATTATTATTTATTATTTTAATCGGTTAATTTTTAATTTTTCGTTTTTATTTTTTTTTTTTTTTAATTTTTATTTTGTATTTTTTTTTTTTTAATTTTTTAATTTCAATTTTTCATTTTTCATTTTTCATTTTTTATTTTTAATTTTTTTCTTAATTTTTCATTATTCATTTTCCAATTTTTATTTTGCTTTTTTCATTTTTCATCTTTTATTTTTCATTTTTTATTTTTCAATTTTCATTTTCTATTTTTAATTTTTTATTTTTCATTTTTTATATTTATTTTTTTTTTATTTCGTATTTTTCATTTTTAATTTTTAATTTTTCATTTTTAATTTTTAATTTTTTTCTTCATTTTTCATTATTCATTTTCCAATTTTCATTTTTTATTTTTCAATTTTCATTTTCTATTTTTAATTTTTTATTTTTCATTTTTTATATTTATTTTTTTTTTTATTATTTTGTATTTTTCATTTTTCATTTTTAATTTATAATTTTTAATTTTTTATTTTTAATTATTCATTTTTAATTTTAGTTTTTCATTTTTCATTTCTTATTTTTCATGTTTCATTTTTTATTTTTCATTTTCTATTTTTATTTTTTTAGTTTTAATTTTTTATTATTCATTTTTTATTTTTATTTTTCATTTTTCATTTTTATCTTTTTCTAATTTTTCATTTTTTATTTTTCATTTTTTATTTATTATTTTTCATTTTTTATTTTTCATTTTTATTCTTAATTTTTTATTTTCCATTTTTATTTTTTATTTTTTATTTTTAATTTTTCAGTTTTAATTTATTTTTCATTTTTATTTTTCATTTTTTATTTTTCATTTTTAATTTTTTTATTTTTTATTTTTCTTTTTTCATTTTTCGTTTTTCATTTTTTATTTTTCATTCTTAATTTTTCGTTTTTCATTATTCATTTTTTATTTTTCGTTTTTCATTTTTTATTTTTTATTTTTTATTTTTAATTTTTTATTTTTCATGTTTCATTTTTTATTTTTAATTTTTTATTTTTCATTTTTAATTTTTCATTTTTCATGTTTCATTTTTCATTCTTTATTTTTTATTTCTAATTTTTTATTTTTCATTTTTTTTTATTTCTCATTTTTAATTATCAAACACGTTATCATAATATCATAATATTTTCACCAATACAATCACATTTTGTCTTACGACTCACATGTTACGCTTACATGTTACGCTGTTTTTGAAATTTACCCCCCTGCGCGTATAGATGTTTACACATCAAAAATTAAAATGAGAATAATTACCATTTTTCTAGAGCCCATTTTTCCCTACCTAAAAGTGAGATTGGTCCACTTGAAAAAAATTCTTCTATGATTTTTTCTCTTCCAAATTCTATCACATTTGAAGGATTCGCAGGAGCAATTCTTTGTAAGACATAAATTAATGAAGTGTATAATTAGACAACATTTTCGTCTCATCTAATTTTTTAAATAAAAGAACCAAGTCATGTCGTTAGTAAACAGTTTTGATTTATATGCAAGATTCTTAATTGTCTTGTACCAAACTAAATTAAAAAAAAAATGGCAGGTGGTTGCGTAAAAAAACTTGTCATCCTCCAAACTTGTAGGTCATAGCGAAGTAATCTTAAATAACTTAAATTTATGAAGTTGTCTAAATAATTTTATAAAGAATTATGTACTCGTATTAAGAAGAAAATTTTTGAAAATGCGTACCATATCGTGTTAAGAGAAAATACACTAAAAATGATAATAAATCCATAGTTAATGCTGCTGCTGCTACTGCTGCTGCTGCTGCTGTAAAATTACTGTGTCCTGTTGATGATGACGATGCTAAATATATTAATGTTGTAGATGCTGCTGTTGTAGTGGCTGCTACAAAAGTATTTAATGCATAAAATATGCGGGAGTTATAAACATTTTTTTTGTTTGTTTCTTTAACAATAAATTTATGTTAGTTATTTTTTTATTTATTTATTTACGTTTTTTTATGAACTTCACTTAACTTAATTTTTATGGAATTTTTTTTCAACTATTTGACGTGACTGTGTTGGCTGTATTATATTGTGAGGGTGTTTAATCTTTATAATAAATCCGTTTCATTAAAAAATGTAAGTTATGTCTTTTTCTTTAAGAAATTACAAAATTTTAAGCTCTTCAATTATGCTAGATTCACAATGATAAGGTATGTCACTTTGTGGAAGGCAGTGTTTCATAAGAAAAAAGGAATGATGAAAAGATTATAATTAGAGCAGAGGATACTACAAAGGCATAAACTTCAAAGTAGTTAACTAAATAATAATAAGATGTTTCGTATTTTTTTTTTATTAATTTGGAAAATTGTAATGATTTTTTCATTTTTTATTGATTGTTATTATTTTTTTTTTTTAGCTTTATGGTATTATTTTATTTATTTTTTTATTCTTTTGTTGTTCATAGTCTATGACATTTGAAATGGCTGCTATTTGAGTTTGTTTTTAATTTACTTTATATTAAAAATCTTAAGGGATACAAGATGCAATGAGCAGAAAAAATATGAAACAGAAATTGCTTTTTCGTCTAAAATTCATATTTGAAAAATGCGGAAAAAGGGAAAAACTTAAATCTTCCTATAATCAGCTTTATATCGTTGGTTATTAAATGTCAATTATGAGTTTTAAAAATATCTACGTCAGCTCTTTGATTTAAGTGAACAATGGAAGTCTATTTTATATGGGGACATGACTAAAACTAGTCCTATACATTTTATTTTTGGAATGATGATTTCTAAATATAATAAATAGACACAAACCAAATTTGAGCATGATATATATTTAAATATACTAGCAGATTCCAGCTCTCGAAAATCAAGCGCAAATTCTAGGAATTTTTTTTTTTTCATTAAATAAAGACCCTAAAAGTATGCTAATCAATTATAGCCAATTCACCAATCAACACAAAAAACAAACTCATTTTTACTACAAACACATTAACAAATTCAATAAACATACACATAGCATATGTATAATTTTATGTATGTGTTAGTAGCAATTTTAAATGAAATTTACTCAAAATAAAGAAAAGATTTAAAAATCTGTAAATCTGGAAATCGGCTAAAAAGAAATACCTTTCAAATAATATACGTTTGGTCAAAATCGGGATAAAATGGTAGAACAAAACATTGGTCGCAAGAAATCGCCTAGCCTATTAATATTGTAGATTCTAAACAGTACTTAGATTTATCTGAGTTTATGCAAATTAAGCACAAAAGAAGAAAACAAATAAGAAAACGGGTGAGAGTATTAAATTCGGCTGTGCTGAAAGTTTGATGGCCTCCACATGCATCTTCAACTCAATATTACAACTATTTTAACACAGTTCTAATACCAATTAAATTTATAGAAAAACCATTTTTTTTTTTTTTTGACCAGTATTTATTATAACTAGCAAAGCCCAGCCCTCGAAATTCAAGTGCAAATTCTGTGAAATTATATCTTTTCATTTATAAAAATAAAAATTTTAATAAGAGCCTAAAGGTATGCTAATCAATTTTAGCCAATTCACAATTCAATGCTTTTTAAATAAAATTTATTAAATTTTTAATTTTATAATTTAGAGGAGCCTAAATGTATGCTAAACGATTTTAGCCAATTCACTGTTCAATACAGGGCTTTTGATATTTATAATAAACACATACACACACAGTATGTGTTTTATGTATGGGTTAGCAACTTTAAATGAGCATTACTTCCAAAAAATGTTCCAGACGGTGCAAACCTGTAAATATGGTGGGTAGCTAGAAAGAAATATTTTTCAAAAAAGATATGTATGTTCAAAATCGGTTCTTAACTACCATTTTTATATCGGTCACAAGAAATCGCACTTTCTTATTCATATTGTAGATTTCTTATAGCTTAATTTATAAAGACAGTGATGTTTTTTTTTTTTTTTTCATAGAAAGAATTAACTTCTAACTGAAAAATTACATTATTTTTCTGTTATTAAATTGGTAGAGCCATTAAAAGCTTGAGAAAAAACGCAGTATTTTTAATTTCAATGCTTTAATTAAAATACTTTTTCCGACTTGGATCTCCTGACACGTGCAGTATAATCTTACATACACAATCATTAAGCAAATGCTACAAATACAACGGCCACAAAAACAACAAAAATTACAGCTACCACATAAAAAAAATTTTGAATAAAAACGATAATAAGAACATCATAGGGAAAATCATATTTTTTCAAGAGTTTATTTACTCATATCTCAGGACCTATCGCATCAACGAATCTATTTCACCAGCTGCTATATGGAGGGATTGATCGCGATTTCTACAGGCGGACAGAGAGGCTTCGCTATATCAACTCCCCTTGTTATAAGGATCACAAAAACAACAACAATTACAGTTAACACACAAAAAAAATGTATGAATAACATCGATAACAAGAACAACTTAGAAAAACTCATATCTTCTCAAGACTTTTTTTACTTTTCCACTCATATCTCGAGAACTATTGAACTGATTTTGATTATTTTAAATAGCAATCTGATCGTTCTCACCTGCTAGTTTTTGGAGGGCTTAATCGTGATTTCCGCAGACCGACAGACGGACAGACAGACATCGCTATTTCAACTCCCTTATTGTAAGGATCACAAATACAACAACAATTACAGCTACCACTCAAAAAAAAATTGAGTAACAAGGATAAAAAGAACAACATAGAAAAAATTATATATCAAGACTTCTTTTACACTTTTGCTCATATCTCTGGACCTATTGAACCGATTTTGATGATTTAACACAGCAATCTTCTCATGAAGTCAATGAATCGTTTTCACCAACTGGTCTATGTGGAGGGCGTGATCGTAATTTGCGCAGACGGACAGACGGACAGACAGACATCGCTATTTCAACTCCCTTATTGTAAGGATCACAAATACAACAACAATTACAGCTACCACTCAAAAAAAAATTGAGTAACAAGGATAAAAAGAACAACATAGAAAAAATTATATTTCAAGACTTCTTTTACACTTTTACTCATATCTCTGGACCTATTGAACCGATTTTGATGATTTTACACAGCAACCTTCTCACGAAGTCAATGAATGCCATCGCTATATCAACTCCGCTTGTTGTAAGAATCACGAATATATATATTTTTCTAATTATAAATTACAAATGGAATAGCAAAATAACATATACCCCCTATGCACTGCTCTAGAGGGTATAATTATATGCAGTCTAGATCGACTATACGATACCCTATACCGTGCGTTTAAATACAGTGTCTTAGGTCCAACAAATTGGATATACTCATAAACCAAATTTGAGTGGCATTGTTATGTTTTTTTTTGCCTACAGATATGAAAATTTCATATTGGATGATATATTCATAAGGAGTCTATGTCGGCAAAGAGCTTTATATGGGCGCTATGATTAAGAATTATCCTACAGAATGTAATGATGGGTGTAATAAACATATGCAAACCAAATTTGATTGACATATAAATGGTAGTTTGGATATTGTGGGAATTTAGTTAATCTTATAGGGGCCATTTGCATGAGGACTAGGACTGAACGTGCACCGATTTTTAATTACAAACGTTCCTGCTATGGCATAATAAAGGCTGAATAACAAATTTCATCAAAATATATTCATATTTGCTACGTGTAGTTAACTACAAGACCGGACGGACGGACTGACAGACAGACGGACGGACAGGTGGAGATCGTTAAATGGACTCAATGTAGTAATCCTCACCGCATAGTGGTGTTAAAAATATTTGTATAACTTAATTTTTTGGATAAAACCGAAAGGCGCTTAGCCCTTCAAAAAATCTGAAAAATTTTCTCAAAAACCTTTTCGGCTACAAGAGTTGCTCAAAAAAAAATGATGAAAGGCCCTATGGACATAGAAAATAAATGTGATCCAACTATTTGTTGCCTGTGCATATGTTTAAATCCATATGGAGTAAGAATCCAATTTTTGTAAAATCAATGTTAAATGAATGTCTTTATATAGATTTTAAGCAATATCGGGAAGTATGGGGATTATGACAAAAAATGGCCTTTTGAAGTATATTTTTGTTTTTGGATCTGAAAAACATATATAAAGCAAATTTAATAGATATATCTATTTCAGAAAACATCGATTGAATTTTATAAAGTATCAATTGTATTTCAGAAAACATCAACTGATTTCCAGAAAGTATCAATTGTATTCCAGAAAGTATCAATTTAATTTGATCAAATATATTTCAGAAAATATAAAATGTATTTCAGAAAATATCATATGTATTTTATAAACTATTAAATGTATTTCAGAGAATATCAATTGAATTTCAGAAAATATTAATTGTATTTCAAGTGTATTTCAGAAAATATCAACTGAATTTCAGAAAATATCAATTAAATTTCAATCACATTTTATAAGTAATACACTGTGTTTGTAATATTTCTTGTAAACTATAATCGCGGTTTTTCAAAATGATGACTTCAAATCCGGCGTCATAATGCAGGCAAAACTTTATTCCCGATTCCTGTCCTGGTTTCTGCAATGAAGCTGATTAAAATTTCAAGTCCTCATCTTCTTACCGTTAAGGGTCTGCTCTTAATAGTTTATTTTCCAGTGCATAAAAAATAAGTCCAAATATTGGCAAACATTTTCTGTGACACCAAATCAGTAATAGCAACAATAATAACTTTTCGGTATTGTAGGGTAAACTAATTTTTATACCCTATACCACTATGTGGTTTGGGTATAATGACTTTGTGCTGCTGTTTGTAACAACCAAAAATATTTGACCTAGACCCATCTTTAATTATACCGATCGAATCAGAATCACTTTCTGAGTTGATTTAACAATGTCCGTCCGTCCGTCCGTCCGTCCGTCCGTCCGGCTAGACCGACTATAATTTTCTTACTTGTTAATTCTGAAATTCGGTTGATATTTTCAGAAATTCGATTGATTTTTTCCGAAAAACATTGAATAATTTCCGAAATATATTTGATATTTTCTGAAATACCTTCTGAAAATCAATTGATATTTTCTGAAATACAATTGGGAAAGTTGTAGATTGTAGAGTAGAGCAAGTCGAACTTATAGGAGACATGTACCGATTTCCTGTAATTTCAACAGTGATTAAAGTTTATATCCCAAATTTCTTTATATGTATTTATTTTTTATTAGCAAAAAGTATGTATTATTAACCGGATCAGAGAGTGGTATAAAGTACAAAAAGTTAAACTTTGGCACTTTTCCATAATTGGTAATGTATTTTGTTTTTTCTCGATTTCGTATTTTTCCACATTTTTCAAATTTGAAGTATGGTCGAAAAAAAGCAGTATTTGCTTTATATATCTGCAGATTGCACTTAAAGCTTAGTTGTTGCCTTTTTTGTTATCTCTATAAATATACATATATATTCAGTCACCATTTTGGTTTTAACTCGAGATATAGTTTAAAGTAGTCAACATACTTTAAAAAGAAAATAAATAAAAAAGGGACTACACATATACTACTACACTATATATGTACATACATTTGGTTCGTTAAAAGCCCTAAATAACGACCCTTGAATTATAGTTTTAAATATTTTTTCATACTTTTTTGTCCACAAATATTTGTAATTTTCCGTTTGTTATTAAATCTATTCATGGCCAGAGTTATAATGACGAAGTTTAATACCCTATCGACTACGGATTTTGTTTTATTTATCTGTTCAATCACAAAAGCCTGATAAACTGATAAGTAAGCCAAGATTTTGTTATGCAAATCATTAATGTGTAAAATGGCATTTAACGTTGTCATGTTAAATTTTACAATTGTTTGTGTGTTGTTGTTCTGAATGATTGCCATTTTGGTATTAGCTGTAGTACTAGTAGAGGCACTAGTATTTTAGAAATCAGTTTATAACTACATACATTTGTTTCAAAATACACCATTACCCAATCAAGTTAAGAATTGTCAAAATGAAATTAAATATATTCTTAATTTTGTCGTAATTGAATTTAAAAAATTTTCTAATAACTAAAAAATGGTATACGCTGCCAACATTTTTTAATCAATTAACTGGGTGATGACTAAAAAAACTTTTTCTGTCTGTTTTCTCGTCTCTTAATTTCTTATATAATTATACAGTGCATCGGCCATTTTGGGGGGGGGGGGGTGAGTAAGTAACAGGCCAGTATAGTTAAACCTCCAAGGAGTTTGGTGTTCTCAGATCAAACTTTTTCTTTACGACTTTTCTTATTTTCTTGTTATTTGTTTGCTTAGTTTTTCAGCTATCACTCAAGAACCATAAAAGATTTTTAATTTCATCCTTAAGCAAACAGCTTCAGAAAATCAAATTGGACTAGTTTTATTAAATGAGATCTTTAAAAAATATTAAATTTGTTGAACAACGTAACATATTCAGGGCGTATGATTGTTATTAATTAGTAAAGTAGACGGGCTGTATACGTGTGAGTGAAATTTTTAATATTAAATCACACATATAATCAGTATTTTTTATTATATTTATACCCTATACCACTATTTGGTTTGGGTAAAATGACTTTGTGCTGCTGTCTTTAACTATCAAAAATACCGATCGACTCAGAATTAGCTATGTCCGTCTATCCGTCCGTCTGTGTGTCCATGTAAATTTTGTAATCAAACTACAGGTCGCAAATATGAATATATTTTGATGAAATTTGGTATATAAGCTTTAATAGTCCCCATACAAATGACCCCTTTGAAATCGACATAAATTGCCATAAGATACAAATTATCACATCCATCTCAGTCAAATTGAGTTTGTATATGTTTATTATATCCATTAATCACTAGTCCAAAAAATAATCCCTACAGGACAATTCTTAGTCATAGGCCCCATATTGAAGTGCTTCCCGATCTTCACTTAAATCTATCAAAAAACGAAAAAATTGCACAGATTTTTTCCAAATTTGGTTTGTATACATTTTTTTCAAAATATAAGTGACTTTACCAAATATGGTCAGGATCGGTCCATTTTTCGACCTAGTCCCCATAGAAATATAGCACCCGATATGAACTTTTTCATATCTGCAGCCAAACAAATTAGTAACAATGCCACTCAAATTAGGTTTATGCTTATTTTCAATATGCAATTAGTTGGACCGAAGAGATAGGGTCTCTAAGCCATGGTATAGGGTATCGTATAGACGGTCTAGACCGACTATAATTATCTTACTTGTTTTGGAATGGCTATATTAATAAAAATTATTTATTTAAGCCTTAGCTACAATTTTTGTGAAGAGTGAAATAAGAAATTATCAATGGCCCATGAGTTAAAGCTGAAAAACTAAGCAAAAAAAATACATCGGATATAATTTATTATTCTTTTAAGGCAAAGGGAATACCAGTTTCAATGCTGCAGGATGAAAACAAGTAAGAAAATAAATTATAGTCGATCTAGACCGAATATACCATACCCAATACACATGGCTTTAGAGACCCTATCTCTTAGGTCCAACTAATTAGATATAACAAATAAGCATAAACCAAATAAAAGTGGTATTGTTATGAATGTTTTTGCCTTTGAATATGAAAAAGTTCATATCGGATGCTATATTCATTTGGGAACTGGGTCGAAAAATGAACTGATCCTGACCATATATGGTAACGACACTTATTATTTACAAAAATATATAAAAAAAAAAAATTTGAGAAATATGTGAAATATTTTTTTTTTCAGTGAAGATCGGGAAGCACCTTTATATGGGTCGTATGACAAAGAATTGTCTTATATGATTTATTTCTGGACTACTGTTTAGTGAATGTAATAAACATGCACAACCCCAATTTGACCGAGATCTATACGATAATTTGAATCTTATGGCATTTTAAGGCGATATCATGGGGGTAATTTGTATGGGGACTAGGTCTGAACATGGAGCAAATTTCACCAATTTCAATACCGTTCATCCTATGGCCGATAAAAGCATATATACCACATGTTATTAAAATATTATCATATTTGCGACCTGTAGTTTGATTACAAGGTTTACATGGACACCCATACAGACAGACAGGTGGACAGACGGACGAGCGGACTTCGCTAAATCGACTCAGAAAGCGATTCTCAGTCAATCAGTAGAATAAAATATGGGTCAGATATGTTTGATAGTTACAAACATCACCACAAAGTCACTATACCACAGCTAAATAAAAAAAAAATAAAAAATATCTCAGATAATGGAGGAAAGCGGACTGAAAAATCTGGAGCATAATACTGACTTCGACAGTATAGGCCAACGAAAAGAGGTGAAATCATGTCAGATCTACATTGGGAAATCTCCTCAAATGATTCAAATAAAGAAAATAACAAAACAAACTTTTTCAGAATACTCAGACGATCATATAGAATGAAATAAAAATCATGGTCTCCGAACGGCTAAATATTATGCTTAATAATCACTTTCTTGGATTACGAAAGTTACATTATATTAAGAGAAACGCATAAGCCGGAAAATAATAGTTATTACACACGGGGCATTACACATTCAAATTAAAATTTGAGTCAGAATTGATGTTATTTGATATTTGGCATTTGACTCTCCAAACTCTCAAAATGCTTCACATAAAGTTTAGATCTCCGGAATATGGTAGAGATCTGCGGAATTCTTAGAAGATCAAATTAAACGAGTTAAATATTATACTATATTAAGAAAGTTATATTATACAGGGTGGCGCAACAGTAGCGTTAAGATTTAATTAGTTAATCATTTTTTTGTTTACGTATTTAATTACACCCTACTAGCAGATTCCAGCCCTCGAAATTCGATCGCAAATTCTAGGAAATTTTATTTTTCTATTAAAAAAAGACCCTAAAAGTATGCTTATCAATTATAGCCAATTCACAAATCAACACAAAAATCGAACTCATTTTTATTACAAACACATTAACAAATTGAATAAAAACACACATAGCATTCTATAATTTTATGTATGTGTTAGTAGCAACTTTAAATGCAATTTACTCAAAATAAAGGAAAAAATTTAAAAATCTGTAAATCTGCATATCGGCTAAAAAGAAATATCTCTCAAATAATATACGTTTGGTAAAAATCGCGATAAAACGGTAGAACAAAACATCAGTCACAAGAAATCGCCAGGCCTATTAATATTATAGATACCACTATGTGGTCAGGGTATAATGACTTTGTGCTGATGTTTGTAACTACACACAGAAAACAGATTCATTGTAGCTACTCAATTTGTTGCCAACCGATTTTCGATGGTGCTAATAACCGAATTTCGAGTTCATTATGATTACAGTTCTGTTGCCTTAACAGTAAATGCTTTATCGTAATAGAAAATTGGGAGATGCTATTAAATTTCTGTTTTTACAGTCGAAAATACAGTTATTTCACTTTAGAACAATTCGGTTGGCGAATATTTTTTCACTGTGTATAAAAAATATCTGACCCATCTTTTATTATACCGATCGATAGAGAATTATTTTCTGGGCCGATTTAGCGATGTCCGTTCATTCTTCTATCCATCTGTCTGTTTGTATGTGTGTCCATGTAAACCTTGTGATCAAACTAGAAGTTTTAAATATGATTATATATTAATGAAATTTGGTACATAAGCTTTTATCGGCCATAGCGTGAAATTGGTGAAAATTGGTGAAAATGTTCAGACCTAGTCCCCATACAAATGACCCCTATTAAATCGCTATAAGATCCAAATTATTACATCGAACTCGGTCAAATTGAGTTTGTGTGTGTTTAGTATATTCAGTAATCAGCAATCAAAGTTAACATGGACACACAGACGGACGGACGGACATCGCTAAATCGACTCAGAAAGTGATTCTGACCACGTAGTGGTATAGGGTAATATGACTTTGTAACTACCAAAAATATTTGAGCTAGACCCACCTTTTATTATACCGATTGATCCAGAATCACTTTCTGAGTCGATTTAGCGATGTCCGTCCGTCCGTCTGTGTGTCCATGTTAACTTTGTAATCAAGCTACAAGTTGCGATGAAAGTTGGTATGTGAGCTTCTATCTCCCATAGCATGAACGCTATTGAAATTGGTGGAAATCAGTTCATATTCAAATCTAGTCCCCATACAAAAGACCCCTATGAAATCGACTTTAATAAGATCCAAAGATCCAAATTATCAAATTATCCAAATTACCATAAGATCCAAATTATAATATAAATTAAGTTTATGTATGTTTATTACTCCCACTTATCAGTAGTCCAAAAATAAACCTTATAGGACAATTCTTAGTCATAGCCGCCATATGAAACTAATTCCCGATCTTCACTTAAATCTATCAAAAAACCAAAATAGTTTTTCTAAAATTTGGTCTAGACCGACTATAATTTTCTTACTTGTTTTTTTTTTTTTTTTTTGTTTTTTCAGAACTAACTTTGAAACACTTTGGAAATTTATAGTGGAATTTATTCAGCACTAACAAAAAAACAAAGTTATTCAATTTTATTTTGAAAGCCCGAATTCAAATATTCAAACATAAAGATTATATCGAAATTTCTTTCTTGTTAGAAATGCGGCTGGCTCTTTAAAAACTTATCTATTGGTTCAGAGTTTTTGGCAACAAGGCTGGAAGAGCTCGTGCAGTTCGAAATGTTATGCAAACAAGTGTCGAGGAAAACCAAAAAAATCTAAAAATAATTATTAAACATCAGTATGGTGTACAATAATTTTAGAAAGGATCATTGGAGCATATTTTTTTAAAACGACGAACAAATTGCGATTAATGTGAATGATGTTCAAAACCGCACAATGATTGAAAATATTTTAAGGCCAGACGTCGAAAACAATCCAAAATTATAGTTCTAACAAGATGGAATCACTCATCTTATCCAACTATGGCTATCCAGCGTGAAATTTTTCGCAATCGAATTATATAACGTTTTTCAGATTTTCACCCGATTTAATGGCTACCGATTTTTTTCTTTGGGTCTACCTAAAGAATAAAGTGTATGCCCTTCAACAGTTTTGGCCATTATCGAAGAAAAAGTGAGGGTGCTGAGACCCAAAATTCTAAGAAAAGTTATGGGAAATTCTCTTAAAAAAACAGGTCAGGTCGAAGCAAATAATGGCCACCATTTGAAGGATATTATCTTCAAGACATAACCTGAACATATCGCACCTGTACCTCTAAAGTGAGTCAACTCAAAATTATTAAATTTTCAGTAGAGGCAAAAACGGTTTTTTTTTAATTTACTATAAAATTTAAAAACAGTTGTTTTCTTTGTAAATAATTGCGAATAATAAGTATACAACAGTAATTGTTTTTGCAATTTCTTTAGTGATTATATAAAATAACAATTTTTTTGGGTGCAACTCAAAATGTCTTTTTAGGGGATTCTAAAGAAGTTACTCTTATAAAACAAAGAGAATTACAACTGTATTTTTTTTTCCGAAAGACTAGAAAAACCGATGTAATATTTTAACAGTGGATAGATATGACCACTGTGTATCGTTTTCTTGCAAAAAGTGAAAATTGAAAAATTTTGAGTTCACTCAATTTAGAGGTACAGGTGCGATATGTAATCTCAATTTTAATAAATGTCAACGTTAAATAAAATCAGGAACAAAAAAGTTATTCATTAAATAAATCATAACGTTAAGAAAGTCGCAAATGACAGACAAGTCACAAGGATTCCTCAGAGGTGAAGTACAGATGCGAACATAAATTTGAGCCAAAAGACATGCTTAGAATGTGATATCCGAGAAAGGCATTTCAAAACCAGATAACATCAATCTGGGGCCAAATCACCGCATTCGTTATCGAAATTTTTCGATCGAAATCATTTTTTTATTTCCCAAAACAAAATGTTAATAATAATTTTTCTTTCTCACAGTTGAGGAATTATGGGCTCTGGTTTAGAAGAAACGCGAATCGTGGTCGAGCGTTTGTCTGTCTTCTTCAAATAATAAACCAAAATATAGAATTTCGATTGATTTTACTCGATATCGAATGCGGTGATTTGGCCCCTGATAATAGTTTTTTGTTTAAGCCAGACCAGATTTTCTAGCATTTTTCGTGTATTTAATAGGGCTAAACCAGGGGGTCGGCAACCTGCGGCTCGCGAGCCATGTGCGGCTCTTTGGATGTGAAGCTGCGTCTTTTTAGTTCCATACGCAAATATTATTTAATTTATCAAAAAAAAAAAAAAAAACAATTAAAAATTATTCGGAATCGTTTAACGAGGATTAGACACCGATTCTATCTCTCAGCCACTTGTACTCGCTTTTCACCGCACCCCTCTCCCGCGACATGCCGGTGTCGGACGTTTATGTCTTCCCAAGGTGCAAAAGCAGGGCAACTAGGATTACTGCCGCTCTCGGGACAAACTAGAGGTAAAGATATAGCCAATGCCGTTCAAAAATACCTTGAACTCGTTTCAATAGCAATAGAGCCAGAAATATGACAGCAAGAAATAAAGGGCCAAAAACGATTCTTCAGAGCAAAATAAACCACGAAATTCTTACGTTTCACTGCATAAGACACCAAGGAGCGTTTTGTGCCCGAACATTTCCGGCTGAAATAATTGAGATCATGAATTTGGTAATCAAGATTATGAACAGCATCTTGTCAAAAGCACTCTACCATCGTCTGTTTAAAGCATTCTTAAATGAAATGGAGACTCAGTATTCCAACCTCCTTCTTCACAATAAAGTGCGATGGCTTTCCAAAGGTAAGGTGTTGAAACGTTTTGCTTTGTGCTTGAAATAAATAAATACATTTCTAAATGAAAAGGGCATTAATCACCCTTAATTACAGAACGAAAAATGGTTGCAAAAATTTTAATTTATGGTGGATATCACAGCGAAATTAAATGAGCAGAATCAAAAACTGCGAGGAAAGGGAAACCCAGCCTATGTTTTGGTAGAAGAATTGGTTTGCTTTGAAGAAAAATTAATTATTTTGTTTGTTAGATTTATAGTCATTTTTCAGACATATTGCAATTACTACTGTAATTAATATGCAATTTTTAATTTTGTTTAAAATGGTGCGTGGTAAAGAAGATGAATACAGTGCAGTTATGAATTTTTGAAATATATGCTTTCATCTTCTTTACCACGCACCATTTTAAAGAAAAATTAATTATTTTTGCAAAAGATATTCAGAGCGGTAAATTACTTCATTTTCAATTTCTAAAGCAATATCGCGATAAAACCAGTGCTACTGTTGACACGAATTACTTCAGCACAGTTGTAAAAAAATAAAAGATGAATTTGTTTACAAATTTGAGCAATTCAAAACCAACAAAACCACTTTAGCATTCATATGCCTGGTTTTCACAATGTCATATAAGCTGACAACAAACAATTGCCTCAACTGACATCTCGTAATTTCTATTCATTACGTATTCATTACATCTTAAAAATGAACAAAAAATCCGGCTGTCAAACAAAAACAAGTTGCCAACATGCTGGCAATTTCATTTCAGATGTCAAATGTTGCCAGGGGTTGTAAAGGACAAGACATTAAAACCCAAACCACATAGTGGTATAGGGTATAAATATAAAATAAATTTTTTGTTAATTTTAAATTATTTTTAATCGTATGTACATACCATATGTACATAAGAATGGATTCTAGCATAATAAAGAACATTAATCGATTGGGTAAGTGGTCATTATTATACCCTATACCACTATGTGGTTTGGGTATAATGACTTTGTGCTGCTGTTTGTAACAACCAAAAATATTTGACCTACACCCATCTTTAATTGTACCGATCGAATCAGAATCACTATCTGATTCGATATAACGATGTCCGTCCGTCCGTCCGTCCGTCCGTCCGTCCGTCTGTGTGTCCATGTAAAGTTTGTAATCAAACTGCAGGTCGCAAATATAATTATATTTTGACGAAATTTGGTATTTGATCTTTCATCGGCCATGGGATGAAAGCTATTGAAATTGGTGAGAATCGGTTCATGTTCAGACCTAGCCCCCATACAAATGACCCCTATGAAATCAACATATATTGCCATAAGATCCAAATTATCGTACAAATCTTAGTTAAATTGGGTTTGTATGTATATATTACATCCATTAATCAGTAGTCCAAAAATGATCCCTATTGGACAACTCTTAGTCATAGGCCCCATATAGAGCTGGTTCCCGATCTTCACTTAAATCTATCAAAAAACAAAGATATTGCACTGATTCTTCTCAAATTTTGTTTATATATATTTTTGCAAAATACAAGAGACTTTACCAAACATGGTCAGGATCGGTCCATTTTTGGGCCTGGTCCCCATATAGATATAGTATTCGATACGAACTTTTTCATATCTGCAGCCGAAAAAATTAATAAAAATCCCACTCAAATTTGGTTTTTGCTTATTTTCTATGTCCAGTTAGTTGGGCCTGAGATATAGGGTCTCTAAACGCATGGTATAGGGTATCGTATAGTCGGTCTAGACCGACTATAATTTTCTTACTTGTTTTTTTTTTTTTTTGTTGTGTTGTTATTTTTTGTAAACATTATTTTATGCAAAGTTAGTTTAAATTCAAAATAAGCTTTTCCAAATTTTGTTGCATTCTATTAGAAGTAAGATCTTCAAGGAATAGTTTTTATAAAAAAGCAAGTAAAAACGCAACAATAATGGTCGAAAATTTTTCATTCTATAGGAAATCTTACTATTTTAGGTAAAATTCAAATTGCTTTTACCCAATTTCATGAAACTATCTTTGGCCATTAAGTTGGTATTTGGGGGACAACAAAGCAAAATGTTAAATAACCTTGAAAATAAATTTAAAGCCATTATCAAACAACAAACTGTCTGGCCATATTGTTTAGCATTGGCAAATTGATCAGAGTTAATGGGAAACGTATACAACTATCTCTGCAACTACTTCAACTGAATAATGGCGTTTACCTTCATACACACTCCAAACGATTTGCAAGCAAAATAAAACAGACGAGATAAAAGCCTTTCGGTGACGGGGACAGGATCGTACATTCTAACCGTATTTGTCTACAGTAAAACGGCCATCTTACTTGGATCCGAACATGGTGTGCGGCCTTATTTTTACTATATTTTTATATTGCACAAGTTTTATTTTACTTATAACATTTTTAAGAAATATCAGAAGAATATAATGCGAGGGTACAACATGCAGCTATAGACAATTATCAAACGGCAAAAAAGTAGTATAAGAGCCTAAGTGAAAACGGGAACATTAATGCATTAACTAATACACGTAATATCGCTTATTTATTGCCTATTCGTATGTGTTAATACAATCTTTTTTATCATGTAATATAATCTTGTCTTTCATTAATTTTAATTTCATATTTAGAAATAAACTAATGAAAAAAAATAAGAGCATTAAAAATGCATGTGCTTTTATATATCAGATGATTAGTGCACTTTTAAAATAGGCTACCTGATAAATGGTTGTTACAACCAATAAATAAAATCTAAATTCCATTTCATCAATCGAATTTATTTCAAAATTCAATTGCCTGAGTACTTAATACGTTAGTTTTTAAAATATAATTCAGTAATCACAATAGAATAATGTGATAGTACATGGGACTATCAAAATTCGGTTGGCAACAAATACGGTTGTCACAACAAATCCGTTCTCTGTGTGTAACAATTGCCATTAAAAATGACATAATGAAAACCAGACAATAGTATCGAAATCCACATTGAGTCATTTGGAATTGATACTGGATCTCTAGGAATGCAATTAATCGATTTAAAAAGTAAAGATTTGTGGAGTGGAAATTTTCAGAGTTAAAAAGGAAGTTGGAAGAGTTGGAGATCCATAAATCTATGTACATAACGCAACAAAAGTGGACAGCTTTAAAAGAAATAACGAGAGTTGTGGCACTTATATTCGTTTCATCGAATAATCATTCAGATTGCTATAGTGAGGTGAAGAAGTTGGTATTCGGAGTGCTGACTATCTTCGGATCGACATATTCGTGCGAGCAAGCGTTCTCTTGCATGAATATAATTCAAAGTAAAGTAAGGAGCCAACTAACAAATGAAAATTTAGAGTCATGTTTAAAAATTAAAAAAACAAGTTATGAGCCAAATTTATCCAAACTTTCTAAAAACATGCAGAGGCAACGCTCCCTTTGAATTTGTTTGCTACTTATATCTATAATATTAATAGGCTAGGCGATTTCTTGTGACCGATGTTTTGTTCTACCGTTTTATCCCGATTTTGACCAAACGTATATTATTTGAAAGGTATTTCTTTTTAGCCGTTTTGCAGATTTACAGATTTACAGATTTTTAAATTTTTTTCTTTATTTTGAGTAAATTACATTTAAAGTTGCTACTAACACATACATAAAATTATA
The DNA here is from genome assembly GCA_963682025.1 of Cordilura impudica. Taxonomy (NCBI): domain Eukaryota; kingdom Metazoa; phylum Arthropoda; class Insecta; order Diptera; family Scathophagidae; genus Cordilura; species Cordilura impudica. Next base: position 30,627,775 of record OY821518.1, on the reverse strand, counting down.
CAATGCTATGTGTGTGTTTATTAAATTTGTTAATGTGTTGGTAATAAAAATGAGTTTGTTTTTTGTGTTGATTTGTGAATTGGCTATAATTGATTAGTAGGGCTCGGAATTTCAGGCAAATACGTGTTTGTTGTCGTACCCCGGATAACAGAATAAATATATTATCTTTGCGAATCATCAAATTTGCAATAAAATTGCATCGATTTGTTAGTGCCTATTTTGCCTATTTTGCTATAAATGCATGTATTTTGCCTATTTTACCATTAATGCATATATTTTGCTTATTTTGGCTTAAACTGCTTATTTTGTTTGCTTATTTCCCAATTTTTTCAAAAATATTTATTTTTGAAAAACTTTGTTTCGTATTTTTATTAAGTTATCAAAAATACAACACGTGAATTCCCCTAATATAAATTATATGGTAACAGCAAATTAGTATTACCCACACATTACACCTCACACTGCCAGTTCGAAAAACTCAATACACTCACATTTTTTTACTAATACACACACATTTTTCGCAGTGGTAACACTACTCGCAAGAAATTTTTCGTACGAGTAGTGGCTACCACAAAATATGACTAATGTTACCCCGTTATAAATTTAATGGAAGTTTTCAGGATTCTGCAAAATTGTAATTAAAGTTTTAACTTGTTAAATGTATTATTATGATTTATTTTTTGAAAAGCTCATATAAAAACGCAAGTTTGTTAATTATAGAGCATAAATATTATTCAGTATTATTAAAATAATACTAATAATAATAAATGTTAACCTTTTCCCCCCAAACATGTGGCTACATTAGGAATTCGGTAACTCTATTTTGTAAACAAAACAAAAAGTGAATATGGACGCCAAATTGATAAAGCAGAATATATTAAAATTAATTAGTTTATACCATACCCAGGCTATTTTGTGGGATATGAACAATAAATCTTAACGATTTAAAGAAAAAAAGCCTACGAAATTTGGCAAAAGAGATGGGTATGGTGGTGGATGTTTGCGCTTCGAAAACATGGTCAAAATGAAATTGCAGTCACGTGTGTAAACACAACTGTTAATGCCGATGAATACGAACAATTTTTCGTTGATAATACGTACACAAGGTTTTTTCAATTTCAGTGTGAGGTGTAATTGCAGCGTTACCGTGTAGCCTCGGGTTAAGCAATTCACTATTATCTATGCACTGCAGTTTGAATTTAACGACAAAATATGCCCTTTTATACAGCTGTGAAAATAACCACCACAAGAGATAAAAAACAATTTGTTAAAAAACAAAAAATAGCGAAGAAAAGTGAAAATTCTACGATTATCTTTAATAATATATTTGTTTCAATCGGCGATCGTCTACATAACGTTATAACGTGAGTAATACTCACTGAGTATAATCAGAAGTAAATAAAAAAATATTTTTTTATTAAATTACAATATTTTAAGGGACAAACAAATGCCGAAAGCACAAAAGTCGAAAGCAGACAATTTATGCAAATATGTGTCGGAAAACAAAGAAGTTTTTAAAAGCGATGGAGGAATATTGTTTCGCAAAATTTGCAATAAATCCATTACATTTGGAAAAAAAATATTCAGTAGACCAGCATTTGAACAGATTCTTTACTTCGAAAATCTTATGTGGATAAATTATACAACATGCGGCTCAAAGAGACGATCCATAAGTTAAAAAAAACTTTCTGTGGGTGTCGATCGACGAGACGACGGATTCTGAAGGACGTTTTGTGGCCAATGTAATGTTGGGAGTTATGGATGCCGATGAAGAAAAAAGCAAAGAAAGATTTTTGCTTAACGTAGTAGAATTGTAAAGGTAGATCACGCTTCAATAGCTCGTGCCTTTAATGATTCGATTGCTCTTCTAGGAGAAGACTTTGATAAAAATCAAATACTTTTGTATTTGACAGATGCTGCACCATATATCGTTAAGTCTGCACAATATCTAAAGATATTTTACCCCAAAATGATACATGTCACCTGTTTAGCCCATGGGATGCATCGCGTAGCCGAACAGATAAGAAATCAGTTTGAAGATATAGACTTTTTGGTACCTTATGGCAAAAAAATATTTCTCAAGTCACCGTTGCGTGTTCAATTAAATAAAGAAAAATACTCTACATTAAGTCTTCCGCCACAACCCATAGTAACCAGATGGGGAACATGGTTGGAAGCTGTTAAGTTTTATGCCCACAACTTAAGGATATTGTACAAAGTCTAAACGAAAACAAGTAAGAAAATTATAGTCGGTCTAGACTGACTATACGATACCCTATACCATGCGTTTATCTCAGGCCCAACGAACTGGATATAGAAATAAGCATAAACCAAATTTGAGTGGGATTTTTATTAATTTTTTCGGCTGCAGATATGAAAAAGTTCATATCGGATGCTATATCTATATGGGGACTAGGCCCAAAAATGGAACGATCGTGACCATGTTTGGTAAAGTCTCTTGTATTTTGCAAAAATATATACAAACAAAATTTGAGAAGAATCAGTGAAATATTTTTGTTTTTTGATAGATTTAAGATCGGGAAGCAGCTCTATATGGGGCCTATGACTAAGAGTTGTCCAATAGGGATCATTTTTGGACTACTGATTAATGGATGTAATATATACACACAAACCCAATTTGACTAAGATTTGTATGATAATTTGGGTCTTATGGCAATATATGTTGATTTCATAGGGGTCATTTGTATGGGGGCTAGGTCTGAACATGGACCGATTCTCACCAATTTCAATAGCGTTCATCCCATGGCCGATAAAAGATCAAATACGAAATTTCGTCAAAATATATTCGTATTTGCGACCTGCAGTTTGATTACAAGCTTTACATGGACACACAGACGGACGGACGGACGGACGGACGGACATCGTTAAATCGAATCAGATAGTGATTCTGATTCGATCGGTATAATTAAAGATGGATGTAGGTCAAATATTTTTGGTTGTTACAAACAGCAGCACAAAGTCATTATACCCAAACCACATAGTGGTATAGGGTATAATGATGCAGTTGCAATAAAGCGGGTAAAACAAATTTTAAATTTACCAAATATTAAATCGCAACTCATATTTGTTCATGCAAACTACGGATTTATCGCTGACACGATCATTCAACTAGAAGGATATCAGGCATTGGAGAAACAAGTCAAATTAATAGATGATGCCATCAAAAAAATTGCTGAGGTAGATGGTGAAAATGGTGAACAGATTAAAGTTAAACTGTATGCTGTATTAAACAAAAATACAGGCTTTATAACAATGAAAAAAATTGCAAGTATTTTTCATTTACCACCAAACTCTGACGACATGATACCAAATCAGTATTCCATAAAAGAATTAGAAGCATTTAAATATGCTCCAATTACTTCTGTCGATGTGGAACGTTCATTTTCATTAAACAAAAGCTTTCTCAGGCCAAATAGAGTATGTTTTACTTTCGACAACATAAAAAAATATCTATTCATTTCTGTAAATAAATTTTTATTTTAAAATGTTTACTTATTAATTAATACATTGATATAATAATAGAGAACAATTGAACTGAATTTTATGTATTTTAAGTTTTGTTAATTTTTTTTTTTATTAATAAATCTCAAAAACAACCAATTTTAAGTGCCTATTTTTTCATTTTTAGTGCCATTTTCGCAATTTTTGGTGCTTATTTTATGCGCCTAAAAACCGGTTTTTTAGTGCCTGAAATTCCGAGCCCTATTGATTAGCATGCCTTTAGGGTCATTATTTAATGAAAAAATAAAATTTTCTAGAATTTGCACTCGAATTTCGAGAGCTGGAATCTGCTAGTTAAAACTAAAGTAAGAAGCCAGCTAACAAATGAAAATTTAGAGTCGTGTTTAAAAATTAAAAATTACGAGCCCCATTTATCCAAACTTTCTAAAAACATGCAAAGGCAATGCTCCCTTTGAATTTGTTTGCTACTTATATATGAATAAATAGATATTTTTTCTTACGAATAAATAGATTAGTTTATTTTAGCAAAAAAGTATATTTATGCGAATACTATTTATTGTTGGCAAGATAAAATTTTGTGGCTCTTTAAAAACTTTGAAATTTTGTAAATTGTAATTTTTTACTCTTTCGCCTCAAAAGGTTGCCGACCCTTGGGCTAAACGAAATTTAAAATTGTGCCAAAAAAAAAAATAGAATTTTTTTTAATAGAATCTCTTAAAATCTCTATTTTTGCTTATATCTCCTTAACTATGGGGTCAAATTAAAAATTTTGTCATATCGACTGCAAAAGTGGGAATGTTGCATTATTTATTTATTTTTATTATTTTTATTATTTTTATTTATATATTTAATTTTTTTATCTCAAAAACTTTATTGTATATTTTTTAGATGTTGTAGTTTAATCCAAATTCAATTTTTCTTTATTTTTTTTTATTAAACTTAACATTTTAGCACACACACATTAAAACATACAGCTGTACATATTCAAACTTTTTTATTTAGCACATTTTAAGTTTCATTGAATTTAATTTCAAAATAATTTTTTTTTATTTTTTAAATTATTAAATTTATTAAATTTATTATTTATTTATTAATTTTTTAAATTTTTATTAAATTTATTCAATTTATCAATTTTTTAAATTTTTATTAAATTTATTCAATTTATCAATTTTTTAAATTTTTATTAAATTTATTAAATTTATTCATTTAATAAGAAAATTTTAATTTTATATTTTTCATTATATTTTAAAATATTTATTAATTTCATTGTTAGCAATTTTTTTATATTTATTAAAACTTCTTTTCATAATTTTCTATGAAAAGCTTATTCGCGATTTTTTGTGTAATTTTTATTAATTATTTTTACCAAAATATTTTTCATTTACTTTCAAAAATTTCTTTATTTGGTTTTTATATGGTTAAATTTGCTTTAAAATAATTACTTAATTTTTTTTCTTAAATTCAAAATTTTTCATGTCCAAATTTTCTTTATTTGAACAATTTAAAATGACATCATTTTTTTTGTTCTTCATATCACTCTCACACAAAACAATGATTTTATTGTATCATATCCACTATACGAGTACACACCAACACACAAGCAATAATCCGCAAACATTAGTAAACGCATAACCGTTATGAGGATGACACATGAGTGATGTCAACATTTCCGGCAACATATCCTTTTAAAATGACGTACGTAAAATAAAAACTGTCACAACATGAATTTGATACTACTGCTTTCTTCGCATAAACACATGAATTTTTTCTTTTTTTTTATTATTATTATTAAACAAAGACACTTGAAATATTTTCATCATCGAAACCGCGTTATTTCCGAATCGCATTATATCTTAAGTCATGTCTGTTTCATAGTTATATTGCAACTGATTGTGAAAATATAAAATGAAAACTCAATATGATGGTCCTTTCGTTCTTTAACTCTTTGATTGAGATTTTCCGAAAACAAAAAAGAAGCAAAACGCACAATGAAATACGAGTCCTTAACTGCTCGTTCTCAATTTTATTTTAAATGTTGTATTATTCAAAAAAAAAAATGCGTTTCAGCTAATATATTTTATTTATACATGAAAATTGCGTACAAATCTCAGCGATAGCAAAAATTATACTGAACTGTTTTACAATGCTGATAAATCCTTAAATGTTGTTGCTGTTTCTGGCTTCTGCTGCTTGTACTGACGAAGAATATGGCATAAAATGTTGGCAACACATCAACATCATCATCATTATTACGAGCAACCAACACCACTAATAACATCCTTTTAAAACATTCGTGCGTAAAACATCGTGTGTTTTTTAATTTCTCATAGAGTTCGTTTTCTGTTTCAAAATATACTCAAGTAAACATGTTGACACAGTTTTAATGTTGTTGTTAGCATCAGACATCCTATATCCTTTGTAAAGCACAACTACATAAAGTGCATAGTTTTAAGAAGAGAACAAAACAATTCATTTCTTTTTTTAAAAGAGAAAAAAATACATTTCGAGACTCGTTATGTTTATTGGTCAAATTTTAGCATTATAAACATGTTTAGGAACATTTAATGACGAAAAGCTTTTGTTGTCTGTATATTATTCTAAAAATATCCTTACATTGGTGGGATTTTATAAGCAGGGTTGTTGTCTTAACTTTAAGGATTTTATAACAGTTAGTAACAAGTTATTCCTGCTAATAAACAAATATTCTTGCTAAGGAATACATATCCATGTATCTCTGGCGGGTATCTGTTTTTCTAAATTAAATCTTGCCATTTTAAGGACCTTATAACAGTAAGATAGTTAAACTGAGTTATAGCTTAAATTTATAGCAAAATAAATAGATACAAAATTCATCCCTAATTGGTAAAGACATCATAAACAATTCTTATCATTTTATTGACTTTATAACAGTTAGATAATAAAATCAAGGATGATAAGCTGGTTGAAAATCTAATACAATTTAAATTTATAGTAAAAAAAATTAAATTAAAAATGCATCCCTGTTATGTAGAGAGGGTATCATGAATTAACAAATTTTTATAATAAGTCTTACTATATTATAACAGTTAGATGATAAAGACATCCTTACAAGCTGATTGATAATCTAATATAGTAAAAAAATTAAATTAAAAATTCATCCCTGTTATGTAGAGACATATGGAGGGTATCATGAATTAATAAATTTTTAAAATAAGTCCTACAATTTTAAGGACTTCATAACAGTTAGATGATAAAGAAATCCTTATAAGCTGATTGAAAGTCTATTATAGTAAAAAAATTAAATTAAAAATTCATCCCAGTTATGTAGAGGCATCTGGTGGGTACCATGAAGTAACATATTTTTAAATAATTCTTACCAATTTAAGGACATTATAACAGTTAGGCAAGAAAACTAAGATACACTTTAAATTTATAGTAGAATAGTTAGGTTTCATACCTGGTGAGTAGAGACATCTGGCGAGAATTAAGGATTAAAGAATTTGAAATAATGTTTACTATTTTAAGGACTTTATCACAGTTAAATGATGAAACCATCCGAATAAGGTGCTTTAGATACAAAATTCATCCTTGTTATGTAGAGAGCCATCTGGCAGTTATTATGAAATAACAAATTTTTAAAATAATTCTTAGCATTTTAAGGACATTATAACAGTTAGATATCAAAACATTAAATTTATAGCACAAAATTCATGACTGGCAGCTGGCGGGTATAATGGTTAAACAAATTTTTAATTATTTCTTATCATTTTAAGGACATTATCACAGTTAGATAAAGAAAACATTCTAAGTTGGTTATAGTACAAACTTTAAATAAAAAATTCATCCCTGTTATGTAGAGGCATCTGGTGGGTACTATGAAGTAACATATTTTTAAATAATTCTTACCAATTTTAGGACACTTTAAATTTATAGTAGAATAGTTAGGTACGAAATTCATCCCTGGTGAGTAGAGACATCTGGCGAGAATTAAGGATTACGGAATTTTAAATAATGTTTACTATTTTAAGGACTTTATCATAGTTAGATAATGAAACCATCCTTATAAGTTGGTTAGATACAAAATTCATCACTGTTATGTAGAGACATCTGGCAGTTGTAATGAATTAACAAATTTTTAAAATAATTCTTAGCATTTTAAGGACATTATAGCAGTTAGATAACAAAACTAATATACACATTAAATTTATAGCACAAAATTCATGACTGGCTAGTAGAGGCAGCTGGCGGGTTAATGGTTTAACAAATTTTTAATTATTTCTTATCATTTTAAGGACATTATCACAGTTAGATAAAGAAAACATTCTAAGTTGGTTATAGTACAAACTTTAAATAAAAAATTCACCCGGTTATGTAGAGGCATCTGGTGGGTACTATGAAGTAACACATTTTTAAATAATTCTTACCAATTTAGGGCCAATATAACAGTTAGGCAAGAAAACTTTAAATTTATAGTAGAATAGTTAGGTACGAAATTCATCCCTGGTGAGTAGAGACATCTGGCGAGAATTAAGGATTAAAGAATTTCAAATAATGTTTACAATTTTATCAGTTAGATGATGAAACCATCCTTATATGTTGGTTATAGTAAAACCATTAGATACAAAATTCATCACTGTTATGTAGAGACATCTGGCAGTTATTATGAATTAACAAATTTTTAAAATAATTCTTAGCATTTTAAGGACATTATAACAGTTAAATATCAAAACTAATATACACATTAAATTTATAGCACAAAGTTCATGACTGGCTAGCAGAGGCAGCTGGCGGGTATAATGGTTTAACAAATTTTTAATTATTTCTTATCATTTTAAAGACTTTATAACAGTTAGATAAAGAAAACATAATAAAGTGCTGCTAAAAAATAACTAACACGTATTGTCTTATATATATAAAGAGTTATATATAAAACACTTGGTTTATTGCTATTATCCAGCGAGTGACAATATAATTAGCAAGCTGTCATTTTTTCCATTTTTTCAAAATCGTCCGATATATTTGAAAAAAACATTTATTTTAAAGAGAAATCCTCAGTCTTGAAGTTGAAAAACAAATTTTTTTGTTTTTTCATATGTGTAAGAAGATATGGGGCTATATATGTAGCTTTCTCAGAAAAATGTATTTTGTTTGTGTTTCGTTTTCATACAAATTAATTAATTAACGGGGGTTAAGTTGATGTTTTTTCATGTGATTGACAAGTCTCTAAAAAAATATATATAAATATGAAATATATCGATAACATTTTTGGTACGTATAGCTTAAAAACCGTAGAAATTCGGAAACGCTCATTTTGGAAATCGTTTGCCACACCCTAAAACAAACCCGATTTTATAGCCAGTACCCATTTTGGAAAGAACTTAAAATTACCTAACAAAATTCACTTGGCCCAAGCTAAAAAGGAAAAAAGAAATTTCCCATACAAAAAAATCATCTTTTCTGGCGTTTCCAGAGCACGATGCCACCCCTTAAAAACACTTTGTTTTGGATATCGCTTATACTGTTAATTTTGCCATAATATTAACTTTCAAAAACCACATGGCCCACAAAAATTGCTAAGCAAATTTGGCCGTACTAAAGTAAAATATGTTAAAACGATTTTAAGTGAAGTTCACACAATCTTGCAATGTAATAAAAAAGAAATATTGAGTATATTTTTAGGGTAAAAGTTATTCATATGAAAAATGTTTTTCTAAACAAAAGTTTTTACAAAATATGTGCTCTAAAGAAATCATAAATTTTTCCCAAAAAAGACAGCTCAAAATGCCACGCTGCAAAAGTATTAAGATTTAAGTCTTTTTGTGCAGTCGAGGTGTATGGTTGGTCGGGAAAGTTTTTTATTCTTTCATTTTGCGTTTTTATTTGACTTCTAATTTGTTTTTGTTAACAACAACATTCGAATAGCACGCCTCGCGGCACGCAAATTCATGAAAAGTTTTATAATTGGAAAATCTTTTTCAAATGTCTTTTTTAAGACAAATGCGGACATTCCGCTGGAAAGATAATTTAAAGAACTCCGACGTTTTAGAACTTCTTTCTTTTTTCAAAACTGGATATGGAGAAACGTCAAGATATGATCGACATGCTATCAATTCGTTTTTAAGAGATATTGAGGGTTCGAATAATCGACGGTTAGATGCGAAAAATATGGAACTATTTTTGAAATTAAAAAAAGAGACAATCTGATAATGTTTTTCAAGGAGTCTTGGGGAAACTGAAAAAAATGGAATAGAATTAAGGTGTATTGCCTTAAAAAACCAGAAAAATTAGCAGATTAGAGCAAAAATAAAAGCTTTAAAGGCGAATAAGCCCAAAAACCCCCGAGATGGGTCTATTGACTAAAAAGATGTTCATCTACACAATGCTAGAAATGCCGATAGCTTACAATAAAATTGTTGAAATATTTAATATGATCTAAATAAACATTTCGAAGAGTTCTATTTACAGGTATAAAGAAAAATTTTTATATTTCAAATCCAGGGGCCAAATCACCGCATTTGTTATCGAATTTATTTTTTTATTTTCCAAAATAAAATACTAAAAATAATTTTACTATGTCACAGTTAACGAATTATGGCTCCTAATTAAGAGTAAAAGTGAAGCGAGATCTGATGTTTGTCCGTCTTCTTTAAATAATGAACAAAAATATGGAATTTCGATCGATTTTACTCGATATCGAATACGGCGATTTGGCCCCTGTTCTTACTTGATCATGGAGCATCCATAAAATACAAGCTTTTATTTTAACAGCTTTGTGTGAGGGCGAATTGAATGAAATTGTAGTTGCAATCGAAAAAGTGCCAACAAAAAGCGTTGAATATCAATTAAAAGTATTACAGGATAGTTTAAATAGAATGGATCATCTGATTGAAACATTTGAGCCACTTCAATCCAAGTTCTTCCTAAAGTTAAATGCTTGCATGGCGGATAATGCGGCAATATCAAAAGCTTTTATAACATGCTTGAACAATTATCGGCAGGAAATATTAAATTCTGGTGTGTTTTCGGGAGTTGCAGAAAATGTCGAAACTTTAAGTCTAAAACAATGTTTTGGTCATGCAGCCAATAATATTTCAAAAGAATTGGTAGCCAAGATTGATGAAGTATTCAATGGTTTAAGTACTAAGATTAAGAATTTAGCTAGCTTCTGAACTCAAAGAACGCTGCTTATCATCCAATCATCCAATAAAGGCATTCTTCATCCTGAACGATTTGCTAATTGAATTAGCCAGCCAATATAAAACTGTATATAAAGATGCAGAGGTTATATTGAAAGTTCTTGACAGAGAATTCATTAATCAATTGAAGTTATGCGTTGCTTTGAACTCTGTTTGCATAGAACCGATTAAACTCGTTAGTAGTAGTGGAATAACTGAAAAAGAAAAACATGTGGAGTTCAATTCTATTTTAAGAAAAATAATTGAAACTTTGGAAGAAGAAGGTGTTACATGCAACATACTCTATGAAAACATTCCCGATAATTTTAAATTCGCATTTTGTGAGCAGAACATGTTGTTTATTGAGGTTGCAAGAACTAACGAATTCTATAGCGATATCCTGTTGACTGTAAGAAATTCAGTCAACAATCGATATCTTAACATATCATTGGATGAAGTCTCTTTTTCTTATCTAATTAATATAAAAGAAGTAAATAATCAAGTGAAATTTCTGAAGAACTGTTTTTATGACAACTATATTTTCCTTAATTTCATGGAAATAAGGTTCTGTGCCAAGTTTCATCACTCTACGAACACTCCTTATAGTTGTATGAAAAATTAATTTCGGGTTGTATGGGAGGTGGGTTGTGGGCGTGGTCGATTTCATATTTTCCTTAATTTCATGGAAATAAGGCTCGGTGCCAAGTTTCATCACTCTAAGAACACTCCTTATAGTTTTTAGACTCAAATGTACCTATTATGCGATCCCGCTGTGTCAGGGGGGGAAATTGGAAACGCACATTTCTGGAGTTTTATCGCTTTAAAAAAAAAAGTTCAAAAAAAATTTTTATACTAAATAAGTGATCTAACGAAATCATAAAAACAAAAAATTAATTTTTTCCAAAACAGGTTTTTTGACACCTTGCTAAATATAATAGAAACTTTTAACAAAATATATTTTAGACGACTTGAACGGTCGATAACAAAAAACTATATCATAAAATTAAAAACTCTTTTATTAATTTAAAAATTTGTATTTTTTATTTCTTTAAAAAAGAGAGAATATTAACATAAAATAGCTTAACTTCAGAAAGAAAGTAACACAACATAAAAGTATTAATTTTTATGCTGTTGATAAAACAATGGAAACCTTAACTATACAATAATTGAAAACTCTCCCTCTATTTATACCCAAACCACATAGTGGTATATAATGACTTTGTGCTGCTGTTTGTAACAACCAAAAATATTTGACCCAGACCCATCTTTAATTATACCGATAGAATCAGAATCACTTTCTTAGTTGATTTAACAATGTCCGTCCGTCCGTCCGTCCGTCCGTCCGTCCGTCTGTGTGTCCATGTAAACCTTGTAATCAAACTGCAGGTCGCAAATATGCATATATATTTTGATGAAATTCGGTATATAAGCTTTTGTCGGCCATGGGATGAACGCCATTGAAATTGGTGAGAATCGGTCCATGTTCAGACCTAGCCCCCATACAAATTACCCCTATGAAATCGACATAAATTGTCATATGATCCAAATTGTCATATAGATATTACTCAAATTGGGTTTATATGCGTTCATTACATCCATTAATGAGTAGTCCAAAAATGATCCCTTTGGCCCCATATAGAGCTGCTTCCCGATTTTCACTTAAATCTATTAAAAAACAAAAAAAAAATATTGCACTGATTCTTCTCAAATTTTGTTTGTATATATTTTTGCAAAATACAAGAGACTTTACGAAACATGATCAGGATCGGTCCATTTTTGGACCTAGTCCCCATATAGATATAGCATCCGATATGAACTTTTTCATATCTGCAGCCAAAAAAATTAATAAAAATCCCACTCAAATTTGGTTTTTGCTTATTTTCTATGTCCAGTTAGTTGAGCCTAAGATATAGGGTTTCTAAACGCATGGTATAGGGTATCATATAGTAGGTCTAGACCGACTATAATTTTCTTACTTGTTTTGGTTTGACGTAGCATAAAACGTCGTAAATCGTCACGAAATAATCATCAATAATTAAATTTAATGTTTATTCGCCGTTGGGCTTTGCTGATGTGGCATTAAAACAACATTTTCCTGCTATAAATACTTGTTCTGTAATAAATGCTGGCCAAACCGTTTCGCTGAGAGTTGTTCCTCAAAAAAAAAACTGTTTTTATTTCACGTTAAGCTATTTAAGTTACTGCTGAAGATGTTGATGCCTTTGTTAAATCTAAGTTGGGCCCAAACGCAGAAATTTCGACATATAAGTTCGTATTTTCTCAACCAAGCTCTATCACATCCTTTAAAATTACAGATTGTCATGACCTTTTTGACCGTATTATCGATCTTAACTTTTGACCTGAAAATACATTGGTTTGAGAATATAAATTCAGACAAAATTCTAACAATATTGGCCGTCTTCCACGAACTAATTTAAGTGTTCCAAAAAACTAAGAGCTGTTACTGGTGAAAAAATTTCATTAGTTTACCTAAACATTGGTGGTCTGAGAACTAAATTGTAAATTTATATATTGAAAATTTCAACATAACTTGGCTTAACCAAGTTTATATTAATTGATTCCCCTTTCAACATCGAATTTATTGCAGTTTTAATTAAATTCATCAGTCTTTATATGCTAAACATGGAGAAGCTATTAAATTTGTTCTACGTACTGCCAATGCGGATAACTCCGTTATTGTTCTTGGAGATTTCAATTTGCCTTCAATCTCATGGAAGTTCTTACCTGAAGAAAAATACCTTGTTGCGACAAAATCAAATGATAAATGTGATGAGCTTTTTAATATTTTATTTGATTTACATATTTTTCAATTAAATGGAATTCTTATGATCTTTCAAAATCATTAGATTTAATATTTGTTAATGAAATTTCTAAATGTTATATCAAGTTCTTAAGCCCTATTTCAATTCCTGAAGATGGATATCACCCTACCATTGAAGTAAATATATCCATTCCATCTGGACTTGTAAAAACACCTATATAATATGATAATGTTCTTTTTGTTTTTCTCAAACAAATTCCACTATGTTTAATGAAGTTATAAATAATACAAACTGACATGATTTATTATCGTTTTCTACTGGTACAACTCTTGATATTGACCAAATGACTGAAGCTTTCTATCAAAAGATTTATTCTTTTATTGAGTTATGTGTTCCTAAGCAATTTTTGAAAAACAATTCTGGACATCCTTGGAATACTGAGAAACTGGCTAGTGTCCAGAATAAAAACAAATAAATATTACAAAAAAATATAAAAAAAACTGGTTCTCCTGTGCTGAATATAATCCTCTGAATAATTGATCTATAATATTAATAGGCTAGACGATTTCTTGTGACCGTTGTTTTGTTCTGTCATTTTATCCCGATTTTGACCAAACGTATATTATTTAAAAGCTATTTCTTTTTAGCCATTTTGCAAATTTACAGATTTTTAAATTTTTTCCTTTATTTTGAGTAAATTGCTCTTAAAGTTGCTACTAACACATACATAAAATTATACAAACTAGCAGCGCTCAAAATTCAAGTGCAATTACTAGGCAGCTTTATTTTTTTAAATTAGCCAATTCACAAACCATCTTTTTTATGATTATTATTGTGAACGAAGGCAACAAACTCGTTAACAAACACATTAACACATTTAATAAAACACACATAGCATATGTATAATTTTATGTATGTGTTAGTAGCAACTTTAAATGTAATTTACTCAAAATAAAGGAAAAAATTAAAAAATTTGTAAATCTACAAAACGACAAAAAATAAATACCTTTCAAATAATGTACGATTGGTCAAAATCGGGATAAAATGTTAGAACAAAACATCAGTCACAAGAAATCGCTGGTATGTGTGTTTTATTTAATTTGTTAATGTGTTTGTTAATGAGTTTGTTATCTTTATTCACAATAATAATAAAAGTGTTTGTTTGAGATTTGGCTAAGTTCAAAAATAAAGCTGCCTAGAAATTGCACTCGAATTCAGAGCACTGGAATCTGCTAGTGTTATTTAAACTATTTGAACAAAGTGAAAAATAATTTTAAACGAAATACAAAGTCATTCTACAAATTTGTTAACTCTAAGAGAAAAACTGATGGCTATCCTGCTGTTATGAAATTCCTACATAATGAATCCTGTGATGATACTATTGTATGCAATTTATTTGCTGATTTTTCTCTACTACTTACTCCGATGCAACTTTTGATGATACTAATATCTGCTCATATACACTGCCTGCTACTCAAATGATATCCATTCCTTCTCTCGCTATAGCTTCGGCTTCTAATGAATTGAAAAAACTTAATTTTCCTGCAACAGTGGTCCAGATAAAATTCCCTACCATTAACACTCATGTTTAATACCTCAATTAAGTACGGTTATTTCCCAAATATTTGGAAGGCTTCATTCATTATTTTTTTAAAAAATTATAACGGATTATCTATGACATCAAGTAAGTACTTTAATTTCTCCCTTCCAACATGGTTTCCAAAAAAGATGCTCAGTCACTACAAATCGGTTGCAATTTACTGCAGTTGTCAATCGTGGTTTTCTTGAATACAAACAAACAGATGCAATTTATACTGACTTAAGCAAAGCTTTTGATAAAGTCAATCATAAACTTCTTCTTAAGAAATGACATTTGATGGGTTTTACAAATCATAGCGCTAACTGGATATATTCTTTTTTAATCAATAGAAAACAAAAAATATGCTTTAAAATAGGTACATCAAAGCCGATAGATATAAAGTCGGGAGTACGTTAAAGCAGTCATCGTGGACCGCTACTTTTTTCTTTGTTTATAAACGATCTACCGAATGTTATTCGCTTTTCAAACATCTTTATGTATGCAGATGATGTCAAAACCTTCTTCAGTTATAATCAACACTTTGATCATGTTTTTCTCAAAAATTATTTGAATTGATTATACCCCCTATATCACTATGTGGTATGGGTATAATGACTTTGTGCTGCTTTTTGTAACTATCAAAAGTATTTGACGTAAACCCATCTTTTATTATACCGATCGACTCAGAATCACTTTCTGAGTCGATTTAGTGATGTCCGTCCGTCCGTCTGTGTGTCCATGTAAACATTGTAATCAAACTACAGGTGGCAAATATGAACATATTTAGATGAAATGTGGTATATAGGTTTTAAGCGGCCATAGGATGAACGCTAGTGAAATTCGGTTGATATTCAGACCTAGTCCCCATACAAATGAACCCTATGAAATTGGCATAAATTGTCATAAGATCCAAATTGTCATATAAATCTAACTCAAATTGGGTTTGTATGCGTTTATTACATCCATTAATGAGTAGTCCAAAAATTATACCTATGGGACAACTCTTAGTCATAGGCCCCATATAGAGCTGCTTCCCGAACTTCACTTAAATCTATCTAAAAACAAAAATATTGCACTGATTCTTCTCAAATTTTGTTTGTATATATTTTTGCCAAATACAAGAGACTTTACCAAACATAGTCAGGATCGGTCCATTTTAGGGCCTAGTCCCCATATAGATATAGCATCCGATATGAACTTTTTCATATCTGCAGCCGAAAAAATTAATAAAAATCCCACTCAAATTTGGTTTATGCTTATTTTCTATGCCCCGTTAGTTGGGCCTATGAGATAGGGTCTCTAAACGCATGGTATAGGGTATCATATAGTCGGTCTAGACCGACTATAATTTTCTTACTTGTTTTGAATTTTATGCTTTTGAAAAAAGATCTGATAGCATCAAAAAATCATTTAATTTTTCAAAAGGAAATTATTAAGCGATATATGATTTTTTAAATTCCGTGGATTGGTCTCACTCATAACAAATTGTAATGACCCTGAATAGATGTATGAATTTTTGTTGGATAAAATTGATTTTTCGGAGAAGTTAAGTATACCCACACTTCAGAAAAATACACACACGGAATAAGAAACTCGTACATATATGTAAACAAACATAGCTTAGATAAACAAACACAAATTTTTATTTTCATATCAATTTCTAAATGTTGTACGGTGCCGAACACAATCATGACTGTGTTTCGTTTTAATATTTCGTTATCTATACGAACATTTTTCTATCACGTATTTTTTGTTTCGAACACACATAAACCACACAGATTCGAGTGTAACTTTATTTTAAGTTTGTGTTCTGGTACGTGTACTGCAAAAAAACAGAACATGAATAATAAACAGGTTCGAGTTCAGTTATATTTGAATTTCGTGTTCTCGCTCGTGTTCTGCGAAAAATTAAAACATTAATTCGCGATCTATAAAAACGACGACAATTGTTTCAACCAAATTTATTCAAATTTTATTGACTCTTTCTTATGACTTACGTTGAAATTATTTAGACTTCTCAAATATTTTCAAATTTTATTGACCCTTTTTTATGATTTACGTTAAAATTGTTTACAATTGCTTTTACTGACTGGTTTTCATTTTAATAAAAGATGGTAATAAAAGACTTAAGAGACTAACACTATTTAGCGTCAAAAAAGTTACACTTTTTGGTTGTTAGGTTTTTTTTACATAACCCACCCCTATTTTTGCAACCAATTAGCGTCAATAGAATTAATTGTGAATTTATATTGACCATTTTTTATGATGTACTAAACAATTGTTTTTTCCCCTGTTTGTGTTTTAAATTCGTGACAAACAACTTAAAACAAAAACACAATTTAGCATCCTAAAAATTACACTTGTGTAAGTAACTTTCTTCAGAAAAGAATTTTATGAAGCCTATCACAAAAAAAATTTACAATCCTTTTCTAAAATTACTTACTGTTTTTATTGTTTCGTTTTTTGCGATGTTTTGCATACATTAGCACAAATCCCCCTCTGTTATTTTGCCAATGAATGAGTGTCAATAGAAATAATATTTACAATCCTTTTTTTATGTTAAGGCTTCATGGGTTTTTTTCAAAATTTCATTGATCCCTTTTTATGATTTTCATTGCAATTGTTTACAGTTGCTTTTCTCATAATTTTCATTTCATTTCGTAGACGAAAAACCCAATTTTGCGGTATAAAAGACAAACTTGTTGGTTGTTAGGATTATTTGCAAACATTTTTTTTTTTTTTTTAACAAATAACTTTAGACACAAACACAATCTTGCATCAAAAAAAAAAAACACTTGCTGGTTGTTAGGATGTCTTGCATCCATTAACACAATCATCATCCACCCTTAATTTGTGAACCAATTAGTGTCAATGCACAAACACGAACTTAAAATATATCTGCATTCGAACCTGTTTATTGTTCATGTTCTGTTTTTTCGCAGTACACGAGCCAGAACACAAACTTGAAATATAACTGAACTCGAACCTATTTATTGGTCATGTTCTGATTTTTCGCAGTACACGTACCATAGCAAGAACTTAAAATAAAGCTACACTCGAATCTGTGTGGTTTATATGTGTTCGGAACAAAAAATACGTAATACGTGTAGATAACGAAATATTAAAACGAAACACAGTCATGATGTGTTCGGCACCGTACAAAATTAAGAAACACTCATAATTGATATGAAAATAAAAATATATGTTGACTGCTTTAGAATAGAAAATTGTGTGTTTCATGTGTATATTTTCTAAACCTTGAGTATACCTCTAATAAGACAGTCTTTAAATAATAAGCCTCCTTGGTTTAATACGGGACTCATTAACTTAAAGAATGTTAAGAGTAAGGCTTTTAAAAAATAAGCAAATTCGTCCTGAGTTTGATTACTTACATAATTTTTTGTATACAATACACTACAATACATATTCAATATTGAAAATAAGCTAAGATCTGATTCGTCAGCATTTTGTCATTATATTAAAATTAAACGTAAAAATACCGGATATCCCGCAAATATGATTTATGGCCATGGGGTTTCAATGACTAGCGATCAATCTTGTAATTTATTTGCTAAATTTTCCAATCTACTTTTTCTAATCCCAGTTACTTAGGTATTCATACAGTGGAACCACCGGGGAATAATATTACTATTTTTATATTTGAGAGGGTGTTATTTCATCCATCATAGAATTAAAGGAAAGCTCGTCTTGCATTTTTCTGTATTCAATACCTGCAATTTTCTTCAAAAAATGTGTACGATCTTTAATATTCGAATTCTTTTTAATGCATGTATAAAACGAGGCATATTTTTAAATAGTTGGAAAAATTGCTGTGTTGTGCCAATTTTTAAAATCAATGTTACTAACTATAGACCCATAGTTAAACAAATTACTGTGGCAAAAACTTTTGATAGCATTCTAAAAATTAAACTTTATGAACACGTATCTCATCGTATTTCAGTTTTTCAACACGGATTTTTCTCAGGTCGATCTGCTTGCACAAATTTGGGTGTATTGACAAATCGGATTGTAGTTTCTATGGAAAAGAAAATGCAATTAGATGCTATGTACGCTGATTTTTCAAAAGCATTTGACAGCGTCAATCATTCAATCTTATTTTCTAAACTTCAAATGTATGGTATAAATGTCGAATTATTGCTATTTTGAAAAAAAAAATTAATAATATAAAAATTGGCCCATCATACTCTAATTATGAAATAAATACGTTCTCAGGTATTCCACAGGGTACCCATTTGAGCCTGTTTACGTGAGCGTTAAAGGGGACCCACTGTATTTAATTGATGTTGGACAACCAGAGTGCGCTGTGGTTATTTAAGTCTTTCCTTAGTGACATTCGCTTTTAAATTTGTTCTAAACTCTAAATTTCTAACTGCATTTTATTCGTTTTGTTTAACTCTTCAACCTTAAAGATCGTGTTTTTGGTGTTAAGTTGTAATAAAATTTTATTGTTGCTACATTTGTAATTCACCACCATATTGTCAAAAAAAATAAAGTAAAGTAATCTTGATATTACTTAGAATTTTGAAAAATTCTTAATTTTTATGCGTTATTTTCTCACGATTTTTGGTAGCCATAGCTTAATTTTTGGTTCCACAATTCTTGGAAAACCAACCCCCAGTTTCAACACGAAATATTTAGAGCCCATTGCTATTTTTAATCTTTATTAACAATTTGCCAAATTGTCTAAAGTTTTATAAATCTTTAATATTTGCATATGATTTGAGAGTTTTTGCTGATGTTTCTAATTTATCACATGCAACTTTGATTCAAAATGATTTAATAGCACTGGATAATTGTTTTTAATATAGAAAAATGTTGTACTATTTCTTTCACACATTGTCATAATCCAATTGTACACAACTACATTATTGGGGACATTGTTTTAAAAGAGTTGCCGTGGTGAACGATATTGGTATTATTTTTGATGCCAAATTGCAATTTGGTAGAAACATTGATCATATTGCCTACTCAATATTAGGTTTTATTAGCAGAAGCTCTCATTACTAAAGACCCCATCACTCAGAAGTTTCTATATGTTTCATTTGTCAGAAGTAAATTAGAATTTTCTTCGCTAATATGGCACCCTTATACGGCTACTCATTCTAATAGAATTGAAAAAATTCAAAAACTTTCAACGAAATATGCTTTTTAAAAATAAATTGGGCTGATGATATACCTTCTTACGGAAGTATGCGTAAATTTCTAGGTATACAATCTTCAAAAGATCGTAGATCATCTTTTTCTATAACTTTTATTTTTAATATTTTATCTTGTGGATATATATAGACCGCCTCGTGTTTTGCGTCATGAACGGCTGTTTTGTGAGGATTTGTGCAGAACAAATTCTGGTACAAATGAACCAATTGCAAGATGTTTAAAACTTTGTAAATAAAATAATTTTAAATTAAACTTATTTAAAATATTTAATTTAGATATGTATCAAAGATATCGTCTTAATTAAAATAATTTTAAACTAGCAGAGTCCAGCCCACCAAATTCGAGTGCAAATTCTACGAAATTTAATTTAATAATTATTTTAAAGGAGCCTAAAGGTATGCTAACCAATTTTAACTAATTCACTATTCTACACAGAGCTTTTGATATTTAATTAAACACACGCACAGTATGAGTTTTATGTATGTATTAGTAGCAACTTTAAATGAGCATTATTATACAAAAATGCTTCAGACGTTTCAAATATGTAAATCTGGTGGAAAGCTAAAATGAAATACCTTTCAAATAGGGTAGTTTTTATTAAAATCGGTTTTTGTTTAAAGTAAAAACATCGGTCACAAGCAATCGCCTTGCCTATTAATATTATAGATTAATCTGTAAAATGTAAATTGGTAGACTCAAATAAATAAATAAATAAATATTTTTCCACCCTGAATAACTGCCTAAATGAGAATTGTCTTGTTTATGTAATTTCGTGGTCTATTTTTCGATCTTCAATTTTCCAAATATTTTCTAGGGGATGGTAATCTGGTGATTGCTTTGGCCATTCCAGAGCACTAATTGCATTAGATTGAAGCTATTCCATTACAACTTTGGAGGTGTCTTTTGGGTCATTGTCACGTTGGAAAATTTCAGGCCAGGGGCATATTTTCCCCCGAGTCTGGATACATTACGTTGTTTAGAATTTGCATGCATCCAATTCAAGTCCGAATATATTTTACTATATGAATTGGACCCATTTCTTGACCCAAAAAGCAACCATACAGCAGAGTATTGTTACCGCCAAACTTAACAGTATAATTTTAACTCGCAGAGAACAGTACTCGAAATTCGAGTGCAAATTCTAGGAAATTTTATTTCTTCATTAAATTTTTTTCTTTCAATGTTTTTAAATCTATTTATATGTATAAAAAAATTTATGAATATATAAATAAATATCATTAAATTGTGATTTTTTTAAATAAAATTCATTAAATTTCATTATAAACATTTTATGAACACACAGAAGAAATATAAACGGTATTGTTATTAAATAATTTTATAAAAGCCTAAAGGTATGCTAATTAGTTTTAGGCAATTCACAATTCAACACAGGGCGATTTAAATGTACTCTTTTTAAAACCATCAATAATATATGCACAGGCGATTAATTTTGAATTGGCTAAAATAGATTAGCATATAATTAGGCTCTTATAAAATTATTTATTATAAATATTTCAATTTATTTTATTTAATATAGTTGTAACATATATTATACATACATTTTATCATTCTGCCCTTATCTTCCATACGAACTATAACTATGCCCAATTTCACACTCCTCCGTTTGCGCATTTTGCTTAAAAACTCGTTGAAAGATTAACCTTCACGTATTAATATATAGATATTTTGCGTCTAGTCTTTTTCCCTTTGGTATTATCGTATAAACGTTCTTCCATTATGACCTCTTAAATTAAACTTGGACTCATCTGAAAAGAGAACAGTATTCCAATTCCGTAATGACCAATTTATGTGTTCTTTCGCAAAATTTATGCGAGCCAGACGATTTTTCTCTGATATCAGTGGTTTCTTCACAGGACGATAATAACTGCAGTTGCTCGATGGGAAACATTTCAAACACATATTATTAGTTTCAGATTGTTGCTATAAAATTTTCCTGTTTCTGGCTCATTTTACGGGGCCTAAATGTTGAGCAGTCATCGTACTTTTTCCACGATATTTCTTGATAATTTTTTAAAAAATGGATTTATTCATTGAATACGAGTATTTCTCACAAATTTTCTTTTGCTTAAGACCAGAGTAGTAAACTCATCTTATATTTTGCTTTTAAACTCTTCACAAAACTTTATTATTGCCATTCTTTACAATAATTAATTATAAGATTAAAACATTTAAAAATACAATTTTGTTTAGAAAACAGTTAAAGGAAAATGTCAAAAATTAGAAATATTTTAACAACGGTTAAGATTTTATGCATTACCTTTCACACCATCTTCTATTTTTATACCCTATACCACTATGTGGTTTGGGTATAAAGACTTTGTGCTGCTGTTTGTAACAACCAAAAACATTTGACCTACACCCATCTTTAATTATACCGATCGAATCAGAATCACTATCTGATTCGATTTAACGATGTCCGTCCGTCCGTCCGTCTGTGTGTCCATGTAAAGCTTGTAATCAAACTGCAGGTCGCAAATATGAATATATTTTGATGAAATTTGGTATGTGAGCTTTTATCGGCCATGAAATTGGTGAGAATCGGTCCATGTTCAGACCTAGCCCCCATACAAGTGACCCCTATGAAATCGACTTAAATTGCCATAAGATACAAATTATCATATAAATCTCATTCAAATTGGGTTTGTATGTGTTTATTACATCCACTAATCAGTAGTCCAAAAATTATGTCTATGGGACAACTCTTAGTCATAGGCCCCATCTAGAGCTGCTTCCCGATCTTCACTTAAATCTATCAAAAAACTAAAATATTGCACTGATTCTTCTCAAATTTTGTTTGTATATATTTTTGCAAAATACAAGAGACCTTACCAAACATGGTCAGGATCGGTCCATTTTTGGGCCTAGTCCCCATATAGATTTAGCATCCGATATGAAATTTTTCATATCTGCAGCCAAAAAAATTAAGAAAAATCCCACTCAAATTTGGTTTATGCTTATTTTCTATATCCAGTTAGTTGGGTCTGAGAGATAGGGTCTCTAAACGCATGGTATAGGGTATCATATAGTCGGTCTAGACCGACTATAATTTTCTTACTTGTTATTGTTTTAATCTCTGGTACAGAAGTTTAAAAGTTTCCATTGTTTTGGCATCACAAATTTGTTATCTTTCGATAAAATACCAAAAAATTGTTGAAAGACAGAATTTTGTAAAAGTTTCCAATGTATTGTCACCCTGTGTTTATTAAAAAAGGAAGCATCATTAAAGATGGTATGGGTTAATTTTGGATAGACAATATGTATAATGGATGATGAAACATGTTGCTTGCAAAACTTCCCACACAAAGCACAGTGGAACAAATCAACTTATTTATGCTCTATACCACTATGTGATCAGGGTATAATGAGCATGTGTTGATGTCTTAGCTAATTATGTGATGTCCGTCCCTCCGTTCGTGCATCCGTCTGTGTGTCCATGTAAACCTTGTAAACCAAGTCGCAAATAGGAATATACGTCAATTACAGCTGACTGTTGTCAGAGGACTGGGAATTCAATTTTGTCCAAAGAACGAGGTTATCAATCACAATTTTTTTACAAATATTTTCGATCTTAATCATTTTACTGATTGATTTAGAATTTAATCAGGCTCAAGATCAAATTTTTTGCTTTAAATAAAGCAGAAAACATTGCCACATTTGTTTCAAAAGTTGTGCTATATTTTGCAACACTGATTATACACTTCAGAAGTGTATCAGCTAACTAACAAATTTGATGTTCGGTTTAAATTATTAGTTTAAGCGTCACTTCGATGACCTTAAAAGTAAAATTTCTGTTTTATTAAAAGCTATAATATCCCTCACTCATTTGTTTTTTTTTTTTTAGATAATAAATAGAATCAATCATATGAGAAAAGAGCTCACTATTGTTATTACACCTACGGATATACAAATACATTAAATGGTTTTGTTTGTTTTATTATTCTTTTCAAATTGTTCAATATTTTAAAATACATTTCCAACTCCGTATTATTTATTTTCCAAAACAACAATTGCAATGATTAGCCATCACATGCTCGTACGTAGGCGATGTGTAACGAATTGAGTGTGGTGTGTGCATTTTATGGGTCAAATTTAAATAATATTCTTTGGAGTTTTACCAACTCAACAGTCATTCATCCATTTCGAAATAAAAATAAAAGTTGTACAATAAAACATGATGGATTTTACATACATTGTAAACACATTATATAACTATTCGAGTGAAATGAGGATTCGAACCTTAAAAAAAATACTTAAATAGTCTATGCATTAGATGATGATGCATGTTCGTGCATTACAAATTTACAAATTTTGTACAATATATGTATATAATATGAAGGGGTTTGAATTTGAAATTCTACAAAAAAAAAAAAAAAAAATAACAAAATTACTAACAAAATCTGTAGTATAATTCTTTTTTAAACAATGAATGATTTTAAAATTCATAAAATGTACTCAAATAGAAATGAGATTACGAATCACCATCACATCACAACCACCAGTTAGAATATCAATGAATATGACCAAAAAAAAATAAAAAACATTGAAAAGGAGAAAATATAACTAAAACACCAACAAGACAAAAAAAAGCGAAAAATATAGAGGTTAAAAATGTATTTGTTGTAATGGCTTAAAATGTAGGGATACGTTAAAACCTTTAATGGCAGTTAAATGTGCATGTATAAAATAAAACTTATTTTCGAAAATATTTAAACTGATAGTGTACAAGGAATGATGCCCAACATCAAGATCCGATAACAAAATGATGTGAAAAACTCGCGACTCAAAGCCGAAATCAGTTTAAATTTTACAGTTTTTTCGCTTCAAATTATGCAAAGTTTCGCCGATTTTTCAATTAAATCCCATGTAAAGAAGCAAACAATTGCAACAATTCAAAACAAGAAAAAATTTAAATGCATTTAATTTCAAATGTAGTTTAAAGTGACTATAAGAATATAAACGGTATCAAACGAAAGAACGTGGCACCCTCATACAAAGTAAATATTAAAGGTTAAAGCCTTGATACTTTGCGTGAGCCCATAACTTTTTCATGTGATTAGTCGAACAAAAAAATGGGCATGTTGAGCAGTGGGCGTGTCGCCACTTATGCAAAGTGAATTGTATATAATATCATACTAGCGTAGTACTATAAGAGGGTAAGTCTTGACGAGTAGTCAGATAAAAATGGGCGGGAGAATTAATTTTATATTTCATATTCTTTTGAATAAAACGTCTTTTATTAGCTTTGGGTCATTTGTGGGTCTTCTTATTTTATTTAGAAAAATATAGATAGTTTTTATACAGAAAATAATTTTATAACAAAATTGGTTAAAAGTTGTTTTAATTTATATTCACGAGCAATAAGCAGATAATTGCACCAAAGATATATCACAATGGATTATTTTGATCCCAGGAGCACTGAAGCCTTAAATAACCGCATTATATTTCTTAAATTCGAAATAGTGGTTTCATCGAGTTTAATAGAAAAACTCGTTGTCCGTAATTTTTATTTAAAAATATCTTAAAATCCAAAGCTGGCCTTGGCAAATAATGGGTTAACGTTCCCGGATTTATCCCAAATTTTAGGAATGGAAGTTCTACACATTTGGTTATTATATTTTAAGCGTCGCATCTAAAAATTCAACAGCACTTACAAAATATTTGAATTTGTTGAATAAATTATCTTTTATTTGCTTGGGGTCATATGTGACCCCAATTCCATAAGGGTTAATGGGATCATAATATTTTTTTTGGAAACCCTAGGCTATTAGAATAAAATATAACATTTAAAAGTAAAAAAGTGATGAATTTTTTATACAAAGTATTTAGAAAGAGTACATTTACTGAATATTTCAAAAAAAAAACTAATTTTTCTCGAAATCCGAAAAAATAATCCTTTTTATAAAAAAAATTCTGCCACAGGAATTTACTTAAAAATTCACACAGTTAATCTCTAATATATATTTAATAAAACTTTAAAGTCCCAGATCCATTTTTTTAAATTTTGTTTAAGAAAATTTTTTAAAACTTAAAAAAGGAGTTTTCAAAATTTTATCAAAAAAATTTTTCATCTATGGTCTCATTGCGCCATAGGTTAAATACGTTGTAATAAAACAATGCTTCATATCTGAGTACTCAAAAAACAATGATGGCTTTAATTAATTTCTTAAAGTTGAAAAACATTTCCGTCAAATTTCACGACGTAGTTTTTTTGGCACAAAAGTGGTCTGGGGCATTTGCTATTTCTTGGCGAGTTTTTATTCGATTTAAAAGACAGTTTGGTACTGATATCGATTCATATAGCAACTTGTCGAAAAAATTAAACTATAGAACGAAATTTTCGTCAAATCTGAAAAAAAAAAACAAATTTTCCCCAAATAAACACCCTTGAAATTTTCAGTCGCGTTGAGGCACCTCTTAATTATTTTTGATTGACCCAAATTCTGCATTTCTCAGTTTTTTTTTTGCTATTCACATATTTCTAGGGGGTGAGACTTGAAATTCAAACACTTTTTCCCCCCTCGACATAATGACGGGCCACCCTAATGTACATATGTTATCAATTCA
This sequence comes from Cordilura impudica, assembly GCA_963682025.1. Classification (NCBI taxonomy): domain Eukaryota; kingdom Metazoa; phylum Arthropoda; class Insecta; order Diptera; family Scathophagidae; genus Cordilura; species Cordilura impudica. The sequence goes on along the minus strand of OY821518.1, from coordinate 30,601,013 downwards.
AATGCCATAAGTGAAAATGTAGTTAAAATTATAAAAAAACAAGTAAGAAAATTATAGTCGGTCTAGACCGACCATAGCTTACCCTATACCATGCGTTTAGAGACCCTACCCCATAGGCCCAACTAACAGGACATAGAAAATAAGCATAAACCAAATTTGAGTGGGATTTTTATAATTTTTTTTTTCTGCAGATATGAAAAAGTTCATATCAGATGCTATATCTATAAGGGGACTAGGCCCAAAAATGGACCGATCCTGACCATGTTTGGTAAGGTCTCTTGTATTTTGCAAAAATATATACAAACAAAATTTGAGAAGAATCAGTGCAATATTTTTGTTTTTTGATAGATTTAAGTGAAGATCGGGAAGCAGCTCTATATGGGGCCTATGACTAAGAGTTGTCCCATAGGGATCATTTTTGGACTACCGATTAATGGATGTAATAAACACATACAAACCCAATTTGACTAAGATTTATATGATAATTTGGATCTTATGGCAATTTAAGTCGATTTCATAGGGGTCATTTGTATGGGGGCTAGGTCTGAACATTGACTGATTCTCACCAATTTCAATAGCGTTCATCCCATGGCCGATTAAAGCTTATATACCAAATTTCATCAAAATATATTTATATTTGCGACCTGCAGTTTGATTACAAACTTTACATGGACACACAGACGGACGGACGAACGGACGGACGGACGGACGGACGGACGGACATCGTTAAAACGAATCAGATAGTGATTCTGATTCGATCGGTATAATTAAATATGGGTCTAGGTCAAATATTTTTGGTAGTTACAAACAGCAGCACAAAGTCATTATACCCAAACCACATAGTGGTATAGGGTATAAAAATCATGTGAGTCCGATCGTAGGGGAGATGTGTAAACATCTAGTAATTAAAGATTTTTTTATAACACTTTCTTAAAATCAAACAGAAAGCGTATCATTTATTATTATTATTTATTATTTTAACCGGTTAATTTTTAATTTTTCGTTTTTTATTTTTTGTTTTTACTTTTTCGTTTTTAATTTTTCATTTAAAATTTTTTTTTAATTTTTTATTTTTCATTTTTCCTTTTTATTATTTTTTTTAATTTTTTATTTTTCATTTTTATACCCTATACCACTATGTGGTTTGGGTATAATGACTTTGTGCTGCTGTTTGTAACAACCAAAAATATTTGACCTAGACCCATCTTTAATTATACCGATCGAATCAGAATCACTTTCTGAGTTGATTTAACAATGACCGTCCGTCCGTCCGTCCGTCCGTCCGTCCGTCCGTCCGTCTGTGTGTCCATGTAAAGCTTGTAATCAAACTGCAGGTCGCAAATATGAATATATTTTGACGAAATTTGGTATTTAAGCTTCTGTCGGCCATGGGATGAACGCTATTGAAATTTGTGAGAATCGGTCCATGTTCAGACCTAGCCCCCATACAAATTACCCATATGAAATCGACATAAATTGCCATAAGATCCAAATTGTCATATAGATCTTACTCAAATTGGGTTTGTATGCGTTCATTAGGTCCACTAATGAGTAGTCCAAAAATGATCCCTTTGGCCCCATATAGGGCTGCTTCCCGATCTTCACTTAAATCTATTAAAAAACAAAAATATTGCACTGATTCTTCTCAGATTTGGTTTGTATATATTTTTGCAAAATACAAGAGACTTTTCCAAACATGATCAGGATCGGTCCATTTTTGGACCTAGTCGCCATATAGATATAGCATCCGATATGAACTTTTTCATATCTGCAGCCAAAAAAATTAATAAAAATCCCACTCAAATTTGGTTTTTGCTTATTTTCTATGTCCAGTTAGTTGGGCCTAAGAGATAGGGTTTCTAAACGCATGGTATAGGGTATCGTATAGTCGGTCTAGACCGACTATAATTTTCTTACTTGTTTTTTTTTCATTTTTCGTTTTTCATTTTTAATTTTTAATTTTTAATTTTTTATATTTCATTTTTCATTTCTCATTTTTAATTTAATTTTCATTATTCATTTTTTATTTTAAATTTTTTATTTTTCATTTTTATTTTTTATTTTTCTTATTTTTCATTTTTTATTTTTCTTTTTTTATTATTCATTTTTAGTTTTTCGTTTTTCATTTTTTATTTTTCATGTTTCATTTTTCACTATTAATTTCAATTTTTCATGTTTCATTTTTTATTTTTAATTTTTATACCCTATACCACTATGTGGTTTGGGTATAATGACTTTGTGCTGCTGTTTGTAACAACCAAAAATATTTGACCTAGACCCATCTTTAATTATACCGTTCGAATCAGAATCACTTTCTGAGTTGATTTAACAATGTCCGTCCGTCCGTCCGTCCGTCTGTGTGTCCATGTAAAGCTTGTAATCAAACTGCAGGTCGCAAATATGAATATATTTTGATAAAATTTGGTATATGAGCTTTTATCGGCCATGGGATGAACGCTATTGAAATTGGTGGGAATCGGTCCATGTTCAGACCTAGCCCCCATACAAATTACCCATATGAAATCGACATAAATTGCCATAAGATCCAAATTGTCATATAGATCTTACTCAAATTGGGTTTGTATGCGTTCATTACATCCACTAATGAGTAGTCCAAAAATGATCCCTTTGACCCCATATAGAGCTGCTTCCCGATCTTCACTTAAATCTATTAAAAAGCAAAAATATTGCACTGATTCTTCTCAAATTTTGTTTGTACATATTTTTGCAAAATACAAGAGACTTTACCAAACATGATCAGGATCGGTCCATTTTTGGACCTAGTCCCTTTATAGATATAGCATCCGATATGTACTTTTTTGTATCTGCAGCCAAAAAAATTAATAAAAATCGCACTCAAATTTGGTTTTTGCTTATTTTCCAAGTCCAGTTAGTTGGGCCTAAGAGATAGGGTTTCTAAACGCATGGTATAGGGTATCGTATAGTCGGTCTAGACCGACTATAATTTTCTTACTTGTTTATTTTTCATTTTTTTTTTTTTTCATTTTTCGTTTTTCATTTTTCATTTTTATTTTTCATTTTTATTTTTTTTTTTTCATTTTTCGTTTTTCATTTTTAATTTTTAATTTTTAATTTTTAATTTTTAATTTTTAATTTTTTATTTTTCATTTTTCATTTCTCATTTTTAATTTAATTTTCATTATTCATTTTTTATTTTAAATTTTTTATTTTTCATTTTTATTTTTTATTTGTCTTATTTTTCATTTTTTATTTTTCTTTTTTTATTATTCATTTTTAGTTTTTCGTTTTTCATTTTTTATTTTTCATGTTTCATTTTTCACTATTAATTTCAATTTTTCATGTTTCATTTTTTATTTTTAATTTTTTATTATTCATTTTTTATTTTTTATTTTCATTTTATCCTTTTTATTATTTTTTTTAATTTGTTATTTATCATTTCTTATTTTTCATTTTTTAATTTTTTTTTAATTTTTCATTTTTCGTTTTTCATTTTTCATTTTATTTTTCATTTTTTAATTTTTTTTTTCATTTTTCGTTTTTAATTTTTAAGTTTTTATTTTTCATTTTTCATTTTTTATTTTTAATTTATTTTTCATTATTCATTTTTTATTTTTAATTTTTTATTCTTATTTTTTATTTTTTATTTTTTTATATTTCATTTTTTATTTTTCTTTTTTTTTTATTCATTTTTAATTTTACGATTTTCATTTTTAATTTTTCATTTTTAATTTTTCATTTCTTATTTTTCATTTTTAGTTTTTCATTTTTCATTATTCATTTTTTATTTTTTATTTTTTTTTATTTTTCAGTTTTCATTTTTTATTTTTTTTTTTTTTCTTATTTTTCGTTTTTCATTTTTAATTTTAAATTTTTTATTTTTCTTTTTTCATTTCTCATTTTAATTTATTTTTCATTATTCATTTTTTATTTTTCATTTTTTATTTTTCATTTTTATTTTAATTTTTTTTTATTTTTCATTTTTTATTTTTTTTTTATTATTCATTTTTCGTTTTTCATTTTGTTTTTCATTTTTTATTTTTTTTCATTTTTCGTTTTTCATTTTTTATTTTTCATTTTTTATTTTTCATTTTTCATTTTTTATTTTTCATTATTAATTTCAGTTTCATTTTTTATTTTTTATTATTCATTTTTTTATTTTTTATTTTTTCCTTTTTAGTAAATTTTTTTAATTTGTTATTTTTCATTTCTTATTTTTCATTTTTTATTTTTTTTTTTTCATTTTTCATTTTTCGTTTTTCATTTTATTTTTCATTTTTTATTTTTTTTCATTTTTCGTTTTTCATTTTTGATTTTAAATTTTTTATTTTTCATTTTTCATTTCTCATTTTTAATTTATTTTTCATTATGCATTTTTTATTTTTAATTTTTTATTTTTTTTTTTTTTTTTTTTTATTTTTTTATTTTTCATTTTTTATTTTTCTTTTTTTATTATTCATTTTTAATTTTTCGTTTTTAATTTTTTCATTTTTTATTTTTCATTTTTTTATTTTTCATTTTTCAATTTTAATTTTTCATTTTTCATTTTTTATTTTTCATTTTTCATTTTTTATTTTTTATTTTCCATTATTAATTTCAGTTTTTCATTTTTCATGTTTCATTTTTTATTTTGAAGTTTTTATTATTAATTTTTTATTTTTTATTTTTCATTTTTTCCTTTTTATTATTTTTTTTAATTTGTTATTTTTCATTTCTTATTTTTAATTTTTTATTTTTTGATTTTTCATTTTCCGTTTTTCATTTTTTATTTTTTTTTCATTTTTCGATTTCATTTTTAATTTTCAATTTTTTATTTTTCATTTTTCATTTTTAATTTTTAATTTATTTTTCATTATTTTTATACCCTATACCACTATGTGGTTTGGGTATAATGACTTTGTGCTGCTGTTTGTAACAACCAAAAAATTTGACCTAGACCCATCTTTAATTATACCGATCGAATCAGAATCACTTTCTGAGTTGATTTAACAATGTCCGTCCGTCCGTGCGTCCGTCTGTGTGTCCATGTAATCCTTGTAATCAAACTGCAGGTCACAAATATGAATATATTTTGATGAAATTTGGTATATAAGCTTTTGTCGGCCATGGGATAAACGCTATTGAAATTGGTGAGAATCGGTCCATGTTCAGACCTATCCCCATACAAATTACCCATATGAAATCGACATAAATTGCCATAAGATCCAAATTGTCATATAGATCTTACTCAAATTGGGTTTGTATGCGTTCATTACATCCATTAATGAGTAGTCCAAAAATGATCCCTTTGACAACATATAGAGCTGATTCCCGATCTTCACTTAAATCTATTAAAAAACAAAAATATTGCACTGATTCTTCTCAAATTTTGTTTGTATATATTTTTGCAAAATACAAAAGACTTTACCAAACATGATCAGGATCGGTCCATTTTTGGACCAAGTCCCTATATAGATATAGCATCCGATATGAACTTTTCATATCTGCAGCCAAAAAAATTAATAAAAATCCCACTCAAATTTGGTTTTTGCTTATTTTCTATGTCCAGTTAGTTGGGCCTAAGAGATAGGGTCTCTAAACGCATGGTATAGGGTATCGTTTAGTCGGTCTAGACCGACTATAATTTTCATACTTGTTCATTTTTATTTTTTATTTTTAATTTTTTTATTTTTCATTTTTTATTTTTCTTTTTTTATTATTCATTTTTAATTTTTCGTTTTTCATTTTTTCATTTTTTATTTTTCATTTTGCATTTTCCATTTTTCATTTTTAATTTTTCATTTTTAATTTTTTTTTTTTTCATTTTAAGCTTTTCATTTTTAATTTTTTATTTTTTAATTTTTTATTTTTTATTTTTCATTTTTTTTTTTTCATTTTTTATTTTTCATTTTTATTTTCAAACAGGTTATCATATCATAATTTTTTCCCCAATACAATCAGATTTTGTTTTACGACTCACATGTAACGCTTACATGTTACGCTGTTTCTGAAATTTACCCCCCTGTGCGTATATATGTTTACACATCAAAGAAAGTTCAGTATTCAATACACATAGTAGTCTTACATGTACTTCAACAGATTCTACCAAGAGCTGAATTTAAATTCAAAAGAAAACAAGTAAGAAAGTTTTAGTCTGCCTAGACTGACTGTGCGATACCCTATGGAATCAGTTTAAAGAAAAGGTCTCAGGTCCAACAAATTTGTTATCAATTTGTTTGCCTGCAGATATGATAAAGTTCATATCGGAAGCTGTATTTACATGGAGACTAGGTCAAAAAATTGATTGGTACAGTCACTTATTTCTTTAAAAAACAAACTAAACTAAGACAGCGAAGCAGCTTTATATGGCGGCTATGACTAAGAAATATCCTACTGGGTTAATTTTTGGACTACTAATTAATGGATGAAATTAACAGACATAAACCAAATTTGACCGAGATTTATATAATAATTTTGGCCTTATGGAAATTTAAGTCGATCTCATAGCGGTCGTTTGTATGGAAACTAGCTCTGATCATACATCACTTTCAATAGCGTTCATCCTTTGGATGATAAACACTCATATACCAAATTTCAAATTTCGAAATACATTCATATTTGCAACCTGTAGTTTGATAACAAGGTTTATACAGATGCAGAGATGGACAGACGGACGGACGGACATCGCTGAATCCACTAAGATGAATCCAAGTCAAATATTTTTGGTAGTTACAAACATCAATACAAACTCATTATTCCCTGACCACATAATGGTGTAGGATATAAAAAAGGACCAAACAACATCACTTCACCATAATATTGTATACTCTCACTCCAACAACTTATTTTAACACATAGTTTGACAATTATTTGAAAAGAAAATCTTGTCGTTTTGACAACTACTACTTTAATTAAGAACTTTTTTGTGACCAACACAAATAAAAACTTACCTTATCCATGTCGTTCACGCATATATCTTTACAAAGTTTTATCTTTTTGTTTAAACTCTTACTATTCATTTGATTGTTATCTTAGTTGCGTAACATAAAGAAATAACTGTGTACGAAAGAACTTTATTTCAAGCTTCCTTTATCTATTTTTTTTTTAAATAGTTATTAGGTCAAAAATAAAGTTTCCGGACCAGTGAATTCAGAAGCTCGAATTGCCGCTTTAAATTCAAAGTGTAGAAAAAATTTAACAATCAAATCAAACAATCAACAATGATAAAATCTGGTCCAGAAACAACTTAATAATGTTGTTTATAGAAATTGTATGAAATATTTTAATTTTCAAAAAAATTACGAAAAAAATACACTACAACGACCGGAGATACAAACAATTCAATAATGCTTCATTACATCTTTGAAGGGTATTTTAAATTACCTAAATCAGGACTTAAGTATGAAATGATATTTATTTTGCATTAGCAACATATAAAAAAAAATCAAGTCCATTAACTTTTTAATGCTCCTAACATTTATACAGTTAATGTTCACTTTTCACTTATTGAAAAGTTTTCTTAATAATTTCTCTTTCTGCTGCTCCCTAACAGTTTTGTTGTTTGTTGGTCTTAATTTTGATAGTGTTGCTGGCTGTCATTCTAATTAAAAGACTTAGTGCACGCACCAGTATCTATGGCTGTTTTTTCGTATTTATTTGCTATTCTATTCTGGTTTAGTTTGACTTTTGGTATTGAATACTTAGAGAAATGTTCTTATACTCAAGTTAATGGGATTTAATCAAGCATAGAATTACTTTGTGGAGTTTTCGGTTAAATTTAAAAAGACTTGTGTTTACACACTGGAAAATAACAAGAACAAAAAAGGACTCATTAAAAAGGACAAAATTTTCAACTAAATAGAATATAGAAAGCCAATCTATTACGTTCCCACTTTTATGGCAGAATTGATTCATAAAAAATAAAATCCAGAGGAGGTTTTAGTGACTTTTATTAATGGCTTTTTAATAGAAAAATGTCCAAATAAATTAACTAGCAATTAATTAAACTTTTGCTAAAATATTTAATTATTTCAATCAAAAAGTAAAATATACGATACCCCATACCACGACTTTCAGAAGAAGAATCAAATATGTTCAGAATCAAACTATAAGCCGAAAAACTGATATCCCCAAAAAATAAGAACATAAATTCGCAGGCAACTTTCCGCAGCAGATGGAACCAAGCCAACCAAATAATGTGATTCAAGTGATATCTGGTATTTTAATTTAACTGACTAATTAGTGCAAAGTGTTAGCCAGTGCAGTGAATTTTCTAAATGTATTTTTTTTTTTGGGAATTTTAATTGCACAATTGGGTTTTTTGGCAAACATTATTATGTAAATGATTTCTGTGTTTATATATACATATCAATAATATTAATAGGCTAGACGATTCCTTGTTTTAGCGGTTCACCAGATTTTCAGATTTTTAAATTTTTTCCTTTATTTTGAGTAAATTGCATTTAAAGTTGCTACTAACAAATACATAAAACAAGTAAGCAAATTATAGTCGGTCTAGACCGACTATACGATACCCTATACCATGCGTTTAGAAACCCTATCTCTTAGGCCCAACTAACTGGACATAGAAAATAAGCAAAAACCAAATTTGAGTGGGATTTTTCTTAATTTTTTTGGCTGCAGATATGAAACAGTTCATATCGGATGCTATATCCATATGGGGACTAGGTCCAAAAATGGACCGATCCTAGTCATGTTTGGTAAAGTCTCTTGTATTTTGCAAAAATATATACAAACAAAATTTGAGAAGAATCAGTGCAATATTTTTGTTTTTTAATAGATTTAAATGAAGATCGGGAAGCAGCTCTATATGGGGTCAAAGGGATCATTTTTGGACTACTCATGGATGGATGTAATGAACGCATACAAACACAATTTGAGTAAGATCTATATGACAATTTGGATCTTATGGCAATTTATGTCGATTTCATAGGGGTAATTTGTATGGGGGCTAGGTCTGAACATAGACCGATTCTCACCAATTTCAATAGCGTTCATCCCATGGCAGATAAAAGCTTATATGCCAAATTTCATCAAAATATATTCATATTTGCGACCTGCAGTTTGATTACAAGGTTTACATGGACACACAGACGGACGGACGGACGGACATTGTTAAATCAACTGAGAAAGTGATTCTGATTCGATCGGTATAATTAAAGATGGGTCTAGGTCAAATATTTTTGGTTGTTACAAACAGCAGCACAAAGTCATTATACCCAAACCACATAGTGGTATAGGGTATAATTACGGGTATACAATGCTATGTGTGTGTTTATTAAATTTGTTAATGAGTTCGTTTTTTTTCCTTCCCGATGAGAATAAACCAAAAAGTGTTGATTTTTGAATTAGCTAAGTTGAAAAATAAAGTTGCCTAGAAATTGCACTCGAATTTCGAGCGCTGGAATCTGCTAGTATATATATATTAGGGTGACAGCGGTTTGTATGAAAGAACATTTTTGGTCGAATTTTTAAGGTATACGGGTCGAATTATTTTGACACTGGATCTAAAACACTTTGAGCCAAATCGGACAATGCTTTCTGGACGCGCATTGAGTTCAAAATGCAAATATGCAATTATATATAAAAATTATTAAAAAAAAAAATTATTTTTCACAAAAATTTTGATATTAATAATTCCGTTTCAATAAAATTTATTAACAAACTATAACTAGACTAAATTATCTTTCAAATAAAATAAAAAAATCTTTTAGCGGTTGAAAAACAGCCAAGTTATACCAAGTTCCCCGGGCAATGAAGGCGTCGTAGACCATTTGATTAAGAAAATAGAGCTCACTTTTTTAAAGACATTGAAATAATGTACAGCAACATTTTTGCATTCTTCTGATCCCAAAATTATCTTATGTAAAGTATTTTGCACCTCGTCTATTGTTATGCCGTTCTAAATTAATGTCAAAACGGTACGTATTTTTTTTAGCACTATTTCAAAATCTCCAACTTTGCTTTTTCAAAAATTTTGTTCAAGGAATTTTCCGAATTCAACGATTGGACTCTAAGGTCTTATTAACAAAATAAATCTTATTAAAAATGCCAAATATTGTATGTATCACGGTCTTAATTTGGTGAGGGCAATGTTTTTATTTCAGCGGATTTGAAGAAAAATGTGATTTTCATACTTTTTCAACTGTTAGGCTTTTTCGTGTTTTCATATTTCAAATATATTTTGTCAAAATATTATACTACTTAATATAAGTTCTCAATCCTGTAAATTAAGGTTAAATTGAAGCATTATAAATTAAGTTCAAATGTCAAATTTAAGGATATTCACATTTTTTAAAACAAAATATCGAAATAATATATATTTGTGGAAGGATTTCGATAAAACTTGTTGATAATATCTATACTATTAATAGGATAGGCGATTTCTTGTGACCGATGTTTTGTTCTACCGTATTATCCCGATTTTGACCAAACGTATATTATTTGAAAGGTATTTCTTTTTAGCCATTTTGCAGATTTACAGATTTTTAAATTTTTTCCTTTATTTTAAGTAAATTTCATTTAAATTTACTACCAACACATACATGTGTTTATATTATGTGTTTTATTAAATTTGTTAATATGTTTGTTAATGAGTTTGTTATCTTCATTCACATTAATAATAAACCATAAAAGTGTTGGTTTGTGCTTTGGATAAATTGAAAAATAAAGCTACCTAGAAATTGCACTCGAATTTCGAGCGCTGGAATCTGCTAGTTTAAATAACTCCAAAAAATAATATTCTGGACTTATTTTCTGAAATTAACCCGTGGGGTACTCAAAATAAGTGCGAGTGTTAATTTTTTTTTTCTGAATTAATATATTCATATAAAGATATATCGAGGGCTTATATTCAAAAAGTGCTATTTACATTTGAAAGCAATATTAATTTTTGATTTCAAACTGTTCTCTGATGTAACTGTATAAATATAATATTAATTTTGATACCATACATGCTTAGTACGACTATTTCTTAATAGATATTGTAGCAAATCAATCTACAATTACTTTCAAATCTTATTAATAAATTAGTTTTACACGCTCTCTTTCAAATAATTACTGAGGCAGATAACACTTTTTGATATACAAATTTGTTTATGCTCGACGTACAAATTTGTTTATACTATATTAAATATAAAAACAAAAATAATCTAAATATTTTCATAAAATAACGAATAAATTTGAGGAATTTTATGAAAACATTAAATTTGTTTTATTTAAAAAAAATCCTGATGAGGAAAATATTTATAGATTTTCATATAGAGTCAATTTGACATCAAGAGTACCCCACGGGTTAATTTCAGAAAATAAGTCTAAAATATTATTTTTTGAAATTTAATTAATTAATTAATTAATTTCAGAAAATAAGTCTAAAATATTATTTTTTGAAATTTATTTGGAAGTTTTATCGAAATCCTTCCACAAATGCATTTTAAAAAAATGTAAATCTCCTTAAATTTGACTTTTGACCTTAAAGGGGGACAATTTATAGTGTCTCAATTTTACCTTAATTTACAGGATTGAGAACTTATATCAAGTAGTATAATATTGCGACAAAACATATTTGAAATATGGAAAGACGAAAAAGATGTAGCCTAACAGTTGAAAAAGTATGAAAAATCACATTTTTCTTCAAATCCGCTGAAATAAAAAACGCTGCCCTCGCCACATTAAGGAAAGGATACATACAATATTTGGCATTTTTAATAAGATGTATTTTGTTAATAAGATCTTAAAGCCCAATCGTTGATTTCGGAAAATTTCTTGAACAAAATTTTTGAAAAATAAAATTGGAGATTTTGAAATAGCGCTAAAAAATATGTACCGTTTTGACATTAATTTAGAAGGGCATAACAATAGATGAGATGCAAAATACTTTAAATAAAATCATTTTGGGATCAGGAGAATGCAAAAATATTGTTGTTGTAAATTATTTCAATGTCTTTAAAAATGTGAGGTTGATTTTCTCAAACAAGTGGTATGCGACGCATGTATTGCCTGGAAAACTTGATATAACTTGGCTGTTTTTGAGCGGATAATAGATTTTGTTGTTTTTTTTTTCAAAGATATTTTACTCTAGATTATGGTTTATTAATTAATTTAATTGAATCGATTATTTATAACAAAATTTTTGTTAAAAATTATTTTTGTGTTTTTTTTGATAATTTTTACATATAAATGCATATATGAACTTTGAACTTAATGCGCGTCCAGGAAGCATTGACCGATTTGACTCGAATTTTTCGCAATAAAGTGTCACAATAATCCGACCCGCACATCTCAAAATTCGACCAAAAATTTTTTTTCATACAAACCGCTGTCATATATAACTACACTCTGATGAAAACAACATATCCGCACACAATTTCTAATGATCACAAATTTAAAGCAGTATTAAAACTAGAAGAATCCTATAGGTTTTCTTAAAATAACTTTTAAAAATTAACATTAAAATTAAAATATAATACATGAATTAAAACTAAAAACCCTTCTTAAACTAGTATGAATCAATGAATCAAATGATTCCTCAGATGTTTTTCATGGCATCCTGGTCAGTATTACAGGCTGGCCATTGCATTTGAGTTATATTGTGTGACTCTTTCCACTTGCGAGTCTGGTCACTAGCATTAACAGCGATATTATCTTGCTGTAAAATCGTACTTTTTCACGATTTAGTTCAAAAAAATGTCCGGAGAAGAATTGTGTATTTTGGTACTCGGGATAGCTAGCTCTAGCATAACATCGACACAGAATGCACTCCAAACCATCAGAGACCCACCCCACAGTTTTTTTTTTTTTTTTTTAAGTGCGTATTCGGTAATCTTTCCAGTATGAATTGTAACCATTAAGAAAGCCTTTCTGAAAAAATTATCTGTAAAAATTTTTTTTCTCAAAATATGTTTACTATAGCTTTTAATAAAAAGCAAATATTTCTTTTGATGCAGAGCCAGTAATAATAATTTTTTGCCAGCGAATTACAAAAGACTGTTGCTGGAGCTTGTGACAATCTTGCGTTTACCGGTTTAATTTTACAGTAATTTCGCGAAAACTAACTTAAAACTAAATTAAACACATTATTATACCCAAAGTTGTCAACAGTAAAAGAAAAAAATGGCTATATCGCATTATAATGCCTAGATTTTTTATAATGATGTTTAAAATTGATAATATAATTAAAATACGAAAACTAAGAATAGTGGAATTTAGAAATATAAATGCAAAAAATATTAAAAATTCAAAATCAACGATTGTTTGTTTGGACAGAGTTGTATCTTCTGAAATTAATACGAAGTAAAAGCTGCATGGTACGAAAACTGATTATAACCACACTGCTCGTAGTCCTGACTTTAGGTGTTAAAGCGCTGACCAAAAACTGCAAGTACGAGTGTATGTGAAGGTTCATGGTTCAAGCCTCACGCCTGCCCTAAGTAGAAAAATTTCAAATTTAGAAACAATCTATTCAATTAAAACATAACAATTGTCACAATGTTAATAAATCGCTGATGAAGGCTGAAATGCCAGAAACCGGTCCGATTAAGAATACAGTGTAGTTATGAATTTTTGGAATATATGCTTTCTTCTTCTTCTTTACCACGCACCACTGAAACAAAATTAAAATTTGCATATTAAATACAGTATTATTGCAATATTTCTGAAAAATGACTATTAATCGGCCAATATTTATCATAAAAAACTCTTTGAGATACACAGTCTGTTCAATAAAATTCTTGTGAAAAATTAAACAGTAGCTTAACTAACTTATATTTTAATTACAAAATCAATACACAAAATATATGTGAACTGAGAAAACAAAGCAAAAATAAAATTGTCAAATAACAAGAATAACAACAACAATTAAAATCTCTGTGAGCACATACTAAGTAAAATATAAATAACAAAACAAAAGCTAATAAAATCTTTGCTTTAACAAACAAAAACAAGTAAGAAAATTATAGTCGGTCTAGACCGACTATACGATACCCTATACCATGCGTTTAGAAACCCTATCTCTTAGGCCCAACTAACTGGACATTGAAAATAAGCAAAAACCAAATTTGAGTGGGATTTTTATTAATTTTTTTGGCTGCAGATATGAAAAAGTTCATATCGGATGCTATATCTATAAAGGGACTAGGTCCAAAAATGGATCGATCCTGATCATGTTTGGTAAAGTCTCTTGTATTTTGCAAAAATATGTACAAACAAAATTTGAGAAGAATCAGCGCAATATTTTTGTTTTTTAATAGATTTAAGTGAAGATCGGGAAGCAGCTCTATATGGGGTCAAAGGGACCATTTTTGGACTACTCATTAGTGGATGTAATGAACGCATACAAACCCAATTTGAGTAAGATCTATATGACAATTTGGATCTTATGGCAATTTATGTCGATTTCATATGGGTAATTTGTATGGGGGCTAGGTCTGAACATGGACCGATTCTCACCAATTTCAATAGCGTTCATCCCATGGCCGATAAAAGCTTACATACTAAATTTCGTCAAAATATATTCATATTTGCGACCTGCAGTTTGATTACAAGCTTTACATGGACACACAGACGGACGGACATTGTTAAATCAACTCAGAAAGTGATTCTGATTCGATCGGTATAATTAAAGATGGGTCTAGGTCAAATATTTTTGGTTGTTACAAACAGCAGCACAAAGTCATTATACCCAAACCACATAGTGGTATAGGGTATAACAAAGTTTTAAGTGTACACAAATAAATACCTTTACAAAACATAATCACTCAACAAAATTTAACTCTATTTATAAACATGAAAGAAACGCGCCAATCTGCCAAGAGAACTGCAGTCGATGCTGATTTAAGTAATCAAGATTTGCCCATATTAAACGATTCTGACTTATACAATCGCATTGGGCAATTGTTAGATAAAAAATTGTCAAAACAAACTCAAAATGTTAATGCAGAAATCTCTCTGTTGCGCGCCCTTTTAAGAGAAGGTGAAACTCGTATCATGGATAAGATTAAGTCTTCTGTTCAAGAGGTAGAAAATCGACTCTTAAATGAGATCGATAAGAGATTTTTCGAATTGAAGGAAAATATAAATGATGTTACTGCGCGAGTTGATAAACTAGAAACAGTTACGGGTGAAAATGTAGAACTAAAAAACGAAATCAGAAAATTAAAAATTCAATCACTAAAACATTCTAATTCTGCCGTTGCGTGTGACCTACGTATAAACTGTGTTCCTTTCACTGTTGAAGAAGATTTATATCGTATATTTAATACAATTTGCAAAACAATTAAGATTCCCACACCCCAACTACAATATATACACCGTTTACAAAATAAAAATAATAAAAACAATGAAAATTCTCCTGATGGCGTTATCATCGCTAAACTAATGACACCATATGACAAAAACTTTGTCCTTAAGGCGTTAAATGCATATAAGAAAGAAAATAGAAATCTAACGTTAAATATTTTGGGTTTTGAACCTTATGAAAAAAGTCAATATTTTTACATCAACGAAAACCTAACAAACGGCAACTTTAAAATTCTTTGCGAAGCAGTTAACCTTAAGAAACGAAAATTACTGCACTCAGCCTATTCATTTCGGGGACTTGTTTACATCAAACGAATGCATACGGATGAGCCAATTTGTATTGAAAGTTTAGATGCCCTAAATCATTTATTTCGCCTGGATGAAGGATCTAATTCACAACATGATGATTATATATTCTCAAACAGTGTTTCTTCTTAACTTGCTATTTTTACACTGTTATCATTCTTTTTATTTTGTAATTATAAACATATTTAAACAAACTTATATTATTGTCTTATTTAAATTTGTACACAACAACTTTTTTAAAATATCATACTTTTATTTTTGGACTAGTTTCATTTTATATCGCGTTGCTTTTAGTTCAGTATTTGAATTTTATTTTAATGAACATTGTTGGTAACATAAGTGGAAATTCTAAAGATGTGACGTTTAATATGATAAAAATCTTGGCGAAACAAAAGAAAGGAGTACAAATCTGCCACATAAACGCACAAAGTTTAATGTGCAAAATTGATGAGTTCAGATTCGTTTTCGAAAAATCAAATATTGATGTAGTGTGTGTTTCTGAAACATGGCTCGATGAATCTATTCCGGATAGCCTCATTTGCTTAGATGGTTATAAAGTATTTCGGTTTAATAGAAGTGGAAGAGGAGGAGGTGGTGTGGCAATATACGTCAAAAATACTATAACATGTAGTTTTCGTTGCAAGGTGGAAGAAAATGACAGGATTGAGTATATTTTTGTTGAAATCTCATCATCTGGAGGAAAAATGCTGATTGGTTGTGCTTACCGACCCAAACGTGATGTACCTTTTGCCGATTTTATGAACAAAATGGAAATCTTAACCATGCCTTACAATGATATAGCAATAATGGGAGATTTCAATTCGAATCTACTAAAAGAATCGTCGTTTAAAGATAGTATGCAGTCATTAGGACTTACACCAACGAATATTACAACACCAACACACTTTACAGCGTCCAGCAGTACATTGATTGATCTAATATTTGTCGCTAATCCGTCGAAGGTCCTGCTGTATGATCAAATCTCAGCTTCCAGTTTTTCTAAACATGATCTGGTTTTTCTAGCCTATGATTTCCAGCTTCACCAAGAAGATCAAATCTTTTTCTCCTATCGTGATTACAAAAATCTTAACTATAGTTTGTTGTATGAAAATTTCAACTTATTCAATTGGAACCAAATATACCAAATGACTTCTGTTGATGATCAGTTGGAGTTTTTAGAACGTAATATCTTAAGCCTTTTTGATGATACAGTTACGTTAAAACAGAAAAAAGTTACCACAAAGAGTAAACCATGGTTTTCAACTGATGTCCAGCAATCAATACAACGCAGAGATTTTGCTTATTACCGGTGGAAACGTTTCAAAACGAATGAATTGAAACTCGATTTTCGCACTGCTAGAAGTGAGGCTAATTCTAAAATAAGAATGGCTAAAACTTATTACTATTCCAAACGATTTTCATCCGCCATTGACTCCAAGGATACATGGAAAACCATTCGAGATATTGGTATTGGCAAAAATAATAAAAATGAAACCTGCCCAATTGATGCAAATGAACTTAATAGCATTTTCACTTATCTTCCGACGACAATAATGAACAGTACATATTCGAACAACAATATTATGAATAATAGCTCCTCTTCTGAAGAAACTGCATTCGAGTTTTCTTGTGTTAGTCAGTTTGATGTATTATCCAGTTTTTCATTAATAAAATCAAACGCCGTGGGTTTCGATAACTTACATCCCAAGTTTATCAAGATCATTTTGCCATTAATATTGCCTTATATAACACACCTATTTAACACCATTATTACATCAAGTTCTTTCCCTACTAAATGGAAATATGCAAAAATAATACCTATTCCAAAATCGAAAACGGAGTATCGCCCAATAGCTATATTAAGCTTTCTATCAAAAGTAATGGAAAAACTACTACATCTACAAATGAGCAATTATATAAACGAAAATCAACTAATGTCTGACAAGCAGTCCGGATTTCGTTCTAACCACAGTTGTACTACAGCTTTGGTTAATGTAACCGAGAATATAAGACGTAAACTAAATTGTGGTAACATAAACTTTTTGGTACTTCTCGACCATTCAAAGACGTTCGATACAGTAAACCATCAAACACTATGTATGAAGCTAAAACACTTTCTAAACTTTTCATCCACTTCTACACAGCTTTTACGTTCATACCTCACAAATCGGACTCAATCTGTATACGTTAATAATGCGACCTGAAGACCTGTAACACTCACGAGAGGCGTACCTCAAGGATCGATTCTGGGTCCACTTCTTTTTTCCATCTATGCCAATGATTTGCCACAACAACTAACTGCAAAATACACATGTATGCGGACGACGTTCAGCTGTATCTGAGTAGTCCAGTAAGCTCCATAGAAGAAAATGTTGAAAAGTTAAACTATGACCTTAATAAAATACATTTTTGGGCCACTGCAAATGGACTTTGTCTCAACCCGCATAAATCAAAATGTTTGATTATTCATAAAAAAAACTTTTCAGCCTGTTCTTGAACATGATATACTAATAAACCATCAGAAAATCGAGATTGTAAAAAAGGTAAAAAATCTTGGCATAGTTTTCAATAACAACTTGACTTGGTCAAGCCACGTAGATACACTTGTGGTTCAAACGTATATAAAGCTAAGATCGCTTTGGGTAACTCAGTATTTTACGCCGTTAAGAGTAAGACATCTTCTTGCAAAGTCATACTTAATTCCTGGTCTACTTTATGGCTGTGAACTTTTTGGCAACTGCGACTACGCCAGCAAGAAAAAACTAAATATTTTGTACAACAATATTGTTAGAAATGTTTATGGACTGAAGAAACGTGATAGCGTTTCGACTTTCTCAAAAAGTCTATATGGAGTCTCATTCGATAACCTTATTAATATATGGGTTTTAATGTTTTTGCATAAAATTATTTACACTGAGAAACCCCTATATCTTTATGATCAAATACAGTTTGCTAGATCCAGAAGGGGCAAAAAACTTATTATCTCTATGCGTCGATGCCTTGTGTCAGAATGGCAATTTTTCATAAACGCCACACGTCTTTGAAATGCAATTCCACACAAACAACAATTAGTTAGCAACGCGATACTAAGTTAGTTACTTTGTTTAAATATATTTAATTTTCATTTTTTTAAATTCATGAATTTTAATAATTTCTTGTATTTATTTTACTTTATTTTAAATAAGTTATAATTTTTTTTTTTTTATTGTATTTTAATTTTGTGGCGAATTTTTGAACGATGAAAATCCTGTACTTTAATTATAAGACATGTCTTGTTGTACAGGAAATTAATAAAGAAATAATAATAATAATAAATTTAATCTAACAAATAATTAAAAACATTTTGGTTATTTTCGTACTTTTTTTAATTGAAAGCAATGAAATACATACATTTTTTCGTCAAAAAAATTTATTTGTTGATATTTAGTCATTCCAGCCTTATATTGTATGACATCTAACACGTAGCTTCGACTTAATTCCGCATGTATTGTTTTGCGCTTACATAAACAGTTCTTTATAATATTCCTCGCAGATTTTTATGGGATTAAAGCCCGGGTTTCTAGTGGGCCATCTAGAATTGGAATGTATTGCAAAGCATTATCAATGCGCTTTATGAGCTGATCTCAACGGAATTTTTGTCGTTTTTTTGCATTTACTATTCGAATCTTTAGAATAAATTTGTTGGACTCGACGTTTCCTTATAGGCAGATTTTCACACTACTTTAAATTGAAATTTCGCTAACTTTATTAAAAACAAGTAAGAGTGTTAAATTCGGCTATGCCGAATCTTTGATACCCTCCACCTGGGTTTTACGTTTACATTAATATCTGGACTTCTTGCACTATTTGTACAAATGTAAATAAAATATTTGAAAATGTAAACACTTTGATAAACCTATTACTGAATTGTTACAACAAATGCTCTGAATTTTCAGCATTTTATAGGGGTGTCTACATATTTTAGGTCATAAATTGACACCCGATTTATCCCATTTTAAATACTAACCTGATCCAGATAATAACAAACAATATTAAGTTTAACCAGGTAAATGGTTTATTTTGTAATTTTCTTTTTAATTTAAATTTTTTAATATAAAGGTGCATTTTATTTTTTACAATCTTTTTCAATTTTCCAGAACTATTAGTATATGGCACATTTGTGAGTCCGCAAAGAACAACTTTCAACTCTTACTTGTTTTTATTGTATCAAATCTATATTTGTGTCTTTAAATTAATTAAGATAATTAAGATGAAAATATTTAACAAATTGTTTTTTTTTAGTTAATATCTGAATATTTTACTGATACAAGGCAAAACTAAAACTGCCAAAAATTTCAGTCAACTATTTTGAATGTATTTGTTAAATATCGCATAATTTTTTTCAATTTTAAACTTTGAAGTCTTTTTTAAGTCTGGTAATAACTCTATATTATGAAGGAAGTAAATATGTGGCTTCTTTAATAACAATGACAAGTATAAAACACTTTTTTGTGCATTAAATTAAAATATTATAAATTTGAATATAATTAATTTTAGAAACATAATTAATTTTAGAAAAATGTCCGATTCGTTTTTCGATGATGCTGAAAACACATCAAAGAAATACAGAAAACAAAGATTTTGCTACAGTTAGTTGAGAGACGAGAACAGGTCAAAGGTGACGACTATAAATGCAGATGCATGGCTTGTGAAAAAATATTAAAACGTGATAAATCAGATCTAAGTATACATGCTAACAACCAGTGGTGATATTCAGCCGGTACGGGGCGGTACGCTCGTACCGGTTGTTAACATTTTTAAAATTTTCCGTACCGGTTGTTGTATATTAAAAAAAAAGTATGTTTTTAAGTAAAAGTATGTAACCACTAAGCTTGAAAGGGTTAACGGAAAATTCTGTAAAAAAAAATATTTTTCTTTTAATAAAAAGGGAAGTTCCCTTTTTGAATACATTTTTATTTTGATATATTTACTCTAAATAAAAAGTTTAGTAGTATAAATATTTTTATGGTGAATGGTTATCCCTTACTTTTAATCTCTATTAAATTCAGTTTTAACGTGCAAGTATGAAGTTTTTAAATTAATTTTAATTTCTAATTAATTATTAATTAATTATTAAATATTTTCTTTGTTTCAACCTAAGAATGAAAAGGCAAGGTAATTTGGATGACTTTTTTAGCAAATCTATAAAAATAACCAAAAACCCTGAACAGCAAGCTGAGAATATACTAATTCTAATCAAACAAAACAGGTAAAAGAAAAAAATGATACTTCTGAAGTTCAACACCAATCGGAAAAAGTTGGAACGTCTCGTGATGCTGCGTTATTACATTTTTGGAATGATAAACAACTAAATTATTTTAAAACTAAATACGAGTGGCTTATTGTTGTTAGCGATGAAAATGTGGGATGTCAGTGGTGTTCGAAAGTAGAATCGTTAAATTTAGAAACTGCTAAACATTTACACATTTCTGTGGAGTGGAAATCATGTTCTGTCAAAGCTCATGGCTCGAACAAAGAAAATTTAGAATCATCAATGAGAAAAAAATTGAAGGAACACAATGAATCAGCTTCACATAAAAAAGCTGGGGAAATAATAAAAATTGGTGAAACAAATATAATTTCCAAATCTTTCGATGTGGCTAATGAAAAGTATTTAAACAGCACAGTAAACATTTTTAATACTATCTATTTCATAATTAAAAACAATTACCCATTCAGTGATTTTAAAAAATTAATTGATTTACAGAAAAAAAATAAAATAATAGATTTTGGATTTTCATTACATTCCAGATTTATAGTTCCACTTGTCGCAAAGCTTATATCTACAGAAATAAGAAGAATTATTTTTGGAAAACTGATAAATACAGGTTGTAAAATTTCAATTATTATTGATGAAGCCTCAACTGTTTCACACAAAAGCGTTTTAGTAGTTTATTTGAAATCTGAAATTCAAGATTCCGATGATAGTGTAACAGTTTTTATTGATCTTGTCGAATTAGAAGGAACAACATCAGAAATAATTTTTAAAACCTTAATATCAGTTCTTGAAAAACATGGTTTTAATGAAAAATATTTACATGAAAATCTTATTGGATTTTGCTCAGACGGTGCTAGTGTAATGTTAGGAAAAAAGGCTGGAGTTTCTGCAAGAATTTTAGAACATTTTCCAGATATTAGCATCTGTCACTGTTTAGCTCATCGTATTCAGTTAACTCTAGATGATGTTATCAAAGAAGTAAATGAAGTAAATAACTTTAGATATTTTCTCGATAAACTTTATTCGTATTATCATACTTCAAATAAACATCAACGAGAATTAAATAATGTTTCTAAAGAACTTGGCACTGAAGTACACAAAATAGGTAGAATATTTGGTCCTCGATGGGCAGCCTGTAGCGCTAGGACCGCCAAAGCAGTTTGGAAATCATATCAGGCCTTATATATTCACTTTAGTCAAAATAAAGAAATTGGAATAATGTCATATTTCAAAAATCAAAACTTTTTAAAAGATTTAGGTTTAATAAACGACATATTAGAAGAAATTTCTGTACTGTCTACAGCTTTACAAGAAAGAGATATTTCATTAATTAGAGCTGATAGATTGATAAGGCGAACGATAAATCTATTCCAACATTTAAAATTAAATAAAGGAACATATGAAAAAGAAGCAGATGATATTATTAAAACGAAAAAATACAATATTCCATTTGAAATTAATAGAAAAAAAACATCAATTGTTGTTTCGAGAGATAAATTTTTTGATTGTTTAGAAAAACATATGAAAACGCGTTTGCTATTAGACGATAAAAATGAAAACTATAATAATCTCTTAAATTGCTTTAATTTATTAAATCCAGAAACATGGCCGGGTGATATTTTTGAAGCACCATGGATTGAAAGTGAAAATAGGTTAGAGCAGTTAAATAAAATAATCAAATACATCATTCCAGTAAATGATTTTCGAGCTTTTGTTGATGTGCGAGATAGAGAATCTAAAAATATTAATACTATTTTGAGAGCAAAAAGAATTTTAAATGTAATTGCTGTTAATTCCGCAGAAGCTGAAAGAGGATTCAGCACAATGAACAATATCATTTATGATAAGAGAAATTCGTTGTTAATTGAAACAACAAGTCATTTAATGACAATAAATTTAATGGGAAAGTCGATTGAGGATTTTGATGCAACACCATATGTTAAATTATGGTTGTGAGAAGGGCATCATATGGCAAGTGACAAACGTGTCAAAGCAGCCGCACCTAATTTGCCGTCCCAAAACCAAAATTTAATTTGGAAATTATTTAATTAATTTTATATACTATTTTTTATACTATTATATATAATATATGTATTTCTTATGTAAATATGTAAATAAATAACTATTATGAAGTAAATATAACCTACAATAGATTTTTTTCCATGCGTACCGGTTGTTAAAAAATTCGAATATCACCACTGCTAATAACCACTGTCATAAAAAATCTTTTAAAACCACGAACAAATATTCTGTTTGAGTTATAACATCTCATTTGCAAGCCAGTTTAATTAATTGTGTAAATTTTAAATGCATATGTATATCAAAAAGATGAATTATACAGAATTGTAAAAATAATTTTTATTAAATATCTGTTAGTTTTTTATATTATTCTTATGTAATTCTCATGATATTTTTATCTTATTTTTTGTATTTTTTTTCTTCATTTTTATGTAATTTTTACATTATTGAAATTGAAAATGTACAAGTTAAAAATAAATTTTGAAAAAAGTAGTGTAGGGGAAAAAAGTGGGTGTAAGGAAAAGAGGGAATTTTTTTTCATAAGCGTAGAGATTTCTGAAAAAATCTTCTGGCATCCTAGTACCTATTAAAAAACAATGTAAAAATTTCACAAGACAACGCGACATACACTTACTTTGTTCAAAAGCTTCCAAAAGACTGAATGAAATTGTTGCTTACTTTACTCTTTGGTGAGTATTTTCGTTTTTGTTCGGCTGTATACATATAAGAAGCCGATTAGTGTTCGGTTTACTGGTGCTGCTATGCATATGTGTGTGTGTTAACACAAGAAGATTGTTTCTACAAAAATTACCTTGCTGCGTCTTCTTCGAGCACTTTTGATGATTAAAAACTGATTAATCACATGCGATATTAGAAAAAGACTAGAAAATGATTTTTGATTACTCTTAAAAAGTGATTTATAGAACAATTACATTAAATATGACTCAAAAATGAGTCGAAACTGATCAGAAAAGAGGATAAAAAGGACTCTCAAGAAGATTCGCGGGTAAGGTAATATTTCCTCCCAACAAAAGACTATTTTATGATCAGCAAAAGAGCGCATTTATGATTGTTTTAATAGCACATATGAGTCAAAAAAGACTCTACATGATCAATTATTGCATAAAATGCTTACTGGGATTTTATTCACTATCTGTAGAAACAGGTTTTTTAAATAAAACAAATATGCACACAATTTCAATTCTCACTTTGCTTACTAGCTACCAGTAAAATAAGAAAATAGCATTATAATACAGCATAATGATGAATTGTACTTCTCAATTAGTTTATTTTTAAGGTGCCATAAGAAGTTCGGTTTGTGCTATGTATGCATGTTGCATGTTTCCCAGGGCGAAGCTTGATCATTGCACTTTGTTTGAGTTGAGCTTCGCGACTATTCATAATGTGAATAGCTCGTGCCTAAAATTTTTGGTGGTTGGGAATAGCGTTTGTGTTAAGAAAAGCATGAATGCATGTTTCCCAGGGCAAGGCTCGATCATTGCACATTGATTGAGCTGAGCTCCGCGGTTATTCTTAATGTGGATAACTCACGCAAAAAATTTTTGGGAATGGCGTTTGCCTCCGTCCCGACATTAAATAACAAATTTTAAAAATTTATTGTAATTAACATTTTTATTTAACATCTGACAAAAAATAGTATTTTTTAAACACCATTTTTTTTACAGGGTACATATTTTATGGTTTACCTACATAATTCTTTTGAGTGCAAGTATGCAGAGTTTATACATGTGCTAAAAATACAACTCTTAAAACCATACTATTTTTGCAGCTCTAAAAATTTCAGAATTTTGTATAAATAAAATAAAATACCGATTTATTCAAATATGCGCTTATTATGGATGTACATATACAGAATATATGAATATTATTTATAGTATTTTGATATTGGCAACAGTAGTATGTATCAATTTGTAAATTTTGTGATGTTATAAAAATCGCAGAACATTGATATTGATATTATATAGTTTCTTTTATTAATTAATTAACTTAAATATTATTTTATATTTTTATATTTTTAACGCAAAGACCACAAAAACAACTTGCACAGCTATGACAAAATTCAAAATTTAGGAAAACAGTATAGGAAAACGTCATATTTTTTTTACCTTTTCAGTGATTTGTCGGCACCTATGAAACCTATTGTCATAATTTAAAAAACAGAAACCTTCTCATAATGTTAGTGAATCATTCTCACTAAAAACGAGCGCCCTAGCTGTCCTATTGAGGGCGTTATCGTGACAAGAACACATATTCAAATCATATTTTCTCAGGACTATTTTGACTTCTTCGCTCAATTCTCGGGACCAGATTAACCGATTTGGACGATTTTCAATAGCAAACTTCTCGGGATGTTAGTGAATGAGTTTTTATACCTACGAGTACACTACCCGATTGAAGCCGTCATCGTAATTTCCGCTTGTTATAAGGATCACAAGTATATATATTTTATGGGGTCCAAATTTTTTTTTCTAATTATTACAAACGGAATGACAAACTTATATATACCCTCTGCACACTGGAGTGGAGGGTATAAAAATCAATTTAAATTTCAACCTATCTTTGGCGGTATTCTCTAACTTTTCCAAGGGAGTTAATATGTAACAATAATTTTAAAATTAACTTTTCTTATTTGGTGGTTACAGTGACTACAAAATTCATCAGTATAAATATTTTATGGTTTACGGTTAATTTATTTAAAGGTTACAAAAGTAAATATTTATGGTACAATAAACACAGTCTCCTCACATGTGTTCTATAGTAATTTCCCTCTATTCTTATTATCTTAACGTTTATTACGGTTACAGAATTATTCTCTTCTTTTAATCAGTTCTAGGGCGATTACCCTTTCGATGGAATTCCATAATGTTATGCTTTAAATTACATCACTACAGTTAGTTTCACTTTAGCAACAGGTACTGCTAATCATCTGAGCAGACAGGTGTGCAACAAGATTCACGATTTGATTTTCCCAATAAGAAAGCAGGTATTAAATATTAATTCTCAAAAAAACCGTTCTTAAATCAATTACCTGTTAGTACCAAAAGTATTGAGGAATGGTATATAAACTAGGACGGTATAGTAAATTACATGTCAGTTCTAAACTGCAGCGTTAAACGTTAACCTCGCTTTAAGAAAAATTAAACTCATCAACAAATATATTTAAAATGATGACTGCCACAGAATCTCTAAAACGATTTGCGTTAGCTCACCGTAAAAAGTTTCAAACACGTAAACGCTTTAGTGTTGATGATTTGCAGAAGAAATGTAATTCAGCAGAAGTCGTAGATGTACCCAATACATTGAATAATTCTAAAAAATTAAAAAAATCCAAAGTTAAACAAATGGCAGCTAAGATCAATTCAAAAATTGTACAAATTATAAAACATGTTGGCAAATATTCTGAAATGCTTCGTAAAACTTCCTCAAAACCACAATCAAAGGCAGCACCAACAAAACCCATATCAGTGCCAATTTATCGTTATACTAGAGAAAGAACTCCTATTCCCAGCTCTTGTATTAAATCGAAAGTTAAGGTACCACAAAAAACTAGTTGCTTTATAGCTGAAGACGGTTTTAATCAAATGACAGTCAAAGAAAAGGCTCAACTGTATAACAAATTTATTGAAGATCACAAAACCAAACCAAAAGTTAAGACAACTGCGATAATAAGTCCACCTGTACCGCCACCAAGAAAAAAACGCAGCATCAATTCAAAATCTCTTAACAATGTTGCCTCAGCAGAGCACTCTGAATATCAAGAAAGTGCATTAAAAACTAAGAAATCCATTGATGAAACACAATCGGATTTTCAAATGCAGGCTAACGGAATCGCTGAACAAAACTTTGACTTGGAAAAACCTGTTAAACCTCTACGACAAAAGAAAATACGCCGAAATAATGCATGGAAACCGAGTTCATCTTTTACTACTAAAGATTCTGAAACTATGAAGAAAGGCGAAACAGAAATTTTTAAAGCTCCCCATGAATCTAGTTTTGTGGAGCTTGACGAAAATTTACTGAGAGTAGTGAATTCACCACGAAAAATCAAATCAGCCTACATTTTGACTGTCAACGACACTTCCCACTACCTAAATCTGGAAACTTCTTGTACTTTGGAAACATCCTCAAATCATAATCATGAAGTAAGATCTCTAGGGGATAGCTTCACGGATCAAGGATTTGAAACGGAATCAAATGGAACTGAAAGCCCTACACGTACTCCGGAAAAAAAGATACTGAAACATCACAGCAAATCACAGACACCTGAAAATACTTTCGGGTTTTCCACTCCCATCAAAGATCGATTGCAGCATTCATTCCCTGGCCGAAACTCAGCTAAACAACAACTATTCAGTCCTATAAATAAGCCAATGAATAAACGCCAAAGATCACTATACGATAAGCAACCTTATCGCAATTCTATGCTAATGCCAGTGTTACGAGAAGATCAACCTTTGGCACCTCAAAAAGAAACATCATCCAGAAACTTTAATTATACCGAACAAGTATTTTTTGCTAATGCTCCTACCTTGGAAATGACCACCGATCTTAGCCACATGAATAAGAACAGATCTTCCAAATTTTGGATTAAGTGTGATGATTTCTCAATAGCTTTCGACATACAATACATTGAAGGCGAAAGATTACACTTGCTGTACGAAATATTCAGTCAAACTAGTTGCAGTGCAAAGGATTTACATTTTGGTATTGATAACCATAAATTCTCCGTACACCATCCGAATGAGCCCGAGAATATTTCGGCTTCTATACCCACTGGCAGGGGCAATTCACATTATTGGTTCTCTACTGGCGACTTGGCAATTCCTTTCAGTGGTAAATATTTGACATCACTTAAAATACAACAACTATTCGAATGCATAAAGGCCTCAGTTGAAGAAACAGGGGTCTTAAGCTTTGGAGTAGATGACATGGCGTTTTCTAATGTACCTGAATTTTGGAGTCAACCTCCCAAATTATCCATGGAAAGCAATTATAGCATGCTGGTGGGTTTACATTCGGGCAATAGCAACGGCTTAGAAGGACGCACAAAATATGCCTGGCCTCATTCAAATTCAGCGAGCGATTTAGATCAAGCCGTAAATATTGACGACGATTTGGCAGAAACCGAAACTGGCAGTTTATCATCTCTAACACTCGAAGAACTTACAATATTACAAAATAGTGAAGTAATGTTAAATCTTGAATCATACTGCTTTAACTATGAAAAGGAACCATTAGATCAATTATTTGAGAGAAAATCAAACTGAATCTTTACTTTTGGACAAAGTTTGCATTACAACCGCCTCTCGTTCTCAATGATGCTTTAGGGTGATTCAGAAAAGCTCAACTAGTTTAAAAGGAGCTCCGTACAGCGACTTAAAAGTGATATACATATGTTCCCTGAGTCGTCGGGTTGAGGAGAACTGAATAAATAAATGCAGTGGTCTTATGAATTGTTTTAGATGCTTTGAATGATTATTTGGCTGTAGCAAATGATTCTTTTTTTATGTAAATAAAAGAATAGATAAAATTAATTTTTTTAAAATTTAATAAAATTGTTAATAGATAAATGTTACTTTTAAATGTTAAATTAGGGTTATTATATTTATTATTATTAATAAATAAATAAAATTAATAAAATCTAATATAATAATAATATAATAAAGAGGTATTGTGTGTTTGTTTGTAGGAGGTAATCTCCGTAACTACTCAGCTGATTTAATAATATTGCTTCCAATATTTAGAATGATCCGTAAGGATGGACTAGGCTATAAATTTTTTTTGATATTTATAGTGGATGTGGCACCTCCCATATAAAGTGACCTTTTAATATCATACATATTGAGTACTTTGACAGAAAGAGCTTTGCAAATTTGTGTCATGTCACCTATTATTTATGTTAGTAGCCATTCCGAAAAGGGGTGGGATCGGATAAGTGGGCGTGGCACCTCTTATACAAAGTAATCATTTAATATTATACATATATCTCTAGTACTATGACAGAGACTGCCTTGAAAATTTGTCTCAGGTCATTTATTATTCATATGAGCTGTCGGACAAAAAATTGGCGGTATCACAACAATGGGCGTGGTACTCCCCATTAATTATTAAATGTCATATATCTGGATACTGTCAGGCTGTCAGGTCACAAGGGTGACTTTGCGTGAGCCCATTACTTATTTATATGATTATTTGAACAAAAAATGGGCGTGATCGGAGCAGTGGACGTAGTACCGCCCATCCAAACTGGTGTACTACAAAAAAATTGGGCGTGTTGGGATTAGTGGGCGTGGCACCTCCTCTACAAAAAATATGAAGTACTGCGAAAGCGACAGTTTTGAAAATTTTGTCAAGTACATTAATTATCAACTAGCAGATTCCAGCCCTCGAAATTCGAGCGCAAATTCTAGGAAATTTTATTTTTTCATTAAATAAAGACCCTAAAAATATGCTAATCAATTATAGCCAATTCACAAATCAACACAAAAACAAACTCATTTTTATTACAAACACATTAACAAATTTAATAAACACACACATAATAATTGTATAATTTTATGTATGTGTTAGTAGCAACTTTAAATTCAGTTTTCTCAAAATAAAGAAAAAAAAATTTAAAATTTGTAAATCTGAAAATCGGCCTAAAAGAAATACCTTTCAAATAATATACGTTTGGCCAAAATCGGGATAAAACGGTGCAACAAAACATCAGTCACAAGAAATCGCATAACCTATTAATATTATAGATGTGAGTAGTCGTGGAAAATATGGGCGTGGAAAATATATCGCCAAATTTAAAAATCGCCAAAATCAAAAATCGCCAAAAACCGAAAATCGCGAAAAATGAAAATCGCCAAAACAAAAATTTTTAAAATCAAAAATGGTCAAAAACAAAAAACGTTAAAATCAAAAATCGCTAAAATGAAAAATCTCTAAAATTAAAAATTGGCAAATGATATTCTTAATTCAAGGCCAAAAGTTAAGTGTCGCCAGATTTAATATGGAAAATTCATGTTCTTCTCATGGCCAGGAGAAGAAAATGATAATTGTTGCACCGAATGAAAAAAACAAAAAATATAAAATAAATTACATAAAATATTTTAATTGCACAATAGAAACTTCCTTGAAAAAAATGATTATGAAATAAAATATGTCAATAAGTCTCGGTAAGTCGATGCGAAGCGCGACGGGGCATACTAGTTATTTATAAATTATTGTTAAATTCTAATTTCGTTAAGATTTAGGTAAAAAAAAAATAATTGAAAGTATAGATAGGTCCACTTCCGAACTGGGAAAAGTTTTAATATCTTATACATTAAAAAAATTTATGAAAACTAAAGTCAGTGCGTCTGGCTGTTCTATCCGGCCGATTTCCTTAATTTTTTTTTAATGAAAGGTATTTAGAAACAGATATGAGAACATTTTTTCTGCGATATCAACGTTATTTAACGATATCAATATTTTTATGCAACACGTAAGTTAACGTACAGATTCCAAAATTTCTTTCAAACAAGGTATCCTGAATATACCGGTCCCTTAATTTTACATCCTCTCTATAACATATCCAAGTTTTACAGTGATCTGAGGGTGCCATTCGGGATACCTTGTATGAAAGAAATTTTGGAATCTGTACATTTTAAATAGCTGCTCATTTATTTATTAGTTTATTTTGTTTTTACAATGTAATTCTTTTCAAAGTTATTTTTATACTCTATACCGCTATGTGGTCAAGATATAATGATTTTGTGCTGATGTTTGTAACTATCAAAAATATTTGCCACAGACCGAGATCGACTTTGAGTCGATTTAACGATGTCCGTCCGTCTGTCTATCCGTGTGTCTAAATATGAAAATGTTTTGATGAAATTTAGTCTAAAAAATTCTATCGGCCATAGGACGAGCGCTATTGAAATTGGTGAAATTCGGTTCATGTTCAGATGACCCCTTTGAGATCGACTTAAGTTGCCATAATATCCAAATTAACATATAGATCTCGGTTAAATTGTTTTTCATATGTTTTTGCAAAAAAAAATAAGTGACCTTACCAAATATTGTCAGGATCAGTCAATTTTTTTACCTAGTCCCCTAGTCCCTCGTCTGTAATTTTTTTAATTTTTCTTTTGAGTGTTGTTATTATCCCCTATGTGGCTTGGGTATAATGACTTTGTGCTGCTGTTTGTAACTACCAAAAATATTTGGCCTAGACCCATCTTTAATTATACCGATCGAATCAGAATCACTATCTGATTCGATTTAACGATGTCCGTCCATCCGTCCGTCCGTCTGTGTGTCCATGTAAAGATTGTAATCAAACTGCAGGTCGCAAATATGAATATATTTTGACGAAATTTGGTATTTGATCTTTTATCAGCCATGGGATGAACGCTATTGAAATTGGTGAGAATCGGTCCATGTTCAGACCTAGCCCCCATACAAATGACCCCTATGAAATCGACATAAATTGCCATAAGATCCAAATTGCCATATAGAACTTACTCAAATTGGTTTTGTATGCATTTATTACATCCATTAATGAGGAGTCTAAAAATAATACCTGGGATAACTCTTAGTCATAGGCCCCATATAGAGCTGCTTCCCGATCTTCACTTAAATCTATCAAAAAACAAAAATATTTCACTGATTCTTCTCAAATTTTTTTTGTATATATTTTTGCAAAATAGAAGAGACTTTACCTAACATAGTCAGGATCGTTCCATTTTTGGGCCTAGTCCCCATATAGATATGGGATCCGATATGAACTTTTTCATATCTGCAGCCAAAAAAAAATAATAAAAATCCCAGTCAAATTTGGTTTATGCTTATTTTCTATTTCCAGTTAGTTGGACCTATAAGATAGGGTCTCTAAACGCATGGTATAGGGTATCATATAGTCGGTCTCGACCGACTATAATTTTCTTACTTGTTTTTATAAAGTTTTAAATGGAAAAGGAAGTTTCTTTTTTAAAAAAGTGTTAAAGTTAGACCAAAATAGCAAATGGGAAAATTCTCTAAATAAAAAAAATATTTTTTGTAAAATTTCTTTATATAAAAAGGTAAGAAAATTAATTAAGGATTCAATATAAAAAATTTACACATATATTTTTTCAAGAATGGCACGAGCAAAGCACTCAAATCCTGGTTATCGAAGATTTATCTTTGAATATCTCAAAGATAAGCTGCCGTATACCGAAATAGCCCACAAAATGAAATGTTCCAGGAAGAAAGAGTATAATGATATCAAACACTATAAAAAAAACTAAATCCATGGACAACATTATTAAAAAGCGCACTAGAAAGACGACCGAGACAATTGACCATGCTATAGTTCGAATTTGTAAGGTGGATCCCTTTTTGTTTGCAACCAGAATTAGGGAACAAATTCAGGAAAAATTTTACATTAATAAGTCCACAAGCACAATTAAACACAGACTGTGCAGCATTTAAAATTTGATAAGGATCATTGGTTGAGCAATTTGTTTTTACGAATGAATCAAAGTTCAATCGTTTCGGATCAGATGGAGAAATGTATGTGAGACGTAATCCAAGCACAGAATTTGATCGTATACACTCATTAAAACCTGTGAAGCATGGGGGGAGAAAGATTTTCCTGGTATGATGTTGGTGATTTTTTGTATTATAATCATACATACACACTGATAAAGCAAAACAACAACCACAAAAATAGAAAGTACAGCTATGACAAAAAAAAATACAAAATTAAGAATAACAACATAATATTTTGTCAAGCCTTTTTTAACTTTTGCATTGATATCGCAGGACCTATTAAGTCGATTTTGATGATTTTCAGGAATTTAGTGAATCATTTTTACTACAAGTAAGCACTGAACTGACCTATTGTGGGCGTGATCGAAATTTGCACAAACGGACAGACGGACATCTTTATGTATTCTCTGATGTATTCCTTATGCACACTGGTGTGGAGGGTATAATAAAAAAATCAGAAACGTACATTTTTATTAAAATTTTAGTTAAAAAGTTAAACAAAATAAAATTTCGACTATGAGGCGAAATCAAGGAAATTCAATAGAAATGCCAATGATTGGTATACAAGTATAATTGAGAGACGATGCGCAATCATTAGACCTCATTTCCCTTTTATTTTCAATCAGGGGACATAATTCCTTATCCGTAATGTAGTGAAAGCATTGTTATAATTAAATTTTTGCGAATAAATATATAATTGTGATCGAAAATTTTTCATAACGAATGCCCACGGGCCTAAGGTAATGTGTGATTGTTACTTTAGAGCAGTGCTTCTCAAACTTTTTCATATTGCGGCTCCCTAAATTCCGAAACAAAAGTTTCATTCCCCCCCACCCCTCCCCTTCCCCAAAAATAATACTATTAAAACACTAGTTATCATTAATTTTGTTTAAGTAATATTTTTATTAGAAATAATAAATCCATTTAAATCAATTTTTTTTAAACAAAAACTTTTTAAAATAAACTCAAAAATAATATTATAAAAAAATAACTTTTACTAAAAGAATATCTAATTTTTACGATATAATAATTTAATGAGAAGGATGTGATTGCATAGTTTTACACAAATAATCAATATCGGGTGAAATTTCAGAAATACTATTCGAAGGTTTTGTTCCAAAGAGCTGGTTGAAAGGCACGATCTATGTTTATTTTTAAGTACTCGTAATGAAGAAAAAGCTGTTTCACAAAGATACGTTGTCGCAAAAGGTATTAATTTTAGCAATGCCACTTTTGCATAAGTCGGATATTCTTGCTGTCGCCTTATCCAAAATTCTGTACAACTTTTTTCGTTAAACTCTAATTCAAAAGAATTATCTGATCTAATTTCAATCAATTCTTCTTGAGCTACCCATGAAATATGATCATATTTCAATGTTTTAGCAAATGGCATCCTTATCCAGTCGTATTTTCGTTCCTCGTTCATGTTTGGGAAATATTTAGCAAAAAATCTTTTAGATTCATCAATACGATTCAGTATTGTTTTTTTAATTGAATTTGATATTGATATTTCATTGGTGCAAACAAACTCATTCAGACATGGGAACATTTCCATATTTCCTTCGTTAATAAAGTTTAACCATGAACAAAGTTATTGTTGAAAAGCAATAAGTTTTGCATTCAAAACTAAAATATTGATTTCTTTTCCCTGCAGAGAAAGATTAATTCAATTATTTTAGCAAAAAAAAAAATTGCTAAATATGATGCTAAACACATCCAACTTTCATCACTAAAGTGCGTATCAAGATCTGGTTTTTTATCTAAAAGAAATAATCGTAACTCAACTTTAAGTTCTAAAATTCTATTTAAAACTTTTCCACGTGAAAGCCACCTTACTTCAGTATGATATAATAAAACCTCATGCACTGATCCCATCTCCTTACATAAAATATTAAACAATCTCGAGTTTACAGCACGATTTTTTACAAAATTAACAATAGTTGTAATGTCACTCAAAATTTCACTGAGTTCGGACACATTCGTCGAAAAACTAGATGTTCTCTGTGTATTACGCAGTGAATATGTTGCGCATACTTTTTGGTGATACTTTTTATACTTCTGCTTTGAATCCAGATATTCTCCCAGTCATCGCTGCTGCACCATCTGTACACACTCCTACACATTTTGACCATTCAAGTTTATTCTCTGAAAAGAACTCATCTACTTTTACAAAAATATCAATACCTCTTGTTGAAGTTAATAGCTCCCGACAAAAAAGTAAATCGTCATGAATTTGGAAGTTATACTGATATCTTACAAAATCCATTAACTGTGCGTAATTTGTTATATCAGTAGATTCATCAATTTGTATCGCGAAGAAGTTGCTCTGTTTAATACGAGATATTAATATTATATCCCATGCTATCAATTCTTCTTTTCATAGTATCGTTTGAGATAGGAATAAACTTCAAAGGGTTAGCAATTTTTTCACTGTATATAGTTTCACAAATTTTAATTGCTGCTGGTAATATAAGATCTTCTCCTATCGTATAAGGTTTTTTGTTTTTTGCAATTAATAGGGCAACTTCGAAAGATGCTTTTAGCAGGTCATCATTAAGTTTTGTATATTTTGTAAGAGAACCAGTTTGTTCCTTTTTATCTGCTGCCTTTCTTTGAAACAATTCGAGTGGCTTACTTTGATATTCTGGGTGCAAAGTAGTTAAATGACGCAGTAGTTTTCCTGGCCTCATACTATCGTTTGATAGTTGGGTGAAACAAATTACGCACATAGGTCTTTCTTGATTATTAAATGTTGACGAAATAAATCCATATTTCAAATAATCAGTATTATATTTACGATTTTTCAATTGAGTTGTATTATCTGCGGCGACTTTTCTTTTATTACCAGTTGTTGATCTCGATGTTGAAGTATAAGTTCCTGGTAAATATGATAATTCTATTGGTTCTTGTAGATGTTCAGATGTAAGTTCTATTAATTCATGTACACTTTCATAATTTTCTCGCTCTTTAGGTATTTTACTAAAATCGTACTAAAATCGTTAAAATTTTAACAAACTAATAGTTAAATTTATCACCTAATTAAAAGAAATAATAATAATTACCTTGAATATAGAAAGAAATATAATTATTTTATAATATTTAATTATACTTTTTTTTGCTTTAATATATTCACTTTTTTAATATTACATAAAAAAAAAAACTACAAAAATCGTCAATGTTGAAAGCACATCACTAAATGAAGATAAAATTTAAAAATGTGCTTCTTTTTGCAAACTAACTAAGCCTACTGCGGAAATAAATTTTTCAATTTAATAAAATTCTAGGAAGTTAAAAAATATGCTTCTGTGTAGCTAAGCCTACTACGAAATCTAATTTTATATAAAATTTAACAAAGTTTAAAAATATGCTTCTGTGTAACTAAGCCTACTGTGAAATTTAATTTGAACAAATTTTACGATTTTAAATTTAGGAATACACCATTTTCAGAGAAATTTATGAAATAAAAAAAAAATATTTTAAAGACTAAATACATAAATGTTAAACGTTTTGCGGCTCCTTTAAAAAAGTTCTACGGCCCCTAGGGGGCCGTGGCTCACAGTTTGAGAAGCACTGCTCTAGAGCATACCTGATTTCAAGAAAACCGAAAAATTATCGACCTTAGTCTGGAAATATTCTACTAAATGATGGAAACTAAAAGAAAATTCGTCTCTCCAGAAATAAATGACAGCAGTTCAAGTAAAATTTGCTCAGAAATCTTGACTTTTACTCTAAAATATTAATTATTTCCTGCTTCTATTCACCATAAACATTATCTGATCATCTCAAAATGTTTGTTATAGAGTTATAGATTAATAAAACTATAAACAGATAACCTTTTTCATACTTGAGGTTTTACTCAGGTTTTATACCCTCCACACTACCACTGTTCCGTTTGTAACGAATCGAAAAATGCTCCTTAAAACAACTCCGTTTGTCTGTCTGTCTGTAGAATCCACGCTCATTCACAAAAGAAACCATTTATCTGGGTACAATTATAATAATATTGTTTGCCATTATTTCGAGCAGGTGTCTATTTAAAATGGGGTAAATCGGGCATCATATTGCCAGGATATGTGGAAAAATATGAAGACACCCCAAAAAAATTTTAATAATTCAGTGTGTTTGTTGCAGTAATTTAGTATAAAGGCTTTCAAATTGTTTAACTATTAAAATATATTGTTTACATTTGTTATAAATAGTGGAATAAGTCCAAATAAAACCTGTGTGGAGAGTATCAAAGATTCGTCACAGGCGAATTTAACACTCTTACTTGTTTTTTTTTTTTTCAAAACCAATTATTTTAAGAACCCTCTTAAAGAGAAATCTTAGCTGTAGAGAACAATTTAGGTCATAAGGCACCAATATAGTTTTCCGATCATCCACTCCAATAATTTTCCACTATTTTTTTAGACTTTGAAGTTTTACTGACGCGCGAATTATCTTTCTGCTGTCTTAAAATGTCTGAAAATATATGCACTATACCTCTTGCGGAAACCTAACTCTAGCTGTATTTTTCTACCAAATAGCCTTTAATGAGTTGCATTGATAAAAGAAGTAAAAAAATATATACATATAAAAATTTATTCTATTTAAATAGTCTTATATGTGACCTTCTCCGAGAAAAGGGACCTAGTGTGTCAAAAAACGGTTTGTGTCAAAAACGGTGGATTCTGGTACCTAAAAGGGTGTAGAAACTTTAAATGCGTTTTTTTTCTCAAAACTTAATTTTCACACACTAGGTCCCTTTTCTCGGAGAAGGTCACATATATTAAAAAAATTTATGAAAACTGAAGTCAGTCCGTCTGGCCGTTCTATCCGGCCGATTTCCTTCATTTTTTTTTAATGAAAGGTATTTAGATACAGATATGTCATCAATCATTGAAATTTACTCAACTCCCACCTTACTCCAGTTATACTCAAACGCGATTCTTCCCTGTACAATTATTATGGGACACATTCACCCAAGCAATTCGAATTCTCATAGCTCCTCTTCCAATGTATGGATCTTGATCGTTTCACTCTCAGAACACTCAGTGCATTAAGCTCTTTCTTTTGAGCTATTATCTCTATAAATTCGTTGAGTTGGAGGAAAGTTATGCGTGCACAATCAACTTTACATTATGCAACACGAAAGTTAACGTACAGATTTCATTACAATAATTGCATAACACATACCCCGTGTTGAATTGTAAATTGCCAAAAATTTGAATACCACCTTGTATGCCACCTTTATTTCTGTGTGTTCGACAAATATTTATAATGAAATAAACTTAATGAATTAAATAGATGAGAAATATTGAAAGAAATACATAAATTGAATGATAAAATAAAATTTTCTAGAATTTGCACTCGAATTTCGAGGGCTGGGCTCTGCTAGTATTCAATAAATATAGCTAGGTTATTGCCAGCTAATCATCATAATATTATGACCACTTCAGATTTCAACCATACTTTCAGGAACCATTATTCCTGGTTAAAAATAAGAATATATGAAATAAACAATAAGCCCGAAATATTAAAAAAATTCTCGAAATGGTGTTGGCCGATTGGAGAATAAAATGCCATAGGCATATTATATGGCTCTATGAATTAAATTTTAAATGATCAGTTGGGAAGGATGGGTGCGGAAAGGTGAGATGCAATGAATTGGTCTACGAAATGTTACCATATTAGCTATATTTAGGATACAATGACTATTTTATATTTCCGAACAAAATAAACAGCTCGGTGGAAATTATTCATCACAAAATGACTATTTTTAGAACCTTGAAACATTCTGTTATTTTAATTTTATTTATTTAAAATGGTAAAAAAGGTACCTTTCTGGATCTTCCTAACATATTAGTCTATATATATGAATATTGGTATACAGTCTCTACCGAATAAGTGGGCATCAGTCAATAATGAATTTATTCCTAATTCTAACGTCCAAACGGCCAAAATGGGTAAAAATTTAACATTTGGTATCTTCTAATATGAATCCAGGTATATGAAATATAGCATGTGGATTCCACTAGAGATAAAAACAACAGATGAGAGGAAAACTTTTGAGGGTAAAAACGGTCCGTCAGTTAAAAGGGCACCTTTTTGTATCTTCTTTACAAAGTAATTTAGGGATATGAAATTTGATATCTTAACTCTACCAGGGGGTAAAAACAGCCAAAAAGTGGAAAAATTTTTACTTTTTAACAGGTAAATTTTCATCTGAAAGTACATTTTCTTCAAGTAAGAAAATTAAAGTCGTTCTTGACAGATGCCCTATACCATGAGTTATTAATGTGAGTAGTCCGCTTTAAAATGGACGGTATCAGATCAGTAAGCGTGGCACCCCTTATACAAAGTAAATATAGAATGCCATATATCTGGAATACTGTATTTTCAACTGCCTTGGGACTTTATCTGAGTTCATAAGTTATTAATGTGAGTAGTTGCTCAAAAAATGGACAGGATCGGACCACTCGCCCAATGGCACCTCCTATACAAAAAAAAATATGAAGTACTTTGAAAATGTCTGTCTTGAAACTGTTGGAAAATATGGGCGGAATTGCCAAAATAAGCAATAAAAAATCTCCGAAATCAAAAATCGCCAAAAAAAAATTCACAAAATCATAAATTACAAAAAAACAAAAATCGTCAAGTCAAAAATCACCCAAACCAAAAATCACCCACAACAAAAATCGCCAATATCAAAAATCAAAAATATCAAGTCAAAAAATCGGCAAAACCGAAAATCGCCAAACACAAATATCGCCAAATTCCATAAATCGCCATAACCGAAAATCCCGAATTATAAAAAATTACTTAAATCAAAAACCGCAAAACCAAAACCAAAAATCGTAATCAAAAATCAAAAAAGCTAGAAATCGCCAATATCAAAAATCTAAAAAATCAAGTCAAAATTCGGCAAAACCGAAAATCGCCAAACACAAATATCGCCAAATTCCAAAAATCGCCATAACTAAAAATCCCGAATAACAATAATTGCTTAAATCAAAAACTGCCAAAACCAAAAATCGTAAACAAAAATCAAAAAAGCTAGAAATCGCCAATATCAAAAATCTAAAAAATCAAGTCAAAATTAGCAAAACCGAAAATCGCCAAACACAAATATCGCCAAATTCTAAAATCGCCATAACCGAAAATCGCGAATAACAAAAATTGCTTAAAGCAGAAACCGCCAAAACCAAAAATCGCAAACAAAAATCAAAAATGCCAGAAATCTCCAATATCAATAATCTAAAAATCAATTCAAAATCGGCCAAACCGAAAATCGCCAAAAAAAAAAAAAAACAAAAATCGCCATAACCAAAAATCCCGAATAACAAAAATTGCTTAAAGCAGAAAACGCCAAAACCAAAAATCGTAAACAAAAATCAAAAAAGCTAGAAATCGCCAATATAAAAAATCTAAAAATTGAAATCAAAATCGGCAAAACCGAAAATCGCCAAAAACAAAAATCTTGGCGAAATTCCAAAAATCGCCATAACTAAAAATCCCAAATAACATAACTCGGTATAATCAAAAATCGCCAAAATCAAAAATCGTAAAAAAACAAAAATCGCCAAAAGTCAAAAATACAAAAAAAAAATCGTCAAGTCAAAAATCGCCAAAACCGAAAATCGTGCATAACAAAAATCACCAAATTCAAAAATCGCCTAAATCAAAAATTTTCAAAACCTTAAATCACGAAAAACAAAAATCGCAATAAACAACAATTGCCAGGACCAAAAGTCTCGAATAAAAAAATCTAAAAAAAAAACAAAAATCGCCAAATTCAAAAATTGCCAAAACCGAAAATCGCTAATAACCAAAATATGTAAAATCAAAAATCGCCTAAATCGAATATTGCCAAAACCAAAAATCGCGAATAATAAAAATTGCCAGGACCAAAAATCTGGAATAACAAAAATCGCCAAATTCAGAAATCGTCAAAACCGAAAATAGCGAATAACAAAAATCGCTTAAATCAAAAATCGCCAAAATCAGAGATATAAAAAACGCTAAAAGCAAAAATCGCGAAAACGAAAATCGCGAATAACAAAAATCGCCAAACTGACAAATCACCTTAATCAAAAATTTCCAAAACCGACGATTACAAATAACAAACACCAGAAAAACAAAACGAAAATCGAAAAACGCAAAATCAAAAATTGCAACAAAAAATCAATGAAACAGTTTTCCACTGAATGTATTCGCAATTTTTAAATTCGTTACGATGGGTGTAGCGAAGCGCATCGGGTTACAGCTAGTATATTACAAAAATAAAATTACAAAAATTTTTTGAGATATGTATATATCTGCAGTTCGTTTCAAAATTAAATTTCATCATTATTTGAAAAATAATGCAGTTTATTTTAGACGCTTTTGTTTACGGATATCCATGATTTGTATCTTATATTATCAATATTATTTTAATTTAACCTTAAATTGTTTCTAAATGTATCTTGTATATTAACACTTATTTATACAAATAAATCTTATTT
This sequence comes from Cordilura impudica, assembly GCA_963682025.1. Lineage (NCBI taxonomy): Eukaryota > Metazoa > Arthropoda > Insecta > Diptera > Scathophagidae > Cordilura > Cordilura impudica. Next base: position 30,560,150 of record OY821518.1, on the reverse strand, counting down.
TTGATCTTTATAATTTAAATAATTTTCGAAACTAATATGAATAAGAAATTGGTACTTAAATAAAATGGGTGGTAAAACATTGGAAAGTTTTACAAAAATCTAAATTTCCGAATTTAGTTTTAAATAATTTAGCTTTTAGTCCTAAAATGCCTTTTTTGGCGAAATCACTCTTCGGTGTGTTCTCTATTGAAAGATGACAGATTTGTTACCAAAAATACAATTTAAAAAAAAATATGGTTAAACGAAAAACGAAGTATCTTTCCAGTGATGTCAAAACAGTGGATACTTTTAAACTTATTTACCAGAGTTGATTAAAATAATAAAATTGGAAGATGTGATATTTATAGAATCTGACTAACTAGTTTTGAAATATTAAAAGCAGACTTTTAGGAAAAATCAAATATCAAATATTTTTTTTAATAAAGAAAACGAAGGGAATTAATTTTAATTACTATAATTAAGTTATCGGATTTCCTGCTTTACTAGACTAAATAAATTTTAAATATATTTGGGATATTGGTTCACTAATTAAATTATAACTTTAGAATCGCTGCAAATACTTTGCTTGTTTTCAATACTAAAATCATGCGAAAGTTCTTCCTTCCAGATGTTTAGAGTTTTATTTACAGTTTTTTTTTTTTATATTTCAATTTATACTCGTACAACAGGTTTTTACAGATATGTTACATTCTTATACCAATCAAAGAAGAACTCTCCAATAACATCATACAATATTTCCAATCTAGGAAAGAAAAGCAATCTACGTAAAAATCCAACAAATTTTTTGGACAAGGGCGTTATCTCATAGACTTCATTGATAACATGAGTATGACATAGAAGTTTCGGATATAAATCCAAAAAATTTACCAATTGATCGTTGTCCATGGTTATGCAGCCCAAATAACTAATGCCAGGCATGAAAAATTCTATATGAAAACGCATACGCTGTTCTTGATCGACACTGATATTGGGAGAAAATTTCGAAAACATCTCAGGGCGTATGACTAAAGAAAAATTATATTTTTCAGCTAAGGCAAAAACACAATTTATATTTTTAAACGATGGTGCTAAGGAATCATTGATGGTCTTGATAAGATGCAAAATGTCGGCTATTTTATTGGAAACATTTTCGTTCTCTACTGGATCTGTTTGCATCATGCTATTTTGGAGTTTCGAAACTTTTATTGGCTGCTTTACACAAAAGTCACCGGCCGAGCTGGTAACTGATTTTAATAAACAACCCTTTTTAGAAGTTTTATTTTTCAATTTTCTTGATTTTTGACAACAATTTCTATTTAAAGTATTCACTAGACTTTTTATGGTTTCTGTGTTTAAAGCCACCGTTTTCAAATCTATATAACGGGAACCAAAGACAATGCAATATTTTTGAAATGCCTTACTAGATCTTAAGTTTTCCAATTCTCTTTGAGTTATACTAGTCATGCCGACATGACCATGTTGGTGACGATGTATAACATGCAGTTTATATAGATTTGGATGTTTGCTAGCTGGTGTTATCATCAGCAGAACATCTGCAGCTTTATGATTCTTCTTCAATTTGGTAATGATACAATCTAAGATTGTCTTCGATACAATGTAGGAGTTACGTTGTTTTGATGTCTTAAAGGTTGATTCCTGATTTTCAGCTTTAAAATCAATAATATGTTTGCTAATAATCGGCTGTATGGTTCGTATTATACTACGTACGTTTCGTGTTCGATGCAGAGATTTTGGTTTATTATATTCAGTCATTTTACATTTTCCAAGTAAACTACGTCTAGCGTAGACGTCCACTGATTTATTTCGCTTTTATTATTTTTTTTTTTTTTTTGGGTTATTGCTGTTGTTAGAAATTCACAAAAGGAGTTGAAGAAAAATGAATTTTTGAAGTTTTGAATTTTTGAATTTTTCTATTGTAATAAATATTAGAGGTTTTAAAAAATTTTAAATTAATCATATTAAATAAAAATTTTATTGATTTAAAATTTTATGACCTGGCGAACTTGGTAATGGCAAACAGTCAATGAATATCGTGTTAAGTTTTAGCTAAACTTAATTAATTTAATTGGGTTCTATAGTTTATTAACATAATATATATAAAAAACAAGTAAGAAAATATAGTCGGTCTAGACCGACTATACGATACCCTATACCATGCGTTTAGAGACCCTATCTCTCAGGCCCAACTAACTGGATATAGAAAATAAGCATAAAACAAAATTTTAGTGGGATTTTTATTAATTTTTTCGGCTGCAGATATGAAAAAATTCATATCGGATGCTATATCTATATGGGGACTAGGCCCAAAAATGGACCGATCGTGACCATGTTTGGTAAAGTCTCTTGTATTTTGCAAAAATATATACAAACAAAATTTGATTAGAATCAGTGCAATATTTTTGTTTTTTGATGGATTTAAATGAAGATCGGGAAGCAGCTCTATATGGGGCCTATGACTAAGAGTTGTCCAATAGGGATCATTTTTGGACTACTAATTAATGGATATAATATATACATACACACCCAATTTGACTAAGATTTGTATGATAATTTAGATCTTATGGCCATATGTGTTGATTTCATATGGGTCATTTGTATGGGGGCTAGGTCTGAACATGGACCGATTCTCACCAATTTCAATAGCGTTCATCCCATGGCTGATAAAAGATCAAATACCAAATTTCGTCAAAACATATTCATATTTGCGACCTGCAGTTTGATTAAAAGCTTTACATGGACACACAGACGGACGGACGTACGGATATCGTTAAATCGAATCAGATAGTGATTCTGATTCGATCGGTATAATTAAAGATGGGTGTAGGTTAAATATTTTTGGTTGTTACAAACAGCAGCACAAAGTCATTATACCTAAAACACATAGTGGTATAGGGTATAAAAATTGGCATACCAACACTGGTGCTGAAAGAGTGCTCTTCGATGCTAGCTAATCCATTGGCCAACTTTTTCAGCCCTTCGTACCGTGCGGGAGTCTTTCCCTCTGGCTGGAAGGTTTCCAATGTCCAACCAATCCTTAAAAAGAGTGAGGCTAATAACCCTGAAAATTACCGTCGAATTGCAATCTGCTCTGCGCTCTCAAAAGTGATGGAGAGCACGATCAATTTCCATCTTGTCAACTACCTAGAGGCCAATTCACTTCTAAATTATCGACAGTATGACTTCCGTAGAAATCGTTCCACGGAAGACCTGATAGCTCTTACTTCTGAGCGATGGAGTCGATCTATTTACAATTTTGGCGAAAGTAAAGTGGTTGCTCTAGATATTTCTAAGGCGTTCCATCACGTATGGCATGATGCATTGATTTCAAAGCTTATTGCATTTGGGGTCGGTATTGACTTCTCTCGATTTATATCCAGTTTTCTCAGAGACCGCATAATACGTCTTGTTGTTGATGGGTTTTCATCTAATTCAGGGGTACCCCAAGGTTCCGTTCCTTCTTGGTCAAACTTTTAATTCTATATACTCTTTCGCAGCTGACAGCAACTTTTGTCACTTGTTTTCCTTCAATTGTATGCCAAGCCTTTTTGAGGTTGGGGGGCAAAAGACGGACAATGCATAACGCACTCAATCAAGACCTGTTAACAAGCTCCAAGTGGGGTAAAGCGAATGCGCCGAAAACTTAACTTTGTTTGTTGACCCATAGGGCCATGGATTCAACAATGTCATCTGTATATATGGGTGGAATTGAGGAATTGGATACTCTTGATGTTATAGGCATAAGAATACAATGTCATGTTTGTTGGAACGACCATGTCTTTAAAGTGTCTAAAGAAGCATTCAAGTGTCTTGGTTTTCTAAAACGGTGCAAAACTTACTTCACTTCTTCTGATCTCCTTAAAATCTATACCACTTACATCCGCCAAAAATGAAATACAACTCACATATATTGGTAGGAGCTTCAAAATCTATTTTGGAGCTATTGGACAGTATGCAAAGTTGGGTGTTGATGCTCATTAATGACAGTAGGTTATCCAACTCTATTGATTCGTTGGAACATCGTCGGAATGTGGGTTGTGTAGCACTGTTCTATAGATACTACCATGGGAAATGTTCTTCTGAGATGAGCGAACTCATTCCAAGTACCCGAGTTTCAGTTCGCTCTACCCGCTTCTCTAGTATATTACATCCCTTTGTAGTCTATTGTCCAGTTGACCGCATAACGATTATAGTGAAAATTCGTTTATCAGTCGAACTAGCCGTATGTGGAATAAACTCCTCGCACAAGTCTTTCCTATCAGTTACAATCTAATAAAATTTAAGTCAAATATCCACAAACACTACTCCCACTTTCCTCCTTCCCATAATATATTTTTCTGAGTGAAACACTGCATCTGTAGGGGTCATCAGCAAAACGTTTGCTTTATTGAAGCCATCTATTTTGCTGCAAGCTTTGTACTTGGGTTGATTCTCTTTTTTAAGCACCTTGTGATTTACGACATTTTTCGTTTTGTTATCAGACGCAAGGACAAATAACGCGGATGGTTTGCCGACACGTTAATATGCCACATGCAATTGACCATGAGAAAAACATGCATTTTCTAGATTCGGACCACAAACAATGCAAGGCGAATTGGAAATTGAGTTCATCTAAAATCATCGGAATGCTCGGATTGAGAATTTCCTCACTTTTAAATTTTCCTTTGAGTATCGTCACGTGAATCGCATTGATCATCGGTTTTCTTATCAACAAATGGGTTCCATTGCATTAGTTTGAGTTGCTTTAGATTTCTAAGCATGGTGAGAACCTACAGGCGCATTCCAATGAGTTATTGGCTTCATCTTCGTTTCTTACATAGTCAATAGATTTGAATGAATCCAAAGTATTACAGATTTGATTCCAAATTACGAAATTTAAGACATCCACATGTTTGTTTTTAGCTACCAAAAGTACTCGCTCACTCAAACACTTGTCATTTTTGTGGTTAGCAATAATATTCTGGAATACTTTGTCAACAGCTCAGCTCATCTTTCGATGAGACCAAATTAGAGAAAATTTGGGCAAGGAAATTAAGCCGCTCGATATGTCGACAGGAACATGGCCATTACCGATATTCAGCAATTGTTTGAAGAAATCTTTAGCAGATGGATCGATCAGCAATGCAACTCTCATGTTTGCTGCCAGCTGAAATTTCTTCACGTAGCGCCACAGATTTGATGATTTGAGGCAAGCGTTTATTTTATCGGTAGCAATCTACGCCCATTTATTCGATCCGATTTAGTTACAGCAAGGCTACTAATATAAAAAACAGATGACGTCTCACAAATTTTCAAAGCTTTTCCTGTTATGGTATTCGAGATATATGATATTGAAAATTTGCATTGTATGGAAGGTGCCACGCCTACTGATCCGATTCCGTCAATTTTCAGCAAGGCTACGCATACCACTTAATAACCCGTGAAATCGGGCAGGGTTGCAAAAGTTCACTGTATATGGGTCATTTATAGACACATTTGCTATACACAAGCGCCGTTAGACCTATTCTTATGCATCCGTAGTCATATGGACACCAATGAATAGGAAATACTACATTAAACCATTCCAAAAATATAGCAATAACGACAACATCTACAAGGGTTTTATAGACCATTCCATCTATACACCCGATCGAGATTAGAATTAAATATGAGGCAGCTCTGGCCTTGCTACAATTAAATGTTACCAGATGACCAGACACCAAAAAAATTTTGGACCAAATACCGGGATTCAACACAATGGATATTAGCTGTGATAGAATCGCGGAAGTGTCGACAAACACACCGCGCGGTATACGGATACCTGACAGGGTAAGCTGGTTAAACGGGAATATTCTACAGAACCTCCCAGGGTCATACTACAATACGGACGGATTTAGTCTACATGGTAAGACTGGTACAGGTCCTTATGATAAGGGCCGTTCTACAGGTAAATACCCTGCTTTCCGGATTACAACTCTGTCTTAAAGGCTGAATTAGTCACGATAACGGAATGCATAAGATCTATTGACGCACGGGGAATCCCAAATCCCGGAGACGTGAAAATATTTAAGGACAGTCTAGCGGCTATCAGGGCGAAATCCTCGGAGGAGGCTAGATCAAGGACTCTCCTCAAGTGTAAGGAGGAGATTGCAAACTTTATCAGAAGGGGCAGACTTGAAATCGTTTGGATCCAAGGACACAGTGGTAAAATGGGAAACGAGATTGCTGACGAACTGGCTAGGAAGGGTTCTTTCCTGGCGGGAGTCAATTTGGAAAACCCAATACCTTTCAAGTCTCTTAAATTGCTACTTTCGGACTGGGCGACCAGTTCGCATACATAACTTTGGGAGAGAACTGAAGTGGGTAGGGTTTTTTTTTTTTTTTTAATTTATTAACCAACACTCAGGGGATGCCCCCTACAGATGCAGTGCATTGTGCTGATCTCAGGAAAATAGGTTATGGGAAGGAGGAAAGAGGGAGTAGTGTTTGTGGATATTTGACTTAAATTTTATTAGATTATAACTGTCAGGAAAGACCTCTGCAGGGAGTTTATTCCACATACGTCTAGTTCGACTGATAAACGAATTCTCTCTGTATTGCGTTGTGCGGTCAACTGGACAATAAACTACAAACGGATGTGATCAACTAGAGAAGCGGGTAGAGCGAACCGAAACTCGGGCACTTGGAATAAGTTCGCTAATCTCAGAAGAACATTTCCCATGGTAGTATCTACAGAACAGTGATACACAACCCACATTCCGACGATGTTCCAATGAGTCAATAGAATTGAATACCTACTGTCATTGATGAGCTAGAACGCCCTCCTTTGCACACGGCCCAGTAGCTCCAAAATAGACTTTGAAGTTCCTGCCCATATATGGGAGTTGTATTCCATTTTCGGTCGGATGTAAGTGGTATAGATTTTAAGGAGATCACAAGGAGTGAAGTAATTTTTGCACCGTTTTAGAAAACCAAGACACTTGAATGCTTCTTTCGACACTTGAAAAACATGCTCTTTCCAACGAACATCACATTGAATTCTCATGCCTAGAACATCAAGAGTATCATACACCTCAATACCTATACCACCCATATATACAGATGACATTGTTGAATCCATGGCCCAATAGGTCAACATACAACATTGAATCTTCAGCGCATTAAAATCAACCCTATTCGCTTTACCACACTCGGAGATTGTTAACAGGTCTTGATTGAGTATGTCATTCATTGTCCGCCTTTTGCCCCCAATCTCCAAGGCTTGGCCTACAATTAAAGGAAAATGAATGACAAATGCTGCTGTCATCTACAAAGATATTATGGGGCACTCCCAACACTTCGAAGACTAGGGAAATCTTTAGTCTGAATAGAAGGGAACTTAGTAGGGTTATTAGCATCCTCACTGGGCACTCTGAACAGAGGGCGCACCTGTACCATATAGGACGGGCGGAATCGGCAACATGCAGAGCTACCTTTGTTACTGTCTTGCATTTGCGAGAAAAAGTGTCAGACATCTATCCAACGACATCTTACCAGGCCTGGCGGGTCTTAGGTGGACCCAGGAAGTTTGCTGATTAATCCGAATTTCTAAGTTAATATAGGGGTAGATAATCGGATATATATAAAGATGTAGAGCACACAACAGGCCGACTTTCTGCCTTAAGTGTATATCCGAGTACAACGGATATGAGCTATGTGCATACATAGTTCCTTTTCTCAGCTTAACCTAACCCGTGAAATCACACAAAGTATCGTTACTCTGTCTTTCATATTGCTCAAGATATAAGATATTGAAAACTAATTTTTTAATGGAGGTGACACGCCCACTTACCCACTCCCACCCATTTTCGTCATGGCTGCTCGCAGTAGTAACAGATGACCTCACAGTAATTTTTAAAGCTCTCCCTGTCATCGTACTCAAGATTTATAATATTTATTATTTACTTTTTATGGGAGCTGCCACGCCTACTGATCCGATTCCGTTTATTTCCTGTGAAATCACACTAAGTATCATCAATCTCTCCTTTTATGTTATATAAGAATGGGATATTGAAAATTCACTTTGTAACGGAGGTGACACGCCCACTTATCCGATCCCATACATTTTCGGCACGGCTTTTCTTATTAGAAACAGATGACTTCACATAAATTTGCAAAGCTCTCTCTGCTGTATTACTCGGGAGATGTGATACTAAATATTTACTTTGTTTGGTAGGTGCCAAGCCCCGTGAAAAAATTAAAATCATTAAAATCGGTCCAGTCGTTCTTGAGTTATAAATGGTGTAACCAACCCGACTTTGTTTTATTTATATAGATACTACAAATGCAACAATTACTGTTCATCAAGACCGACTATAAAACAGCAACACTGTGCGTGAGATGATAATTTAAGATCATCATGTGAATTAACGTGTGATTTATTTAGGTATGCATGTATCTAGTTCCACTAGATATTTGATATTTCATTACCATTTGGTTATCAAAAAGAACGCTCAAAATAATACTGGTGCAGTTTGGTGCAAGGAAATTTTAAAAAATGCGATCGCGGTGCTTCCAAAGTTTTTGATCCCAAAATCAAAGATAATGCGACTATATGCATAAAATGAGCAAACAATAGTGAAAGTTTTGTGATACTAGTGTTAAAATCAATTTGTGATATCTATGTACTGTGTTGTCATCATTTATTTATTTTATTTATTTATTTACAATTTCTGTGTCGTGAAGTCCAGTTTTTTTAGATAAATAAGTGACTATAATTAGTAGGATGTAATATAGAATCAATTTAAATAAAATTATACACTCCTGAAGAAGTCTGAAAAAAGCAGACGAAACGTTGGGTGAAAAATTAAAATAAATTGATCTTTTTATTTACACCAAATTTGACCATCATTAGCCCGTAAGGAAACTCCTTTTTTACAACAATAATTCTACACTTAATGGTCACAAAAGAAAAATTTCATAAAATAGTTGTTTGCGTTGAGGCACTTCGAAACAAATGGTTGCCTTATCTTTAGAAAAATCGGCCATGTACAATTAGAGCACCACATGGCTGTTTATTTTGAATGGCACTCAAGAATTTGTTTACCAAAGAACTTCAGAAAAATAAGGAAACCCAACCATTCAAGACAGATCGTTATCCGCCATAAAAATACGAGATAATCAGCCAATTTTACCAGCCAAAGCCTCCGCCGAAAGTGCTTTTTATTTATATAATAAAAAATAATAAAACCATAATAACAAGTAATCGATCCAGACCGACTATGCGATACCCTATACCATGCGTTTCGAGAACTGATCTCTGTTCAAACTAATTGCGTATAGAAAATAAGCATAAACCAAATCAGAGTGGAGTTTTTATTAATTTCTTTACCTGCAGATCTGAAAAAATTCATATCGGATGCTATATTTATATTGGGATTACGTCGAAATATGGACCGATCCTTGCCATATTTGGTAAAGTCACTTATATTTTGCAAAATCATATACAAACTAAATTTGAGAAAAATCTGTGCAATAATTTTGTTTTTTGACAGATTTAAGTGAAGATCGGGAATCAGCTTCATATGGGGGCTTGCCTAAGAATTTTCGTGTAGGGTTTATTTATGGACTACTGATAAATGGATGTCATAAATGGACACAAACTAAATTTGACGCCGATCTATATGAAAATTTGGATTTTATGGCATTTTAAGTCGAGCTCATACAGGTCATTTGTATGGGACTGGTCTAAACATGAACCCATTTTCATAAATTTAATAGCATTCATCCTATGGCCGATAGAAGCTTATATACTAAAGTTCATCAAAATATATTCATATTTGCAACCTGTAGTTTGATTACAAAGCTTACATGGACACACAGACGGACGGACAGATAGATGGACATCGCTAAGTCGACTGAGAAAGTGATAGTTAGTCGGTCGGTATAATAGAAGGAAGGTCTAGGTAAAATATTTTTGGTATTTACAAACATGAGTACAAAGTCATTATATCCTGACCACATAGTGGTATAGGGTATAAAAATGGGTTAGAGAGTAGTGGGTGTGGCACCTTCAGACGAATAATGAATACTTCGATTCAGTGGATTTTTGATGTGTAAACATCTATGCGATCAGGGGTTAAAAATCTATTTAGCAATACAATCACAAAAACACCGTAAGGGAAAATCGGTGTGAAGTATATGTAAGTGTATTGGTGCAAAGATTATGATTTAAATTTATTTAGCTGATTCAACAACCAACAGAAAGCGCCATGAACGTATAGAAAACAACTGCAACCATCAAGTATAACAACCATAGATGGCGCTTACTTTTTGATTTTAATTGATGCGTAAATAGATGTTCACACATCTCCCCTGTGATCGGACTCACATAGTTTTTTTTATAGTAAAATGGCCCAAACATTTTATAATTTTTCTGTAGGAAAAAAACGTTCGGAATCAGGTTTATTTTTCTTTAGTTGCCTATATCGCAAATTCTCTGTACAGATCTTAGCAGAATTTCTCCCACTTCGAGTTCTTAGTTCAAAACACAAAAGTATTCTAAAAAGAAGTACTTCTGATTTTTTTTCAAATGCATTTAATTAAACAAAATTGTAAAAAAAATCAAAAACAAAATAAATTACAATAAAAAGAGACCATATTGTGCTCTCAACATCATTAAATATTATCGAAATAGTCCATAAAGTCAACACCCAATTAAATGAGAGTTGTTCTTCTAGACTCAACCATAGTAAACGGCAGGATAGGCAGCATAACCGGGATAACCACTGTAGTAAACTTGAGGCTCAGGAGCTGGATCTGGTGATGCTACGGGCGATGGAGCAGCCATAGCCATAGCTAACAAAGCAGCGAACAACAAAAAGAACTAAAAATAATATTTAAATATTTAATATTTCATTTTCGTTAAAAAGAAAAAACATCACTGGAATTACTAACAATTTTGAACATTTTTAATAGGATTTATTTGTGATGAACCTGATAAAGTTTAATAACTGAATGCTTGTTTGACTTTAATTCGACAATCTATTTATACTAGGAAGTCACCGGAACAAGAATATTGTAATAATATTTGTATGCAAGAACAGACAAGGAGCTTAACGACTTTAAAGTCGTTAAATTGAAAAGACAATTTATTAAGATGTGATATCATCGTCATTTCTCTAGAGCGAAGATAGAATGACGAGAATGTTGTGTTATACAACTTACCTAATGCTCATCAGCTTACCTCATTGTTATGATTATAATAATTGTTTGTGATTTTTTTTTTTTTTTTTTGTTATTAATCTTCATGATTGTCAAATTTAAAAGTAATTTAAATTCAATACATAAACTGTCAATAATTTCAATGCAGTCATATTCTGTTGAGCACAAAAGCAACACTTTTTGACTTTTATATATTTTTATTTAATTCTTAAACTAAAAGTTATAGAAGTATCTCTCCCATAGCTTGGTTTGATTTAAACATTGAATATAGTCTATCCGTTATCAAATTATTTTATTGTACGTTAATTAGTTTGGATTTGTACCTGGTATGAATAAATAATTTTTTAATTTGCTTCAATTTTCTATTGTTCGGCTTAGTTCTTAGTTCAGGGTTATATAGATTGTAATAAATGCTTCCTGCATAGGAATACTTTCTAAATAACATTATTCTTTTACTCAATAGAGTAACAACACTCCAGGAATGTTATCTATATCTGCTTGCCTTTGCTTTGACATCAGGAAATTTGATGTTGGTGGTCTAGCAAAAGTCTCAGCTAGCACAGTTCTTTAGCAGATATTTTAACAAGTTTTTAAATTTCATTATACATAAGTAAATTCAATTTTAGTTAACCCTCCATAACGCAATTTGAAAGATTTATATGATAATTTGGATCTTATGGCAATTTAAGTCGATTTAATAGGGGTCATTTGTAAGGGGGCAAGGTCTGAACATGGACCGATTCTCACCAATTTCAATAGCGTTCATCCTATGGCTGATAGAAGCTTATATACCGAATGTCGTCAAAATATATTCATATTTGCGACCTGCAGTTTGATTAAAAGCTTTACATGGACACACAGACGGACGGACGGACGGACGGACATCGTTAAATCGAATCAGATAGTGATTCTGATTAGATCGGTATAATAAAAGATGGATCTAGGTCAAATATTTTTGGTAGTTACAGGACTTTTCAAGAACTCACATGGTATAAATGTTTTATTTGAGTATACTGTTCTAACAAATGCAGTTTTCTGCCTCATCAATGTACGGGCCACATCCAACGTGACAAAAAACTTGTCAACATAAATTGTGCGGCATGTATTCACATATCTTTCCACGACATTCTCCCCTTGATATACCTCACGCTCTTGACCAGGCAACTTCCCAGAGTAAATTATTCCTTTGAGGGGATAAAAGGACTTCGAATTATATAGCCACCACTCCTTTATTTCGTACTTAGCTGACTTAGACGGAATGTATTGCGAAAACCATGTGCGGCCTTTCTATGGGAATAATTGCTCGTCCACGGTCAGCGAATCGTGTGGGATGTAAGCTTCCACCCAATTGGCCTGCCAGACATCGTCAATAGCAGAAGTTTTACTGTTGATTAATCGATCCCATCGCATATTTGCGTTATCATTTTTTCTAATAATAGTACTAGGACCGTTGGGACCTTTTCCCTAATCCGCGTACTAAACTTAATTAAACCTCAATAAAATGTAAACTATTGCTCGTATTTCTTCAAAACCAGTTTTAGCCGATTCAACACACTTTTTTCTTGGAACATATGTACGCTTCGGGTATTCCACGCATACAATATTAAGGAGTTGTGAAAATTTGAAAATCAAAAAGGTTCTCAGGAACCTTCTCACAAACAGAAGAGTTAACTATTTTCAGATCAAGTTTTTTCATCATTATTTAAAACGGATAAGATATTTTTCATAAAATTAATAATTTCATAATTAAAATAAATTAGACCATGCCAAAAAGTTGATACCCTCCAGCTGGGTTATAAAGGGTGTTTTTTTAAGACCGATAAAACTTCAAATTGCAACAAATTACAAAAAAAAATTAAATTTTAATCAAAAACATTTTTTTATTAAATAGATCAAGATATGGCAACTGTTAACCTCCAAGGCGTCAATTGTTGTCCACAGTAAATAATCTAGAGATGACAAATCATATGACCTTTAAGGTCAATTGACAGATCCATTTCTCGATAACAACCAATCGCCAAATTTTGATTTTAATGAGTCCACAATTTCAGACAAAAAAACATTGATCATGGTACGGGCCCGATCTCCATAAACTGTAACGCGAGCTCCGGCTTAATTTTTAAAAAAATATATCTAAGTAATTGAGTCTGTAGGGTCTGTTGTGGATTGGTCTTACTCCATATGTGACAATTTTGTTTTTAAACTCTTTCTTTTAACTCATACTCTCTGTCTGTCTGTCGTGGGTGGACCCCATTCCCCCTCATCCAATTGATCTTAAACTTGGCCCATTGTCTTGTTGTGACTAAAGATTATTTTTGGGGTAGTCACGCACAGTCACGCATAGTCACGGGCTGATCCAAATGTCATTTCCCCTCATCTGATCGATCTGAAACTTAGTCCGTACACTTGCTGTGAAAAAAAACATTAACTTTGACTTAGTCACGCACAATCACGCATGGTCACGCGCAGTCACGTAGTGACGTAAAACCCCTTTCCCCTCATCCGATCGATCTGAAACTTGGTCCATACACTTGCTGTAAAAAAAGATTAACTTTGACTTAGCCACGCACAGTCACGCTTAGTCACGCACAGTCACGGAGTGATTTAAACCCCATTTCCCCTCATCCAATCAATCTGAAAACTGGTCCATAGACTTGCTGTGACCACAGATTAATTTTAAAATAGTTACGCAAAGTCACGCAGTCACAGAGAGACTCAGGACTCATATGCATAAGGAAAGAAAGAGTTTTAATAAAAACATTGTTTTTATGGGTTAGATTATTTAAAAAACCAATTAAGCCAAAAATTATCCTCATCGCTGAAAAAAATTTTGCCAAAAAACGTAGGATAAATTTCCGATCGTGGCTTTAATTCCTGTACCAGCTGGATCTTATACGAGTGTAGGCCAAGATGTTTGCACCAATTCTTGCGATCGACAACGAATCGAAAATTTGAATCTTCTTCCACCCTTTCGTTTACAGCGGCGATATTCTATTCATTACGCACATTCCTTCAACATGTTGGTGTTATTGCGTCATTTAGAGAACAGGTGGTATGGAATATGAAATCTAACCACAGTTCGACGGATGACTTGCTCAGATAGACGATTATGTGCGCCATAAAAATCATGAAGTCGTCTATGAGTTGCGCCAACTGATGACTGATTTACAAAGTAAATTTGGTAGCGTTGCTCAAGCTTGAATCTATTCATGATGATTTGCCAAAGTGTACTGATCAGGGTTCGGTTCTATGACCCTTATTGTGAAATTATCGGAAGATACGACAATTGTTGGTTATGCAGATGACATCGCACTAGTAAAAGAAGTGAGATACCTAGAAGAAGTCCAACTGTAGGCAAATGAAGCCATTCGGACGATAAATATTTGGCTGAAGTCAATGAATCTGGAACTGGCAGAACACAAGACCAAAGCTGTTCTAATAGTTGAGAAGAGAAGGAGAGAAACCAATAAGGATTCAAGTCGGCAGTAGCGAAATAATCTTATCCGAGTCTATTAAGTACCTTGGAATTAAGATCGTACTCTATGGATCACCAGAATGGGAGAGAGCTCTCAAGAACACAGCCCAGAAGGACATGGTGTCCATCTTCAGGAGAAGCTGTTTAACACTGTTTTGCAGATATCGCTGCTAGCGACATAGCGAGGATCATCCCAATAGATATAGCACCAAAGGAGCTATCGCAGATATACGATGCAAGGACAGAAACTCCGGCTATTGCGGGACAAATCATACGAATGGCTTAAAGAGATAAGTCAGTGGAAAAATGACAAGAAGATGGGAAAACTCACCTAAAGGTCGGTGGACACTTAAATTAATCCCAAACATCGATCAGTGGATAAATCTTAGTCGCGGAGAAGTCAACTATAATCTGACACAATTTCTAACTGGACACGAAAGTTACAGGAGCTACCTATACCGTCTTGGACAAGATAGCTCACCTACTAAATACGGAGCATGTAGTATTCGTGTGCCCATTATTTGACGGCCAACGAGCACAATTGGAACTCTACATAGGTGAGAGCTTGACTGTCGAACGTGATGCTGAGGTCGGATAGAAACTGGGTTGCAATCAACAAATTCGTTAAAACAATACCAAGGACCATACGACCAAATGATCCTTGATAATAAATTAGCAGGTAGTCTCGCAGGAACCAAGGGGGAGGTGGCTTTAGTCAGTAGGAATCCGACATACCCCAGACATGGAGTGTTCGAGGACCTTATGCAAGATTTACACTGCCCGGATAAAATAAACAGTATACTGGTCATAAATATCAAAAAGTGAGCGTAGTATGACAGTGCGTTTAAAAGGCAACCCTTTCGATAAATACAAAAAACGTCGTTTGAATCAATTATTTTTCTTGAAAGCCATTAAACTAATTAATTGATTAATTTCTAACATGAATTGCTTCTTCTTTAACTTCATTATTGTTAAAGGAAATATGCTTTACCAATACCACAAGCGTGGATTCCAGCAATACATTGGTATAACCCTACCAGAAGAGTTGAGTATATTTTCAAATTCTGAGATAATTTTTTTTAAGAAGTCTATACGCTGAAGCTGTTCTATAGAGAGGTATATCATATTCTAATATTATTTTACCAGTATATTAGAAGACTCTTTCGATCTAATATAATCAGATAAAGTTACAACTCTCTATTATAGCACTAAATAATATTTAAAAAAAACAGAATAGACCCTATCAAACCTATGGTGTATATTAGGGTTGTTCGCCAAAAAAAAAAAACGTTGACCTTGTCCTACCCTAGGATTAAAGATTAGTTGGAGATGCCCCTTCATGCTTTAGGGTGGGTAGGAATCGAGATACTGAGAGTCGGAAAAATTTTTGACGTCGGATTAAGAAATTATTAGAGAAAGAAATGTAGCCATAATGAAACCATGCACAACGATATGTGACATGTTATAGTTTAGTTTAGTTTAGTTTATTTTATTTGTTCTTCCCATACAACAAGATTTACATCTTTTATATTATAGTATGGGAATTTTAAAGAAAAACAAGTAACGGTATACAAAAATATTTAAATAAATTGTATAATTATATAAAGTAAATAAAAAAAATAAAAAAAATAAAGAACTAAATAAATGAATAAGTTTGACATAATTTACAATAAAAGAATCAAATGGTAAAAATTTTGATTAAAAAAAAAGAAAAAAAAGAGAAAAATGGTTGAAATAACGTTGGTGTATTAAAAACAATAAGTGACAAACAATTTTAATTTGCATTAAAAAACTAGCAGTTATTTTGTTTTTGAACTGTATTGCGTTGTTGATTTTCTGTGTCTGATTTAGTAGTAAGTTCCAGAGATAAACGGCATTAAAATAGAACTGCCATTCAGAAATTTTACTACGATATCTTATCGGTACAAGCTTTCTCCCTCTATTGGATCTTGAAAAGGTTAAGCGGTTGAAAAGGTATGATGATTTCTTCT